>JANPWX010000078.1:5725835-6347748 GCA_024734555.1 Trochalopteron elliotii | reverse complement strand
TCTTACATCGAGACAGATTGAAGGCCCCGCGCCGGCCGCCTCGGCGAGGAGAGCGCGGCGCTGCCGCTGCCCCCGCGCGGGGTGTGAAGCCCCGGCCCCTCCTCCGCAGCCCGGGGCTCGCCCGCCCTGCTCGGGAGTGTGGTCCCTGCCGGGAGCCGCCGCGCCTGGCGCACAGAGGGAAGCGTTGATGCATCGCTGTGGAAATTCATTGTGTGACTTTCTGGGTATTTACTGAGTTTCAGACCGAGATGCAGCTCTTGAAAGCTTTATGGGCACTAGCAGGAGCAGCGATCTGCTGTTTTCTTATATTTGTCATCCACTCACAGTTTCTTAAAGAAGGTAATTGTATGTGCATGTCTACATATCCTATTCTTTAATACTAAGATCTTTACGAGGTGCCTTAATTATTTTTACTGTTTCCAGTATGTTCTATTTACAGCAGTGCTTTCACGCTATTTTTCCTTTCTGTTAAAGCTTTCTCAATTTTGTTGCTTTAGATAATAGGTGATCTTAGACTTAAATCTTTGGTAGATGTATATATATTATATGTGTATATAAATATATATATATATATGAAATCTGTATGATGTTTATGTTCAGTCTTTTAGCTGACGTCTCATTTCTTTATGGGGCATGTATAGTGTATAGAAAATATTTGTTGCTATCAGATGACCACGAAACAGTAGTCATCATGGGAATATTAATAAACCAAAAAAACCCCTTAACAAGTAAACGTCTTATTTTTATACCAAATCAATAGGCATCCTTTGCCTTTTCCTTATTCAGTACATTTTCAATAGATGGCACTAAAGTTCTATGGAAAGGGCAGGGCAGAGCAAATCCTGGGCATTCAGCATCTTCCTTCTCCTCACTGCCCCGAAACGGAAAGAGGCCTTTGCGTGGCTTCAAGGCTCTTGTTTTTTCCACCTTGTGGTCAGAAAATTGTGATTACGAAAATAATTTGGATTGTGAGGCAGGCTTTACTCTTTTTTCTTTTCTTTTTTTTTTCCAACCTGAATTGGCTGGAAAAAAAATGTTTGATTAAGTGAGTACAGGGATTTTCCTGGGGAGTAACCCTTGTATTGCTCCTTTTTTGGTTTGTTTTCTTTCCTCAGGAAATTAATATTTTCTTTTTTTCCCCTACTGTTAAAATAATTAGTCCCTTTGTTACTTGTATAGCAAACTGTAGTCTGAGATTCAAGTGTGAATCCTGAAAAATGTATATATATATTTTGTGGTGTATGGAGAAGTCCAGTCCTGTTTTTTAAGCAGTGTTAACAAAGATAATACAACAATGTGAGGATTTTGGTGAACCCATTTTTTTCTTTTTTTACCTTTGTAATATAGTTGAGAGTATAGCTGGAGGAAAAAGGAGCCAAGCTCCGCTTGGAGTGCTGGCTGTGTAAAGCAGGGAAAAAACTTTTTTGTGACTGGGACAAAGTTTCATTCAAGTCTGGGCAAAGGGACTACCTTGTAATCACTGAAGTATCAGTACTGATTTTGATTTAGTGTCAGTCTAAGCAAAGCATGAGACTCTGTGTTTTCACAGATTTTTTAATTTTTTTTTTTTAATTAATGAATTCCAATTGCCTGATTTGGTTAATTTACAAGCATTATTCAGATACCTCCAGTGCTAAAGATTTCTCCTTTAAGAAACCTACCCATGCTGTAATTGCATTGTGTGCAATGCCTCCCACATAGTGACTTACTTAACATTCTTTTAAAATGTTCAGACAACTGTATTTTTATATATCTTACTAATGACATGGCCTGTTTTGAGGAGGTTTT
The DNA here is from genome assembly GCA_024734555.1 of Trochalopteron elliotii. Lineage (NCBI taxonomy): Eukaryota > Metazoa > Chordata > Aves > Passeriformes > Leiothrichidae > Trochalopteron > Trochalopteron elliotii. The sequence goes on along the minus strand of JANPWX010000078.1, from coordinate 6,345,960 downwards.
GCAGAATTTCAGGCTATTTTTTTACACTATTTGCCATTATACTACTTTTTTCTTTCTTCAGTCTTTTAGGGCTTGAGGTCTGTGTTACTGTAAAAAATCCTTAAAAGAAGAAGCATTTTGTTTCCCTTAAAATGTTTCATCTTGCCTTGTAGGAATAGAAAGCTAGCAAATTATTTTATAAAAACGAAACCCATGGCTGTACATGAAGGACTTTTAGCACATTTTACATTTCACTAGCAATTATAACCATTCTTGATGTGGACTACAGACAGCAAACTGAAGCTCCATAGCTTGTTGGATAACTTAATTACATCAGTTTGTTTATATTTGTTCTTGAACCATTTCTGCTTTCTTTAGCAATGAGAACTATATACTGACTGTAAATTGCATGTATTTAGGTAGCTGTCAGACTTTTCTTGACAGGTACTAGTCTCCATGATAGCATTTTGACCCTTTCCATGTAATTACTTCAGCAGTGTATGTTTTCCTTCCTCCCTGTAGTTTCAATAGAGACACTGAATAGTTTGGTGGAGTTGAGTGAAAGTCTGCACTGTATGACTGAGTTTTTTCTTTATGAAGAACTTTTAAAATATCCAGTAAAAGTGAATTTTTTAAGCATGAGATATTTAAATGAAGGCATATTAGAGAATGAGAAATGGATAACACTGAATTTAAGCTATGTATTACAAGCAGTTTGCAAAACAAGATTTACATCTACTTTTTTTTTCATTTTAGAACCTGGTATTTTATGTTGCTTTCAATCAGAAAACAGAGAAAAAGAGTGAGGAAAGAACTAGCAAATAATTTACCCATATGCCTACCACGTTAGTTTATTAAGTAAATATGTTTGAAGAGGAATATATGTGAGATTACCTCACTACCTTCATAAAATTTGAAATAGTTTTCTGATATCAGAGTTATCCCTTTACATTATAATTTTACAAAAAGTTAGGAATGCTATGTCACATTTTGCATGATGTTAGACTGTTGATTTCTGGCAAAAAGATTAATTTCCCATTGGAGCCTAATGAACTACACAGGCTGCTATTTGTAACTCAGCTGTGTGGTTGAATTCCTAAGTTAAATGCTTGGACATTTTAATGTGATTATTGCTTGTGCAGGAGGATAATTTCTTGTTGTCTCAAAGAACATTCAAATAAGCCACCAGTTTGACTAGCTTGATCAGATTAGCAGATAATACCTATCTCCTGAGACAAGTTGACAGTACAAGTCCATACACCAAACATCTGTTTTATATGCAAGACAATTGATTTAAGATGAATGACATGTAAAATTAAAGTTCAAATCTGATTTATTAATGCATGGTCTTTCCATTTTTGCATGTTTCATAATATTTACTGCTTATTATTTTCCAGAGCTAGGTATTAACAGAAAACTGACATAATCTTCACTTTGTACAAAATTATATAATTACTACATGTATTTTTCTGTGTTCATTTGCCTTTTACTCACTTGGAATTACTGATGTTATGTGGTAGGTTATGCTCTTATGGCCTATTAACACAATGTATTTTTATAATTTCAGTTGTACTGGATGGCTATAGTGTGTAGAACTTCCATGACATCCAGGTGAAACTTATTACCAGAACCAAATCTTCCTTCAGGCCCATTCCTAATTATGAGATTGTATGTTGCAACAGTCAACTGAGATTTTTTTTTTTTCCATAATTAATGTAAATTTCATGTTGATTTCATTTTATTTCATTCCCTGTGCTGAAGTGGACCCGTCTTAATTCTTAAATATTTTTATAAACATTTGTGAATTGAGGCAGTTTGGTAGTAGCGTTACATTACTACCGTATAAATGGTGTTAAGAAACAATGAATGCTTGTTCTGAGATGAGTGGGAAAGAGCTGTTTAAATGTCTATTTTCATGAATATGTTTTTTTCAGGAAGTGAAGAATGGGTGACACAGGGTGCCATTTTTCCACACTTAGGCTTTTGTGTGGAAATACAGGTCGTCCTGTGGCTAATCCATTCCCCTATGTCCAATCTGTCCTTCAGTATTTCTAAAAGATGAATAGAGCTGTGAACCCAGAAAAGGGTATTGTGATATATAATTGCAGTCCCATGCCTGTCTGATCTTCCTGCAAAGCAGTTTAACATACTCTAGTCAGCTTCAGTTAGTATGAAGGAGTGTTTAAAATTTCAACATCTAAAAGTTTTTGCATTCACTATTGAAAATTAAAAGTAACCAAGTATATTCACTACCCATGTCTGATTTTAAGTGATTCATTATCTAATATTGTTTAATACAGTTATTCAGAGAGAAATGAAAAACATTTGCGTTGATGTTACACCCCATCAATTGTGGGAACTCCTTTGCCCCTGACAAAGACCTCTTTCACCTAGTAGAATGTTTTAACCATTCCGACCCTGCAGTGATGGGGAAAGGTGAATGATACAGTTTCTAAATGTGTCTTTGAGTCTCACGGAAAGTAGGGCAGTTGGGGACTAACTTCAGAAGGGTGTGTGTACATGGCAGCTAAGGTGTGTTACAGCCCTGCATATAATGTAAAGCTTTGTTTATGTGGTGATAGCTCATTAGGAGATAGAAATATCTAATTTATCAGAATATCAATTTGATATTATGGATGGTTTAGTAGATTTGGGTGATGTTAGCTTTGTTTGGAGGGGGACTGCACAGAAACAGATTCAATCTCAAGAATCTTGCTTAAAGTATAGAGGATTGGAATGTTCAGATCCCAAAACCCTATTCCTAATCTGTTGGGTAGATGTTCAGTAAGCTCTGTAAAATAAGGTGATTTTCTGTTGATACACTGCAACAGTTGGGACAAGAGAATTCCAGTAGTTCTTTTATAACCAGATGATTATTGGCTATAAATCAAAATTTAATATCATTTATGCAACCTCCATGTATAGTTATATATATATTAATAAGGATCCATTTAACAAATTTTTCATAGTAATATTTTTTCTTTTTTTCCCCTTGGGCAAAAATTAGCAATTTTTGGTTACACTTGTAGGCACTTCTGTGTCAATTCTATTTATAGGAATTAGGGTCGCAATAGTGAAAAGCACTACAGCACTTTTAAAAAAAAGAGTACAATGTTACACATAATAACTTGGCTAAGTTTTATACTTATTATCTTTTTCCTGCCACTTTTTATACAGATTTAAATACTTTATCCTGCTCTAAAACTACAGAAAAAGCTTTATGCATAGTTTTGGTTTTAGCATGTACATTTCGACACTGGCAATAATAAGGCACATATTCTATTTAGCTGTGTGACCCCAAACAACTCTGCTACTCCTCTGCTAATGTTTGAAAATATCTACAACCAAGATGATTATTTTAAAGTGCTTTCTGTTCTTATAATCTGATGTCTTGAGGAAGCTGGTATTGCTAATGTTTACAGCTGTGTGAAACCTCTTGAGGAAAGGAGTTATCTTCTAAGATGTTTTGGGCCTTTTGTCCTCAAAGTTTTCCTAGAAAGAACTTGAATGTGACTTAGTATGACAGATAATTTTGCTATCCTTTCATTTTTCTTTTATCTTTTAAACATAAAAAAATACTTGCACCTGTTAAACACAGAAAGAAAATTGCTTTTCAGCATGTGGGGAAAAAAAAATAAGTTTTTTATTTTTTCACTGTTCCCTTCTATGCTTTACCTGTGTCTCAAAGCAGTAAGATACCTTGCATACCAGATGCGCTGCATATGTTACCTATATATAGTAAAACTGAGTTGAGGACAGTGTGTCCAAGCTGCAAACTTGCTGAAGGGTTTGTTACATTTAACGCATCATATATAATTTTTTTCTACTGTCTATCTTCCATACATTTTTTGAGTGGGGTGTTGCGAAGAGGCAGATATGAACGATATTTTCTGTGCAGGAAATCAGGATAGAGAGGGGCACAGAATGCAGGAGTGGAAGGTTTACTCTTCCCATCCAGGAAACAGAACGGGCGGTTGAAAAGCCCTAAGCTTGAATAAGGGCTGCATAGGAAAGAAAATGTGAAAGGTATCCAATCTTTCTTTGCATTTTTGATATAGTTTTATGGCAACTACATAGAATTTAAGACCCAGTTCAGTAGCTGTGTGATGGTGTGTGGCACATTGAAGCTGCAGAAATATGAGAAGACCCTTGCTTTGAGATAAAATATCTTTGTATTTGAAATTTTTTGATGTTTCCAGTCTTGTTTTTTGTTTCTTTGTCTTTTTTTTTTCTCAATAGGATTAGAGAGGTGTAGCAGTGAAAGGAAGCAATGCAGACAAAATTCTCAATCATTTTCTTTTCAGGGAGGCAGGAGAGGTGTTCTCTATGTGTGCTGTGCTCTCACAGCATCTACTGTGCTGGGTTGTACCAAGACAGGGAGTCTGACAGGTTTTCTACCAATGGGAGGAAGCTTTGAAATAGTCTTTCACTTTGGGTGTTTAATATGATCAACCTGTATGTCTTCACAGGGAGCTGCCCCATTGATGGTATAAATCTGGTTTTCCCAACTGAGCAACTTAAAAAAAAGCCATTAGTAAGAGATTTTTCAGTAGCCTTTTTACGATTGCCTGTTTTCATAGCCCAGGAGCACAAGTGATGAATTATTGACCTTTCTCAGCATTTATCAGCACTACCTGTTCCTAAAGGCAGTACCATAGACTGGTGTGAGTCACATCATACAAAAGTGCATACTTTTTAGATCTGTTGGTTAATATTTATTTTTCTCCTTTCTTAACAGGCATACACTGTATCAAATATTAAACTGCCCAAACAAGAGCCACACTACTGAGACTTTTTGAAACTGAACCAAAAAGGCCAAATGAAAAAAAAAAAAAAAAGCATATATTTGCAAGCTGAGTTCAATATAATATTGCTGGGAGAAGCCATATTTTTTTTTTAAATCACTAGTCAAAATATAGATAAAATTATTCTCTTCACATGAATATTTAAAAAGAAACTTTTTATAATCATGTGAAAAAAAGACACAACACAATTATACTAATTAAAATAACAGTATTTGTTTTCTGGTAGTATTTAGATATCCCAGTTGGAATTGATCACTCAGCTGAGTATAGCTGGCCAAGTGGGCTATCTATTCCACCCAGTATTGCATTTTAGCTAAGATTTATTTTTCTTAGAAATTATATGCTTGTGCTACTTATAACCCATAGTGATAGTATGTTCTGTTTAGTAAAATCCTATTATTTGCCTAAATGTGTTTTTGTGCTTGTGCTAGAAATCCAACACAACATAGTGAATCTGCCTATTCATTATATTTTACCTTTGGCACCACATCAGTTTACAAGTAAATCTTACTTAGAGCAATAGATCTTCCTACTAATTGTTGTTAGTCTTGTAAAAAGCAATAAGTAACGTTTGGAATATGTCCAAACAGAAAATTAACATAGAAATAAACAATACTAATATTTTCTTAAGGCAGACCGTGTACTAATGTGTGTTTTCACATGAGTGATGTATTATTTTTGACCATATTAAGGAAAGGAGATTGTATTAATTTATCAGGTAAAAAAAAATATATATTTGTAATATGCAGATATTTTTTGAACCTCAGCTTCTTTTTAATGTTCCACAAGGCTATGTGGTGTTTCAAAGTCTGGGTGTTTAATTGCAGTCACACATGAGACAAGATTAAGTGGATCCACAGGAGAACAAAGGGAATAGCTAAATCTTTAGGAGATATGACCTAGAAAAAAGAACTAAAAACACTAGTATTGCCAAGTTTAGAGAGGGGATTACTAGCATGGTAAGAGATTTCAGTGGGTAAAATTCTACCTTGAGAATAACAAACCATCCTTTCTATAAAGTGGGGAGATCACAAGAAGCAATGAATGCAAACTGATTTGAGGGAAATTTAGGCTAGACATTGCGAAAGGTCACAGCAGGACAGATTTGTGCTGGTGTTTTAGGGAGGATTTGCCATTGGCAAGAACAGTTAAGCATTGAAATAGATTTTCTTGAGAAGTTGTGGAATAGGAGAGTTTTATTTTCAGATTACAATCTTGTCTGTTGGGAACAGTATTCTTAAATTGAAGCAGACAGGTGGACTAGGTGATTTCTTGAAGTCCCTTGAAGTCTGATTCTCTGAAATGTGCACTTACCTAAAACTTTCACCTTAGGAAGGTGAAAAATATTTAAACATCTAACTTTAGGGTAATTTTGTGTTGGCTGCTGAAGTCAGTAGGCTCATGAGAAATTGTCCTGGGGTCTGAAAGTATTGGAGACCAAAAAAAAAAAATCCAAGAAATCAGCCAATGTTCTAGGTATTTTATTAGCTGAATCATACCACTTTTTTTTTTGAGTTGCAGATGTAATTTAAAAACAAAACAAAAGAACAGAAAATGTCATGATTCATGTAAATACAGATTACTTTTTAAGTACTGTTGATATTGCAGCTATTTAGGACTTAAAGATGTCCTAAATCAGGACTGTAGTCTGTTTGTGCTTCTTCATATGCAATGAGCAGTGAAATAGAGATATTAGTCTAATTCACATTTTGGTATCTTTTATAAGATGTGGATTTGTGTTAAGGATTGTTTGTTTCTGCCAGTCTCTTGTTATGTGAAGGGCTTATCTTCAGGTTACCCTATGGCTACTCTGACCTCTGGTATGGGAAACACCCTGCCCCACAACAGGGTGAGCTGCAAATGGCTTTGTAAAGTTCTCTGTTAACATGTGCCTGTTTGGTGCTCTGGGCAATTAAAAGCTTTATAATCACTGCAGTCTGCAGTAGTGTGTATCTTGATGTGGTACTGTACAATTTTTAGATGTCTATGTAGTTCCAAATCTGGTAGCAAAAGGAGAATTAGCAAGTTGTGCTGACAGAATTGATTGTGGGTTGATATAAGGACAGGGAGAGATCACTCACTAATTACCATCACAGACAAATTCTTCTTAATAAAGAATTAATTCTGGGAAGAACTAATTTAATTTATTGCCAGTGAAAATCAGAATAGAGTCACTAGAAACAAACCCAAATCTTTGAACACCTTCACCTCCGACTCCCTTTTTCCTGGGCTTCACTTCGCTCCCAGTTTTTCCACCTTCTCCGCTGGGTGGTGCAGGGGGATGGGGAAGAGGGGTTGCAATCAGTTCATCACACATTATCTCTGTTGCTCCTTCCTCTTCATACACTTCCTCATCTCCAGCATGGGGTTCCTCCTATGGAAGATAGTCTTCCACAAACTTCTTCAACATGGGTCCTTCCATGGGGTTAGTCAGTCAGGGACCGACTGCTGCAGCATGGGCTCCTTTCTCCCTGGTTCCACAGGTCTTGCCAGGGGCCTGCTCCATTGTAGGCTTCCCATAAGGCCACAGCCTGCCTTGGGCATCCATTTGTTTTAGCATGGAGGGGTCCTTCAGAGGCTGCAGGGGGATCTCTGCTCTACTGTGGATCTCCATGGGCTGCTGTGGGACAGCATGCCTCACCAAGGTCTTCACAGGAATCTCTGCTCTGACACCTGGAGCACCTTCTCCCCTTCTTCACTGGCCTTGGGTGTTTCTCTCCCATATTCTCACTCCTCATTTTTGAATGCTGCTGGTGTTGCATAGATTCCAAACCCCACCCCCGCTCCTTCAATATGTTGTCGCAGAGGTGCTGCCACCATCACTGCTGGACTCAGTTCTGGCCAGCTGTGTGTCCATCTTGGCACCTGTTGACATTGCCTTCCTTAGACACAGGGCAAGCTCCCAACAGCTTCTCACAGAAGACATCCCTAAAGCGCCCCCATCTCTCCCCAAACATTGCCATCCAAACCAAATATATTCATAGTCCACAGCTTGTGCTTGGAGCAAGTTATGTGTGGAATTACTTTGTGTCCCTGGAACAGTAATGCACTACTGAGATTTTCTACTTAGAGATGTAGAAGACCTGGGTACTAGATCTTGTTTTCTGACCAGCACTAATATTTCTTAAAATACAGGAAATAAAAAAATTTTTTGAAGTTACTTTACTGCAAATTAAAATTTCTTTGTCCCTTTACACTAGTTTTTGAAAAATCACTTGCATTTTATGTGGTTTTGTGTTGACTGCTAATTAATCCTGACAACGACGTTATATGATACCTTTTGCAATTTGCTACTGTTTTTGCTATAATATATTACAATTTTTTTCTGCATTATTATTTCAATGCAAATTTATGGCTTTAAGGAGGAAGAAAACCAAATCTCTGCTCCATTATTCAGATTTGCACATGTTTTGGAGATGAATCTGGGAATAGATTTAGCCTCAAGAGAATCAAACCGTTGTTTGAAATGGTCATTGCTTGAGAATCACCTTGCTGATGTCTATAAACTAATTGAGATTAAACTAAAATGGTTGTGAAGATGCTTTCTCTTCCTGTGCATCAGCTGGTCCCATTTTCTGTTAATTCTTTAAAAGTATTATTTAGTCATTAAGAAAAATGAATGTTCTTTTTTATTCCTCTTTTGTTCTAGCTTTTGCCTTTGTTTTTATAATACATGCTGGTAGACGAAGTAAAGAGTCTTCAGCTTCATTTATTGTGAAAAGATCTTGTAACTGTTTTAAGCATTTTTGTGTACTTGGCTATAAAACTATATAGATTGTACCAGATGCTGCCTTATCTTATTTTATAGAATTATAATGGATGCTGATGAGTTTTAGATGCAAGCCTTTAAAGATAAAAATCACATTGCTGTGTGTCATTATCTTTGGTAGAATATAGTAACAACCCCATTTTGTTGACTCTTTTCACCTTTCCATTATTTTGATTAACATTTTACTAAACTTTTTTGTATTTTAATATTCTAAGAAGTTCTATGTCTTCCCTATTGACTATTAAAATGTTAAACATGCATTTTACCTGTTACTTAGAGAATAGTGTCATGATTTTCAGGTGGGCTGAAGACCCCTGAACTCCCATTACCTGCAGCTAGAGGGTGTATGATAAAACATGGATTGAGCATTTCCTTGGCCATGTCTACCTACTAATTTAATGTCAAGGCCCAACAGAGTCATTGTAATTACTGGTTAATTCATAACTAGACACATATACATTTTTTGTGATATAGAGACCCCACTTGTAGTGTTAAGTATTTATAAAAGAAGATGTTATATGCTTCATTAACAGCAGTTTTTCATTTTTGTTGCACTTTTCTGATCCGAAATGTATTTTGCAAACCACATATGACTTTTCACTTAAGCAAACTTAAACTTTGGTAACAGCCTTAAGAAAGTAAATCTGTAAGGTATGAATGTTAAAGGGAATATTATGATTTTTTGGTGTTAGGAATGATGTCTTGTCTCCATTGGAGTTGAGGTTGAACTTCTTCCTGTTTTCATTTATGCTCCTGTGTGGCATTGAGGTTCTACTTTGGTATATTTTTGCCTTGGTTTATTGACCTGGGAAAGCGTCCTTTCCATCTGTAAGGTGTGTGAGGTAAATGCCTTTGGAAGATAATCCCTACTGAAACTCTTTTTAAACAACTGATTAAAAAATGTATTTAACTGGAAAGGTTCTGCTTCACACTGCAGTTTCCCGTCCCGTTCTTGGGCACTGCAGCTCCTGCTGACACTGTTTTCTGATGCTGAAGTGAGGTTATTTTCCTTATTCCACAGATCCTAGAAATTATGTCTGTTGTGCAACTTCATACTCCACTGTAGTGAATTATCAGTGTTAGTAGTATGTGCTTCTACTTAATTATGCACTTAGGCCTTGTCTAGAGACAGAACCATATTCTTACAGTCACTTAGCAAATTTTGAGACACTCACTGTTCACAGAAGTGCAAGAAAAAGATTGTTAAATTATACATGAGCAAGTAGTTAAAATAACAGAAGTTATGAAATATCATTTCTCTTCAGTGTCTCTTCACAGGCATAATGCTTTTCGTCATCTAGAATTGCTGAATTTCTTTAGTTCTTTCCTACTTTTAGTTTCTCTCTTGCACGCTCTCCCAAGAGAATGCAGCTTCCTTCTGTGTGCACCCGTGGGAACATGGGCAAAAGAGGAGATGGTCAAGGGATCTCGTGATTCTGAACACTGTGGGGTTTTTTCCCTTAGTTTCTTAGGCTGTCTTAGAAATAAATTTGATGTTTGCTCTGCCTCTGTGCTTATATAAGTAGAGCCTTGACTGTCCCTCTACTCATTATAAAATTTAGAATAAGTCTGGCTGCATGATCTAGTTAACTGAGCATTAGCATTTTGTGTATTAGCTAATGAATTACCAGTATCCTGATTTAATTTTGTTAGAATATAGTCTGTATTTTTTTTCCTAATACTGACAGAGAATTAGGATGAACATGGGCTTTTTGCTCTTTTAATAAGTCATTTGTCTTTGCTAGATGGTTATTTTTCACTAGATTACTTGGTTGCAAACTTCCAGACAACTGGTCCCTTAGGAGGACAGCACAGATCAGAGAATCATAGAGTGGTTTGGGTTGAAAGGGACCTTAAAGATGATCTATTTTAATCCCCTTCTATAAGCAGGGGCATCTTTTACTAGACCAGGTCACTTAGATGCCCATGTTGGGGAAACCAAGTTTTACATGTTGTTCACCTCCTACATTTTCGTGTGCATTTTATTGTATTGTCATGTTTTTAAGTATTCTTCCTCACTTTTGTGACCTCCATTATAAGAGCTAAAATGCATTAGATTTATAATAATATTTAATATTAAGATCAGTTCATAGAAATTATACATGTTTAGTAATAGTGTAAAATAAATTGAAAGTCTCTCTTTATTACAGGTATTTTAATGAGTAAATTGAAAATTCTTGTTGGTTCACAAGTGGAGATTTGCAAGTCTTTTTTTTCAGCAGACAAGAAATGGGAGTCAAATTAAAAGGAGTAGCTTTTCTGTCAGATTCATTCTAATGCTATGACTCTCTGACATGATGGTGAAGATGTCAGATCTATCTCTAGGCTTACATAATTCCTATAATGCTCACTGTAACAGGACACCTGTGCATCTTAAGGCAGGCAGGTTCTTGAATTCAGTATGTATGTGCAGTACTAGAGAGGCATATCAAAGCACAATTTTCTTCATGAAAACAAACAAAGCAGTCATACTATCTTTTCTAGATTTTTTGATTTTTGTTACAAAAAGGAGAAAAAAAATCCACTAAAATGGGTTTTCAATGGAATTAATAAAAAGAGCAAGAAAAGGACTGAAATGTGCATATTTTCATTTTCTAGAAGTTTATATTTGTAAAAGTCAAAGACAGAAACCTTTGCTATAGAACTCATGGAACTGATTGCTTTCTCCTGCACTTATTTATTGTTATGGTTTAAAAGTCAAGGTTGAGCAGAGATGTACGTACAAACTGTGATTTAATCCCAACTTCTTCTCACTGTAGCTTCATCTTTTAATATAAACTGTAGCCGTTTAAAGTAAAAAGCTGTTCTGATTCCATATAAGAGAAAAAAAAAGTAAAAACACAAAGTAAATACAGAGTTTGTAACGAAGCCTCAATGTTAATTTACATTTTGAAAAAACAAAAAAGTTGCCATAGTAACATGTAGGTTGCAAAAATTTTCTAAATCTGATGTATTAGACTCAGGAAACTCTTAACTTGCATGACATGTTTCTCTAGTTTTGTGAGTAAGAGCATAATTCTGTTTATTTGGCCACAAATTTGTGCAAAACATAAAAAATATGCAGGCATTAGTAAGTTATGCAAACGGAGTATTTTCCAATCAGCTTTCTAATTATGTTGTTCCTAAGATAATTGCTGTTTTGAATCTTTTTCTCTAAAAAATATGTAGAATATATATGTGCTTTTCAGTATAAGATTTTGTTGCATCTCTATTGCTCAGCAACTGTGTAGTTAATATTGAAGATTTTTAAACATGTGCGGCACTATATTCTGTCAGTTCCCATAAATTTCTTTTTAATTCTATTGAAATGATTAACTCTTTTCTCTAGAACAAACTTACAAATAATATTTTTATATGCAATAGGGCTTTGCTGAACAGATGAAAAATAGAGTTTAATAACAGGATTAATTTTTGCTTTTTGAAAAGGCCAGTTTTAATAATCTGCACTGTGAGTATTGTAAACTCTAGTTCTGGGTGCCATCAGCTGCTCTGTTACCTTTCTAACTCCACGTGCAGCCAAACTGAGCAAATAACTTTTATGGAGCAATTTTCAGGGTCAGTTTTTTTTAACTAATTAATTTACTGCATATCTCAACTCTCATCAAACAGCCAGTTTTTGTCTTCAGTGCTACTTATATATTTAAAACTGATCAGGAATTATGTATGAAATAATGTTTTCACCTAACCATTGTCTAATGCTTTCTGAGTATCTCTGTGTTGGCTCCATCCCTACTGATGATGGCTAGTGACCTTTTGACTGGTGGAAGGTTTGAGCTATGTAACTTTTAAGGTGAAGTTTTTGCTGATGTCTGATACAGTTGAGTGCTATAGCTTGGGTTAATATTTCCACACTGGTGTGTTAGATTTAAAAATAGATCTCATTTTTACACGTGTTAAATGTAATAACAGGAAGTACTTTTGACTAGATAGAACTAATGTATACCACCATTACCATTTTTCAGCTGCAGTTCTGCTGCAAAGTCTCCTTTTCCATTATAGATTTTAAATATATATATATATTTTAGTTAGCATTTATTCTTTCCTATAGAATCATAAAATATAAATCAAAAAGCACACAGCAGATCTGAGTACACCTGGACAATTATTTTGCTTTCAGACCTCTCATGATGGAGATTCTACAGCTTTCCCAGATTTTCATGCTGCACTCATCTGTTATGTCTGCATTTACTCTTGAGTGGTTGCTGTGGTATCAATCATTTTGTCATGTGGGAAGGCTGGAGCAGAAAGCACACACACACACATACTGAGCTCTTTGAAATCCTAACATACTTAACCCAATTAAATTATAAAGATAGTACTTTATGTGTGATTGCTGGATTGCAGTTGCAGAATGTGGTGAATAGCAAATCAAAAAGCAGTGTTCAGTTGCTGCTGGGGAGGAGAAAGACTTGCTAAGAACACCCAGAATGGTGAGGTGTGGCATCCCTAGCTGAGAAGGCACTTGGACAATCCTGTAATTCCTTGGCCTCTGCCCCCGAGGGAGCAGCAGCCATTTTTCTATGGCTATTTTTTAAAAAAATTTTTTGCACCTCATACAAGAGTGTTTTACACGTGTGAGATGCATGTTGTCTGGTTTTCCTTATTATGCTGTTAGTACTGAACCCACAAAGCTAACATTCCTTCAGTAACCATGATTTGGCCATGATTTGTCTTTCTGCTCCCATCCTCAAGATTTTACGTCCTGGGCGGCCCCTACTTCACATTGCTGCAACATCAAAATGGCTTCTTGTACTGCCCCGGCTACTCATCCTCTGCCTTCCCAAAATATCCCAGGTGAACAGACCACTAGTGGTTTTAGAAGTTGCCAAGGGCTGCTATTTAATGATATTCTGGAGTTTTTAAAGGCAAGTGTGTACCTTCTACTGTTTAGGAGTAGCATCCATGAAGCTCTGACCACCACTGTGGTTGTCCAGGACTTGCAACACGTCTTGTGAGCACAGTTCATAACAATTCAATTTGATATTGTGACTAATGTCTTTGTTCTGATGCTTTGCTTCCCATAGAAAGATAAATGTGTAAGGGAGAATTTTACTGATTTTTTTTCCTGTTTTAAAAATACATGAGTTCCTCTTCATTTAAGGTATAGAAGGTATTCAAAGCAGCACTTTGAAGGTACTCAAAACTGCAAATTATTGAAGGTATTCAAAACAGCAAATCTTGCTCTCCTGAAAGTTTTGAATGAGGTCACTAGCAAGTCTCTGTCCAATGGGATATAAAAAGTCATGTTTTAAATCCATTTTTATGGAAACATTTGGTACTTGGGAGTATTTAGGACACGCAGTTGCTACTGTTGACAATCTTGAGTATTTTTGAAAATCATCCATCTCTAATTGCTACTCTGTGCAGTCTAACTTTGTGTTTCTGTTTTCCAAAGTCTTGGCAAATACGTAGCTTATTTCTTTATGATAGAGACTGTAACTAAATTTCATGTTAGAGGGCAAAGTCTGTGAGGAAATGTTCCTTGCATATACTTAGCTAAGGTCCCTGTTCTGCATTTTTGTATCAGGGTGCTGCAAGAATGGCAGCTCTCTGGGAGTGGGGTGCAGGAGGTGTTGGGGCCCCCCGGGAAAGCTGACAGCAGGACCTGTCCCACCACAGCCCAGTGCCAGGCAGCCAGGGGCACAGGGTCAGCCCTGGTCGTGGGAACAGGGACAGGCCAGGCTGGGTTCATGGCTGGACAGGGCAGGGCTGTAGAGGGCTGGAGATCAGTCCTGCTGTGGCATCACTGGGTTGGGGGCTGATGGCCCAGTGGGCTGGAGTGAGGTCCGAGGGTGTGGGTAGGGTGTGCCAAAAAGGGACATTGGTACCTTCAGGGCCCTGATGTTGTATCTATTTCTGTAGTTGGTCCACTAAGAAAGTCCCTTGAATGTGCTCTAAATGCATCAGGAGACTGCCAGCATTGACTGACACACTGCATTTTGCATTTTTGCATATTATGTAGCAGACATATACTTGTCTATTAAAGACCACGCACATTACTCTATGAATGTGGTAATGGGCCCTGAAGGAGCTCAGTGTGGACTGGCACTTGAAGATAAATTGAGCCCTGTGCTTGGGGTGGCTGATATATTGCTGCACAATGTCAGTTCTTTGAGGAAGTAGGGTCTGTGCTTCTGAAAATGTCACTTCTTCAGAAGAATAGAAAAGGAATGCAAGAATGGAGGGCTAATACTGAATTGAACTGTATTGGACTTCCTTTAATGTTATCTAACTGATGTTATCAGTTAGGTCCTCCTTCTCTAAACTGTGTTACAATGAAAGGTTTGCTGCGTTTTAATCGTACCTGAAAGTCTTAGAAAGGCACGAAATTGTCTTCTGTGGATGTGACTTTGTAAAGCATTTTGGGATGCAGGATCCACTGCAGGATACTTTTAAACTAGTACTTTTATCTTCTTTCCATTTTCCTTTATTCCACCTGATGCTTCAGACAATGAATAACATTGAATATGGGACAGTATAGTTTCATCTACAATGAATGGACTGTGTTGCCATGACACAGAATTTAGGAATCATAGTACCACATAGAACACACTTAAAAGTAGCAAAAGTACATAGTTTCACATTGCAATCTTAAATTGTAGAAATTAGGTGCAAACTATGCATGGTTGAATTGTTTTTTCCTCTCTCTATATTGCTTATTGTGATGTTACAACAATATGACTTGCATCCTCACAAGTAGTACTTGACTGTACTTGTGACAGTGATAGAGTAGCTCATATTTCAGATACTGTATGCTTAAGTCATATATAAACATATTGATTCATTAAAACCGCAGTAATACAAAGTGCCCTTTGTATTACTGCATGCAAAAGACAGGCTGCAATGTCAGTGAGACCCACATTGTCCTTCTGGAAGATAATTTACATAGTCTGCAATTATGATTTCTCAAAGGACATTTGATAGCACTATGCTATGCTGCAGGTAAATGAGTAACCAGAACTCTTAGAAATTCCTTCAGCTTGAACAGTGCGTACTCTTTTTAAATTCTGCAAGTATCTCAGATCAAATCTCTGTGCAGTGAATGTGCAATGTACAATGAAGCTTTGCTGGTCATCCCTTTCTACCAAAGCTTTACTTTGTATTTTGGTTCTATCACAGTCCAGCTGTCCTCAAAGTTCATGTACAGTTTTGATGCTTGACAGGCTTAAATGTGTACTTGTGGATGGTAGTTTGACCAAATTTCAGTTTAGGTGCATGAGTGACTGCAGTGTGGATGTGCTATACTTTTAAGGGATCTTGCTTACATGTTCATTTGCATCTCAGTATATGAAATGTGCTTTTTGTTCTCGGTTGTATATAATGACTGGAATTTGGGTTTTGGATGAAAATAGGAAATATTGTGATCACATACATGGTATACTTATTGATTTTTTAGTGAAAGAAAGTGGTGAAAGCATTATTTATATTTGGGATATATGCTTTCCATGTTCTTCACATGCAAAAACATTCTGATTTATATAGCTCTACTTTTCAGTGATGAAACTTGAGTTAACATGTTTAGAGTGCGTGTTTATGCTCTGAGGTGTACATATACGGTGAACATGAAACTTAAAAATATGTCATAAATACTGTATGGAAGGGACTTGAATGTTATGACTAAATACTTATTAGTATATGTCATTAGTTTTAATGAACTTGGTTTTTCAAAGTTTGTAACAAGGGGTGGAAGATGGAGACTAATTCTAGACCTGCAAGCTAGTCTAAGACAATTGCTGTCTGTAGTCAGTAGATTCTGAACTTGCACACTGAAGCATTTGTTGGCAAAGAGCTTCATCAGCCCTAACTGTAAGTGTAGTGTTTCCTTATAAATGTAAAGTTATTAGTCTTAAACACTGTAGGCCCCATCTCTCTTTTGATGAGCTCTACAACTGTTCTGTTGCTCAAGCCCTTTTATTCTCTCTTTTGCCCTTTCCCAACATTTGTTCATCTAATTACATTTTTCAAGTTGAGTGCCAGAACTCTGTAGGCCATAACAGTCAACTACATTATATTCTGTCTATAAACTGAGTTTGTTGAAGATTTTTTCACCTCTTAATCTCATCATAGACTGTTTCAGATTTTCATTGTGTTTTTTACTGGTAATCTGATTTTTTCCGCCTTAATTTATTTGTAATAGTGTCCATTTGTTATTTTACACTTTCCCTCATTCCAGTATGTGTACCCACTTGAATTGTTAAGATACCTTTTTTCCTTCTTAGCCTTTATTTTGCCCTGCTGAAGAAAAATAAATATTTTTCCAGCCTTACTTCAGAATGTGCACATGTAGTACCCTTGTCATTACATTTTTCCCCACAAACAGTGGCTTGAAAAAGTATAATCTTACCTTTAGCTGTCTTGCAGTGGTGTTGAATGCTAATACTAATACTTGCCTCTCTTTTTTTAGCATTGCCTCTTCCATTCCCATTTGTTAGGATAGCAGTTGTCCTTTCACAGCCACATAAGGGTGATAGTGTACCATGTCATCAGTTCATCATTTTAGTCCTTTTTTTCTCCTTGTCATTTCCAACCAGTAAATTCCCACATTTTTCATTTAAATTATTTTTAGTTCCTGCCTACTTGGCTTTCCATTTCATTGTTCTCATCCCACTTCTGTTAAACCCATCATCAGAAAGGCATTCAGTTCTTCCTGTGTTGTATTTTAAGCTTCTATTGTATTAACTATGCATCAAAAATTTGTGTTTCAAAATTCTTTTGAGCTTCTAGTTCAGAGGTACAATAAAAAGAATCCAGTAACCAAATTTACAGTAATGTTTTATTTTGCACATAAAAAAGCCCTGGGGGAAAAAAGGAAAATTTAAGATTTGATATGGGTTTAAACTGGCATTTGGAGATTAGATTTCCAAACTAAAACTGTTGTCTACATGTCTGAAGACTTGATCAAGCATGGTAAATGATGGTATTATTAGTTCATGTTTTTAGGACTTCCATCTTACAATATTCCAGGCTTTCATAATTAAATTAGAAAAGCATGGGGGTTTGGTTTTTTTTTTGCTTTTTTTTTTTTTCAGGACTGAACTCCATGGTTAGTTATGTTATATTAAATTAATACTTAATTAATCAACTCTCTTTTTATACTCTGTATTTTGTCTTCTTGTATGTACTTATAAAACCACTCGAAATGTGTGATGGTTTTCACTTAGTGGGTTTAGGAAAAGGTATGAACAGAAGAATTAGTGGGGTTATTTGTACTCTGGCAGTTGCACAACAATATTTTCTTTCTTTTTCTGATACCTGCTGTTTGAGAAATGTAGTTTGGAATTGCTGTGGCTTTTATGTCTGCAAAGAAAAGCTTAGTGTCTTGTGAATTAGACAGCATATTTTCCAGTATATTAGGGACATAGGCTTTTCAAGTTGTTCTTTCATTTTTCAGTATTTTTACTGCAAATAGATGATCGGGGTGTAGGAGAGAAAGGAGAGGAATAATTTCAGAGTTTTTGTTTGCCATTTTTTAAAATTAAGAACCCCTGTAAATTGCCTAGGCCTGAAAAGACCCTACTGAATTAAATGGAAACAGTTAAAGATGAATTATGGTAGGAAAACTTTGGGTTTTGGTAATGAAATACCTGTCTTGATTAAAAAAGCAAACAAAAAAAAAAACCCAAAAAAACCACACCATCCCACAACAAAACCAAAAACAAACAAACAAAAACAAACACAAACAAACAAATTCCTCAAAATAAACTCCCGCCATTTTTAGCAACTGAGTGAGTGAAATTAGATTCCCAAATGCATATAGTTTCCTAGGGATGACTGTTATACTAACTTTTTCCTAGCTTTGAAGTGGAAGATTAGAGCAGTTGTATGGTGTGAAATTGCTTTCCATTTTTTTTATAGGAAGCACTTAACTGACTTAATTTCACAGAAAGGTTAACAGAAGTTCATGATTCTTTTAGGTGAACCATGACTCAGCTTTGAATCAAACCATATATCAAGGAGATGTTTCTGATTTTATTCAATACCAGTAAAAACTTGATGGCCTGAGATCTTGAGATGTCTAATCCTGAAATTAACTGCAAAATTTAGGGTATGAACTCACATGACATACACTGAGAAAAGAAAAGAAAACAAGTGTTTTCCTGTAAGCTGTTTTTCATGTCTGATTTTCTCATGCAGTACATCCCTTTTTCTATGGACCAACCTCAAAATTCTGTCCTGGTCCCTTGTGTCAGAGAGAGTGATGAAAGTGTTACCTCCTGCTGGCCCTTCTGTTGTGTCATTTGCCCTCAGGAGGTTTTTGGAGGCATGTGCTTTACAAATGGCTTCTTCTCTCTTCTTTTGAAAATTGTTAATACACTTTTAAAAGGAACAGACTTAACACATTTACAGCACCGTGTGAACTATAAACTTGATTTATATGAAAGTACATATTTTACTGGAGAAGGAAGTGTACCCTAGCTGCCTATAAGCTGACTGTAAATATACAGGATTTTTTTAATATTACAAACTCAACTGGAACAGTGATTTTCAGAAAATAAAATATTTTGTCTGAGTTGTGTGACCCCCTTTCATCTGTAAATGCACCAGGATTTACATTGCTCCACAGTTATTGCTGGTTAAGGGTTCCTGTTTTAGACTTGGATTTTTTTACTGCAATGTATGTTTCTGAAATACTGCAGCAAAAGCTGGAGATACCTTTATGCCCTTGAAATCTTGTGGGTTTGTTTGGTTTTTGTGGTTTTTTTGTTTGTTTGTTTGTTTGTTTGTTTGTTTTTTCCTGTTGAAACCTTAAAAGGAAAACAAGTAAAACTGTTACAGAATTTAGAACCTGCAAGGGTTATTTGTATATACTGTGGCTTTTCCATTATTTACAAACTTGAGATGCTATAAATCTTATCCTCTGAATCAAAATATTTTTCTCAGTGGCTGCAGCAGTAGCAGTGCTTAGACAGCAAGTAGTGAGTTCAGCTGACAAGATTCTGGCCTGTGTTCCTCAAACACAAGCTCATAGAAAATGGATACACAGACTAATTCTGGCAGTAGCAAGAGCTCTCACAGGAAGAAGTTCTGTGCAGGTTGGAGAGCTGTGCAACTGATCTAAACACTGCTCATCTGAGCCACCGAACAGGCTGGGTTAAAACTCCTCAAATGTAAATAAGATTTATCAGTTTCAGCAAGCAAACCTGCAGAATTTGATAAATGTCTACAAAAGACATTTAAAAAGATAGCTAGAAAGCTTTCTTGGCCTGAAATTCAGCCAGCTTTGAATGTATCAATATACTGTTTAATTAATGTCTTTGTGGAGCAACATTAAAATAATACTGTGCTCTAATCCTCTAAGAAGTAAGGCTGTCTCAGAACTGCAGCTGGACTATATGCTGCATAAATTAAAATTTGCAGTGCACAGTATCTTTCTGGAGCTTTATTAAGTGGTGTGATTATGCAAAAATGGGAAGTATGAAAATGGACATTTCCAAAGAACTATTAGTGTTCTGTTATCTTCCTTTTTTTAACATTTAATTCCATTTCCACTTAGCATATTTTTTCAATTATTTAATGTATCACTGTTAAGAACACTATGCTCCACAGTTCGTGTCATACATCTGTATTTTTTTCCTAAATTCAATGTGCTTAATAGAGGAGAAAGCAGTCATTTATTTCAACATGTCATTAATTTTCTCAATTTACTCTGCTTCTTGGTCAATAGAATAGGCTTTTCAATGTAGTGTAAACTAATTCCAGTCAGAAAAAAGTGATATTAACACAAATGACATGTTTTTAAATAAGAAATATTACCAAATACTCAATGTATTTAGTCCACACAGGACTGGGCTTTGAATAATTTTGGAATATAGCTGGCATATTAACACTGCTTGTCAAGCAGAAAGAGGGAAAGACTGCCCTTCAGAGATGGGGGTTAATTTAATCTAAACTGCCTGATGGTCTTCAGTTTGGCAGATCCATTTGGCAGCTCCATGGAGGAGCAGAGGTGAGCCATCCGCCTGTCCCTGCCTGTCCCTGTTTTAGCAGCAATGGGTTAGGAGGAGGCTGGATCAAGCTGCCTCGCCGGGAATGAGGCAGTCAGAAAAAAGGGCTGCTGAACGTTTTGGCAGCACCTGTGCTGCTGTCCCAATAGTCTGCAGCAAAACAGCAGCCTGTGGAAAAAAACCCATGGAAATTAGCCCCATTGCTATGAAATCAATAGGGTTGGAGATTCACCTGCCTGGAGGGTTTCTTTTGTTTGATGGTAAACAGTAAAAACTGACTTTAGGATATTAAACTGAGATTATCCCCCTTCTTTATTTAATTGTTGTAGAAAAGCTGATTCCAGCCCCAGTGAAAACATGTATCCAGGATCTTCTACATGGGGACAAAGACCTTGATTAGTCCTCTACACCACAGATATCCTCTTCATGGCCTTTATGCTCCTCTTGCCGGGGGCTGAGGCTGGCAGGACAGCTGCTAAAATGTAATCAAAGATACAATCAATTGTCTGGAAAACCTGAAAGAATTGCTGACAGGCCTGGGTTCTTCCATACTCCATAGAAAGAATGATGAACGTGGGGGAGGATCTTTGTATTTGTAGATCTGTTACTAAATAGTCTGAGAATGGTACCTATTTACTATTTATGTTAAAAAACTGCATTCACAGGGGGCAGTATCAAGCAAAGAAATGCAGTTTGATGTTAATTTTGCTGTTTTGATGGTTATTTTTTTTGAAGTATGAACTAGTAGATACAGTTCTGTGTGAAGATATGAGTCTTTTGCATGAGTCTGTTTAAGAGTCCAGCTGTGCATGCACTGACACTGTGATTCATATGCTGACCTTAATTCTTATTACAATGCCCTTTGACAGTGTGCCAGCTGTGAACATGCACATGAAGTATAACAGGATTTGTCCTTGTGTTCTGCCTTGAAAATTTGAAGCTTGTCAGTCGTCTTTTCGTTAGCTCTGCCTTGTTAGATGCTATAAACAAGGGTATGCAATGTCATGAACTATATGGAAGATACTGATACAACCTGTCAGGAAGATCTCGTTGGTTAATGTTGGATGGGAATATTAGTTGCATGTAATGCAACCAACTGGAGAGATCAAGGCAGAGTTTGTTGCCATCTTTTTAAACTAGACTTGATAGACAATTTCACTGTGTACAAATTAAATTGTAGTTATCTTTTCATTAGCTGGAAATAAATCCACAAGTGGTTGGAATGGAATGTTGTCAGAGTTTTCATGTTCTTATTTTACCATTGGTATTCAATCTAAGAACTGAGGGAGCTCTGCTATTAAATTGTTTTAAAAAACCCCGCAATTTCCAGTAAAAAAAAAAGATCCAGATGAAAATAGATGCTTGCTAGCCAAATTAAACCAGAAGATAACTTGTTTTACAACTCTTTGATTTTAATGGAAGGTAGGTTTTTAGGTAAATGGCTGATTTAAAGAATAGGTCCAGAATATTTTCTGGACCTGAAACAAAAAGGGTTTGCATTAAAGGGGTTTATTGCAATCTTGTCATTAGTAAGGAGCAGAAACTTTTGTCCAAAACTTGATGATTGCTCATCCTTTCTTTGTCTTAGATATCCATTGCGGGAAACATTCTCTGGTGGACTTCTGGGGACAAGAGCCTCCTTCCTGCACTAATTTGGTGTAGGCACAGTGCCTTGTACAGCTTCCAGCTGAGAATAGCCAGTATAAATGAAGCAAAATGGGCAGTTTATCATTTGTCATGGTTATGTGTCTGTATAGGGAAGCTTCTTGTTTGGACTGCATATGTTGTCCTGCAGCTCTCCTTTAACTTTACCTCATGGGTGGATCTGCTTTCAGAGTGCATCTTCAGGATTGCATGCAGCCCCACCCCCCAAAGCCAGAGCATGCAATTCAGTAAAAAAATACTGCTTTTGATTTCATTGAGAGAATGGGTGCAGTTTGTGTTGCTCAGAGAAGGGATTTGTATCTGATAAGGCTGCATGGTGGCATCCAGCATGCTGGTATTTTGTATTTTTGTTACATGAAGTACCATTTTTATGTATGGACACAGCCTTGAGGGGAAGAAGAGGCCTCTGCTTCTCAGAGCTTTTAGCAATGGTACTGTTGAATTCTCACCGTTGTATCATCTCATGCAATAATGACTTCAAAATTCTTCCTGCAAGGACATGTGTCAATCCTTCAGTTCCTGCTTCTGTGCTTGGTTGATCTGTATCTGGTATCTACAAACTCTGCTTATGTTTAACTTTTGTGTTGCTTTGACACTGACAGTACACCTAGAAAATTGATAACGTATTTACTTTTTTTTTCCCTAGTAAATACTGCATTCCAAGCTTGTCATAGCTATCCTTCCCAGACATTATTTCACATGATTATGTTGTACATTAGTTATGCTCTGCAGATTGATAGGAACAGTATTTCTGTCACCAAAGGCTCTGCCCTAAAAATATCGTGCTAAAAGAAAGACACAGGCAAGGCAGGGGCAGGTCAATTAAACTGTTATTGACTTAGATATCTGCATAAAGAGGACAGAAGGAGCAGAGAAAAGGGTCTGTGTTCAAAGAGACAGGTGAGAGCAGCCCATGTATTCTATGTTTAAAAAGCAAGAGTGAATTTCTTATTTCATCACCCATTCCTATTCCTAGTTGAAATATCAGCTGTAGTTTGGCATTAAAGTAATTTGTTCGTAGGCTCATTCCCTTGCTGTTCAAAACATGGAAGAGACTGAGACATCCAAATGTTGCAAAACCAAACCAAACCCGAACTAAAAGTAGATGAGACCTGTTATATTCTTCAGTGAAGATGCATGTTGACTGGCTGAGTAAATAGCATAGTTTTTTTTCTTAATTAATATAACTACACTGTAGATAGAAAATTCCTATTTTTCAATTAGCTAAATCTCTCCATTTCTCTGTTGTTTATTTTTTCCCCCCAAACTAGAACAAAAAGGTTGAAACTTTAAGCATTGTTGTTAGTCCACCTGATAATTTTTAGTGTTATATATACTTACAGATTTTTTTTCAGCAGCTTGATGAAACAGAGTGATTGCACCAGTGCTTACTTTGTAGTTTCAGTGAAGCATGTACAAGAAGAATCAAACAGATTAATACAGTCTTGCTATTAGCAAGAAATAATTTGAATTGTTATGTTTGTAATACTGTGTTGTTTGGGAATTTTTTTAGTCTATGATCTTCTACTACAAATGTTTCTAGAAACGATCTTGGGTTCAAGGGAATGAGCATTGAATACATTAACGTTGCTTGCTTTACAAGTTTAAGCCTTATTGGGTATGCACACAGTATGGAGCGTTCGGACCCACTGCTGGGAGGGTTATAAATGTTTCACGTGTGGCACCATGAGACCTTGTGTATGGGTTCAGATAATTCAGAGATTGCTCCATTTCACACAGCCTTCTTGGAAGAATGTGTTAGGTCAGTGAGTATCAACATTACATACTGTGCTTTGTCCTTCCTTTCTTCTGACTCATCTAGTGTTAAAGGAGAACTTAGATTGGACTGGGTCTAGGGTTTCCCTTGTGTAAGCAGGGAGAATAATTAAAAAGGCTCAGTTAATTAGTATTTGTGAGTTGTTCAGACCTTTCAGTGATAAGGTCCATAAAAATGCCATGATAAAAAATAAAAATTATTTACTTGGAGGTCATAATCCTCTCTGCACTTAGTCAACATTTGTCCTGTAAGATTGTTATAATTTCATAGCAGTATAATATTTTTCTGCAGCATTTGTCTTTTGAAAATTTCATAATACTTTATAATGAAAGAACTAATTATCACAATATCTTTTGAAGTGGCTTTTTTTTTTTATTATAATGCTTTGAGAGCTGAAATTACAATATATGCAGGTAAGTTGTCCATGGGAGGCCTATGTGGAGCTAAAAGTAGAACACAAATCTGTTGAAATGGTTGGCTTCTGGTTTTGCTCTTTTGCTTTGATTTTTGAGGAGAGAAATTAGTGCCATCAGATGTTATCTAGCAACGAGAATCTAAGGAGCACTGGAGCAAAAAGAATGCATATGCAGTTAGAGGCTCCAGGTTTAGAGATTCACCTAGAATTTGTGGCTCTACTTGTTTTGCTTACTTAAAAGTATAGACTAGAAGTCTATGATGCTGATAGTGTCTCATTCTGGAGTGCTTGTAGATCATTCAGATACATAAGCTCTGTAGAATGGTTCAGATGTCTTTACTGGAAATCCAGCTGATGCTTTCAGGGATGACATCACTCCAACAAGATTTACTATAAGGCTTTCTTAGGTGTGCTGGTCTTGCCCTACTCAGTACAACCCTTGAGTGATACAGTTCTCAGGAGATCTGATAACTGCTGCAGCTTGGCATGATTTTTGTTATTACAATCATAGTGTAAGCCAATCAGGTGTTAACAATGGAAGAAAAGGGCTAGAAGTGGAGCAGGAATTATGCCACCAGCTGTCTGTCTGTGCTGCCCAGCTTATCTCATGGGTTGTTGCACTGGGTTTGCATGACCAGGTTTTGGTAGTGGGGGTTGCTGCTGGGGTGACTTTTGTTAGAAGCTGCTGGAAGCTTTCTCTGTGTCCAATGGAGCCAGTGCCTGCTGACTCCAAGGTCCACCTGCTGCTGGTCAGGACTGAGCCCATCCGTGATGGAGTCTGGGGTAACATAGTTAAGGAGGGGAAAAAGTTACTGCACAGAGGTAAATTGCAGCTGGACAAGAGTGGAGTGGGAATATGTGAGAGAAACAATCCTGCAGACACCCAGGTCAGTGAAGAAGGAGGGGAGGAGGTGCTACAGCAGAGATAGTGGCTGCCCAAAGGAAGCTTTTCCCATAGAAAGTGGCTGCCCAAAGGAAGCTGTGACCCTGTGGGAAACCTGTGCTAGAGTAGGCTCCTGGCAGGACCTGTGAATACATGGAGAGAGGAGCCCAGACTGGAGCAGGTTTTCTGGCAGGACTTGTGACCCCACAAGGGACTGTTCTGAAGGACTGTGTCCATGGAAAAGACTCATTCTTGAGCAGTTTGTGCAGATCTACAGACTGTGGGAAGGACACTCATTGGAGAAGTTTGTGAAGAACTGTTTTCCATGGGAAGCGTGCCACACTGGAGCAGGGGAAGAATGTGAGGAGTTCTCTCCCTAGGAACAAAAGGTCCAGCAGAGAAAATTGGAGATGAAGTGACAGCAGCTCCCATTTTCCATCCCACAGTACAACTGAGGGGGAGAAAGCAGATAAAATGGGGAGAAAAATTAAGGAAGAATGGTGGGGTGAGGTGAAGATATTTTAGAGATTTGATTTTATTTCTCAAATTCCTCCTCTGATTTGATTGACAGTAAACTCAATTAATTTTCCCCAAGACTAGTCTGTTTTGCAAGTGATGGTGACTGCTTAGTGATCTCTCCTTATCCATATCTCAACCCATGAGCATTTTTCTATTTTCTCTTCTCTGTCTAGTTGAGAAAGGGAGTGACAGAGTGGCTTGGGTGGGCACCTGGCATCCAGACAAGGTCAATCCACCAGAGCCATATTGATCTCTCAAGAGTCTTGCACAGCCCTTAAAACTTTGTGTGTTATAGTCTGTCCATATTGCTGGTAAACCCTTTGGGATCAGGCATGAAATAACCACCCAGTGACTGATAATTTTTAAACTGCAAGATACCTTGGTGGCTCTTTGTGATGAATTGCCCTTGACATGAGGGAAGGTTGCACATTTGTTTAGAGTTCTGAATCAGAGCCCAGAAGCACAAAGGAATTGTGCTCTGGAAACTCGCCATAACCAGGCTTGTGCCAGTCTGTAGCACAGCAGTTCTGCAGTGAGTCTGCATGGATATCATTGCCATTACAGCTCATTCTCTACATAATACTTTTTCCCCTGGCTGGTGTCTCAGGAATCATGACAGCCTTGCTGGAGGCATATCAGAAACATCCTTGACCAAACCCCATGTTCACTCCATGACTTTATTGATCACTGGCAGTGTCTTCTACCTGTCTGAGTTTTGCCTGGAATTTTTTTTGTTTATTTGTTTGTTTTTTTTTCCTCCCCAGGGAAATATGTGAATTGAACATGTATCTTGTGAAGATACCTACCTGCTTTGCTGGTTTTGCTTACCCAACCAAATTTTCATGAGTTGTAGTGTCCGAAAGGTCATGAGCCACATCCTTAGCTCTTACTTGTTGCCCAGTAAGAAGACTGGGCCTTTGGCAACTGAAGATCTACTTTGAAAAGAAACTTCCTTCCCTGAGAAGATACCTACTCTTTTATTACAGTTAACAAAACTGACATTTTCCAAGTACCTTTCAAACAAATGCTTCCACTCTTTTCCCACTGCTGCTGTTTTTACTTTTCTGGTTACTGACAATCTGAGGAATTTCTTTGATTTCTTGTTTGTGTGCTTTCCTCTCCTGTAGACCTGGACAGGGACAGCCTGTAAAGGTGTACTGTCAGCAGTGGGGAGAAATAAATATCACTGCGGCCCAGGCAGAGTGTAGACTTGGAGACAGTGAAGCTCCCATCTGCCTATGCTGGTTCAGTGCAGTGCTAGCATATTCCCAGATACTCCTTAGGTGGTCACTGATGTTACTGTAATTGTGATCTGCCTCAGTATTCTTTCATAGCAATGTTTTCTGTGGCCTGGTGGAAATACTCTTAGTTGTCTTTGTGTCAGTCAGGTTCTGCCTGCTTTGGTGAGCGGTTTTCCAGTGCAGAGGGAGCAAGGGAAGTGTGGTCTGGGCTAATCCTGGTTCTCCATCTGAAAAAAATTGCCTGTAAGAAACCTGGTGCAGGACTGGCTTTCCTGGCTGTGTTTGCTCATGTGCTTTGATTATCTGGGAGGTTTTATCATGCTTCCATTCATATTTTTATTGGATCAGTGCAGCTTGTCCATACAGAACAAAACTGCTGTAGTGGAGAGCATATTGTGTGGTGTTCTCTCCAGGGCTTTAGGGGTGTGTTGGTTGGAAAGAAGGATGAGCCTTGGAGGTGGGCAATCTCCTGAAGATCCACTGCAGCTATGCAGTGTGAACAGTGGGAGCCTGACCCTTTGGTTGCCTCTGAAGGTGTTCCCAGAGAGCAGTGTGTGTGTTGGCCATAGAGCTAAGTATGTATGAAGTGGAGGGTTGAACAAAGAAGTGAAGTGGATATTAATGCATTAGAATGGAGTTGAAGGAGAACAAGAGGAAGATTATGCCATTTTTTGAGATTAATTTAGCAGGGCTTTTTTATATTAGACTTTTATTTCTGTGGCCCTCAAGAATTAAAGGATACCATAATTAATGTACAGTGCAGTCTACTTTACAACTGATACTTAATATTTTTATGACGTACTTATATTTTCAATGTATGTTACATTTTCATGAATACATGAGCTACATGGGATTGTATATGAATTATTAAAAATTTCTTAATTAAATTAATAGGTGTGTATCAGGGTGCATGCATTGCCAACATCTGTAGATGTTCACAATTTTGAACCTGTCCAAAGGACCTTGATCTCTAGAGTAATAATGTAAAATTAGTTTTTGTACTCCATATCTACCAAGAAATTGCATCCATTGAGGATATTGTAGTGGTTTTGTATGGTCTAGAGATATATCTACCCTCTACAGGAAGTAAAGTCCATACTGAAAAAGCCATGAAAGGTTCCAGGGCCTGAAATGATGTATTGGGCTCGAGACCTTTGTTTCCAGAAGCAAATCAGAGAAATAAAGTTTCTTTACACTGAATTTGGGATTAGACTTTAGACCCTGTGAATGCTGCCTTTATTTCTTCTTGGTTTAGTGTTTCTATGTAAATGTCTTCTCGTGGTTTGTTGCCATTTATTTTGGGATGCCATGGTATCACTGGGATAATTTGGATCATAAACACAGGAACTGTGCTCTGTAAGATGGCAAGTATTTGGTATGTTTGCACTTGATAGAATTTTCCAAGAATGCTCCTTTTTTTTTTTTTCTTCTTCTTATTAAGTGCATTTTACTAGCTCCGATTTGCTTTTAAGACAAGGAATTATTTTTAAAACTAAAATGAGACTATGTGGAGAAGTGAAGTGCAGTTCGTTCCATTTAATTGAAGATTTAGTTTTGAACATAATTAATATATTACAATTTTTTTCTGTGTTTTTATTTTCATTAATCTTTAAAGAGTTTTTGATATATCTGGATGTGGTTTTCTAAATAGAACCTTGGCATACTTCCACTGCAAGCTAGTTTTTAGTGCTATTTCATTAGCTGACTTATCAAAATAGTGTAATCAATGCCTGTCATAACATAAGTACATGACCCTTTTGAGTAGCCCAAGTGGCTATATTTGCTTCTCTCTGAAAGGAGTATTAATTCCAAAGGGAAGCAGAAGGTCAAATCAACATTGGCTAACTTGTCTTCTATCGGTTTGGTTTAGAAATATTGGTTTAGAAATATTGAATTTTTTTTAGAGGCTCATTTTTCATAAATCTCCTTGTGAGGCACCTGGGGACATACTGTTTGGTTTTTTTGTTGTTGTTGGTTTTTTTTGTTTGTTTGTTTTTTCCTATTTTTTTCCTTTTTTCTTATTTTTTTTCTTCTTTTTTGCCTTTTCTTTTTTATTTTCTGATAATGCATTACTGAAATTATTGGATTCTGATTAGACAAGAGTACAGCATGGTATATGAAGACACAGCAATTGGTGGATGGTGTTGAATGAGATGTATGACTTCTATTGCAGAAATTTGCAATAGTATTGTTAACTATTGTATGTGCCTGCACAAATGGAAAGAAGTTGCAGTTCTACAAAGACTCATCTAACATTAAGACAATGAGCAGAATGCTGAGCTGTTTTTTAATAGGACCCTTGAACAGATAATTGGTATATTGTTTTAATTTCAGTTGTAGGATGACAGGGAAATGAACTGGATTTTTCATAAAGTTTTTGTATCTGATCTGTTATTTTTCTAGTCTGTTTTAGGTTTGACAAGATTGTGCTTACCTTTGAATTTTTGGGGATAATCTGTGTACAATAGAAAAGAAGTTTTATTTGGTTTGGATTTTAATACTGTCCAGTAAAACTTCACTTTTGCAAATTTATTTATGTAATATATTCCACATGAAATATAAATTCACAAAGTTAATATTATTTTGCTAGTTTGACTGTATATGTGGGTAGATGGAAATAAATTGACTTTTGTGAAGGTACATATTTTTAATACAGATTTTCTGACATTAACTCTAAGGTGATTAGTAGTGTAACATTATCAATAATAGTTTAGCCTAGGTATTTGAAATTTACTTTTGATTATATATATCATTTGATTTTACATGATTGTTTCTTCTCTGTGAAAAAAAAAATTAACTCTTCAGCTGTAAAGCTGTTCTATGAGAGCTACTTTCTGTAAATATCTGAGGAGACCCTCAGAGGCATTTTAATGTGTGAGGTACCCAATATTTCTATAGAAGGTTTTGGTTGTGAACACTGTATTAAACTGTTTAAATTAAAACATGAAACTTTTGCTAATCACTTTTTGCTAGTTGAATTTTAGGATACTTTGTGGAAAGAGAGTTGGTCTCTGACATTTTTTGTTCTTAGACTGGTTAGTTAATAATGTTAGGGCACAACTGTAGGAATCAAATATGGTAATTTTTATCAGTAGTATCTATATAAAAAAAAACATTTCAGCGTTTTAATGGTCTTGGATTGTTTTGGTTTGCTTTATTTTTTGTTTGTTTGTTTTGTTTTATTTTGTTATCTGCTAAGAAACAAAATCAAAAAAAGTACTCTGTGTGTTTTCCAGATCTTTGAAAGATTGGTAAATATGCAGTCAAAAGAGATGAAAATTGTCTTACATGTATTTGTTTTAGTGCATATCTAAAGCCAATACAAACCAAAATTAGTTATATTAAAAAAATAATAATAAAAAAGTTAATGAATAGCAGAAACTAAAAAACATGGAAAACACATATAGATCACACCACTGTATTATTCTTATGTCAGTGTGGAACATGTTCTCAGAATCACACCTGAGGAGCTAGAAGTGAAGAAATCTGTTGATACTATCATTTAGATATAACATTTATTCTTTGAGTTTTTCTTATGGAACTATGTATTTTTTCAACTAATGAAAATCATGGTGTCTTGTTTAATTCTTTCTTTGTTTCGCTCTCATTGGCATAAGAAGAGCAAAATTAATTTCTTTTAATAGCCTGACAATTCTGAATCTTACTCCCTCTTTCTCATCCTATCATTGCTATAATGGGACAAGGCGGTTGACTTTAACAAATTCTTATTTTATTGCTTCTCTTATATCTTTTGTTGTTGTTATCCACAGTGGCATAAAATAGCTGATCAAAATGTGTTGAATAACATCACGAAATTGAAAGTTAGTGGCTTTCACAGTGTGAAACCAATAAAGAGCTGCAATATTGCTGTTCACATGACTGCACTACTACTGAGTTTTTGGGAACCTTCTTATACATCTATTAGTATGCTCCATTTGGAGTAGGAGCTTGTTATTGGGTTGTGTGATATCTACAATTAAAGTTTCAGTGTGATATGTTCTAAGTGCATGATTATCTAATTTATCTTAATTGCACCGGCATTACATTGTCAAAATCAAACATGCATTTATAAAGTAAGAATACATTCCTGAGGGCCTGTCAGAATATTCAGTAACTTATTATATCTGTTCTTTTCTAACATGGGGCGTATAACAAGCGCATAAAATTATTATTTTTTAATATATATTCCTGGTAGGAGGCCAGTTTATACTATACAAGGAAATCCTAAGAAATCCTGGAAAATAGAGACAATATTGAAAGTTTTAGGAAGAAGTTTTAGGAAGTTTAAAATTGTCTGCTAGAATTTCAGAGTTTCCTCTCTGATCATCCTTCTAAGGATATGATTTGAGTTGTAATTTTCACTGATCTTTTTATGCAGTATATCTATTTCAGAAGAAGCTGATATATCTGTAAGGTTCTGTTTCCATTTTGAGACTGGGAAATTTGTTGTGTCTTGAAATTTTTTGAAAGAAATGGAACCTAGTAAAGCAAACAGGAGTGGCTGTAACAATGCTATGAAAAATAGAAAACTCTTTACAATAATTCTTTCATTGGCTCATAATAAATAGAGAAATTCAGTGGGCCATCATGGTAAATTGTCTCTGTGTTAAATTCCCTTTTAGAAGTCATTAGTCCATAGCATAGAAATAAAAATCAGAAGTTGCATATCCTGGGTTTGTCAGATAAAAATAAATATTTGCATTTCCCACTTGGCTCAGCAAAAACACAAGTAACAATACATGTGGCAGTGGGAGGCGATAATCAGATACCGCTGACATTTCCTGACTGCAAACTTTGTCTGGTGCTTATGCCAAAGATCTAAAAAAGTCTAGAAGGATGTCTCAAGGATGTGTTTCTGCTGCTTTTGCCTTCGCTGCATTTCACAAAAGACACAAGAGGCAGCAGATTTATTTTTTTTTAGAAATTGGACAACTTTTTACTTTGGATAAAAACATCGAACACAAACTTAATTTAAGGCTGATATTAGGTTTTTTTGGTTTTTTTAAACTGGGAATTGCCATTTCTAGGGACTTAAGCATTTAGGTTCAAGATGTAAATATTCTTGAGATTCTGTTGTAGTTAAAGATAGGAAATTTATATGAACATTTACTGGTGTGTCTTCTCAAGCTTGAAGATAGGCAGTACTTTCACTCCTGTGCACATTGGCAAAGATAGGAGGTGTAGCATTAAGATAGAATCTGCGTTTTTAATTTTTGGTTTTTTTGCTATTTTGCAATCTCTCTCCAAAACTGAAACCTGCAAGTTTCACACATGCAACTGGCATTTCTGTGTAGTAATGGAGTTATTTATAGAGCAAGAAGATCCAAGAGGGAAAAAGCAAGGGTAAAAATTATGCTGAAATGAAGTATTTGGAGACCTTTTATGTCCTTCTCTTCTAGTGATGTTTAATGTCTGTAGAAGAAGTGAAATGTTCCCTTACTCCTGTGGAAATTAAAACATTTGGGTGAGATATGCAGAGTTAAGTGCATGTGAGGGAGATCTGAGGAACAGTGCCTTAGGTGAACTCCCTGTACTCCTCCTCTTATTCACAGCTCAAAAGGGAATAGGGATTTCTGGCATAATGTTTGGGGTTCTCTTTTAAGGAAACTTTGTTCTTGGCTTTACTCTTTATTCTTTGGTAGGGGTTGCCATTCTGCTTACTGACGTGTAGCTGTGTGCATGTCTGTGGAACTCTTGTAAAATACAAACTTAGATTTGGCCATCTTAATCCGTAAACTTAATCCTACCCTGAATATCTGATACATTTTCAGTGCTGGAAAATTGAATAAGATTTGAGAACAAGAAGAAGATGAGCCAGAAAAAGAAAGAACAAGACTCTCTTTAGGATTTAGCACCTACATAGAAGATGTCAGCTAATTTATGCAGGCTAGATTTACTAGGGCTTCTGTGCACTTGTTGATAAAAATGACTAAGAGCATTTGTAAATTTGATCAAGCCTCAGCAGAGATGGCCAAAAGAGAATAGTATGCCCAGGTTGTATGTCAGGGACCTCTCTGTTTTTCATATGTGTCTGCTGGAGTACTTATCTGAGCAGACCTTTGAGTAGCCCCTGGAGGAAGGGTTTCTATCTCTCTGCACACAAGCTTAGACCAGCTTCCCATTCACACCTCTCAGCCTGTGAAGGAGTGACTAAACCCCTAAAGACACCCCTTGTGCCTATCGAAACTGAACCCCATTGGAACTAGGGATTGAGGGATTTTTGAAACAAAAAAAAGTGCATAAGGGTTACAAGATCTCAAACTAGCGATTCTAGCAGTCTTTTGAAGAGACTGAAATCAACTTTGGTTCCTGATCCTTCAGTGTTCATATGCAATGTATCATTGCATAAACACAGAGGTTGTCCAGGGATTAGCTGTGGTAAGGGTTAGGAGAATTCATATCTGTGGGTGAATGGGACACAGATAGTGTTTGCATCATTGTGTATTTTCCTATTGATTAGTCATTTCAGTTAGAAATATTAATATTTACATTCCAGGGTTTCTACATAATAATATTACTCTGTTAAAACAAATACAATACATATTTTCCACAGCATGAAAAGAAGCTTATTGTGATAAAAACTTTCATAACTACCTAAAGGAGAGATAAATAGCTAATTAGCTAGTCCAGAGGGTCAGTATTTAAAATTATGAAAAAGCAGCCCAGAGGAAAATTAGTATACTCCACTAAACTACTGAAAAAACTTTTGGCTAAACTAAGTTCAGCCCATTGGAATTGAAGACTCATTCACTTTCCTGTTACTGTCATACTGCTCTTATGCAAACATGTAATTTCCTTCTGTCATCCATAGTATTCCTTTAATTTTTAATATGCTTCAAGAAACAGGTGTCTAACAGCAAGGCTAGATTTCAATTATTTATGTGTACTCATATCTTTAGCATATGCAGGCTAAACATCCACAGGTTTTTCTGTCACTTTTCATTTTTACATTCTAAATTAGAATTAGTCACACATGGTAGGTCTGTACAGATATGGTCAATGTGGCGCAGTAGATTCTGCATGCTAGATCCTAGTGTTTAGGGTCATGACTATATCTAGTACTTTATTATGGATGTAAAGTCTGTGTAGTTTCACAAGATATATGAGAATTCATGGCCATTCCTTCTGTCTTACTTTCAAATACAGAATGTTACTTCATGAAGGTTAAATGAAAAGTGTTTCTATGCTCACCATAAGTTAATGCTTTGCATAGATTCATTAAAAGCTTTCCCAAACTCATTTTGTTACGTTTTGTACTGCTTGTGTGTGGTCTTGTAGAAGTTTGTTACTGCTGCTGCTGGCATTCCAACCTAGGGTTTCCTTTTTATTTCTATGTAGGCAGTATCTTAACCCAGCAGAATATTTTAGTTACTGTTTCCTACTGTGGGAGACTGCAGTGATTATGACTCAAAGCTCTTGCCCTTACTGGGGGAGCTGGGGTGCTTTGCCTGTGGCAGGGTTTGCACCCCCAAGGGGATTCCTCCTTGGAGTTTTGGGGTGTGTGGTGCCAAAACCTCTGATCAGCATAAGACAGAGGGGTGAACCCTCACCCCCAGAGAGAGGCTCTGGGTTTTGAGCCAGATAAGGGAGAAGGCTGATCAGAAGCAGATCCTGTGGAGGAAGGATAATTAATTATGTGTTAATTATTTCAGTTGAGATTTTTTTTTTCTGTTGTATGAAAAATAAATTATGACCTCTTACAGTCAAAATGTTATTCTGGGCAAAAAGAAATATATGTTAACATGGACCCAAGTACTACTTCTCTATTTAAATCTTATTAACCTAATCAAAAAGACAGCAAGCAGGTTCAAAAATATAGGTCTAAATTAATACAGCAATGTATTTCTAATCAAAATACTCTTTTAAATTTTTGCACAGGAAATGTTGCAAATTTTGGCCTTTTTCTCAGGTTCTGTGCTCACTTTTCCACCATCCCTCTATGGTGATTGTGTCAGTTTTCCTTAGTTTTCCTTAGGCAGAGGGGTGGTGAGAGGCATCACAGGGAGACTTCAGAACACTCCTCTTTGCTGGGGGGATTTAAATGCTGATTTTGATCGATCTCCTTCCTTCACAGGAGTAGAGCCTGATCCTCCTTTTGTCAGTGTCCTTCCCACATTGCTGCCATCTGGCTGCTCCGAACAGAGTGTGACCATGGCCCCAAAGCCTCCTCCCTCTGCTCAGCCTTCCCATGGACTCCTGTTTCTTAGGAAGCAACTAAAAAACTCTGTTTCCAGACCTTTTCCATGGAAGCACTGACCCAGTTCAGGCTCAGTCAGGGGAGGCACCAGGCACTTAGCCCTGAGGCAGAGCTGAAACCAACCCCAGCACAGCTCTGACCAAGGTGAGCCCAGGCCAGCCCTGAGACTGGTGCTCTCAGCCCAGGGAAGGGCCTGTGACACGACTAGGAAAAGCAAAAATTATATTCACTGGTCTGCAGTAGGCAGAAAATAGAATACTTGTACCTGATGACTTATATAC
Source organism: Trochalopteron elliotii (assembly GCA_024734555.1). NCBI lineage: Eukaryota > Metazoa > Chordata > Aves > Passeriformes > Leiothrichidae > Trochalopteron > Trochalopteron elliotii. The sequence goes on along the minus strand of JANPWX010000078.1, from coordinate 6,310,484 downwards.
AGGAATAGGCATTGAAGTCAATTGTCTGTTCTTTGAAGGCTGTGTGGACTCATAGTTTTGGCTTGGATGATTTGTCTTTGAGTTCTGACAGTATCCCTGAAAATCAAGCAACTATGCTTCAACATTTTTTCTTCAAGCAATATGAAAATACAGAGCAAAGTTTACATGTAATTTGTTTCATAATAATCTGATCTCTTCCTGATTTTCATGTGCTGTGATTATATTTAATTTTTACTTTCCAACAAGTATTTTTTCTTTCTTTTAATAGCGTATCCTGAAGTGATAGTTGCTTTTGAAATGAGTCTAGCAAAAAGGACAGTGATATGAATGGTAGGTCAGAGCCTGAAATTTAAGCAAAGGTGTAACCTATTAAAATTGTCATTTACAGTAATAAGGACATCATTTTGGGTGGAAATTCCTCAAAACTGACTTCTAATAAAAGTAATGTGAGAGGCCTATTGAAAATATTCTACTTTCCCTACTGTAAAGAGACATACCACATCTTCAGCACTTCTTTGTAATCATGACATTATGATTCACAACAGTGGGTGGCAAACATGTCTGTTCCTGAAGGACTCTGACTCTGAGTGATGTTCCATGTCAGATTTTATGGCTTCCAACATGAGACTAATGTATGAACATGGAATTGGGTTGTTTAGGAGAAAGATTATCTGTTGTCTAAAAAAATTAACAATTATATATCTATGAAAATTAGGTATGACAAGCATGAGACTTAGTTACACTGAAAGGGTCAGGGAGAAATTTGTTTTGAACTCAATAGAACTAACATGTCACTATATCAGGAATAAAGGAAGCCAAAACAACCTGAATTTAACTAGTTGGATACTCTGGTCAGTTGTTTGGGGTCATCTGGTTTCCAAATCTGAGTTCATTATTTCTGGAGTAATTTAGAGATCAGGACCTTGAGCACTGAGAAGCACAATGGGAGGCATAGATGAAAAAGGGGAGACTTTCAATCGTGTGAATAAGGTCAGAATATAAGTTTTGGAAGGTGTTGTACTCCTCGTCTTGTTATTGCCCAGAACTACACATATTACATGAAAAATAAAGAATTTAGTGTATTTTAAATCTTATCGGTCTAATCAAAGAGTTCTTCTTTAGTCCAGATCTATTTATTGCAGAAAACAAGAGAAAAGAAAATAAGGGAAAGAATACTGGTAAAGGGGGAAAAATCACTTATTATTTCACATAAACTTCGTACTACCTACTAATTTCAATGGTGTCACATTCATTCTCTTGCTTTTCTGTGTCCTAAGTCTGTTGGTGAGCCACCACTATCACAAGTACTTTGTTGGGAGAGTTTGATGTCTGTACTGGGGGTTCCTTTGTCCTCTGCCAGGAGGACTGATACTGATATTGATGGTTTCTTCTTCCTCACTGTAGTGCTCACTTGGAATTATTGTTGCATATTCTGTGTCATACCTTGGTTTAACTCTTCATTCTGCAAATTCACATTGCAATCAAATCTATTAGAGTGTCTAAACACACTGGAGGGTACTGTTCTTTAGTGCTTTTTGTTGCACAAGCATCTGGTTTTGCCCAAATTCTAGGTCTGCATTCCTTTAACTCGCTATTTATTTTTTTTTAATGGTCCTGGGAATCTTAAAGGATCCAATTTCTTATTGTCTCGTGTTTTCACCTCACTACACTGCATCCTATGCCCCCGCTTTCGAGATCTGTTACCATATCATGCCTCTGTTTCTCTATGTTGCACCATTATTCTAGGCCTAGTATTTCTCTTCACAAAATGACTTGTTACTCCTGACTGTAAAAATGTTGAATATTGCACAAAATTATTCAAATACAAATCAGGCTGTAGCCATCTGAACCTTAGAAAATTAGTTTTTTCACCAAGAAACGTTAAAGCAAAGCTCCAGGCAGCCTAAGACAAGCCCAGTCAAAGCAAGTCTGGCAGGTGTCAGTCCCAAGGCTGTGCAAAGGTGGTTTCAAGGACACCGTGGCTTGTTCCTAGCAGCAGCAATATGGTGTTTTCTGGGCTGCAGGGCTAGAGAGGTTCACAGGGATTAGGGATAAGTAAAGGATGACAAAGAGAAGTGACATTTGACAAGAACCTGATGTTTCCCTCGCAGGAATAAGCCCTTACTTGACTGCTCACATCCGGACTTTCACCATTTTAGAGTGTTTCTTGTTTGGCACAAAAACTTTGTTGTTTAAAAGGTGGTAGTAAAGTATCTTCACTGAAACAATTCCAGTCACTGCTGACTCTGTATTGAACTCAGTTCAGAGATCATTCTGGCTGCAGTTATACATGCTTCCTGTCAGACAGCAGGGCAGTTTACTACAAAATGTTCTCAGTAATTTTGACAGAAAGATGTTCTCCAAATTTATCATGCAAAACATGAGCTAGAAATCTTTTAGTGGATTAAATTTCTGTAAATTTTTACAGAACAAAATAATCTTTTTAACCTCGCCTTTTCTATGGGTTTTATGCATAAATTCCTGCATACAAGACATGGTAAAAAATAAATAAATAGCTTTGGTCGTTTAACTTGCTCGGTTCTGGAGTATGAACTCTTCCAAAGTATTACAACTAAAATTTGTGGTTTTAGGGTATCTTTTCTATTCTTTAACAGAATATAATGGACCCCATTGAGGTAGATCTTAGCTAAAAGCATAGGAGAAAGTTCTTGCACTGAAAAACTTCAAGTATGACTAGGCAAAATATGTAAAAAATTTCAGAATAGGAATGTTAATAAACTCCTTTTACAAGTGATGGGGGCCTGTGTTATAACTGTAAAATTGTCAAGTTTAAGTTCATTGTTCTTGGAATAACATCATGGCTTTTCTATACTGAGAGCTTTTTCTCTCTCTGAGATGCTTCTTTGAAGCGTGTTTGTCGTCATATATTATGGGTCTGGGACACTTGCCTGTGATTATATGATTGCTCATGAATGCTCTGCTAATGGTATTTTTTTCCTGAAGAAAAATATTGACTCATTTGTTTTGAACTCCTACTCCACCCACATGTGGTAGTGTAGAATTATGTAAATTTAGTAAATGAGAAAAGTAAAGTTCTACCAAGTGTAATAGCATTTATTCAGATGGGGGTATCTCTTATTTCAATGTCTTTTCAGAGTGAGTGTTATGGAATTCCTGTTGTAACATATGTGAAATTCTAGGTTATTATATTTGATCCTTAAAAGTATTGTCCTATAAGAAATTATAAAAGAACTGAAAATTTCCAGTAGATTTTTTAGCTGTAATTAAGCAAAGTCTTACTTCCATTTATCCAATTTAGATTTACTGTCTTTATTAACAGTTAAAGGTTTTCATTTTAGATTTTCATTGCTGTGGTTTTATAGAAATAACTAGCCTTAAAATACATATATATATTTATAAAATCAAGACTGGCAAATGTAAAAAGGATTTTCTTTTAATTTTGGCCTATTCCAGCATACTTTGTGCTGGTGAAGTTTCTATTCTTTTGCTTGGTACAAATATCAATTCAATCTAAGTGCATTAAACCTGTCCCTACTGTTTTAAGTGTTTTAAGCCATCCCTCCATTTGTTTCAAACTCCTTATGGATAGGAAGAACTGTATATTATAATTTATTTAAAGTAAAAAAAAAAAGGTATTGAAAAATTGAAAATGCTTTGTTGAACAACCTGCCCCCCCCACCCCCCTCCCCAAACAACACTGAGAATAACATTGTAAGGATTTCAGTGAAATAATGTGGTGTTGTCCTCTTTTAGGATATCCTGTATTTTTATTTTAAAATCTATATTGATTATACTGTACTTTTATTATTGATGATTTTTTTCCTCATAGAGCTTTTCTTGTGAAAAGCTGGAAACTTAACTGCAAAGGATTAGCTACTGTACATTCTATTCCAGGAGTACAGTAATACCCATACAAAGCTTAAATGAATATGCATTAAACTACTGCAGGTCTAAGTCTTTTCATAGCAATATTTGAAAAATCCCTACATTCTCCTGAACAGGACTATGTGAGTGTGGAAATTTTGAGAAGCTAACAAATGGAATGAATAAATAGGAAAAAAAAAAAAAAAAGTTCTGAAATTCATTTTGTTTTCCCATTGCTAATTTTTTTTCTTTTGTTTAAATTTTATGAGTAAGAGTTGGTGTTCTTGGGTTTTAGTGTTGGTGTTCTTGATATCAAGATTTTGGCCATTCCTGATCTTTCATTTTCAATGTAGAACTAGCAAATTAAGGAAAAACAGTCAAAACCACCTTGGTTTAGAAGTCAACAGTCTTTTAAAGTTGAATTGCAAACTGTTTCAGAACACTGACTTTCTGTAGAGTACGGGGTTTGTGATGCTTTGTTTAAAACTTATAAGGATTTTGGCATATAAGTCTCCTTGATTTAATTCTTAAATACTTAAAAAGTTTACTTTTATCCTAGGAAATGTCTTTCTGATATATGGCTTTAGTGCCTAAGGGAATCAGCAGGTATGAATCACACCAGGTGATAGAGGTATGATGGAGAAGATTGAAACAGTGATTAGGATTCTTAATTAGCAAGAATCTACAGGCTATAAATTAGTGCCAGCAGAAGTAATTAAACGATTTTATTTGAATTAAGTGAAAACATGCTTAGTTTTAGGAGACAAAATTAATGTGAAGATTAAAAGAAAAATATATTTGTATGTGAGATGCAATACAGATACATTTCAAACACATTTGAAACAAACATGACCAACTCATTTTTTCTGCTGTTATGAGAAGCTTCTGATTGTTATTCATTAAGTGATTTTTTTCCTGTTCTGTTTCTTTTTAAATACGTGTACAGTATTTGTTTTTATTTTTTTTCTTCTTGTTGTTTTTCTATTTTTATTAGGGAAGCTGTAAAGGATTTGGAATCAGACACAAAGGAAATAATACCTCTTCCTGGTGTGGCTGGTTTTACAGTTGTTTTATGGACAACTGTAATATCTCCTGGGTTCAGAAAGGCAAATTATTCTTTCAAGGTGTCCCTGGTCAGAGAAGCCCATGCGTTTTCACAGTTCTCTTGTGTGCCTGTGTTTGTTACACCAGTCTGCTCTCAGTGAATATGAAGCTTTTGGGCATCACATAGTTTGCAAATAGACTATGCCCTGATCTTGAGCAAATGTTTGGTCATCGGGGATCGCTAGGACCTTCAAAGTTTTTTTTATTAATTTAAATGGGGTCATTATCCTGATTATAGCACTATTACAGGAAAGGGTCCTTTTGTGCTGTGGTATGTCAACAGGCATTAAAATTTACTTTTTTTTTTGTTGCTATTTTATCTCAGTCTAAGCAGTTGGTGGGCAGAATAGGGTTTGGATTTTTTACCCATTTGATTTTTTTTTTCTGACTAGCCAACTTTCTACATTCCTCCCCCTGCTTCTTTCCCTTCTTTCTTTACAAATGTAAATAATAATTTTTAATAGATTTCCTTTTGACCTTTATCGTATTGAAAATGTACTGTAATCCCACCATCTGATCTGACTATAGGAGATGGAAAGCTCTATTACCTGTAGCATCTCTAAGCACATCAAAATGACCTCCCTTAGTACCATAGACTGATGCTTGCATACAGCCTCGTTCTGATTCCTTGTTCATCATCCATGTTGAATCTATTGTTCATCTATTTGATCAGAGTCTTCTTGATGGATAAGATATCTAGAGTTTGTTGAATCTGACTCTGAAGATGAGTCAGTTTTACTCCTCCTCCCTCTCCTACTCCTCCTGACATTTCTGCATCAGAAGGAGTAATATTCTGAGTCTTTTTTTTTTTTTTTAGAGATCAAAGGGAATTCAATCTGAGGAAACCATATCCACATGCATCAAACGGGAAACTTTCATAGTATTAGTACAACCTATTGAACGTTTTTGTGACCCCTTACTTTCTGACTTCTGACAGCTTCCTTGGAAGTTTTTTCCCCTCGTTATCTTTTTGGTTCAGGAATCAGTAGATCTGAAACGCAGAGTGCTAAGGACTGTTCCTTTTGATTAATAAGTGAATAGATTTGCTGTAGAGCCAAGAATGGAACATCTTGTAACTGTTGGCAACATTACTAAAAGAGTAAGTATCCTCATGGAAGGGGCAGAGCATAACAAGGGATTTGATCAAGAGGAAAGAAGAGTCTTAGGCTTTTAAGGGTTGTTGCATTAATGTAAACAGCTATCTCTTTTATTCTGGATGTTGTCCAGTGACCAGAGGAACCAAAAAAGTAATTTTTAGGCTCATATGATTTTGAAACAGGATATGGTTTTGGCTATTTGACTTCCTTTCTTCTTTGCTGGCAGAGCCAGCCTGACTTTGTACATCTGATGCCAGAGAGTGGCATTCATATATTTTAGCTCAGGAGATAGCCACTTCAAATCTACATGAGACAACTCTTTTATTCCATTCTGAAGTGCTCATATCTGTACTGCTAAAGAGCACTGGAGTGTATCATGCAAGACATTTAGGGAAGCTGTTACAGTCAGTTCATCCCAGGATTAGCAGTGAGAATGAAAGTTCCCACTGGAACATCTCCCATTCGGAGAAGATGAACCATGCAGGGCAGTTCCCTATTTTAATTTCTCTAATGGCAGTAGCGTTATAGTTGGTCAATGCTAGTCCTCATTCTGTACTACTACTCCTGTAAAGGAGATGCCAGGGAAATAGCTGGAGCACAGAATACTCTGGCTGTCTCCCTAGTTGTGTTATGACTGCATGTTGTTCCTGATTGTGACAAGTAAAAGCATTTCCTTCTTTAGGCCTTGTATTCCCTAAGCCTGGGACAGAAAACACTTCCTGGCTGCATCCCATCATAGATCTGCTGCATCCAACAGATTTTTGATGCTGTAGAAAATCTGTCAGTCTCTGTAGATCACAGATTCACAATCTGCTCCTAAAAGCCAAAGATTACCATGCATGAAAGAAGCTTTACTATCCAGGAAATAATTTCTCCAGGGTCTACTTACATCAACAGTTTCAGCCATTTTGTTCCCCTCCCCAAGAGAAGAGAAGGAAATAAACATACAAGGATACAATTACTTTGGTCAAAATCAACCTTAAATTCAGTAGATTGTTTTGGTTCTGACTACCACATTTGTCGCTCGGACACAGTAGTTCCTTTTGAGTCACAGACATCAGCAGAGTGTTTATAAAGCACAGTCTTGGTACTCAAATGCAATGGTACAACACATTTGTTGCAGCAAGGTGCCCCTGATCAGAGGATTCTAGAGCTTGCATACAAATTGCAGTGAACATGAAGGAATTCAATTAATTTCTACTTTTCTGACTGATTTGTAAAACAGTGAGTATAATTTAAAGTGAAGTTCTGTGTAATATTTAGAGATGTCCAAACTGATTCTGTGTGTTAAAAGGGAGTGTACCTAATATAGTCTGTGTGAATATATGTGTATATGTGCACCTATTTATGTATCTTTCAGGACCCAGGCAAAACTAATTTGGCATGGATCCTGTTATTTTAATAACTGGATGTTGTGGTAAGGTTCCTTTCTAGATTGGAGGATGTAATTATCAAAGGAATGATGCTAGGTCTGCCACTGGGTGAATCAATAGGAGATTTGGCACAATAATTCTTGTCAAGATATCTTTCTGTCTAATCAACAAAATATTTGGGAAGGGGAAATTTTAATAACTCTTAAATTAAAATGTCTGTGCACCTGCACCACAAACTTTTAATAAGATGTTAGAATTCCAGAAAGGGGATGCTTTTTTTTTTTTTTGGAACATATATAGTCATTAAAAAATCACATGTATATAAACACAAAAATTATAATATGATAAACTATATAATCATCAATAAATCAATCAATCAATCATATGAATATAATCTAAATAATCTATAAATATTTATATATATACAAAATTATAAAATATTATATCTGTATACCTATATTTGTATACCTATATTAAAAAGGCATATTTTGGGGTTTTTCTTTAGTCATCTTCTTATTGAAAAGTTTATTGCATTTTGTTTTCTAAGCTTTATCTATTCTGAAAATCTTTCAATGTGAGGATAATCTTAAATATTTATTTTTCTTGCTGTGTAATGACCTATGGCAAAAGAGAGATTACTTGATTTTTTCTATTTTTATGTGACTAATTGGATACAGAGCACATGGAGGAACATTAGTATATAACATGAGCTACATTATCGGTCTCATAACCTGAGCCAGAAGAGAAGTGACATTTCCCAGATCAGGACTTTAAGCATGTGCCAACTTTATTAAAACTGTGAGACTGTCATGCATTTTGCCCTGTGAACACTAACATTTCACTGACAAGGAATTGCCTGATCTGATTACTCCAAGCACTTCTGGAGGCTGTTTCCGCCGGGCCTCGAGGGCTCTGGCTCTGACTCCTGTTCTCCTGTCCCTGCAAGGCTGGAAGCTGCATCTCCTCAGCTGCTGGGCTTGGGTTGGGCCTTTGGATGCAGCCAGGGCTGCTGTGATGCTGCCAGAGCTGCACTCTCTCCTCTTGCTGCTAGGAAGGACATAGATTCTTGGAGGACATGATTTCTGCTTGCTCACAAAGAGCAAAGGTCCAGTTTCTGCACTGACAGGAACACAGTGTCTTGAATTTAGGGTGGATCTTTTGTTTCCTATGTGGTACAGAATTTCTGTGTCCTTTGGCAGGTAGCAAAGACGAGAGATCTGCTCCCCTAAGTGGTGGAACATCACTGTGTCTCCTGGCTAATCAAGCCCAAGACGTGATTCTTACTGGCTTTGAGGAGGCGAGAAAAGATGAAGGAAAGCTTCTAGTGTTTGAGTTCACACTGAAATACCTAATTTGTAGGTAGACAGGTTCCTGCGGTGTATAAAATAATGTCCAACCCTGATAAAACACATTATCAATTTCAGTTGAAAATGCCTTAGCTTTACCAAAAGACTGAAAGGAAAATTAAGACCTGACTAATATGCTTTCTGCAAACATTCTCATTTTGTTCATAATCTTCTGTAAACATATCTTTTGATCTGATTTTATCATCAAATTTTATAATAAATTTTATTAATCTTACAGTTTTCCTTTCATATGTCTAGCTAGTCAGAGTATCTAAATGTTGCCGTGTAACAAAATTAAAAATTTGTGAAAAACATCCACTAGCTATAATGATGAATATGATGATGATGATGATGATGATGATGATGATGATGATGATAATAATAATAATAAAAAATAATCTCTCATATCTGCTTAGGGAGTTGACTACCCTTGTGAAAATTTAGACTTGTCTTTATAGCAAATGTTGGCTGTGAATTGCTTTCACATATTACCTTCTGTGGACTTACAATGTCATTAGTTTAATATTTATTATGCTTCATTAACGATATACAAGTTGCTAAATGATTTAATTTTCATAAATGTAAGCTAGCTTTGCACAATTCTAATAATTAGAACATTTTACTTAGAACTTTGCTCTGTCTCAAAGTCAGTAAGAAGAACTTGGCTGTTAATGAGAAAATCTGCTACAATTAGAGAGATATTTCACATAGTTTAGTATTTTTCTTGGGGCCCAGGCAGATGTTGAAGGAAGTGGAAATAATAAGATTTTATATTTTTAAATACTAATGCTGCTCATTTTGGATAAACTAAGCAAATTCTTACATTTCAAACCTGTTATGTCAGCAGTCTTGTTTCCTTGAGTTAGGAGTTGCAGTCTTCTGATAACAGTTCAAGTTGAAAACATGCATGTTGCAGTAAACAAAGCACAACCTCAGATGTTTAAAGTAGACTGTTACAGACATGCTTTGCTTTTAAATGTATTATATATGTACCTGTTGTATTTATCATGAAATACTGGGAATTCTCTACATGGAAAAAGTCATATTTGAATAAAATGAACTCAAGGTGAAGTATCAGTAACTTTAATCATGACTGCAAACAGGGCTATTCTTGGCTCTCTTACACATAGTTTCTATTAAGTTTCTATTAAGTTTCACCCACAACACATGATAAGCAGCCTGGCATGTCTTGTTAATAAGTACAGCAAATAGCTGTGAGAATACAGGAACTTTCAGTCTGCAGTCACACCTAGGTCTGTTTGCTTGGAGAGCAGATCAAGAGCAATTTGGAATAATCACAGTGGTTAGTGAAGCTGTGAGGGGACACCCATCACCCCAAGTCAGATGTCAGTAAGGAGTTTCTGTGTATCAAAGGATTAATCAATATCAGTTACAACTGAGGAATATATTTCAGTTTATTTAAAATTTCAACTGTTAAAATAGCTAATATGTGATAAAAACTAACATAAAATAAAAAGAAAATGGCTAGACAAACCTTAGTGTTTGAGCTGAATATATAATGCAAAAAATATAGAAATCAATTATATGACAAAATGAGTTTTATTGTGGTTTCAACAATTCAGAAGAATAATAACATAGGGAGAAACACTTTAAAAATGAGGGATTTTTGATTTACTATTTCTCTATAAAACATAGTTTATTTCTGCTAGCCTCCACCTGAGTTATAGACCAAGGAGGATAAGCACCAAGGACTGCAGTTGTACAAAATGTCCTTGCTGAGATACTGTTTCATCTCTTTTAGATCAGGCTGTATAATACTTGGGCTCAAATAACCTGTAAAATGCTTCTACTCTGAAATTAACAATGGTAAAGTCAATGCTTTCTCATGTTTTGTTATATGTCATTTTCTCCTCTTTATTGAACTATACCGAGATATATTTTAAATGTTTGGGTACTCTTCCCATCTAATTAATATATACTCATCTCTCTCCCCCCCTCCCATGACCCCCACTCCCTGTTTTAACTTTTAGAACACAATATGCTTTGGCAAAGGATGAACATTTTGTTTACCCACTGTTTTACAGTGTGGTCTTGTCATTGGTAGACTCATTTTCTGGACGTAATGGAATAATAAAAATATTTGCATTGGTACTTGGAGGTATCTAGGACTTGTGGGAAGAGGACCAGAACAGTTGTCCAGAGAAAGAGTGATGCTTGCAGAGCATTTTGAAGGATAGATCTTTAATGAGATCCTGAAAGTCATGGTGTCACTGATTTTTAAATATGAATCTGTGCAGAAACACTTTTCTTCAGAATTTATAAACTTAGTTGCTTGGTTTAATGGTCATTCTGGCTTGCTATTTCAGTAACTATGCTGTAAAAAATAACTGCCCTTAAAAAACCCTCCTTCGGAATAAAATGTTTCATTAGCTCCCTTTAAGTGATTTAAAATAGAAATTATTTTAAGCAAAGTAAACCAAAGAATTAGTAATGGGAAAATGAATCCGTCAGGAGTACATCATGGCCCTCATACCTTTTACAATATCAAGACCACTTTGAAAAAAAGCCCTGAGGGCCAGCATCTTGATTTTAGCCTTATCTTTCCCATAAGAATATTTATTATATGGAATTGAATTGTTTCTTTGTTTCTTTCTTTTTTTGTCCTTTTTTTTTTTTTTTTTTTTTTAAACATGAATTACTTGATGTGATTTTCCTAGAGGGACCTCTTGAAGTTTGTGGTAAGCTACTGGTTTCTTCGAATGTACTCCTTTTTGTTCCCTGTTGGAATTCTATCTGACCTTGTTACATCTTCCATTAGATAGTATTAATGTATTTTCCTTTGTCTAGTCAATCCTAAGTGTGGAAGCAAAATTCTTTTTCTCTTCCCATTATGTTGAACTCGCTGATGGCTCTTGCTTTCTTCCTTTCCTGTGCTATGAGATCCTTGAACTAAGTTGGTTTTATAAGAGCCCCCCATTGTTTTTTTCCCTTCTGGTAAAAAGCCAATTTAGGATAGCTGGTCAAATAAGTTACTTAGACATTGCACACTTCCCTTTATGTAGTTTTTCAGTTGTCTAGTGTATTTTTCCTAACAGTTTTGAAGTCACAACCAACAATGCTTTTTAAAGAAAAATGTAAACCTTTTTCTTTAATTAGAAACTGAATGATAAAATTCAATCTCTATCCTCACATTTTTCCCTCGCTCCAGCATGGATCCTCCACATAGTTTACAGTCTTTCAGGATAAACCTATTCCAACATGGGCTCTCTGTGGGTCACAGTTCTTTAAGGAATATCCACCTGCTCTGACATGGGGGTCCTTCATGGGTTGCAGTCTGGATATCTGTTCCACAGTGGTCTTCTCCCTGGGCTGCTGAGTGGCAGCCTGCTTTGCTGGGGCCCTTTCCAGGCACTGCATGGGAATCTCCCCTCCAGTGCTTGGAGCAAATCTTCCTACTCCTTCACAGCCCTGGTGTCTGCAGGGCTGTTTCGCACACTTTTTCCTTGTCCTGCTTCACTGGTCTCTGGTGGTTTTGCTCGTTCTGAATTACAAATCCCCAGGGATGCTGCCTTTGTGGGCAAGGGGCTCAGCCATGCCCTGTGGTGGTGGCATGGAGTCATCTGGAACTGGCCATGTCCAGCCCGGGGCAATCCCAGCCTCCTGTCACAGATGCCCTAGCAGCCCCCAAGGCCTGGGCATCGACAGCCTGTTCAGTGAACCAGGACTGGTTTTGTCCAGTAGCAGTGGTAAGTGATTTGTCATCTCTCCTTGGTTCCTGATGGATGTTCTAGGCAGTTGTCCCATTGAGAGGAAGGACAGTGCATTGCATATCATGACTATCAGTTCCTGTGACACTGGAGGTGACAGTGGCCCTTGGTTAAACCACCACAGTGATGGGAGCCTTGTGCTACAATATGAACTTCCCAGAGTATAGCAGAGTCTTGATTTCATTCTATGTTTTGCCAGCTGATAGTCCTGAGAGAAGTCATTGTGAAAGGCCCTGGAGATACATCCCTCTAAAAAGCAGTGCTGCCTTGGAAACTGCTGAGCTCTCTTGCCTCTCACAGTGATGTAATGGTTTGCTGGTCACTGAGCATCCTGATTCATAAACAGTTTCCAGCCCTGACATCACTGAAATGAACTAATGATTTTATGGGTTTGGGTTGCTTTTTTTTGTTTGTTTTGTTTTCTGTTTTTTGTTTGTTTGCTTGTTTTCTGTTTTGTTTTTGTTTTGAAATGCAAACAAGACGTTGGCAGAAGTGGGGGGGAAAAAAAACAGCCCATCTCAATCAACCAAGAAAACCTCCTCAGTCCTTGAAGTATCAATTTACTTTTGACCAGTCAGATATTTCTGCTTTCTCTGAGAGTTGGTTTTTGTCCTATATGGAAGGACATAAGCTTGACCCTTAAGTTAGATTCAGGCTGATAAAATTCTACCACATTTCATTCATTGGGATTTTAAGCCTGTATGAGTATGTTTGTATTTTTATGCAAATGTATTAAAAGTTTTGTGGACTAGAATAAGAGTGAGTAAACACTGAAAATTGAACCTGGTGATAAGGAGGTGATAAAAGTTTACTGCAATTGAGTTAGCAGACTGAACCTTTATTTATCAGGTTATTTAGAATGCTGAGATTTTGTGTACATTCTTGGTAACCTTTTTTCAGAATTAAGGATCTAAGTCCCATGTAGCTGAAGAGATACCAATTCTGATTTTTTTTTTTAACAGAGTAAAATGTAGTGTTATTTTGTAGACAGATGATGGAAGAGCATTTCTAGTAGGTTTTGTGTGTGTGTGTGTCAGTTTTCTATGGTAATCTCTTTTTCCACATCTCTCCAGGCCTTGAACTTTGGGACAGGTACTGGGAGGATGAAATCCTCCCCATTGTTGAGGAAGATCACATTTGAATCCACCTCCAGCATGTCCATGGAACCCAGTGAGATGCATCCCATAGTCCTGAGGGAACTGGCTGATATAGTTGCTAAACCACTTATATTAAAAATTGTGGCAAGTTGTAAATAAGCCTGTCTCTTTAAAAGGAAAATGTTGATGGCTTACACTGAAACACTACATTTAAAAGGCATTTTCTAGTGCCTTCAAAATAGTGTTCAAAATAAATGCACTGATATAGGTTGTATCTTTGGGGGGGGGGGGGGGAAGGAGGATGCATTTACCCCGGTCTTTTATCTACTTAAAGTAGTGATTCTGTACTCTCATTGTCCTTCTTTATCCCTACTATCCTTCAATACAGAATTTTTTAAATGAGTAACACTTTGAAAATGGTTGCTCAGAAAAAGCTGATTCCCTCTATGGGTCTGTATTATGACAGCCCAAATTTGCCAACAGATTTCTATCTGTGTGCATGCTACAACACACTGATTTTAGCTAAGAACTTGAACAAATCTTTTGTTGTGATCTTTTTAGGAAAAGAATTAATATAATAACTTGTCTCTAACATCAGCTTTCAATCAAGAGTAGTTGCTTGGACTAATTTCTGTAACCTACAAAGTCATACTTTTATCAAATATTAACCACTTTTCCCTCCCTTTCCTTTCCCTTTCAAACATCTGTGCTAGAAACCAACAAAAAGATCTTTAGTAAATATACACATCAATTAAAAGAAGTTGAGAAAGTTATTACTACTTGAACTTGGAATTAAAGCTCAAAATCAGTTTTAATTACAGTATTTCTGGAACATTTTTTTCCATTTGTTTGCTTTGTTTAGATGTGTTATTAATGTAGAATTTAAATAATAATAATTAAAAAAAGGAAATTACTTTGTACATCTTAAAAATTTAGCCTGGTTGATCTTTTCATAAAATGTATTGGTAAAGGAATATTACCATTATTCATGTTCTGGTAAGACTCACTGATTTTTTAAATTGAGTAACCATGGAAACACAACTGGGTAACATAAGGAAGAAAGTGCAGGGGTAAATTTACAGTTAGTCTTTTAAGCAAAAGTTATTTCTGTTTTTATGGTATAATTGAGCTCAGGTTTTTATCTAATCTCTTACCAGTTTGTGTGTGCAGGTATGCTAGATATATATATATATATGCAGATACATATTGAACATATATAACCAAAATAAAATAAAATAAATATTTACTTTTTAAACATAATTTCTAGTGTTTTGAGTGGGTTTTAGGTTGTTTTTGTTTTGTTTTGTTTTGTTTCGTTTCGTTTAGTTTCGTTTCGTTTCGTTTTGTTTTCGCTTTGTTTTGTTTTGTTTTTTTTTAATTCAGTAAATTCTAGCCAGAATCTAGCTTCTCCTCCTTCATTTTTGTTTCATGGATTTTTTTTTTTCTTAAATGAGAGTTTGAGTAATCTTCCTGAGTTATAAGTTAATTTTAAAAGGCAAATTTCTAAAGCATTGTGGTAGAATACTCTAGTAGTCAAGGCATTAGAAGGATCACAGATGGATTATTGGACCGAAGTGTAATAAAAATGTTACAAATGTAAGGTAAAGTCAGTTTCTTGTTACTGTATAAAGCATATGTTGTTTTTAATGTGATAAATCACAGAACTCGTAGGGGTTTGCGTAGTATTTGGCACACATTCTGGTGTCTTTTATATTGCTTGTGAACGTGGACTAAAAATACGTATTTGCTTTATTAGAAAATACTCCCCAGGCATTTCTGGACTGCGCTTTCATAAAATGACCTGCTGGGTAATGTTTTCTCTTCTGTATATCACTGTGAACCTCAACCTGCCATTTTTCCTTAACATTTCTAATCTACATGAGGATATGTGTCTTTGTATGACGGAAAATGCGCTGAGTGTTAATGGCTGCAATTTTTAAAATTATACTTGCTTTCTCTCAATATCTAAAAACCTTCAGATATTTTAAGCAAAAAGGTCAAGGAGATGTTAAGCTTTTTTACTGTGGCTTTCTTTGGGATAAGAGTATTTATCTTTCTGACAAAAATCAGCATTTCTTGGGAATGAAGTCTGTTTTCGTGAATCTTTTTTTTTGTCCACATTCCCTGCACTCATCTTCTGCTATCACATAGAGGAAGTTGAATAGGAAGCTAAGTCCCAAAAATGTATTCCCTTTGTTCTGATGCAACCTCTAAAATGCATCAGATGTCAAGCTATGTCCACTGTGAGCAATTCATGAAGAAATCGCCTCAACGTTTTGATCACAGTCAGGCTTTTATTCTGAAAGTAACTGGCATAGAAAGACACCTTTAGAAGTATGAAAACAAGCAACACAATGAAATAAAAAATGATGAAATTGAGCACAGCACTGGCACAGTACAGCTGCTGTCCCTGGCAGTGACTGTGGCCTTCAACAATAGTCTATGACGGCCAGGAAAGCCCCACTCACTATGGGGAAGTAATTTCTGTTGGTTAACGTTCATTTTAATATCAATGAAGAGTTCAAGCCAGAATCCCATCTGTGAAAAACTCTGAACTTTGATAGTTTTTGTGTGTTCATGAATTGGTTGTATGAAGCTGCTTTATTTTTAAGATTTACATAAAGGTACAATTTACCTTGTCTGGCTTCATAAATGATTTTCTGTGTATTCTGAATCAATGTTGGAGACAGAGCTTTGCAATCAAAAGAATATATTCAGTACTTCAAGGAAGACAAAAAAGAGATAAAAATAGTGTTAAGTGAACATGGAAATCATTTGTGCTGTAGAAGGTGAAATTACTTTTTCCTTCCCTGGAGTTTGTATGGTAGAGGAGACCCCTCATTTTCAGTGGAATTTTCAGTGTGCAGTATGGCAATACAAAAGCAAAAGTACTGTCTTTGTTTCCCATCATTTTCCTAGTAGAGTTTATACACTGAATCTTACTTATACCTGCATCTTGCTGAAGGATGAATTCAAGTCCATCAGATGTCTCATATCCTTGCAGCATTCTGAAGTTCTGCAACCCAGAGTCAACAGACTCAGTAGCATTTTGCCTGTCACCTAAAAGCTGACTCATGTGCTTTATAGTATACAGGGGAAGCATATATATGAATAAAGTCTAGATTCAGTCTGCTGGCTTCAAACAAGTAAATGTCCTCATCTGGACTTGGTAGTTACCATGGACCCAATTATCCATTGCCTGCCACCTCTCATGGTCACTTATGGCTATGTGAGAAGGTGTGTAATGCTGTACGATTTAAAGTCCTTTTATCTCTGGCATGCTTATATGGCAAAACTATCAATCTGTGGAGTATCAAGCAATTGATATTTGTGATATCATGCTTTCAGTGTTGCAGGAATTCCAAAGTTAAAATTCGTAAGTGTCAAGCCCCTGAAGGAGCTAGAACCTTCCTTGTTTTATTTTAGTCTTCTAAATGAGCTTGAAGAGGTGAGGACCAAAAAAGTGCTCATTAACAACAGCCTTAAAGTCTTTATAAAGATGTTTCTAGAAAAAAGCCACCCTAGTGTCTTTTCTCTGGTCACGTGCAACCCTCCTTTTGAGTTTCCATGTTGATGGTTTATGGCTTCTCCTAGCCCACAGTAAGTACAGCTGTACAATCACTGGTGTGAGGTTTTTGCCAAGCGGGCTGTGATGTTCATGATGGGAACCCCCACCTCTTCAGTTTTGGGACCTGCTTGGGTTTATTTTTATATGTTTCCTTGCCCAGACTGCTGCCTTCTGGCAGCTTTTAGCTCAGGGAACAGTCTGGGGGCCTTTACTAGGAGTGACAGAAAATGTTACTGGGCTGCTCTTTATTTTAGAAGTGGATTTGTGTAGAGTCAACCACATCAATTTCTGTGAGGGTGAATCTACATCTTCAAGCAAAACATCTGTCCCAATGCTTCAGAGAGTCAGGTTTATATTTCCAAGACATCTTGGAATTATTTGTTCCAGGTGTCATGGTCTGTTTTACCATTCCCTCCAAATGAGCTCTTTACACTGGAAATAGCTGAGTAGTTTTAATTTATGGCAGCAGCTTATTTTCTGCTGAACCTGAGTATATGAGCTGCCTGTAAGCACTCTTTGCAGCCTAAGAAACATGAAATAGAAGATGGGAACTGCAAGGAATACTGAAATCCTTCTGAAAGGTTCATGGCAAGCGAGAGCAGCAATGCGTGGGTTGCTGATGGGACATGGATTTAGGTATGAGAAAGGGAGGAACTGAGGTCAGTGATACAGGTACAGGATGAAAGAGGATGGATTGCAATTCAGTGCTGCTGAAGCAATGAAGGGAATGAGTACTTGGGGATGGCTGAGGTGCAGACTGTTGTTACTGAATCAGGATTTGATGCGTGTGTGTGCGTGTAGGGAATTTGCAATAGCACTGACAAGCTGAAGTTCTCATGCTGTTTTGAGATGTGTGGAACTGGAAAGAGCACTAAATAAAAGCAGTAGCTTCAGATGCAGCAGAGCACAGCCTGCCTGTCTCTTCATGCCACGTGAACTTCCATCTTTATCTAAGATCCACAGGTTTTTCTTTATTGCTTAATCATATGGTAGCTCTAATTAATAGCCCCAATACAAGATAGCAAAGAGTCAGGTCAGCAATAGGAGATGAGTGGCATTTCTTTGAACTTAATGGTGAACAGTGGGTCAGTGGAGTCTCTTGTGGAGAAGCCAAGTATGTGCATATTAGAGTGCATTAAAATTTGATTTTTCAACCTTAAGTTTTTGTACATACATAGTGGTAGACAAGATGAGCAAAGATATAAAGTTATGAGATAGATTAACCCTTCTCTTAGAATAATTTTATCTTCTGTAAAGAAAAAATACCAGAAGTTGCGGTCAGTCTTTTAGGGAGTAAGACTCAATATATGAATTTTTGTGGAGTTCTTGAAATAGTGTTTTTATTTTCCTTAAGCATAGTATACTGAAATAATTGTCCTGGATCAGAAAGAATTATTCTCATTAACCCTTAAGACCCTTGGTGTGACTTGCATTTTTGAATCTCAAGAGACAAGTAGAACCGGATATACTGTCCTAAAAGATATAATTGATTGTAGCCTTGTGCAAAGAAGAAACTGGTATGTAAAAACTTTGTCCTTTATATATTAACTAATGACTTAAAGTTGATTTTCAAGACAGAGGGCTTATCTTCTTTGAACCATACTTTTTTTCCCAGTTTTCCAATGCTTATGTATCTCCTACAATTTGCTCCTAAAGAGGAAGCCTCAGTTTGAAATTTTGTTTCAAAATGGGAATAATACTGAAATCTGTGAGATTCTTAAAATTGTGAATCACTTATTAGTTAGCTTTAGTTCTACACTGAGCAACAGCAGTGCTTTCCTCAGTCTCAGTTTTGAAGGGTAAATTAATATGAAGAAACATTCTTCTGAAAGTACTCTGTTATAACCTCAGCAGACAGAGAGAAACAGTATTTTGCCTCTTAGAATCTGCACTTTTTTTTTAATTATAGTTTATTTACTTTTCCATTCAAGAGAGATAGGTAGGCAAAATTTATCAGAGTCCCAGAGTGAATTTGAGAGAGCTGTAGCATATCTCAATCCATTCTTACCCTCAGAAGTAACAGCTTCAAAACATGATAGTGGCAGCTTTCAGTTGCTGCTCTGCACTGCAGTATCAGCTCCTTTCCAAGCAACAGCTGATCACTGCACCCTGCTCAGTGCGTGGTGGAAAAATCTGTGTGCCTGTGTAGGTGGAAACATGTGTCAGCCTATTGTGCCACTATCCAACTCTAATAGTAATAGATGAGGCTTTGCTGTTCATTTATTAGTAATGCTGAGTTATGGAGAAATATTAAGGATCAATGATCCATCAAATGCAAGACCTGAGTTTCCTGGAAAACCGTCTGTTACTTTGCTTATTCATACTGAAGTTTTTCCTGTATTCCTATATTTCTATGTATTAATTGCTCTTTGGCTTTCCATGTTGGAACAAATTTTTTACCTCTTAACTTGTGAAATGCTTGAATTGTCAATTGCAGAACTGTTTCACTCAGTGCTTACAGAATGCATCATTTATAATCATTTTGAAATACTTAACGTCAAAACCTTTGAATCCTCCTCTTCGATTTAGCAAGTAAACGGGTTTGATGTGAGAGGAAGGGTTTGAAGGAGGCTGCCAAAGATCAGTGTCTGTGAACTGTTCTTAAGCAATTATTTCTACTGTTGATTGAGTTGACTTATGTTTTGCCATGAATATGAGCTGGGGTGTTTGATTTCCATTTGGCTTATGCATAGTAAAACTGGCACAATGTATTTGCATCTATCTTTGACACTGTCAAGCTGCAGTTATCCACCTATAAATGCATTTTTTCAGTAAGTCTTTTATTCCAAAAGAAGTGGATTTTATGACTTTGTTTATATACCTTGTGGTACAGTTGAGGGCATATCATGAAAACAGAATATTCTGCTGGAGGTCTTGATGTTAGTGCCAGTCTTCAGAAAATACTGGGAAAAGTGTAGAGAAAGTATGATATTATAGATGATGAAGAGAGTTGGGATTTGAAATAGTTTCATCCTGTCATAGTTATTGTGTAAGACTGGACAAGGCACACTGTCTGTCAATCCATTTGTAAAGTGGTACAAACTATAGTTACCTTGTAGAGATATAGTAAAAATAAATTAATCATATTTGGCTTAAATCTCCCAAAACTCCATTCAAAAATACTATCATTTTCTGTAAGTGTTGCATAAGATTTAGAGTGCAGGAATATTTATTGCAGTATTCTGCACTCACTGGCAAGACAACATTTTGGTATTTATGTGCATTCTTCTTTATTTGTTCTACTTTTATATTCTTCATCCTTACTCTGTGTGGTTCAAAAATCTTTTAATATACCCTTTTATTCAGTTAAATTTCCTTCTCCAGTTGTTACACCTCACTTTTTCCTGCTGACTTTCCTGGCTCAACATTCCCCTTCTTGGAGATGATGTGGCTGACAGTTGTCTTTCATGAATTATCTCCTTCTGTCCCTAGCTCCTCTTCTATCCTTCCTCTGCCTAAAGCTGTACCATTATGAAAGAAACTCAAGGCTGTGCAAAATCATCATTTACACTTTTTTCTCTTTAAAATGTGTTTATCCTTAATATGAAAAGTCTTATCTAGCTCAATAGATTTTTTGTTCCAGGAATTATGCACTGAGTTAATGTCTGTGTATTTTTAAGTATTTATTTTAAAATCTGAAGGTAGTTCAAAGTTTTCCCAAAATCTACCTTGGAGGTTGTATTGATCTCTAATTGTGGATTTGGTGAAATTTTGTAGAATTTCCTGTATACAGGTGCTGTTTGTTTCCTTTTGGTTTTTTTTGGTTTTTTTTTTTTTTTTCCTGTGGATTTTTGTCTTTATTAGGGATTATTTGTCAGTTTTTGATTAGCAGTGTGTTTTCATGTAGAAAGTCACAGCAGTTTCTTTTTTTTTGTCATAACCTGTGCTTTCTGAGTTAATTTCTTCTTCTTTACAATTTTTTTCCTTTTATACTGAGCTATCTTTGATTTTAAAGTTTTTAATATCAGTCCTCTTTCCAGTACTGTATGAACACTTTTGGTAAGAGATTGAATATATGCACCTTATTTAGACATGGTATGTTCCAGGAAGTAAACAGATCACAAAGTTTATTAAACCTAGAGAACTGTATATTCCATTTGATCCACGAGTATAATAAGATACAAATAGAGAATTGTAAAAAGATCCTTTGTTTGCAATAGAAAGCAATTTTATTGTTTTGTTGATAGCATGGAGATGCTAAGAGTACTAAGCACTTAGTCTCAGATCAAAATGAGGGATAAATTGGAGGAATGTTTTTCAGTCAGTAAGATGAAGATAAATGCTAACTACTGAAATTTAGAAATGAGGAATCAAATGTTTACGTAAAAAATAGGAAATCAATGTGTAGGCAGAAGCAGTGTATAAATATATCTGTGTGTTAGAATAACCACAAATTGAAATTAATTAATGATGTAATTCTTCTGCATAAAAAGAGCAAATAGCCCTGGGACATGCAGACAGGAATGTCATTTGCAACACATGGGATTTGCTACTGAGCTTTTTTTCATTGAGCAGGAAATTGCATAAACATTTTGCCTGGTCTTGGGCATTAGGCTTAAAGAAAGAAACAGATGAATTGGATGGCCTCCAGAGGAGACAAACAGCAATCAGCACCAGATATTCGAAGGACAAAAGAACATTTCTTAGTACTCAGTTGAAAGGTTGAGAGGTATATATGTCAATATTATTGCAAAAAAAGTTTGTCTTCTAATGTAGAAAACATTAGCATGAGCAATAATGGTTCTGTTTCCCAAATGATAGCAAAGTGAAAAAAATAATCAGCATGCTAACACTGGGAATCTGGGACAAGAAAAGTCTTTATGTGACAGCTAAATACTTGGAAAAACTCTAGGGCATCTCTGTCTCTGGAGGCTTAAAATAGGTAAGGCAAATCTGTATTAAGAATATTCAAAGGGTGTGGTGCCCTGGCCCAGGGTAGGGAGGATGTGTAAGTAAGCTGTGTTTCACCCTGTCTGGAGGCCAGGTAGGCAGCAAAGACACACTGTTTCTCTCCTCCACAATTGTACAGAGGAGAGAAAATGTAACAAAAGGCTCAGGAGTTGATATAAAGACAAGGAAAGTTGTCACTCATCAGTTACTGTCACAGATAAAACAGAATCAGCTAGGGGAAATTAATTGAATTTATTGCCAGTTCAGGGCAGGGTAATAAGAAGTAAAGCACATCTTGAAAACACCTTCCCCCCCACCCCACCTTCTTGGGCTATACTTTTCCAGCAGCACAGGGAGATGGGGAATGGGGATTCTGGTCAGTTCATCACAAATTGTTTCTGCTGCTGTTCAGAGAGAGGAGTTCTTCCCCTGCTCCAGTGTGAATTCATCCCATGGGAGACAGTTCTCCACTAAATTCTCCAATGTGAGTCATTTCCACAGCTACAGTTCTTCATGAACTGTTCCAGAGTGGGTACATTTTCATGGGTGCAGTCCTTCAAGGATGGATCACCCACGAGGTCACAAATCCTACCAGAAAACCTGCTCTAGTGTGGGCTCCTCTCTCCACCCTTTTGTAGGTTCCTCACAGTGCTCCAGTGCAGGCTTTCCATGGGGTCACATCCTCCTGTTGAGCAGCCACTTGCTCTGGCATAGGTCTTCTCCATGGGCTGCAGGAGAATCTCTGCATCCCTGGGGACCTCCATGGGCTGCAGTGGCACAGCTGCTTCACCATGGTCTGCAAAGGAACTGGGATCTGCAGAGGAATCCCAGCTCTGGTGCCTGGACCACCTCATCTGCCTCCTCTACTGACCTTGGTGTCTGTATTGTTGTTCATCTCACATATTCTCACCCTGCTCTTTGGCTGCAATTACAACAGCACAATAACTTTATTTTTACCTTCTTAAATGTGTTATCACTGGGGCATTACCATCATTCCTGACTGGACCAGCCTTGGCCAGCAGTGGGTCCATCCTGGAGCTGGCTGGCATTGTCTCTGCTGGACATGAAGGAAGCTTACAGCAGCTTCTCACAGAAGCCACTGCTGTAGCAACCCCTACTACTGAAACCTGGTCACACAAGCCCAGTAAAATGAGATCAGGCCATTATTATCTGCAGCTCTAATTTTTTAATAGTTTTTATCTTTTCTTGCCTATTTAAGCCAGTATGTGTTTCTGAGAGGTGATAAAGTAAGCTTTGAAAATATTTTAATGATTTTATGAGACAAGGTTTTTATGAAAATATATTAAGAAGTTTTATACATATATATATAAATACAGAAATATACATGTACACACACATACTGTATAATTGGTAAATATATATTAATAAGTCTTCATTATAGATGGTTGGATAGATATTTGTGTGTGTGCATTTGAGTTTTATAAGCAAGAGGTGTTGGAAAAATAAGCCAGTCCCTGGATACAAAACCATTTCTTCAACACTGAAATAAAGCACAACATGTTGAAAATAGTTGCTGTGTTTAATTTAATTATGTTAATTTAATATACGGTTTGAGAAACAATGGAAAAGTTGTTTTTTTTTTTTTTACCTATGGGACAGTAGAAGCTGCTAGCAAGGCTGGAGGTATTCAGGTTGTTAGCTCTGTGGGATGAAAAGAGACAGATAATTATTACCTGTGGAACATGGCGAAGTTATCTAGGGAGAGGATGTGAGTGTTAAAATAATGTGTCATTGTTAAATCGATGGTTTTTAGTATCTGGAAAAGCTATAAGTTTTAGTCCCAAAGCTTATCTTTTCAAATTGTTTTGTATGTCTCTGTTGAGAAAGCAGTTGAATGATCAGAAATGTAAGAAATGTTTTGTGAAAATTGTTCTTCCATTAAATGCATGTCTTCTCTTTTACTGTTTTTTATGAGAGTTCCGCTGGTATAGGAAGGTCTCTTCACTTTGCCCTACATAATTTTCTATCAGTCTTGGTGCCTTCCATGTGCAGGTGGACAGGGTCCATGTCTTTGATGGCTTTATTATGTGAGATGTTTATGCCAGTTGTGAAAGGGCACATTTTCTATTTTTCATTCTGGAGAAGATTTGTTTACTGCAGCATATGTTGATGGCAATTTTGATGATAAGTGTGCTGGGGTGGAGGGTTGTTTTAAAATTAGGCAGATGAGAGGAGGTTTGGGTTCCCAATCTGTTCTTCAGTTACACTGAACCTTTTGCACTGAGGTAATTCTTTCTGTTTTTGAAAATTAGACCACAGGGTCTTAGGTACACAATCTTTAAATCAAGTTGAGTTGTTATTGGAAGTACTCATGCATTGTGACTATTCCAGCAGTTTAGTAACAGAAGTGTTTTAAGCCTTCTCATCTTCTGAAAGAATGTTTTTTACAATAGTAAATATTAGCTTTTGCACATATTTTAATACAGCAAAAATAAAACTGATCCTAGCTTAAAGATATATATTATATGAAGTAAATTTCCAAGTAGTGATTTCAAAATGTATCTATAATATATTGCAGAAAGTATTTCATGCATTGATTAGGAACCTTTGGTCTGAGGATCACAGAAGTTGTGATTATTTGCTTTTCTAGTCATAATAAATGGAAAAGACATTCTGGCTAAATGGCAGAAGGATATTGCTTTCAAAATAGTATAAGTCACTATAATGTTAATAGGAGAAAGACACTATACAAGTATGATTGGTCCTGTAATAGCTTTTTGTATGAACATTGGAAAATGATTGTCAGTTCTGAGAGTAGGTGTGTAACCCTGTTGCCAGCAGCATGTCTGGAAATGAAGGATGGAAAGAGAGAGAGAGAAAAGGTAGTTCTGTATTCTCCACTGCAAGGACAAGAGCTACCACTGTCAGCGGTAAATGCTACAGCAGCTCTGCCTCAGCCAAAGGGACCTGTTGGATTTCCTAATGAAATGTCACTTTGAGACAAAGGAAGGACTTTCTGTCTTAGCTCAGTGTTAGTAGCCATCACTGCATATAAAAAAAGTGGTCTCTGCTTTATCTGGACAGGATTGGCCTTTTTGAAAACCTTGAAGTGAGCAAACAACCTCCTGTGAAATTTTCTACAGAAATTCAAACTGAGTCATTTATATTGCCATAACTCAAAGGAAAGCTTATATAACACAGGCTTTATTTAAGTACACGATTAAGAAGCATAGGTAAGCATGTAGGCTTTTTTTGTTGTTTTAAACTAATTTGTTATAATGTTTTGTCTGATTTGGCACAAAAACCTTCTAGATTCACTTGATGACTGGTTTTAAAAAGGCTACTTGTCTATGTCATGGCCACCTAAAGGAGAGAAGGGTTTGCATTCAAGCCTTCGTGGTAATACAAGCTTTGATAGACAAGTTAATGTGTCTGCAGCCTTGTAAAATGTTATAGCTTTCAGGTATTAAAAGGCTTCTTCTGGAAGTTACTGTTCGTTGCATCAGAATTGGTGGTGCAGAACACAGACCAATCACACCAGTGCTTTATTTCAGCTATGCCAGCATCTTCCTTGCCATTTTAGCTTAAAACATCAAACAAAAGGCAGGCTTGCATTAAAGTATGTTGTGGTCTGGAAGGGTGGGCATGTCCACAGACATTCTGAATTTGCTGTGCCCAGTGTACCTGCTGGCTGAGCAGGCTGGGTGCAATCCTGCCCCAGCAACATTTCTGAGTATTTTAATGGGAAATCTCTAAAAACTAGATTGAGGGCAAGTGAGGCAGTTACCTGTCTGCATAGCCACATGCAATTTAAATGTGATGCTAAGCACATTTTAAAGACTAGGTTAAGTATGACATACACACTACTTCTGGACTCATGGTAGGCTGTTGAATATCGGGTATTGTTACCACTGGTTCTTACTCCCAATAATCTTGTTGGAATTAGACAGCCATTCAGGGCATGGGCAGAGAATTACAGGGAAATATGTCCTACCAACATGTTAATCAACCATCTGAGGAGGTCTACCTATACTCCAGAATGGCTTGCTGAGAGGAGTTATTTCACCATCTTTGTCCCAGGTACTGTTGGATGAGTACAAACAAGACTGTCAATGCAGCTGAGCAGCAGCCAGATGTACATCTGCAATGGAAATAAACCTTAACAATTACAGATTTGAAAAACACAAATGGAGAGAGGGGACCAGAGCCCTGAAATGCTAACACAGAGAATGAAAATAGGACTGCATTGCTTACCAATTAACAGTTTTGGTGAAAGTTTATTCTGCAGTTATGTGATCATGACTCTTCCGTAAGTTTCCATTTCGGAGAACTGATTTTTAAGCATTGTATTTATTTATAGTGATGCTGTTTGGCTTTTGCCTTTTATCCTTTTTATATGTTCTCTGCATTCTTCACACATATATTTGTAGCTCTGTAGTCTATTGTATTATTGACTAGTTTTCCCAGTACTTTCCCATGGCCTTGCCTTAAGCAGAAAGACAAAACAAATTCCAGAGCTCCAAGCCCCAGGGGTTACAAGGCTCCAGTGCTATCTTGATTCTTCCTGGGAACCAAGGCTGAGAACAACTCAACTCTTGGAGATACATTCTCGTGGACAAAATACAACTAGTGATGAAAGGGGGCTCCAGAGAAGGGGCTTGACCTGGGGTGGGAAATGCATCACCACTTGTCCTCCTAATAGGTTTTATCAATTATGCTAATTTCCTGAAACCTAATAAAAATGTACTCACCCCTGGTGGGGGGTGGGCTTTTGTGAACATCTTTCCATAGCTGCTCCTGAAGCCCTTCAAATAAAGATCGCTTTTTATATTACCTCCTTACTAAAATTATCTCGAGTTTCATTTTCAGGTTGGGAAAAAGGCACCAATAGTATTGTGCACAAACATTGCAAATTTTTTCAGATTTTGTACACAGTGGTGGTGAGTTTGTGGTTTTGCCCATGGTAGGTATACATCTGTGTGCAATTCACGTCTGTGCATATGGCAGCTACACTCCTGATAGTGAAATTTATGAAAGAAGTGCAGGAAGAGTGGCCGACATAGCTTGTGTTGTACCATGACTCACAGAAGTCTTCCCATTTGCCTTAGTGGATGTCTGTAGGGAGAGGATGCTGGCTGCATCTTCTGAATTACAGAGCCAAGTATTGGAAGAGAAGGTCTTTTCTAGAGCTGCTCATGCCTGTGAGTCTTTAGAGACAGCTGTTTAAATAGCAAAACAAAACAAAAAATACTGGCAGCATAAAATGTAAGGACTCAGAAAGGAAATTGCCTAGTGTTCAGTTTGATAATAAGCGCCATCAATTTTGCATGTTCACAGGATTATGTTCTGTGTCTCTACAATTAAAAAGAAAATAAGAAAAAGCATCTGAGAACATTAGTATAATTGTCATAGTGCAAAGGCTTTGCATGCAGTCCATTAGTATTTTCCTATCTGTTAATTAGCAAAGGAACAATTTCTACAAGATTTCTTAGATAAGCACTGCATTTCAAAACCTATATTTGGAGAAATAAGACCAGAGGCTCTCCAGCTTATAAAAGGAAACAAACTCCTTGAATTTTCTGTAAAATAAGTACATGAGTGAAAAAAGTTATTGGTGAAAGATAACAAATTGATTTGAGAGATACAGAAAGAGACAACTGGAAAGATGATCATCTTAGAATCATAAAACTGTAGACTCATTTAGTTCGGAAATAAGCATTAAGATCATCAAGTTTAATTATGAATCTAACACTACCAAGTCCACCACTAAACCATGTCCTTAAGCCCCACATCAGCATAAATACCTTCAAGAATGCTAACTCAACCCCCTTCCCACACAGCTTGTTCCAATTCTTGACAAGTCTTTCAGTGAAGAAATTTTTACCAATATCCAGTCTTCACACACTCATTCCCAGCAAATGTGAGGCTGTTTCATCTTGTAATATTTCTTCTGACTTGGGAAAAGATACCAACTCCTGTCTACAACTTCTTTTCAGGTAGTTATAGAGGTCTCCCCTGGGCCTCCTTTTGTCCAGGCTGAACAGCTCCAGCTCCCTCAGCTGCTCCTTCTAAGACTTGTGCTCCAGACCCTCCACCAGCTCTCTTGCTTTCTCTGGACACACTCCGGCACCTCAGTATCTTGTCCTAAGGGGCTCAGAACTGAACCGAGCACTCAAGGTGTGGCCTCACCATGTCAAGTAGAGGAGAACAATCACTGCCCTGGTCCTGCTGGTTACACTGGTTCTGATCCAGGCCAGGATGCCACTGGCCTATTTGACCACCTGGGCACACCCTGGCTCATGTCCAGCTGGTGTCTACCAGCACCCCCAGATATTTTCTGCCAGGCAGCTTTCCAGCCACTCTGTTCCCAGCCTGTAGCACTCCATGGTATTGTCGTGATCCAATTGCAGGATCTGACACTTGGCCTTGTTGAACCTCATCCAGTTGTTCTTGGCATTGATCCAAGGCTCTGCAGAGCCTTCCTACCCTAGCAGTTCAATGTTCCTGCCCGTCTTGATGTCATCTGTAAAATGACTGAGGGAGCTCTTGATCTCCTTGTCCAGGTCATGATACGCATGTGATATGAAGGCCTCTCAAATCTTATGCTCTAACTAATTTTAAGTACTCATTCAACTGGTGTGAGTACTGATAAAAGTATAACCACAGCAGCAGGCAGCTTGGCTTCCACCAGGCACTTTTGTGTTTTGGGTTTTTATGTGAACCTAAAAGCTCTGAAGTGCGAACTGGACTTCCTCTTAGCTGTCACACTACATGTTTGATTTTGGTAGTATCAACACTGCCTGTCTACAGGAACTGTAATGTCTCAGGGACTGTTATAGCTGGATGCTGGAGTGTCCAAAATAAATGAAGACACAGACGGTACTAATCTGAAAGTATACTCCCCAGTGGGTCATTTTCTAATCTGCAAACTGGGGCTGTGTTTTAGGCCTGTCCCAAAGATATCTAGTGATACTATAATACTGTCACATGTTATGCATCTTTGGCTACACTCCCTCCATTTACACAAATGAAGATCAGTATATGTGGGTATTTTATAGGGTTTATTTTGCTGTCATTTTGTTGATGTCTGAAATATTTTTATTTACATTACAAAACCAAACATGATGATCCATTTGGGAGAGAGAAATAGTAAATACAGAGAGATGTCAGCATGCATTGTTGACTTGAACACCCTGGCACAGTGTCATTAAGTCTCATTCTGGTTGGGGATGATTCCCATTCAGCTGTTGTGCAGTGCAGTCAGAATGAGTTCAGTGTCTGTCCACATCTGTGCAGATATTCAAATTGCCAAAAAGAGTGAAAGAAAAGGAAGGCGAAGGAGGAGGAGGGAAATATGCCTGAGGTTACAGGCTGAATTACCAGTGAAGCTGCTGTGTTAGTTTAGTCCTTTTTCAGGACCACCACATTGCCTTCTACTGCTTTTTCATTCTCCTGACCTTTACACAAGACTCAGTCATGGGACACCCTTAGGGGTGGTTAGCTCTTTGATTGCTGTATTCTGTTATACAACTATTTTGCACTCACTGTTTTCTAGGACGTCTAAGTTTTGTATTGCAGTATTGGAGTTTGTGAGACAAAATCACTTGTAAATCAGCCTTACAGATGTATTCAATTTTACTTTTCTAGTTTTAATATCCTTATGTTGCCCAGGTTTGTTTATTGCTTAATACAATTTTCTTGAATAATTTTGATGGTATCATGCAAAAATTATCATGGTTTTGCCTTTTGTCGTTTTTTGGGGATTTTTTTACTCATTCAGATAGTTTATTTTACTGGAAAAAGTTCTTTAAAAGTCATATTTAAAGACAAATGGTTACTCTTTTCAAGTCTTCCAAGTATAGACTGTGTTGCTATGTGCATGTTTATTACATAGATAGTACAATGATAGTCTAGTATATCCTAATAAATCTAACCAAATAAATGTCATAATTTACTGTGTTTTCTTCTGAACAGCAAAACTCTTGAATTCATATTAGAAAATGTATGCATATTAATACATACATGTTTCTCTAAAATCATACTTCAGCTCAGACTCAGACATTAAATTTTATTCCTGAATAATAGGATTTATTTTGTAATGCCATATTCTTAGTGCCCAGTCTTGGACTCAAATCTTTTTGTGCCATGAAAAAGAAGGACAAAAAGAAAGAACTCTTGCCCCAAAGAGCTGACAGTCTCATGTCTGAGCAGCAAGACAAGAAGAGTTGAAGGAGGCAGGATGGTGTTACAGCACATTCTCATCTTACCTTCTCTTGTTGGGTACTTTGCTGAAAGCAGGAAAAATATCTCTTACCAGAGTAACTCATACACTTGGAAAAACCTTCCAGAATTTCACACGTATGGCAGGTCTGAAACAGTCTAAATGCATCCTGAAATAATTTGCTCTTGGTCTGACTAATTCATCAGATGATTTGGGCAGCAGTAGGTATTTCTGTTGAGCTCTGTTTTGCATTAGTGGAAGGAAGAGAGGGCATTCTAGCAAGACAGTTTTAAGCCTAGGTTTCAAGGAGCATAATAAAATTTTGGAAGGAAAACTCCTGACAGCTGTTGTGAGAGTCCGCAAGGTGTATGTTTGCATCTTTGAGCTTGTTGAAGGCATGTAAAACAGCCAGAATTCCTATTTTAATTTGAAAACTTGGCTTTACCTTCACATTGAGGTGCCTGATATTTGCAAAATAGTATGTGAAGAGTTACAGTAGGCACTCTGGAATATTTAGAAGGGCTTTAATGAGATATTTAGGAAATACTTTGTTCTGAGACAGACAGCATGTGGCCTCCTCTGTGCTTTCTGAAGCCAGTAGAATTGTTTCTGCCTGAATAGGTTGAGGTTGGATTACCTTGAGGGAACAAGGTGGACAAAAATTTATGCGGTTTGATTATGATATATAATTTTCTCCTTCTTCATTTCTACTTTCTGTAGATTATTTTATCTGTGGATTTTGAGTTTTGCTTGTATAGGTTTTTTCTGGTTGATGTTTGGTTGTTGTGTTTTGTTTGGTTGGTTTTTTCGTTGTTTGGTTGGTTTTGGGTTTTTTTATTATAGTGGGGTCTTTTTTGTCATTTTATTTTACTAAATTATTTTATTATGTGTTGCTGGGATATTGGATGTGGTTTCGTGTCCATTTTAACCCTTTATGTTCATTTATTTACCACCTCAAATTATCGTAGAAACAGAAAAGCCAAATCTTTTTGCCAGTCTGGAAGGCTGCCAGAGCTGCTTCCCAGGAGCTCTCCAAGTCTTGGTGCCTGGAACAAGTAGTGTAAGTGTCCCTGTTGTTGGCCAGGTGCTGGTTGCCTGTAAGAAGAGCTGGCCAAATATTCAGGCAGGTGATTCAGGAACAGAATCATCTGTGTCTCAGTTCAGCATGTATTTGCTGAGGAGGCAAACAGACTTCTCAGAGGTCTGGCTGACCTTCGTCCTTATTGAGCCAGAAACCTTGGGAGCTCTGCTCCATATCAGTACTTTTGGCAGCCTTGTACAAAAAAAGGAAACACTGGACAGACAGACCAGCTGCCAGCAATGCTGGTGGAAATAGTCCTGGTACTGGCCTTAGACTTTAAAATATAAATAGATTGTTTTGGAAAATTTTGGTTATATTGGACCATCATTCTTTGCTGGGAAAAGGCTTGCATACAAGATTAATGGAAATTTCCAGGTAGAATAAGGCATCAAAGAAAGTAATTGGCATCCCTCTTTAGAGTATGGAGAACTTCTCCTAGTGCAGTGCTGCATTTGGAGAGGAAATTAATGAAGATTTGATATTAATGTTTCTTTTTTGTGCAACCATTTCTCTTTATTTCATATCACTCTCAATTATTTTATTTCTCTTGTGCTTCTACTTGTGTGTCCAGTGGAGATACATTTTTATGCTAAGAATGAAGGAATGAATCCTTATTTTACATTATTTTCATTTTAGCAGTCAGTAGAGCCCCTCTGTGAGGTGCATATACAGTAAGACAAACTAAAAATTCCATGCTGTCTTTTTCCTTTTTTTATTTTTTTACAGATGCAGAGTTCATGGAAATCACTAGTTACAACACAAAGGAATTGAATGTGTTTTCAGTTTCCTAAGGTCCTATTTTTGCTTTGAGTATAGGAAAATGCCTGATTTATGAAATTGAGTATTCCAAGTGTAAGTATAGGTAGGAAAGCAGGTTTTATATCATACAGTACTCTAGGATCTGTGTGGATTCCCTTTTTTTTTTGCAGAAATTCCAAAATTATTCAAATGTTGAAGTATTATGAATTTTTAAATAACTTCTGAAAGGTTTCAGGGTTTTATATTAATCTTTTGAAAGTTAAAAAACTCTCAGCATTAATTATTTTCTGAAGAGCAACACATAGCTGTTATCTGACATGCTGATTCAAGTCAATAAGACTTTATATTAGCAGAACTACTGTTTTCTGATATTTTAATATGATATCTATATATAAAGAATAGAAATAAGGCAGGGCATGCTAGGTATTGAAGATGTAATGATTAATCAGCAATCATAGAATCTTAGAATTGTTAAGGTTGGAAAAGACCTTTGGGGTCATCAAGTCTAACCATCAACCCAGCATCACCACAATGTTCACCATGTCCTCAAGTTCCAGTGAGTGATTTGGAAAAAAATGGATCTAATTATTTTATATTTGGAGTTGAAATTTCTTGAATTTCTAATGGAGTGAGTTAAACAGGTATTCTTTTGATGTGAGTAGCAAAATACACTAAGTCAGTAATACTCAAATATTTTTTCTAATCAACTAATTCAATGACATTTTATTAAACTGCTCCAATTATGCTGTCTTTAGAAAACAGAAAAAAAGTTTCTTAGGAGTGTTCCACATGTCTCAATGAAATCCATTGACATGTTTTAAATCTGGCTGTGAGTGTTCACACACTGCAACTCACTGCATAGTTCTATGTGTTCCATAAATAGAATGAATATTTTAAAATGGTACATGTGTGGATTTGGAAGAAAAACTGAGCTGTCACGAACGGAAAATTTATGCTGGCAACTGTGATAAAGTATCACATTTGAAAGGATTTGGGGGGAGGTTGTTTTGTTATTTTGACTTAGAGATTGTGTGACGATGAGAACCATTGAAGCATATTGCACTGATTAAATGTAGTATTTGGGAGTCTCAAATGTCACAAAACATATGGAATACCAGGAACATTCATCACTGTTTGAAGGGACCATCTAAAGCCTTGATAGCCTGATCCAACAATAGTGCCAGTAAAATAGTGAATGAAAAGAAGATCTGGTAGCATGAAAACAAGTGAAATAATGTTAGAAGCAAGGGAGTTAGACTGCTACAAAATTACAGCTCCTTCTTCCTCCTGCATATCCTCCTCCTCCTCTTCTGAAGCACGAACTAAGACTGTGGTTAGGAAAAGCCGTACCAGTGCTATTAGCCTTACTTTATCAATAAACAAACATTGAATCTGCATATATATTTAGAATTTAAAAAAAAACGCAAACTCTATATGAAAGAGGGGATGGCTACAAATTTTATTTCATTTGAACATGTGAATTTCAAGTGAAATATCAGATGTGGGTTTTTTTCTCAGTAAATGATAACAGTGACCAGTCTAATTTTAGTGGAGAAGGAAAAGACTGTTATGAAAACTTGATTTTTAAAATATCTGTAAGATAGTGTTAAGGGAGAGGAGAGGGTAGCTTCCTGGCATCAGTCCACAAATCAAAATAGGTTGTTCAGTCACTTGCAAGGCCGTATTTTAAATGTGTTTTAGATAGAATGGAAATTGGGTGGGTATTAAATGTCAAGTGTTTGAAGTCCTTAAAAGGGTCAGTTTCTTTAAAGTGTCTTTATTCCTTTTCCTTCTATTCCTTTCCTTTTCCATCACATTGAAGCTTTATGTAATGTAAAGGCAAACCTAATTTACCATTCTGGGAGACAGACCAAGACTTACTATTTAATGTAAAAAATAACTTTTTTCAAAAAGAGAAAAAGTATGAGAAAATCTCACCATTAAAAGACAATATATGAAGAACTTTAAAAATAATGTAACTAGCAAATTACAATGCTTAATCACATCATGTTTCTCAGAGCTATCAGACAAAGAATCAGGGCTCTGTCAGACATTAGGTGTTACACAGGAGCACCATAACTCCAAATGTCCTCCCTTTCCTCCTTCTTCCCCCAGCTTTTATTGCTGAAGTGCCATACAGTCTGGAACATCTCTTTGCTCAGTTGGGGTCAGCTGTACTGGCTGTGTCCCCTCCCAGCTTCCTGTGCACCCCCAGCCTACTTGCTGTCAGGGCAGCCTGAGAAGCAGAAAAGGCCTGGTGCTGTCTATGACCTGCTCAGCAATTACTAAATCATCCCTCTGTTATCAGCACTGTTCATCACAAATCTAAAACACATCCCTGTATCACCAACTATGATGAAATTTCAAGTGACCCAGCCAAAGTCAGTATGGCTTTTGTTTAATCTCTAAGATTTAAAGATTAAAACTTCTGTGCAGGAACACTCTTCAACATAAACATATTCTTTAATAATTGCTTTAGTGCTATTTTGTTTGTAATATTCAGTTGTAATTGATTTTTTTATTCCATGAGACAAACCTTCCTTATCTTTTTGCGGTGAAGTTTTTATTGGTAACAAACTCTTCAGACTAAGTGGTCTTAGCTTTAGTATACACAAAGAAGCAAAAATGCCTTTTGATTACTGAAACACCAGGGATGAAAGGAAACATACTTATTGCATGTCAGTTGCATAACAAGCGTAAATAAGTAATAAGAATACCTGTAGCTTTAAGACATGTAATTCAGGTGGAAAACAAACACCTTTATAAGTTAAAATTATGTTTTGATCAAAAATAAGACATAACTGACTATCTTGGTTTCCCCATATTATATAGGCATAGCCCAAAACTTTTTATATTCACTTATGAAGTGTTCTAAATTTAAATTACAGTTCAAAGATGCTTCATAAAAGTACAAAAGTGCATTTTGAATTAAAATAATTTCTAAATCCAGTGTATTTATTGACTTCATTCTAACATGCAATTTAACAAAAAAATGTTGTGCATACGCAATGGAAGCCTCTTTAATTTTCCCACAGAGAAGCCAATTTTCTCCCTTCTTTTTTCCAGAAATATATATTTAAATTTTCCTGTATCAGGAATTAGCTAATGCTTTTTTGAGTTATGGAGGAGTAGAAGTCAGAAAATAGTGTTTTACATAATTATTAAACAATTTAGGAAAAAAAATCACCAATTATGTCTGTGTTAGATATGTATGACATTATTTGAAGATCTAGAGATAGTTCTTGAATATTTACAGATTCAAAATATTATTCTGATTTATGTAACATGAATTATTGTCATCTACGCTTTGAATAAATCAAAGCACCAAGTAATATAATGATTATTTTGTGCCTTATAATCAAGTCTTGTCTATACACTGAACCTGTTGCAAAATAGGCTGGCATATGAAATTTAAACATGGTGAGCATTCCATGCTGTCTTCAGTTAAACTAAAGCGAGCTAAATTACCTGAACATAGAAATTTTTGGACTAATGGAACAAGAGTGTCTGTAGGAGAAGCTATTATAGGTTGTTTTCCCTGGGTAGATAAGCCCAGAGCCAGCAGAGGAGCTGGGTTGAATCTGGGTCATCTGACTCCTGCTTGTAAAGCCAGTTCTGCCCAGTAAAAGCCTCATCTTGTGGAATTACGTGGTGATGTTTTCTACATTTACACTGTGTTGTTAAAGATTATTATGGGATATCTGTTGTTATGATTTTATAGTGTCCTACTGAGACATCAGTGAATAAGTTGCAGTTTCTAAAAAACAAATTACTGTCCCACTGTTGTTTTGTGACTTTAGTAATACATGTTCTATATTTTCATTGTTTGACATAGGCAAAGGACTTTTTTTTTCCCCCTAGCATCTTTATTATCTTTTGGAGTAAACTAAATCACTTGCATGTTTCCTTTTTGAAAGCTGGGTAGCAATCCTATTTTGTGGCAGTTCAGGGCTGAACAGATGATGTAGACTTCAGGAGACAAAATACATTTGTGAAATCTGTAGCTAGGTCATGTAGATCTTGTTACAGATTTTAGACATGACAGTTGCCAGGTAAATTTTTTTTAAAAAGTAATGTAAAATTCACAGTTGACTGTTAGTGGATGCCAGTTTCAAGGTAGAGGAAAAGATTCTGGTAGATAAATAAGAAACCTACGTAAGTTTTAATTGACATAAAAGTCATTTTCTTGACTTTTTGTATGTTTTTTGGGGAAAAATGGACCTTGGATGAGGTCTAAAGGAAACTGATAACTACCTGCCTCGCCTGCCTGGTACTGTCTGCAAGAAGCCTGTAGGAAATGATAAACACAGCTGGTTTGTCTGAAATTCCTGTTCTCCCTGGAGATCAGGCTCCTTTTTCATATTATCACAGTATGTTCAGGATGGCACCTTCCTCCATTTGCCATCTGCAACCTGTTAGGTACAACAGAGCTTCTGCAACCTTGATCAATTCTTATTGTTGCCCTTAACTGGAAGGAGATATGTATGTATATTAGTGTGAGATAGTCATTGGTGCCTACATTTCCTGTCTTGGAGATTATGGTTTTTCCATATGAGCTTCTTTCTCACCTTGAGGGGGTTTATTTGCAGCTCTGGGGATGGAGGCTGGCACCTAGGTGTCATGTGTGCTGTGGTGGGCAGTCCCAGCACCTGTGCAGCTCTGCAAAGGCAGTTGTTCCTCTGCACAGCCAAGAGCTGCCAAGTTGAGGAGCAAAGAGAGGTGAGAAGCGTCATGAGTCAGTGTGTGCTTATTAAGGGTTTCACCCGGGCTGTGGGAGGTCTGGCTTCAACTCCTGTTCTAGCAGCTACAGCTTAGGTGTACTCTGTGAAGGAATTAATTTCAGGATAGAAACATTCTGACTGAAGCAGTGTTAGAAAAAAGGAGGAAACTCTAGATGTCCATAGGTTATGGGACAATGATAGAGGAAAAATCCTGGATGGCCAGTGAGAACTACAGTGAAAAATAAGTTGCTGAGGCATTTAGATAGAGCCTTTTGTGATGTACATTTGGGCACCAAATTCCTGACCTACCACCTAGTTTAAATGCATCCTTGTATCAAACTTTTTTTTTTTTTCCATTATATAAATACATATAAAAACTTTCTTTAATGACAAGTTAATTGTTCCAAAATCATCTAAACCACTTCCTTGGTTACTCAGGTTTGTTGAATTTAGAAAGATTTCTAGAAATTCTGGACTTTTGTTATTAATTCTTGTTTTTCTACCAAATTTTTACCAGAAAGACCGGGTATTGAAGATGAAGGGACAAAAAAAATTCCACTGATTGTTCTTTAAGCTCTCTTCTGAGTCACTGTAAGCTTTCTGTGACAAAGTTTTCACTTCTTCCATATGATATATGAAAGACAAAGGCTTTGTTCTTTCAAGCTTACTGCAACCAATCTGTTAAACTACACAGTCACTCACATTAATTTTAACAGAAAAAAAGAATATTTTTAAAAACACAGTTAGGAACAAGAGAGAAAAAAATGTTAAGAAAGAATTTATATAGTTGCATAACTGCTATGAAACAGCAGTTGTATCTGGGAGTCCATAAGGCTGTTTTGACATCTAAAAATATAACATTTATTTGGACACTAGGCAACTTTCTTTCATTATATCCCTTACAAATTTATTATATATTGTTCTCTATATTATGTATTATAGTTTTTTAGAGATTATAAGCACTATTATATTTTGGATAACTTCTTATGATTCTGAATTTATACATTAAAATCATATATTCTGGCTTAATATTAAGATACAATTGAACAATTTCATTAGTGTGTCCTGAGAGATACTTAGGGTTTTTAAAATATTGTGTCTTTTTTTGGACTGATCTTACCATCTGGGATAGGATTTATTAAGGAAAAAAATATAAAAGTTTTTGTTTAGCTAATATACTGAAAATAAACTTGTGCCTAATAGTGTGGCTGACTACTGAGAGGCAATGCTGAGAACTATAAAACCAAAAATGGTCTTAGACTCACTGAATTGTGTAGGCTGGAAGGAAACTCAATATGCCATATTTTCCAACTACTGGTACAAAGTCAATGCAGTTAGATCAAATAATTCAGGGCCATGTCCAGAATTTGAATATCTCCCAGCACAGAGATCCTTCAGTGTCTCTGGATTGTGTTCTATCGTTTGAGCTTTTGCAGGATAATTTTTTCCTCCTTGTATATAATTGGAGCTTCCCAAGTCCATTGACACTTGCTCTGCACACTTTATTTTCTGTACCCTCCAACCTGATAGTTGCAGACTCCCAAGCCTTCTCTTTGCCAGGCTGGACAGATGCAGCTCCCAGCCTCTGCTATGTGGTCCTGCGTTCCATCTCCGTGACCAGCTTGGTGACTCCCAGAAGATTCATTTCAGTACATCTATTTCTTTGTTGTAGCAGGAAGCCCAAAACTGAGTTCAGCATGCCAGATGGAGTCTCACAAATGGTAAACTGGGTAGAAGGATAATTTCCTTATCTCTGATGGTTATACTCATACTAATATAGCCCAGGAGGCTGCTGGCCTTCTTTGCTCCAAGGGTACACTGTTGACTCGTGTTCATTTTTTTGTCCTGCAGGACCCCACATCTTTGTACACAAAGTTTCTTTCTAGGCAATCAGCCCTTCATCTGTAATGTTGTATGGAATTATTTCTGCCTGGGTGTAAGATAATTGCCTAGGACTTGTCTATATTTGTCAAGGAATTGTAGAATTGTTTGGGTTGGAAGACACCTTTAAAAGCATTCTAATCCAGTCCCCCTGGATTCAACTACATCAAGTTTTCATAGCCCCATCCAAACTGACCTTAAGTGTGTCCAGAGATGGGGCATGTACCATCGCTTTGGGCAACCTGTTTCAGTCTTTCACTATCCTCACCATAAAAAATTTCTTCCTAATATCTAGTCTGAATTTACCATCCTTTAGTTTGAAACCATTAACTCTTGTCCTGTTGACAACAGGCCCTACAGAAAGTCTGTGCCCGTCTTTCTTATAAGCCTCCTTTAAGTGTTGAAAAGACACAGTAAGATCTCCCCAGAGCCTTCTCTTCTAAAGGCTGGACAACCCCAATTCTCTCAGCTTGTCTTCATAGGAGAGGTGTTGCAGCCCTCTGATCATTGTTGTGACCCTCCTGTGGACTCCAGCAAGTCCATGTTTTTCTTTTGCTGAGGACTCCAGCAATGGATACAGCACTCCAGGTAAGCTATGCTGAGAGCAGAGTAGAAGGGCAGAATCACCTCGCTTGACCTGCTGGTCACATTTCTTTTGATGCAGTCCAGGGTAAGATTGGCTCTCTGGGCTGTAAGTGCACATTGCCAGGTCATGTCCAGCTTTTCATCCACCAGCACTACCAACTCCTTCTCAGCAGGGCTGCTCTCAATTCCTCCTCCCTCCAGCCTGTACTGATACCAGGGGCTGCCCTGACCCAGGTGCAGTAGTACCTTGTTCTTGGCCTTGTTGAACTTCATGAGATTCGCATGGGCCCCCTTCTCCAGCTTGTAGAGCAGCATGAGATATTTCAAAGCAATGCTGCTGACAGATAAACCTGTTCGTGTCTTAAAAACTCACCAGCACTAACTTGTTTTTATGTAGTAAATGGTAGCACAAAGAGTTTTCTCTGGACATTGTTTGCAAAGAAAATGAGGTTAATTGCCTGTTTGTGTGTCTATATTTATCGCACTCATTAAAGCTACAATATTCAATAGTTAGCAAATTAGTAGTGCCCTATCAGAATCTTATTTTGAGGTTAAGTTCACGGTGACAGTTTTCTGGTCTCAGTGGAAGCAGTTTTCCAGAAAAGGTAATGTTTTTGGGCCCAGAAAACAACAACTTGGAATTAAAATCACTTGAAAACTTTACAAGCATTTGGTTGACATAATTAGGGTAGTCCTCAAATACCTGTGTTCCCTAACTGCTTGTTTTGTTTGAAAAGAAAATAAAATAAAAAGACATTTTATAATCTTAGACTTACAAAGAAAATAGACATTTTTCATGACAGGCTTTCTGAAAGAGTGCTGTTTAGATCAAGTGTGATCAAAAATAGTTTTACTTTTGTTGTTTATTGACTTAGATGACAGAGGTTTGTTTTTGTCTCTTGCTTAGAAAACTGAAGCTGTTGAAAACCACATTGCATTTGATTTTGAATAAGCTCCTTTCTTAAGTAACCTGAGAAGCCTAGAATTACCTTCTTCACGACAGGTTTTTACGTATGGTGTTCTGGGTGCCCATTTCTAGTAACACATTTGGTTACCATATAGCAACGCAGGAGATTCCTGACATATTTTTGTAATATGCACATTAAATAGTAAAAAAGTAGAATTTTTATTGAAACAACTCTGTTCAAATCAAGAGATAAATTCTAAAATAGTGGAATTATTAAGATATGAATTGAGGTATATTTCAATGCAGGCTGATTAAGTGATGCTATGGAGTTCCATGGCACATTAGAGTCTTCTTTAAGAGGTATATCTAGAAATATAGCTAAGCAGGAAAGTTGCTACATGAGACATTTTTATATGATTCTAGTTTCAATTTTAAAATATGCCTGTCAAATGTTTATAAAATTAAAATTTCTTTCCTACCATAAAGTAAATATTCATAGCCCAGTTGGCTTACACTATTTGTTTGCTTGTAAATCTTTCAGTATGGGAAAGAGTATGGGTCACTCACTGAATTTTACATAGGTCAACCCCTGTACAATAATGATACAATTCTAAATGTGTTTGGCCAGCAAAGCTGGGAATAAGGAAGTCATTGTTCACTGCCTGGTACTGTGGGGAAGACCAGGAGGACGCTGAGAAAGTGTGGCTCTCCTCAGGTCTTTTGTGTGCATCGCATGGTTGGAAAACAAATTATTTCTCTGCATGGGTGTGGATTTTCATTTGGTGTTTCTCATAATTGTGGACCAAAAATGCTACATCACTGTTGTTCACTGCAGGATGAACAACTTGTGTAATCACAGCTTTGATTATTCAGTAGATTCATTGAATGACTTCCTCTCCCTGCTGAGCCTTGTTTTGCAGAATGTTCCTTAGGTCAGTTCTGCTGCAGGCTTCAAGCACACAGCCTGTATGTGTAGTACATGAGGACAATTACCAGGGGTCAATATTTTATGTCACTGTGATTTTTGTTATCTTATTGTTTTTATGTAGTACCTCATAAAGAAGGTGCCCTTACTGTTTTCACAAGCTTGTAACTTTTAAAAATGTTTTGCTTTATTATTGAAAATATTAGTTCATCTTTCTTCCCTTCACAAGGTTTTCAGGGTTAACCTATGGTTAATTCTTGAATTGTTTAAAAATATTTTTTGTTTTCTTTTCCAATGAAAGAAAGTGTGTGGTTGTGTCTGCATGTGTGTGTGCCTGCAGGTTTGTGTGCTAAAAAGAGGAGCAAAATGTCTGGTGTCTATTACAAACTGAAATGAGATATGGCTTTGCTGAATTTTTTTTAAAAAAAACAAAATGTTTCAAGCAGTTAATAGTCACTCCTGGGGATTCTTGGTAAACACTTACAATACTTTAGGCTGTTGCATCTCACTAAAATCAGTGTTTCCTTCATGAATTTCCTATCTCAATTTGAAAATTATGTAGTTGAGCAGAACAGACATAACTGTTTCTCTCCTCTTAGCTGAGATTGGTACAACTACTCACACACTTCACAGCTTTCACTTTTTCTGTGCTGATCCCTAGGAGAGTTTCACATAGAGATATTTCACTGTGAAAATAGCTTTCTTTTGCAGACAGGGCCTAACCACTATCAGGATTTTTTTCTCAATATTCTGCTTATGCCAGGGAAACTTCTTGTGAACAATTTTAGTTTCTGGATGACAGGATTAGCTCATCTTTACTAAATCTTCCTGCAGAACAATAGAAGAATGATGTTTACAAAATGTTGAATCGTTTAAATCTTTGCACGTGTTTGAGACTTGTTTCATTCTACAGCACTGGCTACATTCTGAACTTGTGAGAAAACAAAAATAACTACTCCCCACGTAGTGATAGGGGAAGTGGCATCTGCTGCTTGCCCAAGTAGGCCAGATTTGGGTATTTGGGTACTCTGGTATAAACCAAAGTATCAGCAGAAGGGAGAAATTTCCTTTGTTCAGTTTAATCTGCCATGACATGACTTGGAGTTGGAAGGTGAATCAAACCTAGTTTAATGTTTCTGTCATTAGGCAAAGGAAATTTATCAATTTCTTCTTATAGAAGGTAGAGAAGGAGAAAATTAACATACAAGTAACACAAAGGTTAAAGAAAAGAATCAATTTCCTGTTGATTTAAGACTTTTGCACCACTTACAGGCATTCAAGAGTTATGTCTACAGGAAGAATGACATTTTTTGGATACACATGTAAGCCAAACTTTCTTTTCAATGAATGCCACAACAAATACAATCAGAAAATGCTAGCAGGGCACACATTTGCAATCTTTTGTGTAGATTTTAAAAAAATATTTTTCCTGTTGAGGTTTTCCTTGGATTTCAAATGATTAAACTTTAACTCTTTCACAACCTGAGTCACACTGAAATGGAGAGTGGGTTTTCAAGTCTGTGATAACATTTTGCTTCAGATTTTTCCTCAAAGAAAGAAAGGTGCTAAATATGCAAGACTCAGCTTTTCTAAATTCTCCAAATGCCTGAATTTTTCAGCATTTTTGTGTTTTGCCTACTCAGTCTTCACTGACTGGAAGTCTACAGTGGTAACAGAATTGTCATGCATATATCCAGGCTGCAAAGAGTGTAAGCAAGATCCTATTGCATCTCATCACTTAGGGTCAGGTGAGGATGAGGTGGGAAAAATTTCATTGTTGTTTCAATTAGGAGTTCAAGTATCAAGAGAATTAATAGTTTCTTAATTTCCTTCCCCCCTGCCCCCAGATATTAAATAATTAAAATTAGATAGGTTATCTTTTAATTCTGTCACTTTGATAATATCTTCTTATGAATATTGGAACTGTTATCTTGAAGTATTATTCTCTGCACTTCTGTAAAAATTACAGTCTACTGCATTAGAACATACTTATGAGGAAACTAGGAAAGATTTAACACAAGAGGTCCATGGTAATAGATAAAATTAGAGAACTGCATAATGCATGTGATAAATAGCAATTTTCTGCTGTAAAAATACTCATGTAAAATTCACGTATTCTTCTCAGAGCAATGATATTCTTATTCCTAGTGCAGTAACTAGACATATCTTCCATTGGGAGGATATTTTGAAGTATGATTTCCTTATGCCAGAATAATTTCCTGATTACAGGCTGGGATTCTGTTCTCCTCTCAGTAACATTGTGAGGTAGCAATCTGCTGAAATCTCAGTTGTACCTTCATAAAGCAGTAAAGCTGAGGATCAGCCTCTCATCCCATTTCTGTCCCAAAAGCTTACCTATTATTCCTAATGCCTTGAAAAATAATTTTTTTTATTTTCTGCCAGTGTGAGTTACTGGAACAACCTTCATCTAAAAAGGGGCAAAAAAGTTCAAGGTAATTGCATGGTGCATAATCTGTTTTCAAGATGATGTAGTCAATGGTACAGCCTGAGAAGTGTTTCCCTTCCTGTGGCCTGGGACAATGTCCCCTTTGTCCCTGGAGACTGATACCATGTGTTGATATCAGTTAATACTCTGTTCACAACCTGCAACTCAGATGTTCTTATAGTATCATGAGTGGCAATTTAGAGAATATATTCAGACTGAAAATCTTCATTTG
This sequence comes from Trochalopteron elliotii, assembly GCA_024734555.1. Taxonomy (NCBI): domain Eukaryota; kingdom Metazoa; phylum Chordata; class Aves; order Passeriformes; family Leiothrichidae; genus Trochalopteron; species Trochalopteron elliotii. The sequence goes on along the minus strand of JANPWX010000078.1, from coordinate 6,266,716 downwards.
AAACGATACAGCATGTTTTGCTACTTATCTTATTTTCTGTCATTTAGCAGTATTCTCTTTTCCTGAATCATCTTCATAGGTCTATGACTATCTGTTTTTCATGCATAGCAACCTCCATGGTTGAATGAAAGGAAAATCTACTGCAGAACTACCTTTGTGTTTTGGGGGTATTCTTTTCTTCATATATCTTCTCTTCCAAAAAACAACATTGATGTAGTGTGTTGATTTACTATGGGGAATATTTGCATAACTTTAATAACCAAATGAAAGTGATCCTCAGTACAGAACAGGTATAATATTAATAGTTTTAGTCTGTCCATTTTTCATGTTTTTATTACTTCTTGAATCTTCATCTCTAGAATAGGATTATGTCTTTACTAAAATAAATAGCATGTTGCAAGTTGCTTTTATTGAACTCTGTTTTAATTTTAATGACCTGAAACGTAATTAGAAGTGTTTGTTATATTATGCCAACAAAGTACCAATCATGAACTGAAGACTGACATTGGAGTGGACAGTTTGTGATTATAACTGTATGTCAAGATCTTCATTAAGATGCACATTAACTAAACATAATTGACTGTAAGGCAGCTGGACAGTGGTAAAATATTTAGTAATGAACCTCTTCACTGCAGTATTTTCTGCCTCAACGAGAACAATAAAAGTGTCCATATTTTCTTTTTAATACTCTTTAGTAAATGCTGCCATATTAGCAAGCAAAATTATATGATCACATGAGGGCTTCATTTTTTCTGCTTCTCCAGTTTTCTAGGGTTATTAATTCTGATACTGAAAATTTATGAAGGAAAGAGAGCAAAGAGTTCACTGTAGAAGAGGTTGCTTGTTCTTGTTTCACTTATAATCAGAATTTCAAAGCAAACAATAAAAAAAAATAGCTGATTTTATTCCATTTAAAGTTGGACCAAAATAACAGTTTTCAATTTGTTACAAGTAGCAGTGCATCTTTTCAAGAAGTAACTGCTATCCATCTTAACAAAAGCTTCATTTGGTCAGCATATTTAAAAGAAAAATTAGATCAGGGAAAATATGTCATACATATATTTTTTTCATAAGTATTCCAAAGGTAAGTGATTTCACACTGATGTTTCTGAGATTTCTGATGGTTTCTAGCCATGAAACTGGTCTCATTTTTTTCTTACCAAGTGTATGAATCTACCTTGTAGGGATGAGGTGCTTAAAAATATGCAACAATAACATCTTAAATTTATGGTGTGTCATCTAGTAGCTGTTTTAGATGTATCTTCCAAGTAATGTATTTTTGAAATCTGAATTTGTATGAACTTTTCATATCATATCTGTAGAATGTAATGGACTAGAAGCAACAGATTTATGATTATTGGCTTTTTTGGATTATGTAAGATTTGAACCTCTCAACAGCAAAGGAATGAAGATCACAATTTTCTTTAGGAATCATAATTACATAATTGCACATAAAAAGTCTGTCACAACAAATGAGAAACAATGTAATAGTGTTGTGTTTATTATCACCAATTTGTACCATAATCTCCCTTATGCACTTTCATTTTAAAGTGCTTTATATACAACTTAATATACTAGAGAATAGAAATGGCTGTAGTCACATAAAGTATTTGGTGTTATTGCCCCTCTAGTTCTTTTTACATAGATCTGTTGAGGCCTTTGCTTCACACAGGCATATAATATTCCAGTGTTAAATACAGAACAAATGAATTTCACTTGGTGAAGTGACTTCAGGACACATAATTCAGTTCGGTACTCTGATATTTGAGTGACTTTTACTGGGCTTTAAAACCTGATATATTTTAAAATATGGTGGGCAGAATTTATTCCTTTAGATGCAGACAACTGTTATCAGTAATTTATTATTATGTGAGTTGTGTTCTATGGCTTCAGAAATAAAAAAATACTTCCTTTAATTTAGTTTTTTGAGAACAGCTATAGCTCCTGAAAAAGATTTTTCCTGGTATTTCGTGCAGCTTGATGTAAGTAGTTCTATTTAGTACAGATATGAAAAAAATCCAAAAGGTGTTGGTTTTCTTCTTGCTTTATTATTCCTTGAGTTCAGGAGCTTCAGCTCAGATGTACCATCTGTTGGGTATTTTCCACTTTTTTAATTTAAGTTTTTCCCCTAGCCGTTAATATTTTCTGATTTGTGTAGGGTTTTGTTTTTGGTTTTGTGTCTGGTTTTGTGTTTGTTTTTATTTTTGTTTTCAGTAAAAAAGCCAGAGAAATTTTCTCCTGTTCATGAGTTAGCAACAAAAGATCCCAAAATAGTCTTACTCTAGCTTTTTTGTTTGGGTTTTTTTTTTTGCCTTTTGTTGACAATCAGTACTGTCTCTCTGAAGTATGCAGCAACATTTTCTCAGAAACTTCATACTCAGCTATCCTCTCTTTCAGCATATTATTGCTGTTATTGTGTAGCTTTCTTAAACCTGTAGAAATAGTGATTTTATATATATATGTATATTAGTATAATGTCTTAATATTATGTATATTAATATATTAATGTCTTTTTTAAATAATATATTGTGACATTTAGGTATTGAGTTCTGATAAAATGTTTTACTTGTAGCAAATTTCTGTTTTTTTTAAATAGTAGCTTTTATCTCTGGCTTACATTAGACAACCTGAGTCAGCAGTTACCTGAGACAACTTTGTAGGAAAGGAAAAAAAAATATTTCTTGTCATTTTTTAGTGGTAAATATTCTCACTGCTTGCATGGAAGTCAGAGGAGCTGACTTCTCCTATCCCCCAGGAAGCTTATGAAGGATTATGTAAAGTTCTTCTTTGGTTTCTATCAATTCTTCCCTGTGAAGGCCTGATATGATACATTTCCCCTCACTACTCCAGCACAAGGACTCTCCACAAGAGGCACAGACAGCACTAAATTCTGTGATAGGACTATTCAATGCATGTTGCATCCATCTAAACCCACAGCAAAAGCTGTCGTGTGAATCAAAAGGAGTAGTAGCGTTTGAAAAAGAAAGAATATGGTAGCAGTTACCCTAGCGCTTCAATTTTCATAGCTCCCAGATAAACAGCTCCTTAAAATACATTGTTTGCTTCTGCTCTTGTTAGAGTGGTACCTTCCCAAACTCTGTATGACCTTGCCTTGGAGAACCAGAATATGAGAGTTTGTATTAAAGGAGCAACCTAATTTCTACTCATATTGTTTGAATAACTAAAGGATGGTGTAAAAGCCCCACTTACCTGTGCCATGGAAAAAAAAAAAGTGGGCTTTTCATCTTCTATCTCCTACTAATCCCATGAGTAGCTGTCCTGATTCCATACTTTAAAGGCTGGTGTTTTCTTCAGGTAGACATATCTTATCTATATGAATGAATTAAAGAGCCCCAGAATACAAACTAATTACCCATTGCAGAAAGCAATAGGAATTTCCAAAAATAGCTTCTATCATGATATTAATTCTATTGCACTCTTGAGTCTGTCAGCTGTGATGTTGTCCTGGTTTAGGATTTTTGTCCTGGTTTACGATTGGGATAGGAGGCACCGTCAACCCAGGACAGATGTGTTTATATAGTTTGTTCCCTCTTATTCTTTTTTTCTGATAATATTTTTACTGTACCAATATTATGATAATCTCTTTAAATACTTGATTCTCAATGACCTAATTTTTAAACTGCTGAGCATTCATTGCCCATACTGAAGAAAATCTGGTTAAGAAAACATCTATTTTGCAACTGAGCGGGGTAAGGATGTTTGTGGTTTTGTATGTATATCTGACTGTCCCTTGTAAATGCTCCCTTGTAGATTGTCACTGAGATTGAGTTAATAAGTTTGTATTTTCTTCTTTTTCTTGTAAGAAGTGGGGTAGCTGTGCTTCTCTTCTGAAAAGTATAACATCATTTTGGGAAGAAAAAATACCAACTTTTCAAACTGTTGATTGATAATTTGATTACAACTGACTTATTTTCATAGATCCATTTCTCTTGGAAGAGACTATTAAGTTCATTGAGTCCAACTGTTAACCCAGAACTGCCAAGCCTGCCAGTGAACCATATTACTAAGTGCCACACCTACACCTTTTAAATACATTCAGGGATGGTCACTCCACCACTTCTCTGGGCAGCCTTCTTCCTGCAATTTTATTGCTTCCTACCTGACAAATTGTAGTTAATAATCCAGGGGCTCTACTGGCATAGGAAACTTTCAGTTCACATCTTAAACCAGACCCCAGGAACACAGCAGATATCCCTAAGAAGTGGGTCTAGGCTTCATACTGAACCTTCTGTCCCCTTCTGATGGTGTCTCCTATCACAATGACCTGTCCTTTTTCTTTATGGACGTAGTTTTGATGCGGGGCCTTAACTCCTTAACTTAACCACCTTAACTCTGGTGACACTTTCAAACTAAATGGACCATCATCCCCATTAGTGTTCAGTTCCACCTGCAGAGCCTCGTACCTATGACACCGGGACAGCGAGGTGGTCACACAGGAGATGCACCCACTGCTCCAGGTAGGAACCTGCCACCATTGCCCCTATTCCTTAAGTCAGTGTGTTCAGGCTGGTGGAGAGAGGACAGGGAATCCTCTCTGCCATGCATCTTGTCTGCATATTGAACCTGTTCCAGGGAAGGCAGCATGCGATTCCAGTGGGATCTCTGGACTCTGGTATTATCTCGGTCAAATTCCCTGATACTCCTCAACCTGCTCACCTCTGCTTGAGCTCTGGCAGTAAGGGGAGGAGTTCCTCTGTCCAGGCAGGGGCAGTTCCCACTCCTGTGCTCAGTGCTGCTGTCCTGGTGCTGGTGTAGGAGCAGGGCACACCCTGCAGCATGGCCTTGGCACCAGGCTGGCAGCACCTTTTCACTGGAGCTCTGGGCAACTGCAGAGTCCTCTTGGGGACAGAGCTTAGAGAGGTCATGGCTTTCTGCTGAGTGAACATCATTGCTCCCTGGCTGAGCTGCCAGGGATTCATGGGCTTGTCTTTAATTACTCTTTTCTTGTAATTATTTATCATAGTGAAGAATTGAAATAAATACAATTTAAATGCTGCCTTTTTTGTTTTTATATAATTTGTGGAACACATTTTTAAGAATATGTGAAAGGCATCTATCAGTAGTTTTCTATTTGCATTACATTTGCATATTTTAATAATGTGTTTCATATGAACACATATTTGCAGTTTTATGTTAGTATCATGGACTTTAGACAACAAAACCTGTTCTGTTAATAGGGGTTTTTAAGATGACATTCTTATATCTTGTTGGAATGGAGTGTGGGAGGTAATACTTGCTGCTATTAAATTTATGTGGCAACGTAGATAATGCTTGTATTAAAATTCACCTTTTTGTAAAGCTATATGGCAGTAGCTCTTGGGAGAAAAATACACTTTTTTTTTTTTTTTAATTGTGGCAGAATTTATTGAGAAACTCTTTGACTTTTCTGTCAAGTTGGTTGATAGACTATGAATCTTTCTTATGAGAATTACAGCCGTTTCCAAAATAACCAATACCATCAGTAAACACTGGTTAGTGTTAAGATATTATAATATTATATAGAGTAATCTCTTAACCTGTGTTTCTAGGTACAATTTAGGTACTTAAACCATTACTACAACTACTTTTACATGGTTCCATGAATATATCTAATGGTTGTTTAATAAAAATATAAAACTTCTAGCATGGGGACATTTTTCATCACCTTGCCATGCTTAATAACCAACTACTAAATAATTTAAAAATCGTTATAAGTAAATCAACCGGAATCAATGACATTGAATTATTAGTAGCCTGCTCTTTTGGAAAAATTGCTGTTCAAGAAAACAAAACTACTTTTTTTCTTCCATGAAAAATTAGTTTCACCTATCCCTGACTTTTGTTTGGTTTTTTGGTTCTGGCAAAACTAGATTTGTAAGAGGAAACTATTTTTTTTCCTTTTCATAGGGAAAATCTATGAATGAGAGGAGTGAAAAATCAACAATAATTGCTGGATCCAGATATCATATTGTATGATTTCTCTTCCATCAGTTTTCATATGAAGGTCACCACAGCTGCAGTGTATACAATATAACAAATCTAGGTCAAGCAGCCAGATTAATGATGTCTGGCATGTAATTATGAATATTACAGAAGCATTTTCTTTCTATACATGTTTTCTATACATAATAGTTTACAGGAAGGTAATGTTACTTTATGATGTTATTTTGCATCCAGGAAACACTGTAATCATAAAGCCCTTCTGTGATATGAAAAAACCTGCCTATAATCCTTCTTCAGATTATAAAGAGAAGTGTTCAGTTAGTTAATGATTGTCTGAACTGTTCCTCCTCCATCTCAGTTTAAGTGAAACTAAATTAATCTTTCACTGGAGATACTTTTGAAAGTATTTAAAATAAAAAATTATAAACAAAACTGATCACGTATGTAGGGATCTTTACACATTAAACACAGCTGTGTTATATTTAACAGTATAATGCATTTAACAGAAATACCTGCCATATCTATGCTATTAACTTCATGTCTTGAGAATGATATATCTGAGCAATACATGCCTTAAAATTTATGGATAGTTATCAGCCATCATTCTTTAATTATTTGGGCAGGGGTATCTCCAGCCTCATGACTTGCTTGCTTGATAGAGCCCAGGGCACCAGAAGACCGAAGGACTCAACATTTCTGAATATTTCAAGTGAGAGGTAGTTTCATGATTGATTCATTTGGTATCAGTTATGGGCAAAATAACAGTCTGTGTAATAACAGACTGAAATTAATAGAGAGTTAAAGGGAAAAGATGTAGTTAAGAAAGAGAAGCAGACTTTTCTAGGCAGTTAACATTTCACCAATGAATTTGTTTTTCTTGAAACAAGAAGTTTGGTTGATGTATGGCAATGCACATGTAGCATAGTAAACTATGTGAAGTTTGTAAAATGTTTAATGTTATTCCACCCCAAATCAATTGCTGATCATATACAGATTTTTAAATACAAAATCAATCATCCATTGAGGCAGTAAAAATTTTGGGGAGGGAGATTTGAAATAAAGGAAAGATATCAGCGGTAAATCTTTAAATTAGGCTACTTCTTTGTAATTTCAAATTAGTTCAGAATGAACGTCAACAGTGACAACAGAGTAATTGAGCTATCTGAATAAGCAGAGGAAGTAATAAGTAAGTATTGTGGAGTTATTTTACCTCAGTGTAAAGGAGTGGTAGTACTAATACTCAGTTGAGGTTGTTCTTTTTCATATTGAAAACAAAGAGTGAAGAAAAGAACCCTAAAACTGAGCTTTTGGTAGGAGAAAATGACATACAATTTCAGATGCATCTGAATATGTTTAGCTTATCACAGATATGATTGAGAGGTGGTTTGCTAACTGTGTCTAAAACACTTAGTAATAAAAGGCTTTTTAATTTAGCAAAGCAAGTTAGTAGAAGCTGAAGCCAAAATTCAAATTAAATATGTGGCAAACACTTTCAGTAGGGAGGTGATTAACTGCTGGGACAAATTGCCAAGAGAAACAAGTGATTTTTCCATCACATGAGGTTGTCAAATTAGAACTAAATAACTCTCAGGAAATTATTTGACTCTTGCCAAGAACAAATTATTGGTCTCAGTTCATTGTTAACCAGATGAAATTTTAAAGCAGGTGGTTGAGATATTGGAGCAAATAATTCCTTAGTTTTGTAATGTAAAATTATAAGGAATACTTAACTTGCATTGGTTGAATTATCAACATCAGGAACTTCATTGTAACATGGTACAATATCAAGTTGCAGAGTGTTGTTATTTCATGACATATTCCCATTCACGTTGTAACATTCAGGAGATGCTCACTTGTTATCTACTTCATCACATCTGGTTTCAATGATGAACTTTTTTTCTGTTGTTCTGTATTTAGAAGCAAATGTTTGGAAAGAGTCATTAGCTCTGTCAGTAAAACTAAACTCAGTAATTTATGCCAGTGCAACATATTAAATTCTGTCATAGTGGTGCAGAATCACTGAGTATCACCAAAATTTATTTAGTGGGTCAAATAGGAGGGACATGCCTTTAAACTTAGGGAATTGTCTTGGTTGCTATGTGTGGCACGCACACATCTTACTGCAATATGCAAGCACATGGTGCAGAAATAATTGAGAGAATTAGTGCAGAAATCCTGCAGTCCCTTTTCAACTCTCCTTTTGTGGTTAGATGTATATTTGAGTTGGCTATCATTGGATTTTCTTCAGCACTTCCACACAATGTAAGTTAAGAATATTTAACTGCCTGAAAGATTAATTGAAGGAGTCTTTATTAAGTGCATGAGAATATGTAAATGGCAGATGATGGTATTGTATTAGCGATCATTTGGGAAATTCCATATTGAGTTAGTCTGTTGGGAAGGGTGTGTGATTTAGTAGATGCCTCATGTCTGTGGTCCATGAACATGAAGTGGGAATGACCTGAGCAGGAGACTGTGTAGGTTGATTTTTGTGATGGTTCAGTAGGCATTGTAAGACTATTTTGAGTCTCAGTTTCACAGTAAGGGTTTTAGTAACAGGGCTCAATTTCTCCACCATTTAAGTTCAGTGGGTAATTTCAAAGATAGTTTTATGTTTCAGAGATGCAACAATATTGTACTATGTTGAAGGGAAAGTGATGCAAGGTGAATTGGATTGATCTGCCAGACATAGCACACATGGCTGTGCTTTCCAAGCTATTAGAAAAATTAATAAACTCACTCCTTGAATTAATGGATGGGCTTGCAGGACACCATCAGACATAAATTTTGAAGCTGAATTATATTTACATTGCTATTTGTACTGTAAAATTAGTAAAGGTTATTAATTCTATCTGGTCTTGATATTATCAGTTTTATACCATAATTACATGCACAGACACACACAACCCCTTGAGAGGAGTGCTGAAACGCAGATACTTAAAAGTACATGAAGGGCTGAAGCAAACGTTTGCAAGTTACCCTATCTGTCAATTTTATATTTTTTGTCTTTACCTGTTGGTCCTACTGCTCATCTTGACTGCAGAATGTGGTCATTACATTTCTGTGATTATGGAGTACCCCTCAGAGCATAAGGAATTTCTGTCCCAGCATTTTAAAGACAGAATCCAACAGTGACAAAATCAGACCCAGCATGGGTCTGTGCCTCTAGATCTCTGCGGCAGAGATTTTTAGGCTGCCCAAGGTTCTTGAAATACCACATTTTCTTTGCACGTACAAAGATGGGAGGGATGGTGCAGTCCTTCTCTCACCAGTGATGACATCATGCTGGACAAGATATGAAATGTTGCGAACAGTGCCATCATGTGCACATCTGATAGATATTATTATCAGTGAAGAGGTGTATGTGGAAACACTGGAATGGAATATCAGCTGTGGGATGTACATATTCTGAATATGTTTTCACAATCTATTTTTTTTTCTCTTTGTTTTGTTTGGTTTGTTTTTTTTTAGAGTCTAGTGGAGATTTTATTTTGCCCAGCTGTGAAACACAGACTCCTCCAAACCTCTGTCTCTGCTTCTTGGCTTTTCTGTTGGCTTAGAAGAGTTTTCCAGCCTCCTACTAACTGCCAAAATATTTTTTAGTAACTATTTATTTTAAACAACCCATTTCATGGGCTTTGAGATCACTTTTAGAGGATGACGCTCCTCAGATTGAAGACAATGCAGAAAAATTAAATTTGAACATAACTTTCTATAATTAAGTTCATATTTTAGAAATCTATTCCTGCTTGAATCATAGTCCTTTATATTGTTTCACTTAGAGTGTGGTAAGTATATTTACTTGTCTTTAAGGATCTGCTTTCTGCAGAGTGGCTGGCGGGACAAAGAGTGTCCCAAATTAGGAATATCCAGTCTTTCATCACTTGACGTGTCCTTATTATTATAAGAGGTGTACTGAAGAACTGAAGAAAGATCTGAATTTGCAATTCTGGTTCCTTTTTTTGGCATTTACACCAGGGTAATTGAAAGTAGATCATACCCTGCAGAAATTAAAGATGAAAGTTACTAGATTTTTCAGTTCACTTTCCACCACATATTTTCTCCTTTTAAATCTCCCCAGGGAAGATGCCTCCACTGCCTGTATTATGAAATGATAGCATAAACTTTATTAGTGATCTTAAACAATGAATCTTTTTTTTAGCATTACACTATTTTTGTAGCATCATAGTGTATTTAAAACATCATATTATTGTTATTTTTTTCTCTGTTACTGTAGATGTTCATACTTTCAACCTTTGGCTTAGTTGCCAAATTGTATCCAATTCTGTACCTGACAAAGGAGCACAGATATAGCAAACACATGTTATATTTCAAATCTTGCTTTAAGATAAGATGGGCATATTTTTTATAGGTTGTATTTCCATTGGTTTTTATCCCATGGCAAATAGCAGTACAGTTCAAAGTCTATGCAGCTACCATCAGTGGACATACTTTGCCAGCCTTTAATGCAACTAATTCCTGGCCAGAAAATGTCCTGCATTTTCAGTGAATCATAACTGAAAAATTATTATGGTGACAGGAAATTTAAACAAAAATGTCATTTCGTATTGCTGTAGAAAAGCCAGTTTCAGTGACATTTTTAGAATTATCAGTGAGAAGACATCAATCTGTGGTGACAAGAATCGAACAGAAGTGCAATCATGAAAGTGTTTTGGGTTATTTGTTTAACAGCAGGGGTTGTTAGGATGATCTATAGATGTAAAATGTTGAAAAAATATATTTATTAGTAATAAATAGTTGTTTGATGACAATGAGACTTGGTGATACATGCTATAATCAGTTTCCAGTGGAAACATTGTGGAAAACGCAGCTTAAAAGGTCTTTTTTAGTGACCATGTAAGGCTTTCTTTTCCCTCAGAAATACCCAGAGAATGTACATTTGCAGTCCTAGACAGTAGTGTTTTTTACCCATTAGTAGAAATGAAAGTGCATACCACATCCTCAGCTCTTTTTGACTACCTCATTAAGATTGTGCAGAGTGTAAAGTACTAGTAATACAGACTTAATCTACCATTTCCTCAAACTGTACTCTTCATTGTTCCTCAAACTGTACTCACAGTAATTGCTTATTCTGCCTTAGAGACTGGTGTGATTCAATTAAATCCCACCATTTAGGTTGGAATTAAATTTTGGACAGTACAGATACCAAGAATATCTACTGAGAAAACATGCAAACAATTGTGATGAAATTTAGTAGCTAGTGAAGTTCTGCTTCAGTTCCTAGATCTTACAAGAAGCCTTTAGGTAAGTGTCTCCAAGAACACACTAATAGAGGAAAATGCTCCCCAAATCACTGTTCAAATGGGTGGGCATCCTGCTCCCCACAGGTTCCTGGCACAGATGGGGTAGTGAAGAACTCTGCAAGATTTCCCTATGAGTGGCGCATAGTAGATATAAGCATCAGTTCCACTTAGTTTTTTTTTTAAGTTAGTACTGATTAATTCTGCCTTCCTTGGATGGGTATTTCACTTCAGTGATCTCAGGGATTGGAGGCTGCAGTTCACCTTGAAGTTCAGTATATACGTCACTGTCTTGAAGCTCACGCTAATGAGATGTGTCAGGCTTTCTGTCCCTGTGTAGAAAGGAGTTCAGCTACAAATAATGTAGACAAAATGCATATTTTGCAACTTGTCCTACAGAAAGGAAAATAAGATGAACTTCTTTTTGGTGGTGACTCGCTACAAACTGCTGTCAGGTTTCAGTCACCACATAACTAAATCAGGAGTTTGTAAACACAGTTAAGTAACTGTAAACTCTGTGAGCCACTAGAAACAGGAACATAAAACAAAGTAAAGAAGGAGGAGGCACATCTTGAAGTCAGTGGTTTTGGCTGAAGTAGCAAAAGGAAATGAAAAGAGCCAGACCAGCTTCAGGGGTCCTCCAACACATGTGTAACAGCAATCAGAGAAACTAGTGTTAGTTCCTCCAGTATACACAGTCAATACCTTAATCTATGGTTAGATTGGAGGTGGGTGAGTGCTTTGAGCCTTCAAACAACTTTAGCCTCTGTCATCTCTCCTTAAGGATATTCCTTTCATACCAAAAGGGGGGAGGAAAATCCAAATCTCTGCGGTTGAGTCTTTATAATCCAATACGGTGTATATACATATTTACAGCCTCCTCCTCTTCATTTTTCTGTGATATGTTATCCTCAGAAAACACCCTTTATTTTTTACGGCACTGGATTTTATTTAAGCCAAGGCTTCCTATCTTTGCCCCAGTGTATGTGCTAGTTCTTCTTACACTTTTCCAGGCAAGCTGTCTCTTTTTATATTGCCAGGATGAGGCCTTTCAGGAGGAATCCTTGTTTGTCCATATGACAACAAAGTGAGCTAGAAATCAGCTGTTTCAACAGATTGTCTTACTGGATAGCTAAGCATGTGGGAAGCAGTTTGTCTGCTGAACTGGAGCCACCTTAGATTAACATAGCTGTCTTATTTTCTTCAGATGCCTCCATCCCTGGCATATGGAGTCTGAACATCTAGTTGCTACCTAGATCTTCATTCTGAAATCCACCAAGCTTGCAACAAATACACCTACCTGATGTGGTGCTGCTTTTGTAGGAGACCTTTTTCAGTCCTTATTCAACATTGAATCCTAAGATTTTTTCCAAATGTATGGTGTTTTGTGGGGACTACTGCACAGAGTAAGAGCGACATGAGAGAAAGAAGGATCACTTGTCTCTAGCAGTCCTTCCTCAGGAATTTATCTGACTGCAAATTCACAACTTTTTCTTCTTCTGCTTGAGTGTTTCAAGCCTAAGACCAGGGTAGAGTTCTGATTCATAACCAGTACTATGGAGAGGTGGAGATGGGTACTTCTGAAGCTACATGAACCCTCCACAAAAAATAAATTTTTTTGAAGCAGGAATTACAGAGTGACTTACCTTTATTTTACTTTGCTGCAGGATAATGAATGAGAAATCAGGGGAATATATATATTCCTCCCAAGTTAGAAAAGGCCCTCTGGGCTGTTTTATTTCATCTCATGTGTACTAGCAGAATGGAATGATATTAACTGAAAGAGGTCAGCATATGCTCCAGCTAATCATGGGTGTCAGTAGAGCTCTTGTAATGCTGTTATAAAGTACTTTGATATCTCAGAGATGTGCTCTCTCTGTTTCTCTGTAGGCCATGTAATCTGAATCAGTTCAGAATATGTGTTTAAACAATTCTTATTCCTTCCTACAACTAAGCAGAGTCAGGATACAGATTAATTATGCTTTAGTTCACAATTTAACGTTCTGTCCTAAGTAATTTATTTCTTTCAAAATAGATTATTACAAGCAAGTGACAAGGGCAAGATTGTTCTCTTCCGCATAAATCCCTTTAATTGCTCCAATAACATAAAACATGTATTGAATTTTGTATTAAAGAGCAAACATAATACATTTGAATCTTTACTTAAAGTAACTTACAATATCAGGGGTATACATATAACATTCGTATTTGCAAACATTATTTGTTTATTTTGTGAACCATTGTAGATACAATAATTTAGTCTTTAGTCTGATGAAGAAAAGTTTTTATTTCACCATAGTGGTTTCTCTCATGCAATTAAGAAACAACCCCTAGAATTGCACAAAATATAGGGTAGATAGGTTCTTAATTGAGTTATGAAAGTGTCATGTCTTTCTACTACCTGATGCAGCTGGGGGAGGAATCTGAAATTCATTACATTTTTGGACAGAAGGCTACTTTTCTTTTCTTGTTGTTGGATTGGGGTTTTTTCCCCTTGTTTTTTTAGTTTGAATAAGATGGACAGATTCAAATGGCAGTTCTCAGAACACTTACTAGCCCAAGGGCATGTTTGCTACTGAAATAAACTTATGTTCAGCAATAGCCTTAAATTTCAAAAATCTTAAACAAAGCTGTTGAAATACAGGCATTTGTGTATAAATAGATGCCTCTTTATCTATTTATTGTTCATAACACCTTTTCCTGAGCATTGCCTCAGTTATTTGCTGTACAAACCTATATAGATAACTGTGTAGATGTGCAGGTTGTTTTACTTCTCAAATCTGTGTTTAATTAGTACATAAATTCATCGTCAAAATGTTTCATTTCATTGTTTTGTTTGCCTGGGCTGTACATTATAATAGTTAAACCCCAAAGTAATCTTTAGAATGTAATATAATGATACATGTTTAGGAAAATATGATTCCATTATTTGAAAATGTTCAAGATAAATTATTTACATGGAAAAAACACCTAAAATTGAATCTGAACATAATCATCCTAGGGAATGGATTTATGTGATAGAAAACTAAGAAAAGGAAATTTGTTTAAGACAAATTAGAGAGTAGGAGCTCAAAATAAATGCACTAGAGGCCTTCAGAACCCAGACGCTAGATTTACCAGAGAAAAGTAATTAACAAGTAGGAAAAAAAATTGCCAAAAGATATAGTGACATTCTATCCAAAGACTGTAATTATGCATCTTAAAACAGAATTATAAACCAAAATAATTTCAATGCTGCTGGAAAGATTTTTTTTCAGTTCAGCAGATTTTTTAAAGTACTATTTTTGTTAGTTAAAAGTGATTGACATATAAATGCAACAAGTATTAAAGAAGGTCAAGAAAATATAAACCATATTTTTACAAAGATAGGATTATTACCAAAGCACACACATTTATTTTCAGATGAATTGAAGTTTTCCCTCAAAGGATCAGATTTTTAGTTTCGTAATTTATTTTATTTTAGTGCAGTGGCACTAACAGCAGATGGAATTGGTCACAATTTCCTGCAGTAAACATCAAAATCTGCTGCAAATCTTTAAGCAACATGGACAAAGATAGTTTTCAAAATATTCTTGTCTAGTGTATTGCCCAGGAGAAAAGACTAGGGCGTTGGTTACCTACTGCTAAATAATCTTGTCGTTGAGAGTCTTCTTGTTTTCTATGTTCAGGGAATACATAAAGTATATTCACTTAGTGCTTTCATGAAAACTGTAAGTTTCTTGTCGTGATAATAATAACTGAATTTGTCATAACCTAATAAGTAGAAGATCAAGATTTCTTCTGAAGTCCTTGATTTAAAGTTTCATTCTATAAAAACCTTTAAAGGATAGTAGTGATGGGATTAGCCCCATTTAGGATAGATCTGAAATATAATTTTATGTAAGAATGGCTAATATATATATGCTATTAATTTGCTATTGGGGAAAAGAAAAAAAAAGCACAAAAAAAAAAGGTGACTGATGCAAAATTTTGTATGCCTTATGTCTCATAAAACAGTAAAATATTTGAGAGTTTGTATTCTGCATGTGACTTTTGATTAAATTTGAGAGTAGTACTCAGAAAGATCCATACTAGCATATGTGGTTTTATGCCAAGCATGTTGCTGGATTTGTAGCTGCAATGCCCTTTAAAGCATTTTACAATTTTTTTTTTTCATTTTGGTGCTTGTTGTTTCTGAAAAGTATTTGGGATACTTTTTGTTGATGAAAGAGCTGTTCATTGATGATATTGACAGTTTTAAAGGCTGTCATTCCACAGCACAATTTTTTTTAAAAAAAGTAGTTTTGTTTGCTATGATGCAGTGATCCTGGACAGCATTTAGGAAGTGCAAAACTCATATGGGCTATCTTACTCTGATAAGAAGTTGGTTATGTAAGTCATCATTTTTTTTTTACGTAAGGTGTATATAAATGTTGCCACATCATCAGTCCTTTGCCTAAGGAATTTCCTCAATGTAAGCTAATTTCTGAAATTGAACACCAGATTTCATAACTCAGCAACATTATGTTCTTATTATTATACATTGTATTTCATTATTATTATTTCATGACAAAGACATTTCCTGATTTTATGTTAAATTCTACAAAACCTGACCCATATTCTGAATAAACTTTTTGTGGTAGGCCACATAAGCCAAACTTCATCTGCTGGCTGCCAGTGGTTGACAATCTGCAGCAGGTATCTGCAACCACATTACAGTAAAATTTACTATTTACCTCTCTGCAGCTGTACTGGGTGTTTGCAGAGAATTTTGTGGAATGCAGTGAGAAATTAGTTGAAGGAGCCTGGAAATTTCTGGTTTAAGTTCTTCAGTAGAGCTCTTTCAGTGTCACAGATGAAAGGCAGATATGTTCCTTGCTTTGCATTTCACAATCAGTAGAACACACAATTCGAGGAGTCAGTTTTCATACTTCTTTGTCTGCACTTGTACAGCATTGTGAATAATTAGGGTAACAGTATGTGGTTTGAACTACTGTGCCAAGTTGTCATGTATCTTGTTTCATTGATACCTAGGGATAGCAAAGTTTTCTGAAAAGCAGAGTATCAGTGGTGTGCAGTGATGTTAGGATGGACAACTGATCTTCCTTAATTAAATTAGTGTAACAAAGTCGCATTAGGGGATGCTTATATTTCCTTGCAATATAGTCACTGGCTTATGTGTACCTGATTTCTCCAGGGAGTGTCAGAAATGCACTTACCGTTCCTTAATGTTATATTGTTATATTTTTGGATCTGTGATTTAGATGACAAATGTGAAAAAGCACATGTTGCCAGAGAACTTTCAAGAGACAAGCTGTGAAGTCTAAAGAACACAGGTTATTCCAGCGAAGGTTGGCAGCAGCTTCCGCTTTCAAGTTTTTCTCCTAGCATGTGGTCTTCAAACTTATACCTGCAGAATATAGGTTAGAATTTGATTGATACAGATCTTTATTTTCTGACTTACTACACAGTGGAAGTTTAATTTTCACTCCTTCTGGTCAGGCACTAGAGAAGTTGAGAGTAGTCTAAACAGTTGCAGAACAAGATCACATTCAAATTCCACCATTCTGGTGATCTTTTCAGACTCTGTTTATGGGGACATGTAAATTAGTACCTTAGAAGGATCTGTTAGAAATTACACTAAACCATTTGTGTTGGCGGTATGAATCTCTCAACACTGAATTTGGACTAGTTTATGTGAGCAAACAGTATAATCATACTGGGTCTTACAGTTCTTACTGAAGTCAGAGGAAAGACCCTGCTGTGTTCCCAAGCAATACTGGGGAACGTTCTGGTCTCTGAATTCTTATTCTCCAACACTCGTTATATGTCATCTGATTTGACTGTTCTCTGATAAGCGAGTGGCTTTGTGCTGTATCTTACACAAATTAGTTTCTCATGTTTATGTAGCTAATTAAGAGTTAGCAACACAAGTTTATTGCAAACATCTCTCGTGTCTTTGATATTGACACGTCTATGCAATAGTAGTTAAAATTCAGACTGATGTCATTTATGGTCCTTGACATCCAGAAAGAGAACATGACAAATAAAACCACATGCCTGAAGTGTCTTTAAAGGGAGAAAAATGTACTATAGTACACTTGCTACGTTTTGGTGATGAGTTAGTTGATTTTAAAGGCAGAATAGGTGTCCAAATTTCAGTGGAGCACTGGTGTATGTTTTAGAAAAAACACAGCATCTTCCTAAAACATTTTAAAAAATCAACAGAAGAGCAATAAAAAACCCCAAAACTTCCCAGCTAAAATGAAAAGAAACATTTCAGACACCAACAGTTGCTTCTAAAGTCTGATAAGTTTACCCACAGTGATACTGATTCACTGTTCTATTGTCTTAATATATAATTTCTGAAGTCAGCATACAAAAAAAGAACTAAATACTGCAGATGAAAGGAATAATGCCTCATTGGGCCAGTTTCTATTAGCTTTGTTTAAGCAGCTTCAGTGAGATTAAGAGTAGCAAGTGCAAAATGCTGAATAAAATTTGTTTCTTGCCTCCTGGTAAGGTACAAGGCAAAATGTAGACACTATTACATTTTCATTCCAGCTACACCTCCAAGGACATTTCTTCAAATCCTCATTAAACTCATTCAGAGTGATTTCCTTTTTAACCAAGGTCAGGATGGTTGTCTTGCAAATCTTTGGACACTGTGAATGGGAATTCATAAATCCTGACATTGGAAAGCAAGGTTGCTCTTGTCCTACATTTAATGAGGGAAAGAAATTAGATGAAAAAAAAAAAAAAAGAGCAGGCTTCTTTGCCTGATGGTGCTAAAAGTAAGATCTAAGTTTGCTGGAATTGAAAAAATAAGACTTTTTTTTTTTTTTAAGCAGGTCACAATGCACTGATGTCTCCTGTGATATTCATCATTTATATTTCCAGTAAGCTGCTATGTTGCCTGCAATCACTTGTCAGCCTTCCTTTTCTATGATCTGTTTAGTCTGTTAGCCCACCAGTTAAAATATATCCTGAATAACTTCTACATTAAAAATAAGAACAGTTGTTCAAATGGTTACTTTAGGAGACATATGTCTCATGAGAAGAGAATGGGGTTTTTTTCATAGCTGTTCACAAATAAATCAGATTGTGCACCCTGTTGGACAATTGTGGGGTTTTTCTTCTGCTTTTGTTTGGTTTAGGTAGTACATTAAACTTCTTGACAGGAAACCTGTTGTTTTTAATTAGGAAGAAATTATTTGAATTAAGCAGCCAGTATGAAGTGGACTCTGGAACTTGTGGTGGTTTTGTAGCAGTGATGTTCTGGTTTTAAATAAATAATAAAAAAATCACAATGTGAGTCAAATCATTCAATATTGCTGACCAACTGCTACTAGTCAATGATTGTTTTCAGGAAAGACAGAATAGTCACAACAGGAAAGTGTTGAATAAATATACTGGTATCAGTCTTTGGCTGACAATTCAATGTGTTTGCACTACAGTGTAGATGTAGTCATCCTAACTCCCTTTTCCATAATGATGTTCAGGTAGTGAGATTAGTCTGTCTCGCTGTATGTTGTGTTCCTTTGTTGCTGCTGCTTAGAAGATTTTCATGTCTCACATCATGGACCATTTTTTTTTTTTTTTCACATTTATATTCATTTTTTTTCCTGATTGAAGAGAATAACTAATGAAACCTGATCCTTACAAGTGCATAGTATGGTAAGAATGGTTAGGAGAAAGTTGTTGGATTGTTTGGTGCTACTTAAGTACAGCACAGAATTTGCCTTGTCTTCTGGAGATGGATTTTAGGTCCCATTCTTTTGATGGCGTTGTAGTTAATGGAATAACTTTGTGTCTTTAAAAGATTTATTTTAACTATTCCAAGGATATTTCTGCATCTCCCTAGGAATCTGCAAAGTTCATCTATCTCCTTCACTCAATGATCTCTTTGCTGTCTCCAGATTTCAATGCAGTGTATCAATTGCTCTTTGAGTTGAGAGAGTTGGTGTTGCATGTTGCCTGTAAAGGGTGTAGGCATTTTGGGGTTTTTTCTCTCCCTTTCTTCATTTTTGTTATGTTCACTGGTCAGTAACTCTTTAGCAGCAGAAAAACTTAGTGTAAGAAAAAAAGCATCTTCATATCAGTAACAGGCTCTGTAGAGCCAGTCCTCTGCAGAGATCCGTCCCACTTACCTCATGACATTAAAGAATGGCCACTTACCTTCAGTCAGCAAAACTGAAAATACTTCCCAATATTGGAGTGGAGAGTACTAAATAGGTTCTTTATTGTATTTTGTTTGCCATAAGAGTATCTTTTTGACTAAATTACAACTGTTGTAGTGATCATACTGCATCAATTTCAGTACAAAACGAGTGAAGAGCTGTGATAGTTTTGTGTAGCAGAATTGTGAATTCAAGGAGTCTGGCATACTGAGCAGAAGTTAGCCCAAATTCTGGAAGTAGACTAGGCAGATTTTCCCAAAACTCATAGATATTTTAATATGAGGAAGGAGTGGTATAAAAGAGAAGTTGCTTTTTGACACCAGTGTCACTCCACTGTAATAGTTGCTACCCAGTTGCAGAGGTTGTTTGTGCTTACTGGGTTTATGTATTCTCCATTAACTTTACCATAGGATGTCTAAGGTACCAATCAGGCCTTAAGGTATTCAGGACCCTTAGAACCCAGTGACTGCAAAGCCAAGGCAGATTCAAGGAACTGGTGATATGGAACTTTGTGTGAGCTCTTCTTGTCAAGATAAGTGATATACAGATAAAAAAATTTTAAAAACCCAAACAATCCAAACAAGCAGAAAAGAAACCAAACAACCCCCCCATTACTGAGTAACAAACTGTATTTTCTTTAACATCAGAATAATTTTTAGCATATAATGTTAAAATTCTATATAATGCCATTATAGGCCAGTTATACTTTCTTGATAAGCATAGACTTTCACTGTATATATGTGATTTTGCACAGAAAGTAATAGGAAGAATTAGTATTTCTTGTGAATTTAGGTGGTTTTTTTTAATTTAAGATAACCACAGAGGCCAAGTAAACATGATTTAGTTTCCCTTCAACAAAATAAAGGTGTTTTTATAGTAACAATGGTAAGCCTGGAGATTATCCATACCCAGACATTTATTGCTTCTTTTATTTTTTTGGGGTGAGGGGGGCATGGGGGAGGGTGGGGAAGAAGGGGGTGGAAACAAAACCACAAAGAAAGAAAAAAACAAACCTGATGATCTTAAATACATAACAAACATACACACAGCAATCATGGGATTCCAAGGGAGGGTGGGCAAGGAAGAAATGTCAGAATGTTTATCATACAGCTGTGCCAAAAGTAAAGGCTGAATGAATGAGATGGAGATTAAAGCCAGTAGTTCTGAGCCTGTATTCAATCACTGCAGTCACTCTGTTTGCCTCCTGCATGCTGATGAAGTGTCATGAATGGTCCCATGTACTTTCATTCCAATATATTTCAGGCAGTAGTGATTATTGCTTGTACTCAGCTAAAGCTTGAAATAACTGGCAAACTCTTGCTTAGCAACAGAAGGCCTCATCTTCTCTCCCTTGGGACTGCTAACTCAAAAATGTGCTACTTCTTTTAAAAGTTAAAGTTAGAAGGGGTAGATGCTTTATACTCATTTTTTCCCATGATAATTTAGAGGAGAAACCCCAAACTAAAGCCAGCAAATGACTTTGCTCCATAAATAATTATTGACTAGTTTATGAATTCTGAATCCAATTTCCTTTATAATACATTAAACTGTCCTATAGTGGGACAATTTTTATACTGGTATAGCTTTTTTATGTGCTGAGATAATAGAACCACTTTACTTCCTTTAAACAGAAGATCTCATAGTGTATTTTGATAAAATTCCTTGGAAGTCATTCATCCAGCATTAAATCATTTAATGTTTGTGCTTATTTTTAATGTTTAGACAAGAGTTTGTATTTTTCAGTGATCTCAATCTTAAAAGGAAAATGACTGCACATTTGTTAAATAAATGACAAAATGCAGAACATGGTTTGAGTTGTAGATTTCTAGCAAGTGCACTGAAGAATTCATTAAAAAATGCAGCAGCATTATTCTAGTGTGAATTATATGCTGCTCTGTAGGTTTCTATTTTTGGTTACCACAAGATGGCAAAGCAATGAGCACACAAATGCAAGGACGAGTGAGTTTCATAATAATGCGTTCTGCATTCACACTTTGTGCACATCAAGAGAGACTCCAAGCACAGCAGGGGTGACAATCACTCCAACAGTCTTTTGAAATCAAAGTACTTCCTCAAGAATGTCTTTCCAGCACTAATTACAGTCTTCTATTGTAGTTCTTGTATTGTGCAAAGTAAAATGTTTACACTGTCACTGGATACAGCCCCATCACTGGAAAAATGGAAGGTAAAAATTAATTAGATTATTAAATAGATTTGTTTTCTTTTATGTTTTGGTGGTTCTACTTTGTGTTTACGGCTTAAGTAGCAAAATCCATTTCCTTTGTCACCAAGGGATTTTGGCAAAGATTCTAATTTTTCACAAACTCCAAGAAAGTCTCTACTTGAGAGTTCTTGCAGTGTGGAAAGGATTGGTTGCCTAGACAGCTTGAGGGTTTTCTCTTTTTTACTCTTTCTTTTTTTTTTTTCCTTTTTATTTTTCCCCAGTTGCATACTGATCATGCAGAACTATTATCAGTGGATTTTCTAATATGAAGGAGGCAAAAAATATTGAGACATGGTTTATCCCAGGACAGGACAGGGTGGGATATGCATCTTTGTTTGTGTGTACAGCCATGCATTTTACATGTGTAAGAATGTATATACTATCTCAGTAACCACTATGAAACTCTCTCTGTGTAGGAGAGGATACAAGATATCAGTTATGTAATATTTAAAAGAGAGGAGAAAGAGTATCTAGGTTTTATAACATTTGCCTGACAATGTATAAGTTTATGTGAAGGGTTAAGCAACCAGTCCAGTCTTGACTTATTCTTGTCTTTACAACTAGGCTTGGTGAAAAAAGCTAATTAGTAGGAAGTGGAAAAGGGAACCATCAAATGCCATTTTCCACAGCATTCTGGAAAAGCTAGCAGCCAACAGGTGGCCCCTTTAATGGGTTAAAAACTGTCTGTGTGGCTGGTCCCAGAGAGTGGTGATGAATGATGTTGCATCCAGTTGGCATTTTACTGGTGTCCCCCAGGGATCAGTGTTTGGCCTGGCTCTGTTCAGTATCTTTATTGATGATCTGGACGACGGCATCAAGTGTAAATTCACAGATGACACCAAGCTGGGTGTAATTATTTATTTGCTGGGGATAGGAAGGTTCTACAGAGGGATCTGGACAAACTAAATCTGGATCTGTACATCTCTAAATTTTTTGAGTGTGGAATATACCGCTACAATTTCTAGGTATTCACAATTTATATTTGGCATTATACATACAGATACTACATATATACAGTATTTGCATCATTGATACATGTAGTTCTGTACTCTCTTAAGGAGTTTAGCATTGTCAGAAATAGTTTATTTGTATACCTTACTCTTATTAAGTCTTTGGATCTATTACTGTGTTTGCTTCACTAGCAGTGGCCAGCTTCATTTGATTGAAGATACCAGAAAGCAGGTATTAAATGTAATAACTTTGGAGTAAACATATCTCATATTAACAGAGAAGTTGTGAAATAGAAAATTAATAATAATATCTGAAATTGAGAAGCAGTAGGAAATAGAAGCTGTCTACTTGAAATTGCTAGAATAGTTGTGGTGTGTCTAACATGTTTTAAAGACAAAAATATCGACAGCTATGCATACAGGAGTATAGATACTGTGTGTACCCATTTATACCCACAGTGTACGCTTGTGAATTCTGAAACCTTATTTTAATCATTTAATCATAGAATGATTTAGGTTGGAATGGGTGCCTGGATGTTATCTAGGGGAAAAAAAGAAAAAAAAATAGACCATAGAGTTGTCACATGGTGCATAGCCAAGCACAACACTGAACAAGTGTGCCTCTAGTTTTACATGCCTCTACCTCCTGATCTTGAGGCACCTTTATTCCAAGCTGCTACCATGGCTTGTGGTATGTACCAAGTCATACAAAGTGAATGGTTCTTAAGATAGAGCTTTCAGTTGGCTTAAGAATTCATTTGACATATTTCCTTGGTTAAAATGACAGCTATTTAAGATGCAACAGAAATTTGCCAAAGGACTAGTGCTGAGAGTGTGGAGACTTTTATGCTGATGATTTTTTTTTTTTTCCATGTAGTTAGTGGTAAAACTTCCATTGATTTTATTGGGGATGGGATTAGTCATTGTGAAAAGATTCATGTTGTACAGAAAATGTACTACTGTTTTCACTTAAGACCAGGGAAGGATTG
The DNA here is from genome assembly GCA_024734555.1 of Trochalopteron elliotii. Classification (NCBI taxonomy): domain Eukaryota; kingdom Metazoa; phylum Chordata; class Aves; order Passeriformes; family Leiothrichidae; genus Trochalopteron; species Trochalopteron elliotii. The sequence goes on along the minus strand of JANPWX010000078.1, from coordinate 6,243,190 downwards.
TAGTTCCTTAATTCATTTGGTTTTAGCAGATTAGAAGAACTGAATTTTGATTAATACCACATCCTTATGGTATTCAGCTCTGGGCTATTGTGACTTTGATTGTGGTGTAGTTTCACTGCAGTGTTCTATCCTTCTGTTAATAAGAGCAAAATGATTAGTTAGTACAGACAATATACGGCAACATCAGAAACTGAATCCTAACCTTTTGATTGCCATACCTGTTTACAAACCAAGACTATGTAATCATTATTTAATGCATTCCTTAATTCAATGATAAAAACACAATCACTGCTTTCTATATATAAATAGGTTTGTGTTTCTCTTGCAATGTGGTTGTGATGTTCTCTTTATTACAAAATTACTGTGTCCCTCTGCTGTTGTCCACCCCATTTCAGACCAAAATACCCATGTTTATGCATCAGCATGCACCCAAATAATGTGATGCATAGTTACAGCTGTGATTAATCATTCAGTTCACTACACTTACTTGCCCCTTAGGTAATACATACTTGTGTTGGCCTATTTTCTGTAGAGATAGCCTGCCCAATCTTTGAATGATTGGATTTGTCTTGGTGTCATAATCACTCTCGGTTTAGCTGTTGCTGTATAAATTCTGATTACCTATACCTAATTTAAATAACTTTATTTTGTTTGAACCTAATACATTTTGGATTTGAGGCATTTAGACAAAAGGTTATATGGCCTTTCTGAAACCCTTTTTTAATGAAATATTTATTGCTAGCTTTCCTGTTCTGATTCCTATCAGCTTATCCTCAGTTTTTATTCAGGTTTCTATATTGCCATTGGGAAAATTAAAATAAGAAGGGCAGGCCATAAGTGATCAACATGACCATGTATATCATATATGTACATTAGTTGCTTAATATCATTCAAGTTTTATTACATCTGGTGAGTGCAAACATTCATTCAATAAATCTTGCTTTACTGCTGTCTTACTCATCCCTGTGGGATCATTCTCCTCTCTGTGAGCTTTATACTTTCTCCTGCTTACATACCATTACCAGAGAAGCACAATATCAGTATCACTGATCTAAACAACTGAAATATATTCACCAATAGGAAGGCAGAAAATGTTAATGCTTCTCCATGATGTTAACAGTTTTCCTTCATCTTTTCCTGTGTTTGAGGAGCAGCATTTAGTTACACTCAGTGCTCTGTACCTTGACAGCTTTCTTTTTGTCCTCTTCTCCAGAAGATTCTGGTCAGTGCTATTTCAGTCTGACCCATGGAGCTGATCAAATCTCACATCTTAGCTTTCCTTATTAGAGTCTTAGCTGATGAAAGATGGAATATGGTTTATAATTGTTTCTGATGAACTTAATCCCAAATTTAAGAGGAAAATTTAGTTTCATCCACCAGACACAGTCAGAACACTGAAACATTGTCTACAGTCAGTGCTGTGGTGTTAAAGTTCTGGCAGGTAGATGAGAACAAACAATGCAAAGTATAGCCAACACCAGACTCAGACCTGACTTTTTCTTATTGCATATGGCATTCCCTTAGAAATAAGTAGGAATTTTTACACAGATAGTTTCTGCCTTTTTTTTTTTTTCTTTTTCCTGGGTTGGACCAAAAGTTGTATATTGTAAAGTAAAGATATTACATGCATTGTCTATGGTATGATAAAGAGCAGGCTTAGTGATTCACTCTGTGTTGTTAGTATAACAGTATTGTGTGAGGACCCATGGCAAATTGCTGATATCTTATGGTCAATATAAAAGCAATGCCTTCTGCCTAATCTTCAACACACCCTTGCTGTGAAGAATATTTGTATGTGTATATGTGTGTGAGTTTATCCAAATATGTATATTGTGTGTTTAGAAAACTTAACTGCAGTCTATTCTGCATCTTAGAAAACATATTTTATGAGGTACATGATGAGTAATAGCAAATTTAGTTCATCAAATGCTGAGCAAAATGGTGTCAAGCCTCATTTTTGTTCCTTTTTATTAAGGACCTTGAACTAAGGAAGTATTATTTATTAGCCATTCATTGGGAAATTGATAGTATAATTTAACTTTTTTATTAGCTAGTAAAACTGATAAGCAGTACATAAAAAGATAGACCTTGTTATAGAGGGAATAATAATAATAAAAAAAAGTTCATTTAAAGTGTTTTAAAAGGTCATCAGTGTATAAGATCTTTTTGACATTGTCTTCTTGTGAACACATATACCACATAATTTTTCTTCTGTTGATAGATTTGTTTGTCTTTATTTTGCAGTCACTAAGTTCAGCAGAAAATGAATTTGTACAGTTAAAATGTTTTCAGGTTTTCAGTAACTTGAATTAATTCTACATCTAGTGTGAACATACATGACATACTTTCTTTAAGCAGAAGCCCCTCTGTATGTTCTAGAGTTGAAACAATGGAGTTGTGAGTGTGCAATGGTTGAACACTTAGTTGTGTAAATGGAAGACATTGTTCCTGGTTAATGGGGCACAGGAGGAGATATTGTGTATGTCTCTAATCTTGAGCCCTTCACTGATTGGTAAAGGTGGGTGGGATGACAGTCATCCTCGTTCACTGCTCTCTCTTTGGGTAGCCTTGGATACATGAGCAACTTAAAAACTCTTTTTCTGACACCCTCCTCTGAGTTGTGCAGAAGAGAATCTTATCCCATAAATGGTTATCTTCTTGGAGGACTAGAAATAAGGATATAAAAATCATGGATTTTATCCATGAAAACTTTTCATTTCAGCATGCACCTGTTTCATAAGTCATTTTGAGCAAAACAGATAAAAATGGAAAATGCAGCAATGAAGCTGGCCCAGATAGAAAATCACTCCTCCAAGTCTGCAGAACATCTGAGAATAATAGCCAGCATACTCATGCTTCTCTGTCACACTTGCGTAAAACCCTGTTCTCAGACAAACCTTTAAAATGAAAGTCATCACTCAAATTAATCAGTTAAGGAGCTTGTCAAGTTTCATGTCTTCTGGTTGGTGCTGGAGTTTGGTATTAGTCTAACAGAAAGGATATATTTCTTTTGCATACTGTATCTGTCTTTTTTAACTCTTACTTTGGTGCTGTAGCTGCAGTAGTGGGGCTGGTGTGCTGAGTGTAGCCGTGTGTTCAGCACAGCACCTGAATGAGGGCCTTCCTTGCACCCTGCTGTAAACATGGAGGAACTGCTCTCGTGGGATCAGTGATGAAAGGGAGAGCAAAGCAAGAAGAAACAGCAGACACAGCAGGTACTAACTGTTCCATTCTGGTCCTGATGATGTGCTTGATTTAAGCACTGATGCTAGCATCCAGATTAGTTGAACACATGTGCTGTAAACTTCCTTAATGATCACTGCAGACACACTCACTACAAGAGATGCAAATTCTTCCTGTTGGAGCTTTGGGCTTGAGGGTCCTTTATCTGCTCAAGATTATCAGCATGAGACAGATTTGGATGCATCCATAATACTTCTAATTAATGTCATATATTTTTCAGTGGGACTATTTCTTCTCAGATGTAGTAAGGCATTCAAAATTGTTTAAATTTGTTTTCTTCTTGGATATGGATACTGTTCTACTTCAGAGCTTCCTTTTTTTTTCCCTTTTTTCCCCCAGTGTTTACTTTTGTTGTGTTACTAAGATAAGTTTATATTTCCCTGTGGTTATGTGTGAGCTGTTGTACCTATATGTTCACAGCAAGTGCAGCATAACCAAGTCTTGAGAGACTTTATTTTAAATGGAGAATGTTTACAGACTCTTTCTGTAAACAAAAAAGATGGCAAAATAATGGCCCTAGCTACTAGAACATTTTGTCTGCTATCCAGTGATTTCAGGGTAAGCCTGCCATCTAGATTATCAAAAAAACCCAAGTGCATTACAGTACTGTTACTAGAAAGATAATGTTTTAGGGTTTTTTGTCATAGTCTTTTGCGAAAAAGAAAGAGTAGTGTTGCAGGCAGTTGTGAAAATAAACAGCCTTATTTTAATGAAATCATCTAGATCTGCTAACAGAACAGTAGATTATTTAGTGTGATCATGTTTGTCCTACAAAAATCGCACAAAATTTTCATAATTTGAATTTTTTATTCATACATAGGTATGAGTTAGCATATGGCATGTTAACAAGGCTGGATAGTGTTAGGTAGTTGTTGTCTTCAGCTGCCTACTTTGGCCTTCAGGTTTTGAAACCTGATATAGGCACGGAATAATGACACAGTTCTTTTTACATAGGATATATCTTAGTTCCTAGTGGATGGTAATTACACTTTGGGGTTATTGTTTCTTCAGTTTAAAGGCTGAGACATATCAACAGGATTCAATGAAACAAAATTTCAGCTAGTTATTTCTTTTCCTGCACGGCCCTTACTGGACCAAATTTTACCCAAAACTTGCTTTTGAACCCAGAATCTTGGAGTGCCTATCTGGATACAAGCTGGATGGTTACTTGTATGATGAGTTTTTGAAGGCTATTCATTTGTAAGTAGTTTTCAAGTCCTTTTAGAATAACAATCAGGTAATCCTAGGATAATGGTTTGATAGTACAAAGGAAAGCCTGAGAAGTTATAAACACTGTTTACCTGAGCAGCTATATTATATCTGCTTCTGATATATGACTTTATCTGCATGTTCTTTCAAACTGATTTCATGCTCCCTGCAGTGACATTTTTTGCTAACACAACAGACTTGTTTCTTCCTGACATACAGCTTCTGGCTCCAACAAATGTCAGTAGCTTTTTAGACAAACCTGTGCTTTTTATTCCTCTTTTTCTCAAGAGAAATATCAGCATCCCTCCAATAACATTTTTTCCCCTATGGCTATTCTGTTTGTTTTATAAACAGACTAGGTTTATTTTACCTGTAGAGGCTGGTAAAGACATACAAGGAATTTTTTTCTGACTTTTTTTATATATTTTTTTCATTTTATTTTTTTCCCTTCTATTTTTATAACATCTTTTAATATTTTTAGGAAAGTAATAGAATAACAGCCACTTCCTGACTTATGCAAATAAGCAAAGCTTTGTTCAGTCCTGATTTCCTGCAGTTATTTCCTTTCTGTAACCAGTCGAGTCCTCCAGAAGCAATTAACTAACCCTTTGGAGCTGCAGGTCCTCATTGGAGCAGCTCTGTGGAGCTGAGATTTGCAGTTCACACTGACTTTCACAGAGACAAAAGTTACTTAAAGAAAAAGGATCCAAACACCTTGTCATTTCTACATGCACAGTATGAGTTACATTTTAAAGTAATGAAGAAGGAAAAATTAGTTAGAACTAGGTTCCTATGTACAAATTACTTGTTTCCACATTTATTCATACATCCTTGACTTTCTGAGCTTTTTCTGGTCTGGAATTCCCTTGTGTACCAATTTTGATTGAGAATTCCATTTGGAATCTGAAGTCTTGCAGTTTGTTCTTACTACAGTTTGGTTTTACATTTATTTTTCTTTCTCTTGTGTTTTTAATAGTCAGATATAGGGGGAATTATTCTTAATTATACAACAAAACATTAAGCAATTACATGCAATAGCAGTAGCAGGTGCAATAAGTTAGGGCATTACTCTTATCTGGGAAAAAATGAAATCTCAAAATGGGCCCTGAATGTATCTTGAATCTCCACAGACTTGATTTTCTTTTCTGTGCAACTACTTAGAAGACTAGGATCTATCTTAATTAAAATTTACTGCTTATTTCAGAATGGAAGAGCTGAAAACTATTTTCCTATCCTCCTAATGTCTGTGCTGTTTATGTGCTTGAGATGGCTAAGTGGTAGTTTGAAAATTGCAGTAAGATTAGTAATTACTAGGGGGACATAATACACTGTTTAATTGCAGTGGAACTCTGAAAAATATTTTAACTAAATATTTAAAGGAGAAGATATTAATCTTATTTTTCTCATTAGTCATAAGTTTTACCTAATTAAGTTCTACAGTGATTTTTTTCTTCATAAAATGGGCGCTCAAGCCACACCTTTTAAGACACGTATTCTTCTTTAATACCACTAAATTTCAAAATCATTTCTTTTAAGATTGAGAAGCTACAAAGATCACATGGTAATGTCGACTCTCATCAAATATAACTCTGAACCTTGAATGAAGTAAATGTAAGGAAACTTCTGAAAAAATTGTAGTGCTTTTTACTCTACTGGGCACCTGTGGGTTACACCAATAGATTAGGATTATCCAAATTTGTTAGTTTTTGTTTCAATAACATTGGTCCTGTCTTTTACTGACAACATAATCATACCCTCAAGAAAAACTGGTAAAGACTATTTTAAACAGGTTGTCTAACTCTACTAGCAGGAAGAATTGTTTTGTGTAGTCTTGTTACTTAAACAGACACAACATTTGTTTCAATAAAATGTGAAGTCCAAAATTATATATGAAACATCTTGGAAACAAATGCTTTTAATGTCATTGACTTTGAAAAGAGGAAAGTGAAATAGTGTATTTCCTTGAACATATTCTATTGAAAAATTGAAATGCCTTTGTATCACGTAAATTAACAACTGAAACAATGTTCTTATTTGATAGTTATTCTCGAATTGTGCTGATTAATTTGAATTTTTTCCCCCATACTGGCTGAACCAATTCTGCTCTGTTACTTTATTTTAAATGCTTTTTTGTCTTCAGAAGCTTTGTGGAAGCTGTTCTTTCTTATTTAATGATAGTTGGATTTCCACAAATTCTACTATTGCAGCTTAAACATGAGTGTGGTTCTTTGAAACAAGCCAATTCCTTGCAATAATCTCCCTCATTATGAACTAAGTTTTAAAAAGAAAAGGTAATTGTACTGTCTGGAATTGGATCATGGATCATCAAAAAATTGAGTTCCATTTAAACATATACTTTTTTATAGTTTAAATTGAATTATTTTTAAATATTTGTTTCTCAGGTTAATGTCAAACTGCAGATAATGAATGACACTAAGTACTTCACTTCCCCCTTATTTCAGTAGGAATTGTTGATCCTCAGCTCTGCTCAGGAGTTAACATGGCTCTGTTGTCAGAAAGACTTCAATATTGTAATAGAAAACTACTGAATATATTCCTATGATCTGATTTTGAAACAACTCCTGCATTGTGTTCACTGACAAAAGCATATCTGAATCTAGCCAAGAATTTTAATACCATCTAACTTAATACATTTTGAACTAAAAGAGCTTGTGTTGCTAGGCATCAAATTGGTGATGCATGGAAAAATTGTTCACTGAAACTATAATATAAGCCTGCATGTAGAAATCACAAGTAGGTTTTCTGGACGAGCATGAAATCTGAACCTCTGGAAAAATCTGTATTTTTAGATCAAGACTCACTTTCATTGCACCCACAGATTCCATTAGTTCATAATTTGATTTTATTTCTTTAAATGAATTTTAGATAAACCCTTCAGCTTTACAATAAGCATATTTAAAAAAAAATCTGTAACTTGATTGCTGCAGTTTATGTGGATTATTTAGATTTTTATTTCCTATTGGAGAATAGAAATATTTTTAGCCACATAAAATTAAAATGTCATTCCAAGTATCCTCCATGTAAAACAAATATATCTACTATTTAAGGTTTTTACCTATTGCAGAAAATATGGATCTTTCAAAGTCTTTGTTCTTTCAACAATGACATATAGTTGACAGAATAGTCTTAGTAATAAACATGAAAAATGCCATTTGCTTTTAAGCTTTTCAATAAGAAAATATTTCAAGAATCCAAGAACTAAAGATCTTTTAAAAACATGCTCTTTTAACCTTGAGATATTCCCTGCACATTTGCTAAATATATGTACCTATACTCATGATTCCTACACACTTCCATGAAAGTCTCCCTCAGTTTGAGGACTGATCACAAATGGACTTCATTTAGAAAAAAAAGCAAAATAAGTACTGTATACAGCAATTAGTGTAAACAATTTCAGGATACAAGCCAAAAGTGCAGTCCTGTTTTATTTAAAGTTTTAGCAGTTGTGCATTTTTTAAAAAAGATTGTTCACTTTGACTTGCATTTTCAATTCAGAATCATGTGTTTTTCCCTTTTTCTGAAACAATTCCATATAGAAGCATTTGTGTTTGTGGTGGGAGAGAGTGGGGAGAGATCAACTGGCATTTTAAGAATGCAGTGCTACACTTATAAAAGAGCATCAAAGAACTGAAACTTTTCTCTATTTAGTTGTCAGATGGTGACAACAAAAAAGTCAAATAAATTTCCAGTGAGATCCTAATTATTGGATTAGAATTATAAAACACATATTAAAAATATTTACATATATATGTATATAATAACAGTAGCAATAACAAAGAAATATCTACTAATTCACTTGGAAATCTCCAGTTTTATGGTACTTCTGAAATAATCTTCATGCTTGGTTCATAAAACAGTAAAACCCAGAATTTTCTTGAAAAAAATCTTTTAGGCAAGGCTGGAATGACTCTATTCTTTAATGATGCTTGTCTTTTCTTTCCACCAAGATTATTTTGTTTAGGTTGGAAAGTGGTGAATTGCTTTGTGTGCTGCAAGTGCATAAAGAAAATATAATGCAAGTGTGGAGCTTTTATGACTGTTCATGGACTGTGGGTCCTAATCTCTCAACCAGAAAAGCTCCAGTGAAACTCCACCCATTGCTGCCTTGAGATTTCTTCTCTGGCTTTAGAAGTGAAGTGGAGCATGTTCAGAGGCTCACTGATGAACAGCTTTTTTTCATTACCATCTCTAAAAGAGGTCACTGTGTTAACTTCCCTGAAAATGAAAGGTATCCTAATTTTTGCAATTCAGTACTTGCAAGAAGCTTATTCATTCAGTTCCATTACTTTGTACCTTATGTTTCTAGACTAAATTGTTAAAAAGCCAAAGTAGCACACGTCATCTAAGTGAGGTACTCCTGTAGACTTGCCCTCTGCCTAATGAAAGACAGAGAGGAGATGTTTTACACCAGGATGACTCTCTCTGGAGATGGCCTTCCATAACCTTAACTAATACCTTTCATGCTTTACAGCCATCTAAAGTCAAGTAACAGTGCATGTACTCTCTGCTGCACATTATGCTTGCAACCTTTGCAGCCTGTGACACAATCAGGAGAAAATATTTATGTCATATATGTAAGAACTCCTGTGGCTCTACAATAACTTACAATTTTCTTCTGCTATAGAAAAAAGAAAAACAACAGACAAAATATCTGTGTATAGCAATTACTCTTGTGTAGATATCCTAGTTTGCAAAATTCATTAAGAAAATAAGGTCACTATGCCTGGAAGGAATTATCATTTCTGAAAACCAAAGCAGAACTAAATTGTACAGGTCCAAAAGCAGAAAATACCATTAGGTGTTTTTATTGATACTCATTTCTTGCAGTCTCTGGAAAGCTCATTGCCTTCACAAATTATCTTGACATAGAGCTTCATTGTTTTTATTCTCTGAGTATAGTCATAATTTGCCTTCACTGTATTGTAACTCTGGTTCCTTTCCTCTGAAATGGAAGTTCATACAATTATTCACCTAGATTGTATGATTTATCCTAGCTTTTAGTGAGAGAAGTAATAGTATAAAGACTCATGGATAGTGGAGAGTATGGAAGCTGATACACTTGCATGTGTCATACTTATGATTCCACTTTTTTGTTGCCTAAGGCATCAGGATCTAAATACACCTCTGATTATTATCTCTTTTTCACATGATGTACCAAGACAGCTATATTCCTTAGGAGCAATACATCTCCTACAACCCAGAATGAAATATATTAGTTCCAGGGTAAAAAAAGAATATTTTTCTTTTTTTCAGTTCAACATGTTTGAGTGTAGGTGGATCTCCCATGTCTTTTTCTAGAAAATTATGTGCCATTATCTTTCTTGCTAAATCTTTGCATTCTAATCCAGTAATTTTGAATGGACAAAAAAAAAAAAAAAGCAGCATATATTAGAGTAAAAGTCCTCTAATGAATACGTTTATCCTAAGATGTTTTTATTAACAGACTGGGTGGAAAAGAGTAGAAACACAGGACTGATGGTAGCTCATAAGTCTAGTTGCCAGCACCCATTAAACAGTGGTGATAATGTTCACTATTGTGAATATAATATACGTCTTTATAAGTGCCTAATGTGTATTACTTACATATGTCATATATTTGCATGAATTTGTAGTACCTTGTTCCATACCCATCCTTGAGATCTTGATTTTTGCCATTTTGCAATTCAATGCAGTGTAAGAGTCACAGAAACATAAAATTTAGGTGCCTTAGCAGTGAATGAGACACAATGCTGGTGATAGTCTACGATATTTTGCTGTTCCACTCAACAAGCATCTTAACTGCTTCTGAGAAGAATAGACTGGGTAAACTTGTATTCTGAAGGAAAAAAAATGTTTCTAGAAAAAAAACTTTGTGCCTTTTGACTTAAAGGCCATTCATATATATTTCAGGTTGGTTTAATTTTATTTTTTTAGTTTTGACGTTATTATAGAATTTTTGCTTTTTCTCTTTCTATTGCAACAGCAAAAAAATTTACTGTGAATATTATTTAAACTGCATTTTTTCTAAAAACAATATTGAAATTTCCTTTTTTTTCTTTCATAAAAAAACTAAAACATAGAAACCTTGTGATTTGCAGATAGTATTGCACTTGTTTACTACTGCACTATAAATCCCAGAAATCATATGTAATGCAAAGTGGTAGTTGGGAATTTTTTTTCAGTCTTTCTACATGTTGAAATTCAATAATGTATCTTTTCTGACTGTAAAAGGTAGTATTTTGGTATACTACTAACCTACTAGTGGTTGTACCAGAGGAAGTGCATTGCTTTAAAAGTATAGCTTTAACTTCAAATTAATGTTCTTCATAAAATAATTTTTTTGAGCTTTTTGGTTTACTTCTCATAGCATAGTCCAAATTCAGAACTAGGTGGCATGGATTTCTTTAGTACTTAGGAAAAGCTACCGCTATTGGAGAAGTCAATAAATAGAAAATAATTACTGAAGTAAGGGTGTGGTATCATTTAAGCCATTTGACAGTTACATAGTAAAATTAGTAAAAGAAAAAAAAAAAGAAAAGAAAATAACAACTACATCAAATATGAGTCAGGAAGAGAATTAATTACCTTTCAGTTTAGATGAAACAAGAGCCAAAGGATTGAGAGTTTGGCAAATGAAGACATGCTTTGAAAGGATTTTCCTTCAAAAACAACACACAAAGCAGTTAAGACTTCATTGTATTCATGGAAATTTGGAGAAGTTTTTATTTGCCACATACTTTATAATTTCTTTTCTGAAAGTATGTAAAGAGCATAACATTTAAATCTCATTGCCATAAAAGATTGTTCCTTTACGTAGCCAACATAAGTAAAAGTAACCTGGATAACCTCAACTCTCTGACTTTTAGGGAACAATAATAATTTTCTGACAGAACCAGTTTGCAGGGTTTTCATATGTCCACCACAAAGAAAAATTGTATGTCATCTCAGTTTTATTATATCCATCAGCTGGCTGCCCATTTGTTGTGGAGTGTCTGCTGTGACTTAGGGCCGTGGCTCTATTCGGCTGTAATAGATTGCCTGAAGTGCATTCAGTGACTCTGGTACCTGTTGCTGGTTTTTTTCCAGGTCACCTGGCTGCAGGTACATGTGAGATTGTTACTTTGGACAGAGATAGCAGCCAGCCCCGAAGGACTATAGCCCGACAAACAGCTCGCTGTGCATGTAAAAAAGGACAGATTGCCGGCACAACAAGAGCAAGGCCAGCATGTGTCGATGGTAAGGAGCAAAAAATATATTTGATCTGTTTCTGCCAATGCTAGAGTGGTGTCTCATTAAAAAAAATAAAACAATAAACTCTATAGAAGAAATTTTCATGTTGTACCAACTCACAATAGCAATAGCATTGAAATTCACCCAAAGGGTAATTACTGAATAATAGTACAGTTATTTCAATTAGATTTTTTTAATTGGAAATTTATTGTTTTAACTCAATACGCAGTTGAATGTTAAAGGCATGGTGCTGTTATATTCTGCATGTGATTACAGGAATAGCAGTGAAATGGCATTCTTTTTTCCCCTACTTTTTATTCCTTAAAATATTAAAAAAATGCAACAAACAAGCCTCAAAGGTCTTATGCCACTGGGAGGCTAATGTGACTGCTCCTGTGTGATATTTTATGCTGTTGAAGAAAGCACTGATACTATAATTGGAATACAGTATCTGAATGTACATCACATGTCCAGTATTTTTTCTCTCTTTAAAATTATATTCTGAATGATTCACTGCAGATGCACTGATAGCATTTATGTAGCTGGAAAACTGCTCACATACAGTGAGCAGGGAGGTATGAAAATGTTTCACTTTGAAAGAATTTTTTGAGACAACTGAAATTCCCTGTTACATTAACAGTGGGAGAGTCTTCAAGAGAGGTCTGCCTTGCAAGGCTTTTAGCAAGCAATAATATTAAAAATGAAATTGGAAACCTATTGAAAATAGTGTTGTAAAATTATATGTTTTGATCTAGTCTCCATTAGCAAAAGTTAAAAAAAAGAAAAATATGCTTATATATTAAACATGACAAATTCATGTATTGACTTTGAATACTGGCTGGTTTGAGTCCTCAGATAAAAATATTGTGGAGAATACCCTACTGTTGCCTCAGAATTTGGTCATACTAGTGATTATCAAAAAGACAGCTCAGAAGGAGATTTCAGAGCCAACCCACAAAGCTAAATACAGAACATCATGCACATTCTATTTTTGCATTTTTTTTCACTCTTTTTAGTACTCTGTAAGATAGTTCCTTATCTCTTTCATAATATAATAGTATATCCAGTAGTTCTCCTTTCATGTTTCATTGTAAGATCATAAGATGCAATTGCTTAAGAAAGGAATGATTTTATTGTGCCATTTATAGTTGCAACGTTAGGAAAAGTGCTTACTACCAATTAAAATATTCATCATATGTTTCCTATTTTAAAACAACATAGTTCTAAGCAAGAAAAAAAGAGTTTTGCACCAGCTGATGGGAACAAAGCATGATTTTTCCTCAGTCAGTTTTGGTGTATGGTTAGATTGATTTGCTGTGACTTGGGTATCCAAAGGTAGCTGCTAATAACTCCAGTTTTTATTTATACCCAATAAAGAGCAAAAGGCACTTTCTCGAAGTAATTTATCTCATCATAACTGCCTAAGATAAGTCTGATGTATCAGTCTCTGTTACACACTATTTGTCTGCCTTGCCTTGATACACCTGTGAGTGTGTTAAGATGAGACTTAATGTACATGTCACTAAGACATGACTGCACTTCGTGCTTCAATTATTACATTAGGTTGTTTTCAAAATATGGAGGCTTTGAGTCAATTTGATATTTGAAAGTATTTTTTTCTTTCTTTACCTATTTCTTGGAAAAAACTCATAAAGAAAGCCTCTTTCAAATTCTGCTTATGCTTTCAATGTGCTTGATCATCATTTTATGAAAACAGAGAACTGAATGACAGCATCCATGGTTAGATATCGTGTAGTCAGAGAAGGTTCTTGATGTAATACTACATGTTTGAAAAATAGGTGGGAAGTTCATCAGCTGGAAAATAAAACTTCCCTTTAACATTTGTGTCTAAATACCACATATATATATATATATATATATATATATATATATATATATATATTAAGACTGACAAGGAGTCACATGGAAAAGATGAGGGAAAATGGGTACAAGTCTCTCCTGGGGATATTCCAATCAGACACAAAATGATAATTTTTCAAAATGAGAAAAATCAGCCTTTGAAACACCCCAGGGAACTGGTGGATTCCCTGTAATTGTACATTTAAGATTCAGTTGGAGAGGGTGCTGGGACATCTCATCTAGACTGGCATTTTTGCCTAAAATGGTTGGACCAGATGATCCTTGAGGTTCCCTTCCAACCTGGTATTTTTTGATTCTGTGGTATATTAAGATATTAATAATACCATAGTTCTTCATTATTTTGTGGAATGTTTATAATTAGGATGTTGAGCCTTGCTAAGAATAACTACAAGATATGTAGGACATGCTACTTTATTTTCCTGAGCACTGTTGGGGTTGTTTTGTAATCACAGCTCAAAAAGGTTGGTGATACCTAGAACTGTATATCAAGTTTCCAGACTAAAATGAAGGCATAAGTCAAACCTTTGATTTGTAGGTTTTTGTCACAAATGAAGTTAAAAAAATTTGTTTTACGTACCATCAACACAATTATATAGGAAAGAATAAACAAACACTTTATCGTGTCTCTTACTTGCTTGCAAGTAAAACTGGCAGATAAACTGGCCACTGACTGACAAGTATTCATCTGTGAATTTACCAGGTTCATAGTTTAAAGAATGAACACTGAAATCTTCCATATTTTTATATGCAATTTCTAGAATAAATTTTTTCAGCACAACTACTTAATTCTTTATTCTAAGCATGACATGAACACTACATATGATTATGTAGAAGAAAGCTGGTTTTGTCTCCAATATTAAGCCAAACACTGCTGGTTTAGGAATGTAACAACCAAACATAATTGCTGGCTTGTTTTTTTTTTTACAACAAAGAATCCATTTAAAAAAAAAAAAAAAATCCTTCTCTGAGCTTTCTTAAATACAATGTAGAATGTACTTTTGCAAATTTTTCTTCATTTACGTTATAGTTGATGTCAAGTATTTAACTGCTATTTGAAATTTCATTCTTGCTATCAAAAAGAAAAAAAAAACTCAAAAATTTGGTTCTTTTCATTTTTTTCTTTATATAGTCTTGATTTTAAAGAGATTAGTTCTAAAGTGAAAGTAGACCTTAGATCTTTAATGCAAAGTCATATGTGAAGGAAGCAGGCATAGTAAATTTGACCTGCTAACTCAATAGTGAGAAAATATTAGCTAACAATTTTGTTAGCTAATAGAGAATGGTTTAAGAATTCAGTATCAAAGCTGGTAAATTTTGCAACCTTAAAATGCATTGTGTTGTAGAGAAGTATCTTAGAATATATTTGGTTGTGTAGTATATTTCCTGGAGCTTTGAAATGCAAGTGTCAATTCTTACAGCAAAAGGAGTAGGTAATTTAAGGGCTCTTAAACCTTACAAACACTGGGTGAGATTGAACTTGTCAACATAGCTCTTAGAGTAACTCCTGAGTTGATTATCAAAATCCACTCTGCTTTCCACTGCTGCATCATCGAAGGTCTTTTCCTAAGAAAGGAAATACAGTGAATGTCAGGTAGATAAAACTGGAATTCTTAGAAATGGAAATACAATATTTAGAACTTGGTCTGAGCAGTACATGAAGAACAGAGATTTTCTTGAAATATTTCCATGTGATGGAGAGGGTTGATTTAATTTGTATTTTTTTCTAGCAATCTTTAAGTATGGCAGATTGCTAATGTATTCTGAAAAAAAGGCATCGATATTCACCCTGATTTAAGGCTTGATTTAGTGTTGATTGCTTCATTTCCACACCCACAGAGTCATAATGTATATTTGGTATGTTTGGTTGCAGTGTAATTTTTATTCATGAATGTAGGATTTGTGATATTATGACAGTGGTTTGCCTGCTCTTTTCATTATATTATTTTTATTTGCAACTGGTGTTCCCTAGTCCCATTTTTGAGATCAAATTCCATAGTAATGACCTCAGTTGCATTAGTTTGATAAGATATTTTATTTCAACATAGCATCTGGTTTATCACCAGTATAATTTCCCTGTGTGTCAGTTAAGCTTCATCAGTTTTTAAGCTGGAACCAGTGAGAGATTAGAAGATTGCAATTATTCTTTGGTTTTGTACAGTACCTTTGCTAATTTAAATTTGTTTTAAAGCAAGTGATGAAAAGTCTTTGATAAAAGTTTGTGTACAGATGCACCCGTGATTTGTGTTCTTTCACAAGAATTGTATAAATCTGAAAATAAGATTGTTTATGCCAAAGCCTTGCTTAGAATACAAGGACAGTATCCTGAGAAGTGTGCAAAGAACTTTCAAATGTTCAATAATTCCAATACTTATGTCCAATATATATTTATAGGTAAAAAAATAAACTGCAGTTTTGTTCAGGAAATAGAAACTGTTGATGAGAGGAAAAGTGGCATGAGAGAATTAGTTTATTTGCCTGAGAAAATTAGGAAGGCAATCATTAATTTGTTTACTTAAGTTCTGTGATTAGAAGATTCTTATGGTCTGGATTTGAGTACTGGTTGCTTTTATATCCACTAAGTGCTATGAGAAATGCCAGGAGATCAATTCCAATATCCAAAAATCTTAAATTTGGACAGTTGTAGCTCAGGTAACTGAATTCAAAGTGCTCAGACAACTTTTGTTACAAATCAAAGTGTGACTTGATCGGTTTTTTTGTTTGTTTTTTACATCTTAAAGTTTTAGTAATATTTAATTTCTTTTGCAAGCATTGTAGCAGTATTGGTTTCTATAGGATGTTAGTGTATATAAGTTGTTCATACATTATGATTAACATGCTTTTCAGCTGGCACTGATTGATTTTGTTTAACACAGACACTCAGCATCTACAAGGAATCCACATTAGTTTCAATCAATAATTCCCTGCTCTTGTTATTATCTCTGGGACTCCATAGGGAGGCGTAGGGGTCAGAAGTGATCATTAATAGAATCCTAGGTCATGCACTTCAAACAAAGCTGCTTAATAACTGGGGAGCTTCATCATTCTAAAGAGTCTTAAACATATTACAGGGAGCAAAAGTAAGAAGAAAAGAGAACTATAATTATTTTAAGAAATGAGAATGTTTGCTTTTACATTTAGAATATTTATTATGTTTGTTATTATAATATTTATGTTATTTTAGCATGATTTTATTACAGATATTTTGAATCTTCCTTCACTCTAATTATACATTTTACTTTGTTGTATTTAAGAAATGTCTCATTAAAAGACAAGTAAAACCAAAAGAAAAACTAGTATGCACATCAAACCTATTTTTGAACGTGGCTTGAAGAAATAAAAATTGTTTTCTTCCTTTCCTCATCCTAACTCCCACATATACAGTCACAAATGCATCTGTACTTATAGATGCACCAGAGCATGTACATGGCTTTCTTTTCTTTAAGCTACCTCTAGACAATTCCATCAGAACTGCAGATTTTCCTAGTTACTGATATGGAAGTAAAATTGTTTCTATTACTCATGAGCTTCCTTTCCCATGCATGGTACAGACACAGTCTGACAATTTCCACCTTGCAGGTCACTTTTCCTTTGGAAATGTACAGCAAGTTTCATTCCAGTTACTTTGCTTTCAGCTCCAAGCTAAGGACAATATGTAACATTCCAAAGGAAGCTGAGTGAAATTTCTTGTCTCAATAATATCATAAACTTAGTAAAATCATGTGGAATTGTTCACATTGAATACCTTTGTTCTCTTTGATCATGAATGTCAAGTGTCAGTTAGAGATTGAAGTGTTGCTGGGAAAGAAATGCTGTTGAACCCCAAGACAGAAATTGATCAGTATTAAATGGAACGTATCAGTAGCACCATCAATGGCAGCAAAAATGTGTCTAAGAAATACAGGGAGGTAAGTTAGGTTTCCTCTCTTGACTGAGAACGAAGCAACCAATGAAAAATAAACCCAAAACCCTGCTTAGGATGGTGGACCACAGATTGATAACTGCCCTAAAGGAATACTTTAATGAAGAAAGGTAGGTAAGGGCTTCACCATGTTCTGAAATATTTGGTACCTAAACTCAAACAACTGAGGCCCTATCTTGAGTACTATGGCAGTTTTGGGTCCAATATAAGATGGACATAAGACAGTTACAGTGTGTCCAGAGGGGAGGGACCAAAGTAATGAAATGTCTTGAGGGCAAGACTTAAGGAAAAGCAACTGAGGTCACTTTGTTTGTTCAGCTTGGAGAGGTCTGAGGGGTGGCTTCATCTCAGTCTACAATTCCATCAAGACGGGCAGCAGATGGGGAGATGCCCTCTCTTTGGTGACTAGTGTTAGGACCCAAGGAAATGGAAAGAAACAGCATCAAGGGAAGGTCAGATTGGACATTTTGAAAAGGTTCTTCACTGAGAGTGTGGTCAGGCAATGAAACAGTTTTCCCTGGGAAATGGTCATAGCACCAAACTGGTCAAAGTCCAAGGAGCATTTGGACAACACTCTTGGTCACAGAATCACACAGAATCACTAGGTTGGAAGAGACCTTCAAGATCATTGAGTCCAACCCAACCCTAACCTCAATTAAATCATGGCATCAAGTGCCACATCCAGTCTTTTTTTAAACACATCCAGGGACGGTGACTCCACCACCTCCCCAAGCAGACCATTCCAGTACTTTATCACCCTTTCTGTAAAAAACTTTTTCCTAATATCCAATCTATATTTCCCTTGGTGCAGCTGAAGACTGTGTCCTCTCGTTCTGTCAGCTGCTGTGTGGAGAAAGAGACCAACCCCCAGCTGTCTGCAACCACCCTTCAGGAAGTTATAAAGAGTGATAAGGTCACCTCTGAGTCTCCTTTTCTCCAGGCTAAACAACCCTGCCCCCCTCAGTTGTTGCTCACAGGGTTTGTGTTCCAAGCCCCTCACCAGCCTCGCTGCCTCCTCTGGATGTGCTCAGGCATCTCAAGGTCCTTCCTAAACTGAGGGCCCAGAACACACTGGACACAGAGCTCAAGGTGTGGCCTCACCAGTGCCCAGTACAGGGGAAGAATGACCTCTCTGCTCCTGCTGGCCACACTATTCCTGATCCAGACCAGGATGTCATTGGCCTTCTTGGCCGTCTGGGCACACTGCTGGCTCATGTTCAATTGGTTATTGACCAGAACCCCCAGGTTCCTTTCTGCCTGGGCACTGTCCAGCCACACTGTCCCCAGCCTATAATGCTGCAGGAGGTTATTGTGGCCAAAATGCAGGACTCAGCACTTGGACTTATGAAACTTCATCCTATTGGACTGCATTCATCCAACAGTTCCAGGTCTCTTTGCAGAGCCCTCCTACCTTCCAACAGATCAACACGTGCTCCCAGCTAAGTGTTGTCTGCAGATTTACTAATGAAAGACTCAATCCCCTCCATCCATATCATCAATAAAGATATTGAACAGAACAGGTCCTCCTGAGAGACACCAGAATTGACTAGCTGCCAGCTGGATGCAGCACTACTACTCTCTGGGCCCAGCCATCCAGCCAGTTCTTAACTCAGCAAAGGGTCCTCCTGTCCAAGCCATGGGCTGCCAGCTTTTCCAGGAGTATGCTGTGGGAGACAGTGTCAAAGGCCTTGCTGAAGTCCAAATAGACAACATCTACAGCCTTTCCTGCATCCACCAGGCAGGTCACCTGATTGTAAAAGATGTTTGACCAGGTCAAATATTTGACCAGGTTGGTCAAACACAACCTACTCCTCCTAAACCCATGCTGGCTGGGTCTGATACCCAGGCCATCCTGGAAGTTCTGTGGGATGGCACTCAGTATAAACTGCTCCATTACCTTTCTGGGTAGTGAGGTCAGGCTAACTGGCCTGTAATTATCAGGATTCTCCTTCCCATCCTTTTTGTGAGTGGGAGTCACATTGGCCAGCTTTCAGTCATCTGGAACCTCACCAGTGAGCCAGGACTGTTGGTAAATGATGGAGAGTGGCTTCACAAGCTCATCTGCCAGCTCCCTCATCACCCTGGGATGGATCCCATCTGGGCCCAGAGATTGATAAACATGCAATGGCTCAACAGTTCTCTGACTGCCTCCTCCTGGATAACAGGGGTACCATTCTGCTCCCTGACACCATCTACCAACCCAGGAGGAAAATTGTCCTGAGGACAGGTTGTCTTCCCACTAAAGACTGAGGCAAAAAAGGTGTTAAACACCTCTGCCTTCTCCTCACCTGCTGTTACTAAGTTCCCTTCCACATCCAGTAGAGAACAAAGGTTGGTCTTACTCTTCGTTTTGCCATTAATGTATTTGTAAAACCAGTTTTATTATCTTTTACAAAAGTTGCCAAATTAAGTTTAAACTGAGCTTTGGCTTCCCTAATATTTTTTCCTACATGCCCTAACAACCCCCTTAAGTACTTCCTGAGAGACCTGACCCAGCTTCCAAAGATGATACATCCTTTTTTTATTCCTACGTTCCTTCAAAACCTTGTTGCCCATCCAGGATGGATGTTTACCTTGTCGACTCATCTTTCGGCACACAGGGCGAGTCTGTTCCTGTGTCTTCAAGATTTCTGTTTTGAAGCATGCCCATCTTTCCTGGAACCCTTTGGTTTTGAGGACTGCTTCCCATGGAACTCTCTGATTAAGTGTCCTAAATAGGCCAAAGTCTGCCCTCCGGAAATCTAATGTAAAAGTGTTATTCTTTTTAAATAACTTTTATGTTTTATTAAAAGTGTAAAAGTTCCTCCTGATTTCACCAAATATCAAGAACTCTATAATTTCTCAAGTGGCCTCCAACCACTCAATTTCTCAAGTGGCCTCTCTATAGTGCCTCAAGTGGCCTCCAACTACCACATGTCCCACCAGCCCATCTCTATTTGCAAACAACAGGTCTAATCTAACACAGTCTCTCCACTGGTGGGCTCACCCACCAGCTGTGCCAAAAAGTTGTCCTCCACACACCCTTAAAACTTCTCTTTTCTGGACTGCCTCTTCCCTGTTGTATTAAGTTCCCAGCAGATGTCTGGTAGATTTAAGTCACCTACAGGAACTAGGGTTGGTGATCTTGAAACATTCTCCAGCTGCTTATAGAATAAGTTGTCCACCTCTTCCTCCTGATTGGGTGAACAATAACACAGTGCCAGCAGGATGTCAGCCTTGTTGGCCTTCCCCTTAATTCTTACCCATAGGCATTCAAACTCGTCATCATCAGTTTCAATACTGATGGCATCAAAAGCCTCCCTAATATAAAGGGCCATCCCCTTCACCTCTCCTCCCTTTCCTGTCTCTCCTGAAGAGCTTGTAGCCATCCAGTGCAGCACTCCAGCACTGAGTCATCCCACCAGGTTTCACTCATAGCTCTGCTGTTGCACCATGGCTTCCAGCTCCTCTTGTTTGTTACCCATGCTGAGTGCATTAGAATGCACCTCAGCTGGGTTACTGATTTCACCCCTAACTCAGGCTTTACCACCCCTGGGTCTGTTTCCAGACAGCCCAGCTGCATCCCCTCCCCCCTTCAAACCTAGTTTAAAGCCCTCTCAGTGAGTTCTGCCAGTCAACAAGCTGAAATCCTTCTGCTCTTAACAGAGAGATGGAGCCCATCTGGTTCCAGCAGGCCAGGAGCCGTAAAAGTTGCCCCATGATCAAAGAACCCAAAATTCTGCTGATGACACCAACCCTTGAGCCAGTTGTTGATAATATGGGCTATTCCTTTTGTCATTTTTCTCTGCCACCAAAGGGACTGAGCAGAACACTACCTGTGTTCCTGCCCTATCGATCACTTGACCCAGTGCCCTAAAGTCCCTTTTATTTGCCCTGATGCTTCTCTTTTCAATCTCATCACTGCCAGCCTGGAGTATCAGCAGTGGGTAATAATCGGAGGGCTGAATCAGCCCAGGGAGTCTCTCAGTGATATCCTGTACCCAGGCCTTAGGGAGGCAGCAGACCTCCCTGTGGGATGGGTCCAGTCAACATATGGGGCCCTCAGTTCCCCTCAGAAGGGAGTCACCCACTATGACTACCCTTCTTTTCTTTTTAATGTTAGAGGTGGTGATCCATTCATCAGATGGAGTATAATTGGTCATATGGTTTCTCTTAGTCCTGAGAGGAGCAGGGATTGGACTTGATGATCTCTATGGGTCCCTCCCTTCCAGCTTGAGATATTCAATGATTCAGTGATTCTAGGATTCAATGACTGGACCTGGCATAAAGATGCCGACCAGGATTTTGTATAATGTTAGTCTTTTCCACAGAACACTTCATTCATAGCAGTCAAGTAGCAGGGAGTGAGCACTGATCACAGCTTACAAGTTGGGCACAGTATATGTTTGTGGTAAGGGAAATAATGCCAGGATAAGAATGAATAAAATGTCGTTAAAAACAAAATACTTCTTGTACCTATAACAAAGACCTGGGAATACTTTTCACTTATAAGCATCCTACTTCGAGGTTAAACCTGGCATCAAGATACTATTTCAAGTCAAGGGATGGCTGCCTTTTTAAATTATAAGGCAGGGAAATATTTAGGAAAGCAGAATTATTTATGTGATTTGGAAGGTGGCCAGGAACCAGGGATTAGCACTGATACTGTGCAAAGAGTGCTGAGAGAACTTTAATTGCCTCTAATGCTTAGTGCCTTGCTTTCACATTTCATCTGAAAGACAACACCTTCAGCCTCCTGGTGTTTGATTGGATGCATTAGTTCATCAATGCTAACAGCTTCGTTTCCTTTACTTCCTTGACATTCCTATGCAGTCACCCATGTAGTCTAATCCTCTTTCATCTATGTGTTCTGATGGCAGCTTCATCACAGAAAAATGGTTAGAGGTTATGTGACATTAGACTGTGGAACAATTTTGTGAGGAAGTGACTAGAAGCCTAATTACTACAGACATTTTAAATTGGACTGGACAAAATAACTAGAGAACATATTATGCATTAGCATAAACATGCACTGAATCACTGGGTAGAGTTTTCTGTGCTTGATATCTTGCGGCAGGGCACTATCAACCACCACAGCAGTCTGATTGCAGTCTGATTCATTACCTAACTTCAGGCAATAGGTCAACATGACTTTCCTAAATTCAGGAGTTTGGCTACTGTAGGGTCCCTCTGTGTCTCCCTCTGCAGACAGAGGGCTGCGATGGGCATTTCAGAGGTCACTTAGTGTCAATATCAGAATCACTTCTGAAAGCTTGTCTCTTTTTCTTTTATGGCATTAAAGAGAAGGTAGGATGACTAGCAGATAGGTTTTCTGCTTGAATGTAATGTGTGTAAACATTTCAGGCCATCAGCTGCTCAGATTGCCTTCTGGAAAAGCCACTGTCTTCATTGATTAGAGGCAGTTTAAAGAAAAGATGTAATATATTTATATTACCCCCTCTGGTTGTCATCCTACCTTTCAGTTATCTCCAGAAGAGTGGGAAAAGAGAAACTTTCAAAATTATTCACGTGTGAAGGTGGGCTTCTGTCAGGGCAACATGTTTGTCTCCAGCGAGTATAAGAGAATATATAGAGAGATGAACCTTTGTAAATACCCCTGCCATCAATGAGTGAGATCTAACTATAGCTAAATGACATTTCAGACACTATGTGAAAGTAGTGTGGTCAAGGAATATTCCTCCCCACCAGTAATCCCATTAAGTGCAAAGAGCTATAAACAAAAAAAAAAGTATTTCATAAAAGTGAATCAAGAAAGGCTATAACATGGTTAGAAATGGTATTTTAAAGCTATGTACCACTTTATTTTTAACTTACCGTAGCTTTAATATCTGTGATGATAGATGATGTGTCACAAGAGTCCTAGAAAATCTTCAAATTGATTGCTAAATTAGTGACAACATTAATAGCACTACTATACCCAGCACCTGAGACAGAGTAGTTAGTGCTAGGCATTTCTGTGTGTCTCTTTCAGAATAATCTGCACAGTGCTGATTCAGGGAAAATGTCTTTTCTGAAGACAGAACCTTAGAAAGCCACATATTTATGGCAATACAAAGGAGTCATGCTTCCCCTGCAGTTATGGGATGAGGTCATATTGGAGGAAGAAAAAAATATTTGTGTCATAAAAACTGGCATTTTCATATCAGAAGTAAACTTTAGTATGTCTTTATATTTTATTTCTCTATTTTGTTTTGCTTATGTTTTGCTGCTGTGGTTTTTTACAGTATCACAGACGTGAAAGGTACTTCATAAGCCAGTTTCACACAGTCCTAGACTAAAAGCTCTTGCAGTCTAATAATAGACATAATTTGTGGTACAAGGCAATAAGGATATGTAGTTGCTTCTTTTTGTTAATTATCCAGATTCCAGGGAGTAGGGTAAGGAGGAAAGCCCTCAGAGCTTCTTTGTACTCTCAGATGAGGTAGAAGTGGAAAAGTAGAATTTCCATCCACTTGTTTGAGAGTATGCCTTTGAGAGTTTCAGGGGTTCATTTAGCATTCCTCTGAGAAAGGTATACACAGAGAACTTCCACCCATGCTCATCCCTTTTGAGAGGGCAAGGTTCAGCCCCAATTGAATATGAAGGAAGATGTATCCATCTAGACTGTGCATCACAAAGGAGAAATCAATTCTTATTTGGGATAGAAAAAAAAGTTAAGTGTTTCAGGTAAAGAATAGAACTGATTTTGGAGTTTGATTTTTTTAAAAGAAGGAAAGGTCTATGAACTGGGTTTTTTTTTTCAGCTATATGGGAATGTTTTAGTGCACTAACTAGCAGCAGCATTGCAATAACAGCCAATGGAAATAATCACCTGTTTTCTCTCCAATTATATCATGTAATAGTCTACAAAATTGGAAGACTCAGTCCTCCTGACCTTGACAATAATATTTTTTTAATTGTATTTTTAAAGTATATGGTCTGGGGTATATGTAATACAGATTAAAATATTTCAAGAAAAAGCTTTCTTTGGTAGGATAGATGTCTTCTGCACAAAGCAGCAAGCATTTTTAAATTTCAGGCTTCAGCTTAGCATGAATTTTTAATTTTGTCAAGCATAAAACACTGAGGGCTTGCTAAGAATATTGACGAATTCTGAGCAGCTTTTTAAAAGTAAGTAGTTACCCTAGACGCAGTATTGACACTCTTGCTTTAATAGCCTTAAGTCAGAATTTTGATGTAAGTTTTGGAAGTCTAATCATTATATATAAGTATAAAGCCCAAGGGAAATGCCAGCCTTGGAACAAGGAAAAGAAGGCTGAAGTGCTGAGTGTAGGTCCCAGCATAGTCCTGCCCAAAATATAAATGAACCAGATACAGTGTCATCTGACACATCCCCTTTCTGGCTTACTGTGTGTTTATGTGGGGCGATACCTGATGGGATCCCTCTAGAAGGGCCTGTTGCCTGTCTGAAGAGCATCAGAAATTTGTTCCCTGCTAAAGTTTTATCTTCCTTCAGAAGACAAACCATGCTATCCACAAAGTGCCTGGAACTCAACTGTATTATGATTTGACTTTGTGAAACTGGATCAGGAATGTATCATGTTTTAGCTAATAATATCAGGGTTTTCTCTGTGCGTTTCATCTCAAAGAAGTTCAGAAACTCCCACAAATGTCTGTCTCTTTGAATCTGTATTTTTGTATAGATTCTATCTGAATTTTTATTTGCAACTGCAGGCAGCCTGCTTAATAAATTTGATGTGAATGTTAGAAGCTCCTTGTTGAAGTGGTGGGCAGCAGGCAGATAAACTGCCTCACAATCTTGGGGCAGGAGGACATTTGGGTTTAAAAAAGCTCAGTAGGTCTTCATTGTTAGAAAATACATTTCCTGAAGAGCAATTCTTAGACTCTTTATGCTAATGAACTGGGTTTTGCAATTCTGCATTTGTCACATGTCAGAAGTGGAAGTCTTGGTCTGTATGAATATTTTAAGTACCTGACCTCTGTTCATTTGAATTTGCATCACACTGTAATTTTTGTGATTTCACCATCCTACACTAAAAAGTGCTGAGTTAGTGTTGTCTTCCTTTACCAGTGATATGAATGGCATTATCTGCATTTGTTGGTGTTAAGCCCCAGACCTGCTGGATGAGTTCCTTAAAGGGGCTTAGGTTTTTTATATCCTGAGGCAGGGGCGCAGGAGGAACATGACATTCTCAGGAGGTCATGCAACAAAGTTTTACTGTCAAACTTTAGGAAAAAAGGGTACTTGGCAAATTTTGCATGGCATTGACTTAGAAACCTCTAACCCATCCAAATTTAGGTTACCCAGATTTCGAGAGGAGGAAATTAGGAGAACAGAGAGCAGGGTGAGAGTGACAGAGAAAGATTAATAATCACCTCTTGAATTCCAGCACAATTATAGCTACTGTAAAATCTAAATGCTGGGCCTTGCCCACATGTGCCTTTGTGCAACTGCTTTCATCTGCTTTGGTCTCCTGGGGCCCTCCCCTCCAGGTGGGGCCTCTGGTGTGCCAGTGACTGACAGTCATTGTGGGCTGGACAAGAGGCTCTAGGGGATGTGATGTGGAGCAGTGCATGCCCCACTTTTCACAGAATTTGTCCTGCCTCTTGTTCTTTAGGATAACCTGAGTACAGCTAATTTTGAACCTCTTTGCAGGGTTTAGAACCCTTTGGTTAATGTATTTTGGAAACAAAATATATATGTTGAGTATCATGTTGCCTTCGGTTCTGTAGGTACTGTGCATAGCATGAGATTTTATTTTCTGGTAATTGTATGGCATTTTTATATTCATCTCTATCATATATAGATATAAAACTATATATCTTATAGTTATATATGTAGTTCATTTATAAATATATAGAGAATAGGAAATCCCTTTATATTTATATTATTATATGGCATTGTAGTGAATAAATTAGAAGCTGAAAGGCGAAAACACAAATTCGTCCCCAACATTTAGTGCTTCTGCTCCAATATTACTTTCCTGGTCAAGGATGAATTTGCAGGTAGAAAAGCTTCATTGTTGTACAAAGTTACCTAGCAATTGTAATTGTCCTAAGCTGGTAATTATACCCATGAGAGTAGTTTCCAGGACAAGCCAGAGGACTCAAGTCAGGTTTAAACCAGTGTAAGAGCCCATCCATCTATTACAATGGCCAAACTAATTTATTATGAATTAAGTGGTGCCAGTTCTTTGTGTAGGAAATTCTAAAATGACATTGTGTTCAGCGTGCAAATAAAGATTATGGAAAGGTTTCTGTGCTTGAAGTAGTTTTTGCTTCTCTTTCAGATGTTGATGACTATATCTGGAACATGAGCATGAGTCTAGATCCTATTATAGAATTAATGAAATAGCCTACCCAGACAGAGAGACATGATTCCTATCTTGATATTCTCATAATTTAAGGTTCACATATTTTAACCTCTTAGTCAAATTAAGAACACCATTGAAGCTAATGAACCTGTTTCCTTGAATTTGAATTTACCAGATCAGTATTCTTTTAGATAGCTAGATATATTAAAAAAAAAAAAAGGGATCAGTGCAGTGACAAGCTTCCCATAAGAAAGAAATTTGAAGATGTTCAGATTCATGTAAGAGTAATTTGAAATTCTTTGTATAAATGGTTTCCCTTTTTTCTAAGTTTTTATATAACAATTGCTTTAAATAGTGTATTTTTCACTGTAATCTACTAATAATCTACTGCAGAAAATTCTGTATGAGAATGACTAATTGCTTCTCAGTTTGCTTTGGATTTTTTCTGTACTCTGATTTTTTTTTTTTTATTTTATTGTGGACTGTTAACATAAAGTGTTGGTTCTATTTATTTTTTAATTTACTTTCCATTGAGTTTGCCTACTAAAATAAGGAAAAATAGCTTTCCTTTGATCTTTGAATTCATATCATTATATGGTGAGATTTAGAGGTGTGACATCCTGTTAGAGTGCCCCTGCTAACTTCTATATTCAATCTAATTTTGGAGTATTCTTCAAAATTATGGAACTTCACTTAAATGTTAATTTGCACAATATTCAAGATTCAAATTTTCAATTCCTAAAATTACTGTGCCTATGTATAGTATTTCCCATGTATAACATGTTGCTTTTTATTTTTATTTTCCTATAACATAAAATGTCAAGATTTTCTGCACTGAAAAACAGTGGAATAAGATATTTGAATGTAAATGAAAAATTGCAGAAAAGTTGTGTATGATAATGTGATATGCACAGGCTATCCATTATGAAAATTCATCAGAGTATATATATATACACACATGATAAGCATAAAGAATAAAAAGAGGTAAAGATTGAAATTAAATTATAAATTTATAAATTTAATTAGCAGTATAAATTTCTTGTGATGTCTGTGAAAGTGAAGTTTAAGAAAATTATGATAATATTAGTAAGAATGCTCAAATATATTAAAAATTTGGATTATTAGCAGAATTTCTTTTAAAATTTGGATTAGGAATTTTTTTATTTCATTTCATAGATTGTACATTTATGATGTAAAGCTGAAGCCACTTGAATGGTTTTCAAAGGATTTTATCAATTGAAAAAAGATAATTATTCATGAGAATGGAAATGGGGTAGACACTCTTTTCCCTCTCCTTACCCTCTTCTTCGCTTTTCCATATCCTTTGCATGCCCTGATTTGAACAGAAAAAGCTTCCATGGAGTACTTGAGTATGCTTTATACAAAGTTATTTGTGTCCCAGTTTTGTTGACTCTAAATACTGTATGATATCATCTAGAAAATCAGCTATGGTCATGGTGTTCAGCAGTCTGCAGCTTTGATAGCCATCTGTGTCCATAACACTTTCATTAATAGGATGTTCTATCATCACACCAGAATTTCATTATGTTGCAGAGGCACAGCAGCTGAGTAAGGAGAGATAACCAGTAGCTGAAAAGACTTGCATTAAGAACAGTCATAGACATTTTGAGAAAAATAAGGCATAACTACCTCTGAAGGCCTTTCCTGTTTTCTGTAAGATTATCAGTAGCTACTGAAACCAAATTTTTGTGGATTTTTAAAATATATTTTGTAAGAATTCTTTATCTACCAAAGTATTCAATCATTGATCTCAGTAGAGTAGTACTGATATCTGTTTCAGATACATATTGCACAGTTACCATTTTCTGGTAGACATTCAGGAGTAGAGCTGCAGATGTAATCGCAAATAAAGATCTTTTCTGAAAATGGACTATTGCTGCTGGATTCATTAACATTAAAAGAAAATTACACTTTCCATACCCTTAGTGAAAAGTAATAAAAAAAAAAGTCTCTGAGATTGTTCAGTAGCCTATTTACACTGGTTTTCGTAAAGGCATTTTAGAAAGAATAATGATGCGTTCATAACTTAGTTTACCATTGTTATATTCTTCCACCAAAAGTAAGTCACATCCTCTATATCAAAATGAGATTGGGCTCATGTCAAAGACTTTGACTTCTTAGGTCAGTCAGAAAAAAATTTGATACGTCTATAAAAGATGATTGGCAAGATTCTTGTTATTGTTTCTCATGGCTGCCATGGTAGTGTGCAAGGAAAATCACAGTCCTTTATTATGCTGCACACTGTAGAAACTCAAATAATAGTTAACCCCTGAAAAAATGTTGAAAAATTAAATAGAAATATGATGGGGAAATAGCCAAAACTTACTAGAGAAAATATGAGATGAAATAATTTTGTTCCATGCTGATTCCATTTTGTTAATTTCTGTAGGGTGTAGTAGGAATTAAGTTGTGCTGAGAGCTGGTAGAGCCAGATGAAAACAATTTATGATGGAAAGAGATTCTGAAGGGGAAAGGTGTGAAGGGGATACAACCATAGAAAAGACCCTGAGAAGTGTGGGTATGCAGACAAGCATGCATAACAGAAGGGAAGAGTGAAGGGCCAGAGCAAGTCAATACAGAGTAGGGGGAAGGAATCCTATCATCATTTCAACAACATTTTTGAGCTTCCAAAAATCTTTTCTTTTTCTGTTTATATATGTACTTCTGTTATTTTTAGGATATTGTCATAGACTGTGGTTTTTACACGGCGTTTGCTTTTTGGGTTTTGCTTTGTTTTTGTTGGTTTGGGGTTGGTTGATTGGTTGATTGGTTGGTTTGTTGGTTGGTTGGTTGGTTTCTTTTCTTTTTGTTTTGCTACTTTAGTAGTGTTGTTGGATGCTGGGCTGGACTTATAAAAAGACGTAGGAGTATAGAAAAAAGAAAGAAGACAAAGAGGGACATAGAGGATGAGGAGAGGGTGGAGTCAAGGACAAGAAGCTAAACACTGTGGCCTGGTTAAGTAAAATTAGAGATTGGCTAATGAGGTGAATCAAAAGGCAATACACAGGAACTGAATAATTACAGTGGTAATAGCATGCCTTTTCAAGTGAGTAAAAGCTGTAATTAGCTCTGAATTTAGCTGAAATGAAAAGAACAGGTATAGATTCACCTGAAGATAGAAAGAGAAGCCCATTTTGTTCTCATATTTGTGAGGTATGGTACAACCTTAACCAGGAAGGTGAAACAGGAGAATTTAATATTGCTATATATCTCTGCATAGATCCTTACTTTTGCTTTCCCCTGAGCTGCTTTTTAATTTTTTAGTATAAGAAAAATAGTGTTTGTTTTTACCAATAATGCATGCTTTAATCAGATGGGTTAATTAAACTCCTAAAGGAAGACATTTGTGAACGAGTTGAGTTAGTCGTGTTGCTCACTTCCTCAATCTTCAGCACTTTTCTCACAAACCCATTAACAGATATTCATCAGTTATTCATCCTCTTACAAAAAGAATTTAGAAATATCAGCCATCACCTAAAACACAAGATAAATATGCCTGGCATCCAGAGTAACTTGACATCCATATTGGTGTAGGACTTTTAATTACATTTCTTTTCTTCTGGTGTTCAATGATAAAGTATCTTCAACATTTTGATGAGGAAACCTTTTCTTCTGCAGGTAACTGTTGTGCAGAGGTTTCTTCAGCTACTTTTCTCTCCCATTTATCTTGACTAGACTTTTCAGATGAGGGTGCCCTTCTTCTTTTGTTGTAAAGTAGTTAATCTTATTTCTAAATATAATATGAATTAAAATATGAATAAATCTGTTCCTCATTGCTTGTGTAGTAGCACAAGGACAGTATAGATAGTGTTTTCGTAGATATTCATCTTATTGATCTGTTTTTATCCTTAGTCTATGCTTTATACATATGTGTATATTTTTTTGGTTTAAAATATATGGATAGCTCCTGAAGTTCATGAGACAAGATGAGTGGATAGAGTGTTTAGAGTGGAGAAGACTGAAGTATGCTCAATGTCAGGATGGGTAAAATAGAAGATGTGATACCTCATATCTCATATGGAGAGATAGGTAATTTAATAGAAAACTATTTGCAGTTTTGCCATAATGAGAGAGGACTGACATCTCACATCTGCTTCAGGGTGTTTGCTTGCTGATAACTCCACAATAGTTAATCAGATGCTAAAATCCATTATTTTCATCCTTCTGCCCCATCATAATACTGACTAATGATCTTGTCAGGAGTTTACAACTAAGTTCCCAGAAGTCTCATTGGTGATTATTGACGGGTGTCCAGTAATGATCATGTTACATTGGCTTAGAAGGCATAGTTAGAAGGTGACAGCTCTCTGTAGTCCATTATCCTGTTGTAATGGACAGAAGGAAGTTAATGAGGGCAGCAAGAATTTAGCAGTGCTCTCTTAACACTGGTACTTTTGAACAACTTACTGGTAAAGGCACTGCATCCTCTGCTAGACCTTCAGCCACTTGGTTGTCTCTTCAAAGTCTTCAGAGTTTCTTGTGTCAGTAAATTTTGTATTAAGTCATTTGTTCTTTTATTTTTGTTCTTTATTCTTGTTGTAAGCAATGGCTCACTTTTTCTGTGGTCCTCATAATTGTGTATGTGTACATATATACACGTCCTCATGAGGTGCTCCAGTAATAAGACCTTCCTTTCTCAGCTCACTTTCTCTGATCACTTTTCTTTCATCTGCATCTTTTCAGTTTTAAAACTGCCAAGGTAGATACTGGGGCTTATGTAGCTTTGCAATGGTGTGGTTTTATTTTTCCTGTTTTGTTCTCTGTTCTTTTCTCAGTAACTTGTATCATTCTGCTTCCAATTTTGACAGTTACGGAGTCCTGGTTTGATGTTTACTTTGAAACATTTCTGGTTTGATTTCCAGATCTCTCTCTGAGATGATAATAGTTAAATTAGAGTGCATTCCTGTGTGTCTATAGCTAGAGATATTTTTTTCCATGTGCATTATTTTTTTTTTATTGACATTGGATTTCAGCTGCCAGTTTATCATCTGATTTCACAGCAGTATAAGATCCCTTTGCAGCTTTCACAATTTTCTTTCTACCACTCAGAATAGTCTATTGACATCAGCATCTACACCTCACAGTTCCAGCTCAGTAAAAGCTGCAGCATCACAGTTTCCTGGCTTTAGACATTCTGATTCCTGTTCATCTGTATTTTGTGTTGTTTATTGTCAAACTTTACACTCAACAAGTTGTACAGTTTTGCAGTTTTCTCAGAGCCAGACTATTAAACTTCAGGTTGTCCTTGGCTTTTTGTAATTTACTCTTTCTAATTTCCATGCCCCTTTGTAGGGATGCAAAAAGCAAAGAGAACATGCCTATGATAAGTTAATTCATGTAACATGAAGAAATATTATCACTCACTGTTGTTTGGAAAAGGACAATTCTTTTGGGTTGGGAATTGTTGTCAGTATATCAAATCTTTCTTCTAGTCTGATGCCAGTAGTCAATTGCCTTTGGAAAATTTCTTTTTATTGTAGAATAATCAGTTGACTTTGCTGACCGGCACTTAACCTGATTGCTTTCCACATTATAATTTTTTAAATTTTTTTCCTTGTCATTTGTTTTTTTGCTGTAATGTAAGCTTTAATTTATTGCAAGCTGAAAATTTGTTATGGTTATCAAGTGGTTGGAAATGTAATTGAGGCTGCCTTTTACATCTCGTATTAGTTCATGCAAATTCACACAAAAAAAGTGTACTGCCTGTTTACAAGAATCCTTTACCCTTAATAAAAATACTATACCTGGAAATTTGTTAGTTACAGCATGAGCTTTAGTTCAAACTCTTAGGAGTCAAGATTGTTTTTTTCCTCTCAAGTCAAAATACACTAAAACAGTAGGATATTTCACCATCAACAAAGTTATAAATAAACTCACAATCTATTAAATGCCTTTTTAAAGGCAAAAATTGACTGTAAATCTGAGTTTCTAACCAAAATGACTTATGAGCTCATATCTCTAATATGGTATGTTGTCTTTTTTGATACAAGCTGAAGAAAATAGTTATTTTGTCAGCTGCTTTACTTTGGGTTTTGTGACATGTTAAAACAACTCTCTGGTGATCATCTGTATCAAAAACAAGCAAAGTTTTTGGATTAGTCAAACATTAAAATAAATTCTGGGATAAGAGACAGAAAAAAGTTTCAGTTTGGGAATTTATATGCTTAAAAAATTGTCCTTCCTTGTCACTGTAAAACTTTTTTTGGTTTATTGTTTATTATGTTTTGTATTTTTTTTTTTAATCTAGGTTATACATTTCTGGCATGTGTAGGAGAATATTCTTTTAATTCTGTTAGAGTAAAATGCAAGTTTTATAGATGTATAGGTGTTTAATTCTTCATTCTTATTGGATTTTTGTACTCCTTTTCCAGATGTTTAGGTGCTAAGTGCTTTTATGTTCATTGCTGAATTAGTGCTAGAACAAGTTGGTTTAGTTTTGTTTGAAGCTTTTTAAGATAATATAAAACCTATTACCTTTGATGTATCTTCATTCACTGCTGGTGATTAGCAAAGATTAATAGTATTTTAAATTGTAATTTAATTAGATCTATCAAATAATTCAAACAGGAAATTAGTTCATTATGTATGCAGTTAATGGAATTGAATGTCAAGCTCATTGTATGGTATTAAAATTTTGCCACATTTAGGGCAACTTTAAGCAGAAATACTTGAAATAGTTGGGATTTGCAGCACATATAGTGTCTCTGCCTTTAGGCATAGCCTAAGGGTCTGAATATTTTTAGCAAGTGGAACTCTATTAGAATCCATTTTCATAAATAAAAACAGAATTTAAGTTATTCTTCCCAAGGATTAGCTATCTGTGACTATTCAGGAATGTATTTATATTAGTGTTAATTTCCTTAGCATGCCAATTTGATTTTATTTCACATTTGTATGCTCAAGTACAAACTCCTCCAGGACCATCCCTACGTCAATCAGCACATGCAAATACTTTCTTTTGGTTCCATTTAAGCTATGCTTGAAAGAAATTCACAGAAGTAGATCTGTGAAGTATTTCCAAGGGATTTCATTTCTCAACAATTCGCTTTACATTTGCTATCCATATTAACAAAGTAACATAATAACATATCCCTATAAGCTTATCTTAATTTTACATATGAAGTAAGAAAATGTGAGTCTCTCAGGGCATTATTAGAATAGCTTATATTTCATACCAGATAAGAAATATTAGTCCTATGAATTCTCTTCCAACTATTGTGTCCTGGTAGAAATCCCTTCACAACCGCATTTTTTCCAGCAGTGAGGATGATTTGTACAGGATACAGTTAAGTTTCTGGATTTCAAGCAATTTTTTCTCTAGTGGATATATTTCTTTTGTCTTTTTTTTTTCTTTTTTCTTTTTTCTGTAATAGTGGTATTTAATAGTCGTATTTCTAGATCTTCTTTAGAGGAGTATGAATAAATGATGATTGTTTGTTGAGGAAGGTACAAGAAAACAAGTAAAAGTGGAGAAAGTAACTTTTACAAAGTGTAGTAGTTAAATGATGTTGTTCAAAAAGAATGGAGTATGTCACATATATGCACCAGGCTTGTTCTTTTTAGAGTTTTTGCATTTGTATTCCTTAGATGCATATGATCACAGTGAGTAAGCAAGTAAGAAACAGACTGATGATGTATTAGAACTAAAAGCATGATAAGGTGAATACTAGTATTTTGTTTCTGTGAACTGCCAGTTTATGGATTTAGAGGCATGATTGAAAGAACTGGTAGTGAAGTTCTTTTTCAAGATTTCCTTCAGTATTTTATACTGTAATAGCTTTTAGTACTTCTTGTTTTGCAAGTAGAATTTACGTAAATTTTCCAAAGGCCATCTTTTCTACATACAAGTCGCCTGTGCAGTTAGTCTTCTTCAGGGGTTGGCGACATGCCCGTTTCTCTGGCTTCTGTTCCAACCTTGTGTCCAAGACAAGACCCATGTTCTGCACAGTCTCCTCTGAGTGTTCAGAAAATCCAGTCATCCACAGTGTGAACTCCTTTGTGTGTGCTGTTGAAAGTCAGTCAGAACTATCTTGTAGTATTCTATATTAAGACAAAAACCACTGCAGTTTCCTCTGTGCTGTAATGAATTATGTTTTCATGACACATTCTTGTCTGCTCTTTGGTAAAATCTCACCTGAAGACTGACAGTCAGCACTTCAGGCAGTAGTATAGCACAGTTTCCTCCCAAGTATTTTTTATTTTTCACATAATTTATGTCCTGAAAAATGTCCTCAAACTAAATGATTGCTTTTAAGTTTTGTAGTGAAGCAGGGAGAAGCTTTATTTAAAATATATTTTTATTTCAGGGAGGAAAAACAAAGTCCTGTCTTCAAATTATCTTTAAAAAAACCATAAATAGATTTTAAAGATTTTGCCAGTTTAATTTACTTCAAAGATCCTGTAATTTTTTCAGAAGCAGAAGACTGGACAGCAAATGTCTTCATCAGTAGAAGTCTGCCAGAAGTTTTGTTACGGGAAACCTTTGTCCAAGGAAGCTCATGATAATTTTTCAACAAATGAAAACATTGTTTTCTGTAATGCTTCTATCAGTTCTGTCACTTGACAAAGACTTACAGCTGGAATGCTAATATTAGTCTGTTCCTATAAGATAACAATCTTTGAAAATAATGAATGATGAAATTACTACGCAGGATCCCCCTAAGTATATGATGAGCTTTCCTTATAGACTATAACCTTATTACCAAAACTTTCAAAGCCAGGACAGGTCCCTACACTCCACCAAAGCTTCCTTTTTAGGGATGTATGTAATTAAGACATCCCTATGTGCAAATCCCATTTCCTGTGCAGTAGGAGACATAAACATTTTCTTAAATGTGTGGAAACTAAAATTCATAGGTAGGAATAATGGGGACTTGTTTTCTGGTCACCGCTTTTTAAAGTAATTCCTAAAAATTTTTGGGCTGTTTTTCAAATATCAGACTGGTGACTGTTGACCATATTCTACAAGATAACTTATTTCCATGTTATGAAAAACTGGGCTAAAAAATGCTATTATAAATTCTAAATAATGCAAAAATACAGCATTTAAAGATTTAAGGCTTCTGTAAATTTTGCTAAGTTTGTAGGATCTTCCTGATTGAAGAGGCACCTGTAATTTTTTTTTTCTTCTGTATGAAGATGAATGGTGTACTCTTTGAAGAATGGTAAGATCTGTACATGGCTGTCAGCTGCAGGAATGTTAGCATTTTGCCTTGAATCCCAACACAGGGTAACTGTCTCATATTGTGCTTTGCCAATAACATGGATTACTACAATAGCACTATCATGTTTGTTTGTTTGTGACATCATAACAATCTCTCAATGAACTGTGAGGATGAATCAGTCAAAATGAAACAGAACTTTTCGTGCATAAAATAATACTAACTTAATTTTAAAAGCTACAGTCACTATAATTTTTTTCATATTTTATCTTTATTTTACAAAATTAACATTTGGAATTGCTTCTGTAACAAATTAATTATGGTTTGCTCCACAGTGCGTACTGAAGTATAACAAAGAACTAAGTTTAATATTCTAATAGAGCACAATCACATATAATATTTGTTTCTGTGGGTACAGTACCTATATTTGCCAACTTTGTGCTCAAGTCCTTCACACACAAATTATATCTGTACACGTGCAGCACTTACAGCCTTTATACATGCTGCTACATTGTGCTTTAGGATTCAAGATTTTAGGATTTGACAGTTTATAGGACATGAGAGTACAGAACATAATTTCTTTTGGTTAGTTACTTCCAGCAGTTGAGATGACATAGCTGAGACAAATGTGGGTGTCTGACATTGTTCTGCTGGGGTTACCAGTACTGGTATTATGATGCTGGAAGGAAATATTTGACAACAGGAGATACTTCTCTTCCGGAGCAGGAGGCAGAATGAACAGCAACTCAAAACATTTGGCAGGAGTCATATATTCCATTTTCATTTCTCCAAAGAATTATATAAACAGGAGTGAAGGAATATAAACTATGTCTGGAAAATCTCAGTGCCTGTGTAAGAGAAGAAGAACACCTACTTGCAGTTAGTAATGTAATGAGCAGTGGTGCTCAACACTGCCATAGCACGTGCTCTGCCTGCACAATTTGGGTTTGTTACCCAAAAAATAGCAGGTGTGTTTCATGTCCTGCTATATTGTTTCAGCTCCTTAATGTCTAAATGGAGTATCAACATTTAGTGTAGGTTGGAAAACAAATGGCAGCAGGGGCAAGGATTTTTTGTTGTCACAGCTAGTCATGAGTGATTAAAAATATCTCAGATTTTAATACTACATTTTGTTAGGGGGCATAGGGACAATTGTGTTAGTCAACCGAGTCATTGGGTAGATTGATATGTCACTTAAGTGATTTTCAGAAATGTTACTTGAATTGAGAAGAAATCAAAGGAGTTTGGAGGAAGGGGCAAAGAGAAGTTGCAGTAAACACAGCAAAGTCGCCTCATACAACATGCTGCTGTCCCTCCTGGTATTGTCCAGACTAGCACACAACTCACCTCTTACCCTGCTTGAACACAGTAGAGTGCACCCTGCTGCTTCTTCTGCTGCAGACCATAATACCAACAAAGGCAGCAAGGCAGCTGAAGCAATTCAACCAAACACGTCTCTTCTAACCTTTGCCAGAGGTGTCCCATAAACAGAGCAGAATTGGGAAGAATTAGAAGAATGACAAAATCCTATATAAATAATTTTTTTCTGAAGTCTACAGCAATGCTATTATTTTTACACACCACTGATGGCATTAGCTAAAAGGGATGAATGTAAAAATTGCTGTGCTTCTAAATGAAGTAAGAATAATATAGTAAGATTACTATAGATTGCATGAGAAAACAGCAATTTGATTGGACTTGTACAGTGCTATATTTACTCATTTAAATACTGATTCCATTTAGTGTAATGCTTATGCCTAACATCTAAATTTTGTGATTGAAAACTGAAATATCTGAACAATTTTCTTACATAATATGTTACTGAGAATATAATGGGTATTCAGAGGCATTGTCAGATACATAACTCAGTTAAAGTAGGAATTCCTGTTAAAAGAATAAAAAAATATTTCCTTCCATGTCCAATATGCTGTAAGTGCAAGGTAATTTTCATTCATTGTGCTTATTTGAAAAACAAATGAGCTTTTTTTTTATGTATATGTCAAGCTACAAGGAAATATACATAATTCAGGTTTTTTTCCACATATTGTCCAGTGAAGCAACTACATATACCATAGCACCACTGGTTTCTTAACCAGATTGTTACAGACAAGTTGCAAAGAGACAGGTTTTATTACTTTAATTTATCTTGAATTTCATACTTCCAAAAAAGAATGAAATAGCCCCTTTGCATAATTGTATTAATATGTTTTCCATGGAATCACATTCCATGATCCGAATAGAAATTCAGTGTTGGATTAAATAATTGTAATATCTTCATATAGCTAGGTGGTAAGCTCAGACTGAGGTGAAAGTATGCATTTAAATACTGTTAGCTTCAGCAAATCTGGGTGAACCAGGCTAAACTTTAATCAGCTTTTATGTTTTATGATTTTCTGTATGTGGAAACAGCATTTCCTGAACAGCTTAATAATTTATGATCAGCTTAAGTAATTTCAAAGAAGCTAGGAAAAAAATGGACAAGACAAGGCAAAAAATTCACATAGTAAATCTCCTTGCTAATGAAAGTCTCAGAAATCACTTCCTATTACAAGCTTTTCTGTGGTATCTGCAATGTGAAAATAGCTACTATGGAAACTTTTTACATTTGATTGTCTAAATTTCTCTGCCAGGGAAGGGCTGTAACACACCGAGAATCACTACAGAGCTCTAGGATTGAAGTACCTGAGGCCCCAGATGTTCTCTCTTCAGTCCTGCTGGTATAAAAGAAAAACTTAGGTGGGAGCAGATGAATCTTGCTGGATAACACCTAGTTCCACAACTTGTGTCAACAACAGGGTTTTGGCTTTTATGGCTGTGAGATTCATTCTGAGCACTGGCAACTCCAGGGTAGAGAGACAGGATCCACCTGAGAAAGTGGGGCAAGAACATCCTTGTCAACAGTAAATATCCTTGTCAACATCCTTGTCAGCAGTCTGGCCAACATGGTAACAAGATTCTTTTAAACCAGGAATCTGGGGGACAAGTGAGGAAGGAGTGATCAAAAGTAGAAAGCAAATGCTTCTGGGTTATGTGAAGTAGAGGGACCTCAGAAATTACAAAAAATAGCAAATGGATATTTGCCTCAGGTGTATGTACAGAAAGACATGGAATCTGGTAAATAGGCAGGAGGAATCAGAGCACCATGTGTGGTCATGAAATGCAGATATTTGTGGGCAGTCTTGTTAACACTATTAATTATCTGGAGGAGCCAATGGTCAAGTCTGCGGATGCCACCAAATTGAGAGGATCAGTGGTAAAATCCTAGAATCATTTAGGTTGGAAAAAACATCTAAGATCATGGAGTCCGACCATTAACTTAACACTGCCAAATTCACTGCTAAACCCCTTCCTTAATTGCCACATCTACATGTCTTTTACACACCTCCAGGGATGGCAACTCCATCACTTCCATGGGCAGCCTCTTTCAGTTCTTGGTAACCCTTTTGCCTTTTGGTGAAGAAATTATATTTCCCCATTTAGTAGCCTATAGATTTGAGGAAAAACTCATATGTGCATATATAAATAGGATGTTAAAGTTCACAGACATTGAATCACATAAGAATATATCTTATGTAGTAGTAAGTTATTTGAAAGTTATCTAAAAAAAAGTAACAAGTAAAATAAATACGATATTTAGAAATAGAAATGTTACTTTTCATCTTGCTTTTCATCTACATGCAATTCCGTATTTGGATTTTTGGTGGTTTCACTCAGTGAAATTCACCACAACTTCAGTGGATTAGAGCTATAGACATCTTTGAAATTATTTGTTAGTAATGAGATTATACCAGTCACCCCACAGCTCTGATGGGAACTCTTTGGAGATGAAAACATTGGTGGTGCTGACATTATACTAACATTCTCTTCTACAAAAAATGCCATACTGAATGTAGTCTGTGTAAAAGGTTACAGAGGCCTGACGTATAAAAAAGGTGCCATTTGTTAAAACAAATTGCCATAGAATTTAAAAAAAGATAATTACTGAGAATCAGATTGTCCAAGAAACTTCCTTGCTATATCCTGCAGAAAGGTTTTAGGAACAAGTAATGCTTAATACAAAACCATTATAACCATTCCATTATAGGAATTAGGTAGGATAACAGATCCAGAATTAATGGGTTACAAAAGTTGGTCTGTTTTCTGTCACTTTTTTTCATTGCAGTTTGCCTCCTGAGTTTTAACAAAACGTTCCTCAGAAAACTCTCATTCTTTCAAGTTCCTCAACATCTTCATCAGAACAATTATACCATAGGACATGACTGGTCACTAGTAGCCATATAGTGCATTTCTCACAAGGTGAGAAGCTTGTTTAAATGCAGGAGGAAAACCATATTCTCCTCTCTTCTTAACCTCACATTTTGAGTCCAATTTCAGGACATAAGAAAAATGAGTCTGTCTCTTTTGTGGACAGTACTCCACATCATAAAACATCATGAATTATTCAGTTAAACTGGCAGGATTTTGGCAAGACAGTCTAAATCCCAGCCAGCAGACAAGCTGATTTACTTCATGATGCATTCTGGGCACCTGTAGAATTATGATATTTAGGATACTTATCTTTTCTTATATGCAGAGTATAATATGGATAAATAAAATGTTCTGTGTCCAATATTCATAGGTTTTTTTCAACCTTCATTAAAAGTAAATTCATAAGTTCCTGGGCGATTTTTTCTTATTTAATATTTAAGATCATAAAGCAACAAATTTTATTTGAAACCTGTGTGATACTTCCTGTCTTTATTGCTCTCTGTAATGAATTAATTCTACAGATTATCAACTAAAAGAACATGAAAATCTTAAGCATATCTCGGAAAAGAGGATTTTCTTAATAAAGCTGTAAACTGCTTTTTTTTTGTTTCCCATCTTCAATTTTTATTCATTCTGTCTTGCTAAAAGACACTGCCTTCATCTGTCTTTATAAGATGTCTATTTGTAAGAAGTTTTGATCAAATCACCACTCTACATGCTACAGTTAAGAAGGGATGAAAGAAAACACTGAAGTCCATAAAAGCATTAGAGCAATCATTTGGACACAAGAACATGTTTCTGTGTAAAATCCCAAACAGCTTTTCTCTTTTAAGATGTTGTACTTCACTAATATTAGAATAGTATGTATAATTGATGAAATATTTATAATATTTCTATTTCTGTGGTGTATTCCAAAGTTTAGAGGTAAGATAGAATAAAAAAATTAAAAGTAAATCAAAACAAAGTCAGACTGGTGGGACAGATTTTACATGAGACAAAGCTGTCCTTAAAAGGTAGAATTGTCAGAGCAGATGGGCATTGAACAGTCTAGAGTTCTATGGATGAGATGTTTTTAAGCGTCTAAAAGCATTTCTATCACTATTATTGTTAAATACTGCATTTAATAATATACTAATTATTTTTTCTAGGTAAATTGCAGAAAACTTTCTGCCAAGATGATTTGAGACATGTGACTTATGAATATTTTTTTGCCTTTGTTTTCTTTTCCCTGTCAGATGTTATCCATGATTGGAAAATTGCTAAATACTTATGAAATCCAAATTTTATTATATCTTTTTAGAAAATTTCCAGTTTTCGTGGGTTTAGCTCAACAGACAGAATGCAATTAACAAGGTGGCTTATAATTAAAATAAACCATGCAATATTTTGCAGGGAGTATAAAAAAAGTAGAGGAGCTGGTGTGATATTTGTTCACAGGATGACAAGCCAATGCTGTCACCATTCTCCATAGAGCTGGCCTTAAAAGACTGGGGAGATCAGAGTCCAGAAAACAGATGGCTGGCTGTTGCACACACAGGCTCTAGAGAGATGGGTATAATATGGGTTACATGCAACATCTGCCCGCCAGCTTTAGACCTATCAGATAGGTACAACATACTGTGTGCAGAAAGAGGATATTTTATGAAATACAGATAGTAATAGCATCTTGAACAGTGTAGATAGATAGATAGATAGATAGATAGATAGATAGATAGATAGATACATACATACATACATACATACATACATACATACATACATACATACATATACTATAAATTCAGAATTTATACTATCCCAAAGGAATATATATGGTAGGTAGACTGTGTTCAATTGAATGCAGACTTGTGGGAGAAGACTTTCAAGACTCCCCCCATTATTAATATTTCATCAAAAAGTCTGCATTGGCTTTAATTTTGCCATTTCTGTTACACCCATGAAAACAAGGTGTAAGTGTGTAAGTGTCAGTGTAAGTGTCCTTTCTTTCATAACTAACAGGTATGATGGTCGTCTGAACAGTCACAGCCTGTGTCTAATTGTGTGACCTCTGCTCTTTCTGAGACACAGAGTAGCTGTCAGCACTGGCTTCAGGTACTGGAAGCCAGTTAGCTGTGTCAGTGTGAGCTTAATTTACCAAAATTATCAACATCAGGATCTTTGTTCTTAGGGTTTCCTGTAAACACCCTGCACAACTGGGATGGAACATCACATCCTACAGCATGGCCTTTGAAATAATTCCCCTAGTTTAATAGTTGCTTATGATTTCATATGTCCAGTCTGAGGAACACTGAAGGAAGCTTAACTTCCAAAACGTCTTGAATATTAGCTGTCTGAAGTTTATGACCCCTGCCAGAAATTAAGGATCTGACAGTTGACCAGAGCAAGGTTCACATTCTGAAAGTGTTATTTTATTTTTGCATC
The DNA here is from genome assembly GCA_024734555.1 of Trochalopteron elliotii. Lineage (NCBI taxonomy): Eukaryota > Metazoa > Chordata > Aves > Passeriformes > Leiothrichidae > Trochalopteron > Trochalopteron elliotii. Next base: position 6,200,582 of record JANPWX010000078.1, on the reverse strand, counting down.
TATGTAATTAAGCCTTGCACTACCCTGATAACACTGATATTTCAGGCACTGCAAAATACTCAGGAGTTGTAAGTCTGTTTCTTAGAAAAGTCATTATCTAAAAGCACATGAATTCTAAACTAAGAATTTCTTTAATTTTAATCCTTTCCCCCCACGTGATAAGGAATACATCTGTCTGAAGTCCTTAGATGTGTTCAGTGTGTAGGTCTTTCTGTTAAAGTGCACCAATGCTCATCTATGCTGTTTAACCTGGAGATAGTATGAAGCAAAAATGTTCTTCATGGAGTCTAGGACTTCACTTTAAAATCATTTTAGTTTCAAAAGATGTTATAGTCATTTTTTTATTATTATTTTTAATGAAATATCAAATTAGGAGTTAACTATTTGTATATCACGTTAGAGGACACAAGTTCCACAGTAGGTAATAGCAAAGGGCACATTTTCAGTTAATCAGATCCTGATATTTTGATATGTCCTCCCTACTAAGAAAGCTCATCTGTGCAAATTTGCTGGTTTTCTTTTATTTTTTTTTTTTTTGAGCAAAAGTACTTTGAAACAGATGAGTACTGCATGCAACATGGATGTGACCCCCTGAGCAAATTTTTGATCACCCATGCATAGTATTTTCAAGCCTTATTTTGGACCTCACACACATGACAGTCTTGCCCTTGACAGATCTGGTGCACACCTCAGATTTCATTTGCTTTGTTGTTGTTTTGAGTCTTCATTAATTAGGAGGATCGGAAACAACACTGTTTCTTAATGCTCAGGTTATTTACCAAGGTTGATCATAGTCTGTTCTCAGAAGTGAGACAATTTCACATCGCCAGAGAATCATTTTCCTAGTTCTGCTAATAGTAAGTGTTTTGGTTTTTTCCTTTCTTTTCTGATTTTAAGATCTTTTTAAAAAATTAAACTTCTCATGTTAACAGAATTGAGTCCTGAAGTATGAACAGGAAAAAAAAAAAAAAAAAAAAAAAGGCCAGCATGGGGGAGAGTTGACAATTGTCATCATATAATTCTAACAAGCTGATGTAATCACTAAATAACTGTGTAACATTGGCTGATGATAACTGTATGTGTTGACAAATGTTGGCATGTAAATCTGTACAACTGATAAAAATGTTTTAACAGGAAATGTTTGTAAAATGGCTTGAGAGTCTAGGGCAGAAATTGAATATTTGCTAGCAAAACATGTTAATGTCTTCCCCAGTTGGTTTTCCTGTTCAAATATTTTTTTCTTCCAATCTTTGCAACAAATAATCTTTCAAAGCAGAGAGAGAGAGGAACAAACTTCAGTTGTGAGACTTCTGTTTAAGGAATGTTAAGATGCAAAAAGCTTGATCTGTTTTACTTAGTTCTCTGTATTTTGACTTCATTTTTATATCAAACGTCTGTCATAGAGAAAGAAAAATTGTCATTTTTTTATTTTATGAGGGATTTGGTAAGAAATAGTCTCAGAGCTTTTTGGAGGTATTATTTAGATTTGGGTTTATCACATGTATAGAAAATTTACTCAAAACAATTCAAAGTGTTCTTTTGTTTTAGAATTTATCTTTTGAAACTACTAACTCCTTCATCCCCTGGATTTATAAAGTTCTGTGAAAGATGAAACTGGTTTACATACAGAGAAGTCAGATCTGAGTTCACAAATACTGCTTCATATCCAACTGTTTCTGCCACATGAACAGATCCATCTGAAGGTTTTCAGTCAGTCAGCATATAAAGCTTTTATAAATTACCTTAAGGTTATGATGGGAAAAAATAGCACAGATTCTTTGAAATGCTCTATAGCAACGTTTGGATGCTGTATGACTGAAAATCCCCTGCTCTGCAACAGACCTAACAAAATATTTTCCAATTAGGTTCTATTTCAGTAAAACAGTTTCTTTCAACATTTATTTCCGTTACAATAATAGCTTGTTTCTCCACATTTTGAAAAAAAAAAATGAAGACATGAACTCATTTATCTTTTTGAAATCTCAAATATATTTCTGAGATTCCCCTGGAACCCCACTCAGTATCTTTCAGGTTTCTTATTTGAACTTTTTAGTGCTTGCTTTGAACATACTCTAAATAGATTATAGCAATAATTAAGAAACAGCAATAATCAATGTAGTAGTAAGGAAAAATAAAGCAAAATTCTCAGCAGTATACTGTGTGAAATGCAACTTCCTGGTTTTTGTCTTCATACTCATAATGAGGTAGTCAACAACCTCTGAAGCAATTGTAGATCAGAACAAGCCATTATAGGGGTATATTTAAAATAATGAATTTTCTAAACATTAATTAACCTTCAAATATTTTGAATGGTAAGCAATCATTAATTAATAGCAGCTCCACTTACATATACAATACTCACCTGAAGAAACGTACAGATGAAAAAAAATCTTTTTCTCAAATGCTTCTCCTTCATGGAAGGGACTTTCTTTCCCTTGACTTTTTTTTTTCTCCTTTATTCTTTCCTGACTATTACTGGTTATTAATTCCAATAAATCCTCATATAGCCTTACAGTTTTCATTCGCAATAATTAAAGGATGTTTGTAGTGTATGTTTGCTTTTTTCTCATGCATTCCATACAGAGGTGAATGGAGTAGTTACAACCTCTCACAATAAATGGCATAACTTTATTTTCAAACTTAGGTTACAGGAAACATATTTGGTTTATATTTTGAAAGTTTTATTATCCATTGTATTATTGTATATTATATAGTATTTAAAGGAGAATGCTTGTGTTATAGTTTTAAAATAAGTTCTGGTACTGAGAAGTACAAGAATACAACTTAGACACAGTAGTATTATTTATAAAGGCCTCTACTCGTCCTTGAACTTCTTGATGCACTTTCATATCCTTCCACAATTACAGCAGGCAATATTTTGAGATAAAGCATTTGCAATTTTCTGACTATTACCATTCATGCACTATTACAGAATTCATCTAATATTACAGAATTTATTGAATATTACAGATAGCCATTCTTATCATTTAGTCAACGTTCAACAATTTCTTTGTGTACTCTGGTTTATGAGGTAGTCTTGGATGATTAATGAAAATACAGATTGCCTAAGAGAAAATGAAAATGGAGCATGTGGACAATTTCCATCCTATGTCTTGTTGGCATGCTCTGAAAAGTGAGAGATACTTTTCTTTAGCTGTATCACAGTTAAAGCATTGTTTTCACAATGTAATTATAACCACTGTCTCATAACATCCAATGAAACTACATATCCTGTAAATCTTCTCATTTCTGTTATCTATATGTACTCACTAAGGCAGCAGCAAAGTTCTTTTGGTTGAAACAGATATCCAAAATAGCATTCACACTAACTCACACAAATTTGTCACATTCACTGGAGGGATTTAGCTCTCAGATATTCTGTTAACTTGATAGCGTTATATATGAACTATTTAATTTTGACACTTTTTGGGTTTTTTTAAGTTTTTTTTCATGTATGGCAACTAGATTATTTATTGTATGTAATCAGGCTACTGCTCGCTGCTTTAGTTTTTGCCTTAGCTAATGACACAAAACTCATAATTTAAAGGATTGAAACCAAAATTTGTTCACTAAAACGTAGATCATTACGTTGTACAAATGAATGATGACTGTAAATTCCTTACCTCTGTGATTTTGCATTCTCTAAAATGAGCTTTAACTTTTGGCTTATGTCTCATAGCTATAAAAAACTCTTTTTTTCAAAGATTTTCCAGTCCTTTTAAAGGCCTTTGTTTTCCAGATCTTTGTTTTGCTGCCATATGAGACTGAACTTAGTATGTGATTGTGCCAGCTCATTTGACATTATTTTGGGAACAGTGGCCTCACATGCTTGGAAAAATTATAGTTCTATTTTCCATAGTTTGTATAACTGTGTCAACAGGAAAGAAACATTGTGGTTTGCTTCTGCCAAGGTGTTTTTTCCTCCTTTTTTTGTTTAAAGTAAGTTATCTCAATTTTTATGTCAAAGCTGCCACATCTCTCCTATTTAGTGGCACATCCAACAACATGCTGAAGAGAAAATGAGGTTATTTATTCTCCAGTGTCCAAAGGTCCCTTGGCTTGAGAAGAATTACAGGGCAGTGTTCAGAATATTAGGTGACCTGTGAGGAAGGAAATGTTTGGGGTTTTTCATTTTGATTAGGTCATCTCATTCTACATTTTTTCTTTTCATTTTTACTTTTTTGCTAAGCGTTCAAAATATCCCCAGCATTGCTGTGTTTGCAACTGCTTTTCTAAGCTAATTTTAGTCTTAAAAATATAAATCTTTCCAATGAGACTACACTGCCAAATAGATGTCAGGCATGCTCGGATTTTGGGGAGTTGGTTTCTTAATTTTGAGTATACAAAAGGCTATGTGTATTATACATAAATCTTTTATTTGTCTACCACAGAGATGGATCTTTGGTTTTGATTGTTTCTAACTTTATTAAACTTTCTGTCTTTGGACTGAAATTTTTCATTAAAGCTGCTTGCTTGAGGCTAAATATGGTTCATCTGTTTCCAAGAAAGAGACTGGGGAAATAATGCAATTTTCTCTGTTAAGCATGAGCCCAGGAATGGGTGGGGAAGGGAAGAAATTGGTAGAAGCCAATTGAGAGGAGATAGGAACTAAGCAGAAAGGGGCTACAGTGAAGAGCTAACAATTAATAAAAGTTGGGAATGACGTTGATGGAAGACGGACATCAGTGGAGGGACTCAATGATCCTTGTGAGTCCCTTCCAAATCAGCAGATTCTGTGATTCTCTGATACGGGCTTAATTTGGAGAAAACCGGCAGAAGGATGATCCCATATGAACATATGATTTCCAAACATTATTGTTCTTTCTTTCCTAGTAAAAATCAGGGAAACCCTTTGGACAATTTCTTGTCTACATCCTACTCTTCTGTCCATCTCCCATCGCTGTGTCTGTCCTGCTGGCTCTGTAGCAGGGATTTTCATAATAAGTAAAAAACAGTGCCAGAGCACCAGCTTGAGCCCTGACCTGCACTCATCCAGCCCCCTTACCAGCCCAGACACATCTGTGGTCTAGGCCAGCCAGTGCTCCTTGAGACAGTGCCTCAGGGAGTAAATGCCAGAGACCATTCCTGAAGAAGCAGTGTGAACAAGATAAAATAAAGTTTGGCTCCCTCCACAGTTTTCCATTACTATCTCGACATGTTTTCACCAACAAATAGTCCCATGTGCTGCCATGTCTTATCATGTATGGCACAGAAGTAGTTACATTCTATAAAAAATAGCACTGTTAGCAGCTGCGTTCCACTCTCCTATTATTTCAGGTACTTCAAACCAGAAAATGAAACCAACAAACAAAAATTCCCTGCAGCAGAAATTGTCTGACATGAATTTTCCTAATTAGTGGAAAAGGTGGTGAACTCCAAAAGAAGCGTTACAAAATGGTAAATACCAATAATCTGCACTTAGAAGTTATTGAAGGTTTCTGAGAGTTCTTCCCTCCTGCTGATTTCTGTTCAGAAGAAGGCTTTTCTTAACAATTTATCTTTTCTCTTTATCAGGCTTTATAGTGCATCTCCTAATTGTTTATTATAGTTGTGACTACAGTGCTCATCACAGTTGCATCTTTCCACTGAAATACCTCAGAAACGTCTGTACTTCTCTGCTTTAAAATGCTGTAAACAAAATTCCTTAGAGGCCAACCTCTGTTCAGACGACTTAAAAACCCAATCCTATTCTAGTGAAACAAATGAGAATTTCTGTAGCTTTTTTATTTATTTTCCTTTATTTTCCTTTTTTTTCATTCTCCCCCCCATTTTTTTCCTGGTTTTTGTTGTTGTTATTGTTGTTGTTGGTGGTGGTTTGGTTTTGTTTTTTGTTTTGTTTTGTTTTTCTTTTTTTTTTTTCTTTCAAGGAAAAAGCATGGCTCTGAAAATTTCCAAATTTGAGGATGATATCTTGCTCCAATTGAAATGACTTAAAATTTTGGATTTTTTTTAATGACTAGAATTTAGTGCTTCAAATTTTTGTGACATATGATGGGTTTTATTTTTTCATCCATCAAAACTTCTCAAAATAGTGGAATTCATGTCTTCACCTGATGCATATTACTGAATTGCAGTCCACTATTTTCTTGTGCATCTGATGAGTGTTCTATGATTAATAGAAAAACTAAGCAATGTTATGAATACTGGGAATATTTATAACTAAAACTTCTGAAATTCCTGAGTGTGATATGTCCTTCATCTGCTTCAGCTTCTGGTAAGGAATAAAGTTTTTAAAAACAACTGCTGAATTAGAATGTGAAAGATATTTCCTGTATTCTTTTATGTTCTAATTGCAACTTGTTAGCAAGTTACACATGCTTATATATGCTTATATGTTTCTATATGCTTTATCCGAAACACTGATTTCACCTATAGGGAGTACCTGAAGAAATAAAAGTTCCACATAAGGCAATATCCACCTGAATGCATCATTCGTTTAATAGAAAGGCAGCATCTTCCCTAAGCCTGAATAGCTTTTGGTGAGGATTTTTTTAACAGAGTATTTGCTGGAGACATAAAAAATATTTTGAAGTGTCCTACATTTTAAAACTCTACTGGATGCAGAAAGTGGTCATTCTGGATTTCTTTGATATCTGGAGTTAATTTTTTGCAAGACGCTCCTGTGCTAAAAGCAAATTATTTTAATTATCAATCACATTTTATCGTTTCTTTAGCAATCATTTTATCATATGTTCAATATGTGCTGCTATTGTGCAGTACTGGAAACTTTTTAGTTGACCATGTTCAGGAGAAGCAAAATAGATTTCTTGTGTGTGAGGGCAAAGTTGAAAACTGGGATGGTCCTGTAACTGCACACTTTATTTTGATGCATTTATTGAGTATCAGTATCTTCAACATTGATATTACTCACAATTTTTTTATTTGCTCTATGTCACAGATGTATATTTATATTACAAACATTACTTGGCTAGAAACATTCTTCACTGTTTGTACATGGAACTGACGCCTACTAGTCATTTAGTTGTATTCTTTTATATTCTTGCATAGCCTACAAACATAACCTAATTCTTGCAGTTAATAATGCAAAGTTTAAATCAGAAACTCAGATCCTTATCTCTTACAAATAATTCCCTAATATTTAAGATCTACTAATCAGGTTATCAGAAGGGGCATATTAAGGACTGTGATGTGGCATCACCTTGTTTTCATGATTAACTTGCCTCACCAGCTTTTCAAGGAGATTCTGCTGCAGACGAGGTCTAGAGCATTAACTTTAATGGATTAATCAAGATGAGAGTGAGAGGGAGAGTGATGTGTCCAAATGTGCATTGATTCATCTCAAAAACTGTTAAAAATGAGAATGCTACCAAAAGCTTAGCAGTTGTAGATTTATCAGTATATAAAACCTGAGAGACCAATTCATTCAAAATTGTCAGATTAGCAGATCAGATGCCATTTTCAAACCCAATTAGATGTGTTCCTCAAACAAGGAGAAAGTAATTTCTCTAAGGGCAGATTTTATCAAGTGCTTCTCAATAGTTTTTGGATTAATGCTAAGTAATAAGTAGATTTATCACATTATTAACTTACTAATACCATATCAAACAAGCATCACTCTCCTTTGCCCTACTGTAATAGCTACATTTCTGGTGTCATGCTTATTTTTGTTTAAAATTTTAATTAAAATTCCAGACATAAAGAAGAGAAAGTGCTTTGGGCTTGTTAGGTTGCATTTTTATTTTAGTTTTAACATCAGTGTTCTTGTCTTTTATTTTAATATATCTTTTCTCTAATGAGGAGCAGCTGAGGTAACTGGGATTGTTTAGCCTGGAGAAAAGGAGGCTCAAGTGAGATCTTATTGTTCTCTCCAACTACCTGAAAGGAGAATGTAATCCAGTGGGGACCAGCCTCTTCTCCCAAGTAACAAGTGACAGGACAGGAGAAATTATCCTCAAGTTGCACCAGGGAGGTTTATTTTAGGTATGAGAAAAATTTTCTTCACAGAAAGGATTGTTAAGCACCGAAACAAGGGAGTGGTGTAGTAAGCATCCCTGGATGTGTTTCAAAGATGTGTAGTTGTGACATTTAGGGACATGGCTTAGTGGTGGGCTTGGTTAATGTTGGACTCAATGATCTTAAAGGTCTTTTCCAATCTAAAAGCTTTGATGATTCTACGTTTCTGTTTTCCTATCTGTGTTTTCACTTTTGAATGTCTATTTTTGCTTTTCTGCAGACAGGTGGCTACCTTTCACTGCTTGTCAGATCCTCTCTTGAAACACAAGCTCAGAGTCAGCCAGCAGTAGGAAGATACATATTTTGGTATAAAATCTTGCATAGTTTCCTAAGGGATAGGATGGATGGAAAGACCACTTTCATATGAGGCAGAGTGCTACAGTTGCACTGCACAACTGTAGTTTGATCTAATAGTAGTTTGATCTTTAATCCTAGTGTGGTTCTGGTGTCTAAAAAAGAGATGCTTCTGGAAATTAGGGGTTCTGGTGTTATTCTGGTGCTGATGCTATTACTCCATAACTGCATAGGGCTGCACAACTTCGGAAGAGGCCTCTCCTAAGGCTTACAATATTACTTGTTTGGATCTATCCCAGTGAGGCTTTAGGTTACTTTTAAGGCACTTCATCTCATTCTTTTTTTTTTTTTTTTCTGAAGTGTAAACTTTCCTCTGAGACTTTCAGTTGTAAAGATTATACATCATTATCCTTATTAAGAAACCAACAGGGAACCTGCTAGAAAACAAGCTCAAATGAATGAATTATCATAATTATTATTTTATGCTTGAAGAGTGTTACCCCCCTATCTCTTTAGAAAACAGCAGTTGGCTTGTGTTTGCTTTGTCTGTTTATTTTTCTTAAGGAGCTATACAGAATTGTAAGCCATTTTGTTCTCTGTAGAACAACACTGTAAATCTCTATGCCTTTATACTTTAATTTTAGTCTCATTTCTTTGCATCAGTCTTATTTTTAATGTACAACATCTTAATGCCTGGTACTGGAAACTCATGATTTATTTGTGATAGTTTGCTGCAGTGTAGGATTTTATTAGCTGTACTAATAGAAGCCCATCACCTTTACCTTTGCTGTGGGAGGTGAAAGAGCCTAATTCTCTCTGACTCAAACAGTCTAAACTGCAAACACAACTAAGCCAGGAGATGTTATTTGTCATTTCTCTGCATAAACTCTGACTGATACATATATATATATATATATATATATATGTATATGTATTTTACTATAAAAATATTTAACAAGGGGATTATATATTTTCTTTTTTCTTTTGTATTTCTCTGAGGGATCTAAAAGTATGTTATATTATGCAGCATTTATGACTTTGCATTTTTATTTATTACCCTGACATTATGTGTAATAATCACCTAAAGGTCAATGAATAAAAATCTTTTACGTATTCTTGATCAGCCAATGACAATTCTGTCCTTTTAAAGGCTTTTCCAGTATGGTGAGAGTGGAAACATCAATTTGTATACAATTTTTTTTTTTGATTGATATTCTATAAAGTTGACTATGGACAAGTTACCAATAGAACCATACATGCTCGTAAGTGTAACTAATTTTCAAAGGGAAAGCAGAGTAGGATGTAGAAAAGGAAAGAAGGGAAGGGAACCAAACTAATACTGTATGAAAACCATATTAGTTTTGGACACATAATTTTTCACCAGGTATGCAGTCGAGATTTCTTTTATGTCTTCTTTAAGTCAAATTTTCCTTTTGACTATAAATGTGACAGATTCTTTGCTGTCTCTGTGGTCTCTTGTGATGGGCTGCTGGCTCACTTATGAGCTGCCTTACTTCACTTGATTCACCCTGCAGAGCTCCTGTTCACCTTTGCACTCATAGAATGTTATCCCAGAGAACTGATTCAAGTAAACAGAAGAGTCTACCTTCAGAGAACTGGGGGGAAAAAAGCATTTCTCACAGCATATTAGAATAGAGAGGAATTGTCAAAAGGAGGTGGCCATAAATGCGCAGTTCAGATAACCTCAGTTACTCGTGTGAATGACAATTGAGTAGCAGTATTGAATTGGCTTCTTGTGGAAGTTACACTCCCACCTTATTACTAGAGTGCTATGTTTATTTTATCGACATATACATTTTGCAAGTCTGCATTTATTTGTGCATTGATATTTTGACTAATCCATATTAATGAAATTATATAGAGAAAACTGTAACTTAATTACATTGTAAGCAGGAGTGACACATTGCAAAGTCATCTTAATGTACTTGTACTTCCCTGGAGACTATTGGCAACATCTGTTAATCTACTCACCATTGTATTAGAAGTGATTAGCAAGAGCAGCAAAAAGCCAAGACCTCCCTCCTATCAGTCACACAGCTGTAAGAATGTACTGCATTTTACTTTACATTGGGAAGAAGTTTGAAGTAGAAATTTATGATACATAGGTAACGGAAGAATAAAACCTTTATTGTGTGTGTTCAAAACCATAGCCATCCTTTTTTTTTTTTTTTTTTTTTTTTGTGCCTTTGAAATTTGCATTGTTCAGAAGTCAGAAATTCAGAATAAAACTAGTTAGAACTACTGAACACATTCTTCAGTTCTCCAAAACACACCTTCAAAGAATGGCAGAGGTTAACAAAATGCTTGTTCTTCCTTTAGCACTGAAAAAAAGCTGAATCAAATAAGAGTTGTGGTCAAGAAATTAAAATTATTCTACTACTTCTCTTCACCATAATACATCATCATATGAAGTTAAGAATAGTTTTAATGTCTATTGTTGTATTTGCATTTGAGCGTGTATTTCATCAGAATACAGACTTTCCAGTTTGATACTACATTCCCAATCTGATCATTGCATTGCAAAAACATACATGAGAAAAAACATAGAGACAAGAACATGTAAGACATAGAAAAATCTGTGTGCTTTTCAACATATGCTATGATTCCACGAGTAATTCCAATTGCAATTGAAACTGATAAACGGAGGGAAATTTACTATTCTCCTACTTGAATTAGAGGAATTGGATGATGTTTATTCTTTCTCTCTCTCATTTTGCTTTTTGGTTTTTTTTTGGAAGGGGTGGGAGATGGGGATAAGACTTGTGAATTGTGACCTAAAAGAGAGATAGCAAAAGAAATCCTTTTTACAAAAAGGAAATTCTAGCCTATGATTTATGAACCTTATTGATTAACAATCTTCCTGTAATACTAAAAGTTACACTTGAGAACAGTTTTAATATTTTGAAGTGTTAGATTTTTGGGGAGATTTTGATTGGTGATGGGAGTGTATTTTTTTGTCAAAAGAACAAGGGGAAAGAAAAGTCTCAAATTATAGGCCATCTAGCAAATTTTAGTCCATCCATCACATAATATGGCATGCTATATTTTCATATGTTGATTTAGAGAAAAAGTATTCTTTTAAAAAAATCCTCGTGGTACTATTTTCTGTTTCTACATTTATTCTTTGATCTGGTCCCTTCCATGCTTTTAATCCCTTTTAATCACTTCTGTATACTGCTGTCTTCAAAGTGATTCTAAGGGTAAATCAAGGTAAGTGAAATGAAGAGGATGCTTATGATGGCATTCAGCTTGTATAGAAGCGAGTGTGCATATGAGTCTAAATTAAATACTCGTTATACAAGCAGAACACGCTGTTTTGAGTTGCTAGAAATAATCATGAGGACTGGGAATGTTATTCACTCCAGAACAGTTACAGTGTTTTAGTGTACAGAAATATTGCAGGTTTTTTTTCTCTTTTTGAGGAAATTGGAGATTTTCTGAGACTGAATACACCTACAGCTTTTAGTTCTATTACCTGTTGTGGGCAGGCGTTCTCATGATAAATATAGTTTAGAGAAGACAGGTATTTAATTGTAGGTATTTAATTGTTTCTGAAATCTATTCTGAGCTTATAGCACAGGTGGGCTTCCTGAGAAATAAGGAAGATGGTAGGTGCGACATCTTTATGCTGCTTTTCTATAAACTAAATTGTTTCCTGTGTAAGATTTTTGAAAAGGTTTCATCCTTTTTATCTCTGTTAGATGGCACAGTTGTAGCCTTCTGGTCTTTTTGGCAATATTTAACAAAGAAACCATTTGAGAAGTGTCAGGAAAAAAAGTGAGGTCATATCCTTGCTTTGCCAGTAGATACTGAGTGTGGTGAGAAAGAGTTGGTTAGGCCGCAGCCGTAAAGAAATTCTGGAGAGCCTGATACTGGAAAAACTGCAAGGACTCTACCAGTGTAATTCCGTGTCAGTCAACCCCTATTAGGATTGTCATAACATGCTGTTTTATTGTTGATGAAAAACACGGTTTAAAAAACCTAGAAGACTGACACAAGACATTTGATATTTGTAGGGCTCCTGGCCAGTTTACGCCTTTTGCAAGTTAAGACTGGATTTGTCACATCTGTCTTTGCTCAGCTTTTGCTTCTCATTTGCAAAATGTAGCAATGTTAATTGTAAAAGTTGCACCCCTCAATGAGAGCTGCACAGAAAGCATCTGTGTAGGAAAGAGATGCTTAGAATTTATGTTTGTAAGTAAAATGCAGCATTTTGTCTTCTTTAGGAAACACAGGTAAAAGGATGTGAAAGTCATCAAGGAGATGAAACAAAGCAGGCAATACACTGTTCAAAAATATGCATAAATAATTTCTGACCTTAAGAGTGGATGCAAACAATGCAGAGGTTTTCATTTTCAGTCAGTTACTCTGTTACAGTGTTCTGTAAGGCTCAGAAAGTATCTAATTAAAAACAAAACAAAACAAAACGCACCACCAAAATAAACAAACAAACAAAAAAATTGTTTCTAAAGTAATTATTATTTTATGTTGTTATTGTAATTACCTAGTAAAAACTGGAACTTAAAGTCATCCTGTGTTGGTCATTAGTGCAAACTTATGCTAATAGGAGTCACATTTTCACCTGAGAATGACAGTATGTACTATAAATAATAGTTTGAGAGCTGGAGATCAAAGTGAATAGATATTTTGTTCACTTCTAGCCTTATCTTTATTTCATCTGTTGTTTGATATTTTCATACGCACTGTTCAACTCATTTTCAAAGCTCTAGATCATGGAATGTACCAAAGGCAAAAAATACAAATAAACCTAGTATCAGGTTTTGATATGGATCCACTAATGCACTTTTTTTGCATAAAATACCATTATCTGAGTCAAGAGAAAGCATTGTTTAGTGTTATAGAGGCATTCTTTCTTGCTAGACAAGTCAACCTTCAATAGCTCAATTAACAATATTTAGATCCTCTCTTTTTGTACAACTCAAGTAATTATGAGTATTCACATATTCATCATTTGACTCTTCATTTTGTTTATGTTAAAAGTAATAAGTGCTCCTAGATGCAGAGAGATCTCAAATCTGTGTATATAATTTAAAAACCTGCAAACTTATTATTTAACTGCTTTCTTTAGGAGCTGGTTATTTTAAGAATTTTGAAATAACAACATAAACCATAACTATGGGATCTAAAATTTTCAAGAGGATTACAATATTTTATATCAAATAAGAATCTGAAGACATACATAAACTAAATATTTTCTTTCCGTTCATAAGAACACCAATACAACATTAACCCTTTTTCATTAGTCTGACAAATCTATTCCAGCATTTTTTTTTCTCAGATATTCCAGAATACAAAATATAAACCTGAGATGCGAGTTAAAATGTCTTTTCAGACTACTTTGATGACCTTGGACAGGCAGACTTGGATTCATCTTCCTAAATTCAGATGACTGCATCTCAGCTAACCATCCTGAATTCCCCCTACTCATTGGAGAGAAATAGGCACTACTGGACTTGGTTCATCTAACCACTTTTAGATGAGATAAATAGACAGCCACTTTCCGATGAGATAAATATCTGAAGTTGCACAGGATATATTCCATTCCCTTTGTTACATTGCCCTTCTGGGAAATGAAGAAGATGGTGCTGTTCTGTAGCTGCCATACCAACATAAAAGGAAGGAAAATAATAGTAAAAGGTGATGAAACTGGATAGTCCATCAACCCCAAAGATTCTGATTTATCTGCCCCCATAAATGTGCAGCAATGTGGACAACGAGTCAAACGAGGGAAATGGGGTGAGTAATACATGACTGTAGACTATGACATTGATCTGAAGTGCTGATGCACTCCATGAAGCATACCAGGATGGGAAGGTTGAAAACTAACACAAGACAGGATCATCTCACCAAATGAAGATTATTTTGAAGTAAGGAGATTTTTTTTCATATGCATATACTCCATGCAACATGTATAATCTTATTGCTGTTATCTACATGTGCTTAAACAAACCAGGTCACAAAGCTTTTGCCATAGTGAAACTGTAGGGGAGCAAAACTTGTCACTCAGGTAAGGCCTAACAAAGTGAGAGGAATGGAAAGAATAAGAAAAGATGAAATTTTTTTCTCCTTTCTTTTTTCTTTACAATTGAAAGGGTGTGCTGAGTTAAGGTTGCTAAAACTGCCTTCTTGGCATTGGTTGACTGACTCTATTGTAGCTGGTTGGTTGTATTATATTTCAAGACTAAAATGGAATCTTCTCTGGAGAGTATGTGAATTAGGTGTCTATAGGTAGTGAGCCAAGGATTAAAATTTAATAGATATTATATTCTGTCCCATGGAAAACAAAATTTTTCTCCAGACGTACTTGAAGATAAATGAATAGTAAGAGGGTCTTTTTTTATTGTTGTTAGTAAATTCAGAAAGTAGTCTATCAAATCTTTTCTTCTTTAAGAGTGTGAGCAGGAAAAAATTCAGTAACATGCAATCAAAGTGTCAGATTAGCAGAAACGGACACTGGAATACTCCTGTTAGCAAAAAAAAAAAAAAAAAAGAAAGAAAAAAGGAAAAAAAAATTCAAATCAAATCAAATAGTTCCTCAGCCTTTGCCAATAGGAAGTTTCTCACTGAATCATATGAAACCAAGCTTTTTGTGTCTTGTTTTCCCAGAGAATAAGCAACATCAGTTTGTTTCATTTGTTGTCATATTCTGCCAGAATTTGTTTTGAACTAGGTATCATGTGAACTAACACTGCTTTTTTCCGTATCAAACAATATTGTAATAATTACGGTGTTTGGGTCTTTTAAGGTCTGTGTTGATGACATTGGTCATACTACATGAATTTAAATAATCAAGTTTTGTGTTGTTATTAGAGTTAAAATATTTTCATTTTTTTTCCAAGTTATAAAATTCTTAGCAGGATTTGGGAAAGAGTATACCCATAAAATTCTTTACTACTATTCTGCATCAAGATGTGATCTACTTTATTCCATCAAAATGATATTTTTACTCTAAGAGGGTATACAATACAATGTTCTGATGGTATTTCCCTTTAGTATTATATCTAGCAGCCTTTTAGGATAATTTCATAAGTTATACAGTTCCTGCAGTAAGTGTGATTATTCACTCATCATACCGTTCACTGTTCACTTAAGCAAATAGCCTCTAGTCATAATTTTGAGAGTAGATGTGAAGAAGATTGCATTTCCATAATTAAAAATAAAAATCAAATCCCTCTTCTGTCTTCGTTTTTAAATTGCTACTGTCAAACAGTACAAATTTACCAGAGAAAAATGATTGAAATACTTTAAAAAAATAATTCATAATACTTAGTCTCGGATGAATAATAAAAAAGGTAGAACATTGCAAACTGCTATTTCCTCATTCTAATTAGATTATACAAATACTCAATGCTTTACATGAGTATGTTATGGCAATCATAAATCCCATGCATTTTACCCTACTAAGCATATGGGATTGCTAATAGGTAGCTCAACAATCAATTTAATCATGCAATTTAATCTTTAAAATTAAGATACTTTCATGGCAGCAACTTTAAAAAATAATAATCATCAGGACTATGCTCATTTAAATTAAACTAGCTTCCAGTATTTGTCTTGTCTTCTGTTAAGATGGAGCCTGGCTGTTTGGTAATGATTTTCTTTCTTGGATCTACTTGTTACTGTGTTGTAGATTGAAAATGCTTTTTCTTTGCATATTTTATTTTACTCATGATATTTTCTTTGACTTCCAATTAACATTTATTCAACATTTCAGGACTCACTGATATGTCCTTTTAAAACAATTGCAAGTTTAATAGGGCACAGAACTGACATTTGTCTACAGATCAAACCAATTTCACAGGCAGAATTTTTATTTGAAATTATGTAGTCTGAATGCAATCATCTTGTCTATCTCTACACTTTAGCTTTAGGAATTCTATGCCAGAGATAGGAAACTTCTGATACATGTCTGTGTGTGTATTTATAGACGATGCGGCTTTAGGAACTACGTTCTCTTGAATAGAAAAACATCGTGAATGATATCTCTAAAAAATGGGTAATGCATCTTAGCATAGCTATGCTAAGGCTACTAAAGATGTAGCCATTTAAACCAGCTGCAGTTCTGGCCAGGATATAAGGATATTAGTTATAAGGAGAAGATCCAGTTATAAGAATAACAAGCAATCTTTTCTTTTGTGCTTTATTGCTTACTGCACAGTGACACATTCAGCACTGGGATTTAATGTTGACTTCAGCATCAGTGGCCTCATGACTGACAGATATAGTTACTCCCTCATCTACAAATGCCATCCCATGCTTAGACTTTCATCTGTTGGCATCTTCAAAATTGAAAATCTAGGTTTGAAGTATATAAATTTAATATTAGAGTCTACAACCTCTACTTTATTCCATCATAATTATTGTAAAGACACTTTAAGTTTTTAATGTAAGGTGCAATGTTTATAAAATAATTTTTTGCTATTTTAAATAAGAAGCATGTCTGAAATTCATAGTATAAAAATGAAAAAAAAAACCCATCAAGATTGCTGCAGCACATCTACAAGTGTGCCATTTAATTTTCTTATTTCCTTTAATTGTTAGTACAGTGTAATACAAATTTCCATGAGAAGGCTGTAATACATAGATAATAACGTACTCAAAGTACAAATCTCACAGGCATTTGAAGCAGAGTTAACAATTAGTTTTAGGAGTCCAGCCTCAGAGATCTCCAACTGGGGACCCAACTGCAAATGCTTTGCCCACTGAGTAGGCACTGAGTAGGCACGTGGTCTGAAGCAAGTTGTTTCAGTGGATTGAATCCTGTGATTTCTTTCATAGTAGGCAGGGTAACTGTCTATGGGCATTTATTTACTCAAGTCTCATATAAACTGAATGGTGTTAGTGGACATTCCAGTACTAATTCTGTGTAATCACATAGGCAAAACCAGAAATAAGAGCGCAGATGCAGGAAGTAATAGTGGCCTAATTATTTTAGTAGGCTGATATCAGTAATTTCCATGGATGTTCTCATGACGAGGTTTTACTATTGATAAACCACTCTTGAGATGAAAGCTTGTGTTCATCTCAAAGCATTTGGATTCATTAGCAATATATGATCACCATTAAATTACTCTTGTTTTGAGTGACATATATGAAAACAGCGTCAAAATGTAGGAATAGGCATGGCTGTAAATCTACTTAAATTGTTCATGCACTTTCTGTCTACATGGTAAGCAATGATTAGTAAATGAAACCAACATAAAGAAAAAAAAAAAAACAACAAAAAACCAGCAAACATACAACCCCTCTAAAACAACCCCCCAAAATAAAAAAATAATAATAAAAAAACCTCAAAAACAAAATCAAAAAACTTCAGAGAAATGCAAATTAATGTTTTATCTGTCTGATATAAAGAAGCTTTATGTGTAAATATGGTAGTCAGTGACACCTGTACTATGAAGTTTTTGCCCCTTCCCAAAAAAGTATATCCTGCCCCTCTGTAAAGTTCAATCTGAACAAAAAGTGTTTCAACAAATACAATTGATTCTTTTGCATCTGTCTGCCTGTATGTTGGTTTATCTACCTATTTATGCATACACACATGAACATAAATAAGCATGGGGTAGGAGAAAGAGATAAAGAAAGGATTTTCTTTTCTTGGTCAGATAGAGCACATATATTTCACTTCTGCAATTCCTTTAAATTTCCAGTTTGATTTTTAGTTTCGTTGTGTCAACACATGTTCTCCATGTCCAGCTGCAAAGCCCCCTGCAGTTAAGTGGGGGCAGAGGACTTCCAGAGAAGCTCTTTTATGGAAACTCTAATCCAGTGGACTTTCCAGCTCAGGTGATTTCTCCTCTGTTTGCTGCCATTCTCATTTGCAGGTCCAGCTTGTGGCAAGGCTGGCATGTATTGCAGAGGTGTTGGTGCAGGCGCACAGAGGTGAGCATGTACACAGCCCCACACATCAACCAGCCACATGGACAACGGAGCAAACTGTGTCCAAGTGACAGCCTCATGAACACCCACAGTTCTCTCTTGTCCAGCTGATGAGCATAAGAGCTTGCTGGTGGTCACACAGGGACACAGACAACACACGTGCACACAATGGGATCTGGAACTGGCTCCAGATGTGATCTGTTCAAGAGCCAGACCTAGATCCCTTTTGCTCCAGTTGATAGCGTTGGTGTTCCTGTCCTACATCCATACCCAAACTTAGTACCTCTAAACCCATTACCTAGGTAATCTTGATCTTTTATGGCACTACTTGATATTGCTTTGTGAGGCTCTTCTCTCCACAAAAGGTCTCCAATTCTGCCCTACACATGCAGTTTATTTGTTCTTACAGTACTCCTGTCATCACCACCACTCTGGCCTTTTTGTCACCTAATCATACTGCTCTTTACTGGCTCCAGCAACTCCTTGTGCTGCCTTCAGTAATTTCTTGTGGCCAATTGAGTCAGGTACATCTCAGGCCAGGACATGTATCTGTGTGTCATAACACCCTGACTGTGTTTGTGTATAGATCATGTATGTGGTCTGTATGTTGTTAGCTTGACTTGGATGCTGTTTTGGGAACTGGCCCTTTTCTTCTACATCAGGGCATTGCAGAGTGGTGTATTACAGGTTATTCCACTGTTATTTCCATCATCAGTATTAGGATCCTGCTTTTTTACTGATTCATTTCATTTTTTGATGCCAGAGCACTCCTTTCTTTTCCTTTTCCCTTTTTAAGCAGTTTCTCTGCTTTGCTTACTCTCAACTCCAATCATCTTGTAGCTTGGTCCCAGCCAAGTGACAACTGTCAGCAATTATGAAATCAGTGAGAATATGCTTGCCAAAGCTGAAATTTATTGAGGACACTCTGCACTCTTCCTGCAATATATGCTAACCTACCACTATCCCAAATTCCTCCTACACGGAAAATATTCAAAGGATTAGGACCACTTGTACAATTTCTACATGACTGCTTTCCTGTTCTCTGGTAAAGTGGCATAGTTAGGGAAAAGGAGCCATTGCTGGTGGTAGTTTTAGTCAGTCTGACACTTTGGAAAGGATACATAGATATTAACACCTTGAGTCCTTTCTAACCTATTTTGAAGTCCACCTCTGTAAACAAGTACTCTTAGAAAGGAGATGGAAATACTGGAAAGACTTAAATTCACCTTTCTATAAGCACACCGATTTCAACTTCATGGCCCAATGCCTGATTCCAGGCATGTTTTGCTAAATTATGTCTCTAAAAAGGTTTATAAACTTAAAAATATATTTTAGCAGTTTCAGGTACACTGAGATAGTGCCACTTAAATTTGGAGCTAGGGGATATTTCAGCCAAACCCTGTGCTTTGGCTATTCTGTCATTAAAAATACTTTGTAAAGTGCCTTGCTTGTCTTTATTTTCCCAGGACTGAAATAAGGTGGATTTAAACAACTATTAAGTTGTTTAATAACTATAAAGTTATTTACATTGGTTAAGAACAGTATTATAGCTGTATACAGAATTCAGAATAAATATTTGTTGCATTAGTGTCTACACAAAGACACTATGGTACTTACAGTCAGAAGAGCTTTGATTCTTTCAAAGCTCACTTTGTAAGGTATGGCCTGAGGGAGAAAAGTAAAGTTGTAAACAAAATTCTATGCAATCAAATATATAGGCATTTCTGACAGCATTTTACATGTTTTGAGTTAATCCAAATCACAGTTTAAATTGTTTTAAATAATTTCTTACAGGCATGAAGTCCAATATGAGATTTCAGGGATTTAGAGAAAAGTTTAGAATGCTTTTTGATCTTTTGAGGTATTCCATGAAGAGGAGACAGGGCATCCATTATCACAAAAATACTTTCATGGAAAATGAGAAACTCAGGGATAATCTGGCACTGTCAAAACATGTTGCATTTATTTATTTATTTATTTATTTATTTATTTATTTATTTATTTATTCAAGGGCTCTTAAAAGTTAAAATATTGCCTAAGATGGAGTTTGCCTGAAGATACTACTTCTAAGACCTATCATGTTAACACTAGCACTGTCATATCTTTTGTAAATCTTACTGTGAAAAAACAAATAACCATCCACCCCAAGGCAGTTGAAAATCAGCAACAGGGCACTTGTATTTACCTCCGTTGTTACCTCCAAGTTTCCTGGAAGGAAAAGCAAAACTTTGGAATAATGTCTGCCATCCATAAGTTTAGATCGTTTCACAATAATGACAAGATTAGAATAGCTACTGGAAGCTACATAAACATCCAGCTTGCTATGGACACTTGGCAAGGCAAAGTAGAAAAACTGAAATGAAAATGATTTGTTAGGGGTTTTTTTATAAATATGCATATTCTCTCATAGTGGCCTTACTGGTTCAGAATGGGTCATGGGAGATAGTCATAGTTTGAGATCCCACAGGTGGGATCATACATATTTTATGTATGTGCCTATGTATAGTAAATGACCAGAAAAGTAGATGGCAAGTTGGAAGGCAAGAATCCAACGTAAATTATTTTAATCAGCTTTCTTTTCTGCCTATTATTCACGTTTGTTTTTTCAAGCCACTATTGCATTCACAGTCAGATCTCCATCTTTATTATACCTTCATTAACCTTTTAAATCTCCTGTCTGTGTACAGGAGCCTTTCTTTCGTTTAATTATCTATTTAAAATTCACAAATGGTAGCTGCTGCCATTTTGGCTTTTTGACATTTTTCACCTGCAGACTGTAAGAAACAGATTTGAGAGTCTTGTTCTGCTGGTTTATGTTGAATCCTGATTTTAGCTGAAGTACTGGAGCTGGCATTCAGTCATTCATTGTCATTCAGGAGCTGTTTGAGTTGAGCTTTTGTGCTTTGTGGGGTCAGCAGACCTCAGCTGAATTACAGTCTTGAATTTTGTTTTGCAACCATGTATTATTTTCCTTGTGCTGTCCCTGTTTCTTCTTTTTCAGTACAATCATAAAATATCCTGGTTTGGACATTTTATGCAAGGATTCCATTTCTTTTGCTTGTAGATAGGATCATGGTTTACAAGTGAGTCAGTTCTCTTATCAGCAGTCAATTTATACTTTTTAAGTCACACTTGTCACTCTGCTTTCTAGCACACTGCTACCTCCCAAAATATGAGATAGAAGTATTTATTACACCAAGTGTTTATTGCACTATCTGATGTACTTCATTCCTTTTTTCTTTGTAGTCATTAACAGTGTTTTCAGTTGCATTTCCTAGAACATTGGGTGTAAAGATATGCAGGGTTCAAATAAAATGTTTCTGTTACTTTTTAGTCGTTCAAGCAGTTCTTTCTTTTCTCCTAATCATATTATTAGCACTTAATAGCAGTTGCTATGGGAGCTGCAGAACCAAACAGAGGCTGAGGCTCCATGGCATTACATCTATGTTAAAGGTAACATCTGGTCCTTGCCCCCTTGAAGGTAACAGAAGTGTTGAAGGGAATTTTAAATACTCATTCTCGCGCTAGCTTGAACCTCAGTGTGATTCATTGCTAGGGAAGAAGTGGTGTTACCAAGCTTCTGTTATCACATATAAGGATTAGAAAGATAGGAGGCAGACTGAGTTTCTGTCATGGCTCCTGTCTAAAGTAAGATGATAAAAAGAACACATGGTACTTTTCCTGCCTGTCTGGTTTATTCATTAATGCTACCACTCTTTGGCTCATAACCTGCCTTCTTCAAACATGCTTTCTGTTATAAGAAACTCAGCCTGTCTGAAAAAGTCCTTGTCAAAATCTGCCCTTCATCATCTTTGTCGACTTTCTGCGTATTCCCAGCATGCTGCTTTTCTCATAGTCAGTCCTTATTATAACACATAGGCACACTGCTTGCCAGAATTCCCATGAGGTAAAACCTTAGCCTTCTTTTACAGGTATCAAATATCTCTTTACTATTCTTCTTTAATTCTGATAGTGCATGTCTCTGGGTGCAGTTCCTTGAAACTCATGCTTTAATAGTTTTGAATGTCTGGTAAAGAACTCCAAAGTTTGAGTCTTCTAATACCCATCAAAAACTCTAGCAGAAGAGCAGTATCTTTTTAACTGTTAGGCTGGCAGAGATTTCTCAGAGGCGCATTTGTTTCTTTGTCCCTTGTACTTTCTTTTTTTTTGTGTGTATAATAATAATACTGGAATACGTGTAAATGTGAACTATGCTAGCTAAAATAGTTCTTTGTTGTCATGCTACAGTCTTTGAATCACACTTTCTGCAGGATGTGGTGTCAGTTGACAACCTCATCATTATAAGCAAGCTTTTATGTTATACTTAAAAGCTTTCAATCTTGTTGTCATACCAATTATTTTTTACTTAGACAAAAGGGTCTCCTTTTATAGGAAAATATCTGACAGATTAATAATATTTCACGTGTCCACAGTCCCATTCTAAGAACTGCTCGGTACTTTACACACATTAATGAATTAAACTTTCCAGTAACCTGTGAGGAACTATTATTATTATACAGACATGGAAACAGTGGAACAGAGAAAATAAAAATAAGTTCAGACGCCTTATTTGGAGCAAGAAAGGGAACAAATCCCACAGTCTTAGTCTTCCATTCTGACCATTGGATTGATATGGTGCCTGTTTCTCAAGCCCGGCTGGCCTCAGCACCAATATCACACTGGCGGGTTCTTGTTGCTCAGCAGCGTCAGCGCGGCGAAGGCAGGAGGAGGAAAGGAGGGACGCTGGAGAAACTGGGTCACAACGAGTTTGTTGGTACTCCTGTGTGGAGTCCTCACCTCGGGTGTCAGCGTGTCCAGAGACCTCAACGAAACCCGGGAGGACCTTTTTAAAGTGGGGTGTAGCACAGGGGGAGTTCAATTAGGGACCAATAAGGTTTAATAGGGAGGTGGCTCATATCATAAACAAACATATAAAACAACCATACACTGAACATTAGAAGGTGACAATCAGGATTCTGCCCAATCAGTCGACGCCTCTCCTAGAATTTTCCAGAAGCAGGGAGAGACCCCCAAAATGATGGACAAGAACAGGAGGTTACTTGCCAGGTGATGGGCAGTTAACTGTCTCTGGGGGAAAAAACTTAGGGAGAAGACAGAACCAATCACAGAACTGTCACTGGGGAGAAAACAGGGATAAACCAAAAGTGGGTAACAGAAAGGGTACATAGAACAAACCATTTTACAAAAGAACATTAACTTATGAATTAAATTTAAAATTGAAAAATGCACTCCCACATTGGGTCCTAACTTTTGTTCAAAGAGAGGAAGCTTAACCCTTTTCTTTGTCATCTTGACTTAGGTAAACAATGGTTTCTCATATTCTTCTCATCTCATTATTAAGGTAAGGTTTATTTTTCTCTAGTAATCTATATTCCTGTCCCTACTCAACCAGCTAAGGAGGAAGTCAACAGAAAAAGAAGAGTGTGACAGGAAGACTTCAGGTCTTGTAGATGGATGCATCTCTGTCTGTCTTGCTCAATTCCTTTCTCTTTCCCTTTCTTCCCTCCTTCCTGTCTTCTAAATCCTGTGTAAATGGATAGGTTGAACAGGCAGCCTTTCAGAATTGGAAGACTTAAGGTACTTGTAGTGTGAACTCATTCAGATTGTTTGGACAACCTTGTATGAAGTTTTATGAGATGACCATTCATGCCGTGGCCTCATGCAGCCCCCTACATATGTCAGCAGTGCTTGGGGCCAAGGTTGATCCCGCCTAATTTCAGATGTTTTTCAAAGCACCCAGTGTCAAGATCTAAGTCCCTTTAAACACCCATCATCATCAGTGGAGAGATGAAAAAATCTCCAAAGAGAAGTTCTCATTCATGCTGAGTTTCTTTCTAAGGAGAAAAGTGTCTCCCTCCACACATGACAAAGGAACCTTGGTTGACCGTGCTCCTCATTTAAGGCAATTGTGAAATGTGTAAAATCAGAGAGGGTGCAGCAGGGATTTAGTGCGGAGAACTGACTGAATGTGTATGAAAGACTTTACAGTACATGCAATGAAGGCTAAGTCTGAGCTGATCTTTTGAATGGAAGCAGATATTCCAGTATGTCAGTGCAGGTATGTGTAGCACCTTCCTGCTCTGAACTGCTGCTGTTTTCACTATATAAGCAGGTTAACTTTGTGGGGGGAAAGGACAAGCTGAACTACATCAGACTCTTAAGTTTTCCTTTTTAACTCTGATGCAGAGGATGAAGCAAAAACAGCATTGCAGATGAGCAGGAAGGTTTGCAGAAATCAACAGATGAGTAAATCACGAAGTGAGAAAAAAAAATAGGGTAGCACTCCTGTAAAACTGCTAAGACACTGGTAAATTAGATTTCTGGGTTACATCAGTGACTCAAAGAAAATGCAGAAACACTGTTGTTTACCTGTTGTTTACCTGTTGTTTACCTGTGTTCTGAGAATTAACACAGAACAATCTCACATTAGTATTTTTAGAATATATTGAAGATATTTCCTGTGTATCTCTAAACTTAAACAATTCTTCAAAGGCTCTATAATCAGTAGTGCTGAGATTACCATTAGAACCATTTTCTGTTAGCTATCTTCCCTTGAAATTTAGTATGGAATCTCAAGAGATGAATTCTGTGTTTTCCACCTTATTAAAAAAATAAAGAAAAATTTAAAAATACAGAATATACCCTCCCTTTGTTGCTGTACCCAGGCCTCATTATTCATAACTTTTTTGCTCTTCCTGCTGCCTGCAGTAGATATGCATGTATGTCATTGATTGGATCACCACAGGTATGTCAAAACAGGACAAGCTGCAATGGAGTGTGTTTGTTGATTTAGTCAAAACTATTTGGTTCACTCTGATATAGACAACTGTCAACTGATGGAACTCAGCTTAGTCAGAAGAAGAAATGAGAGACTAAACAGATATGGGGCAGGAAAGCTATACTAATTTTATTACATTAAAACAGACAAAACGGGTTTTCCTAGAGGTCCTGATTTGAGGCAGTTAGAAATTAGGTTAAATGGAAGCTTCACCCTTGAATACCATCAATTTTCAGTGATAAGATTTTTTTTTTTTTAATTTGTGTTGAAAGAGTTGCTTAGTGCATGTCATAATTGCAGTTCTTACTCTCGTCAATCTTATTCTCTAACATAATATCAGTATTTGCACTTGGGCTGATGTTTAATGATGTGATTTGAGATTCTGAGAGGCAAGTGGAATTTGAAGAATATTTGAAACATTCTGGTATTTTATTTTAAAGAAATTGTTTTTCTGAAAGTTAGTATTAATGTAAATTACATGATATATCATCATCGAAGTCAGAAAAGACTAATGTCTTGGAAATGTTGCTGAAAACTGTCCAAGAATGTATTTAAACAAAAAAAAAACCCAAGCAAACAACAAATAAATAAAAATAAATAAAAATTTTCTCGACTCTAAAATCCAAGTAAATCTTGATGATCTAGTAATTGTATGTATGCCCTTACCCCAAAAGGAAACTTTAGGCAGTGTGTGGCAAAACATGATATTGATTTGCTTGTGTCCTAACAAGGATTTCAGAGAATTAGGTCATGATGTTTGACATAGAGAAGAAACTGCAGATAGAAACAGTTCCTTATATAGGAATATAAGTTTTTATTTGTGGGAGCTGGAAGGGATTCTGTACTGTAGTTTCAGTAAGTGAACACACAGAGTCAAAACAAGTTTTCAGAATTGAATTTATCTTCCCTTTTTTCTTTTCCGTCTTTTGACGTTTTGGGGTTTGGTAAGTCCTCCTGAAGCATTTTTTTATTATTATTTTTATGCAACAGTAATCTGCACAAACTATATCTGTACTGAGAAGACAAACCAGGCTCTTTCTGTTCAATATGTACGTTCTTTTTTTCTTACAGAGAAGTAGGAGTATTTAGTTACCCCTTGGTTGCAAAAGAATATAGCAAAAGTTGTTTTTTTTACATTTATAGAAAAGAAAAATTAGATTAACAATAGATTCATGTAATCAATTAAAAGGAATTCAAACTGCTGTGCTTAATACTCTTACAGGTTTCTGTGTATAAGATACACTTGCAGGAGAGGAATAGCGTCAGTTGTTTTTCCTGATGTCCAGTAAAAGCTGCAGGACTACTGTGTAGACCATTCCTGTGCATCCTTCTATTTTAGTTTCTGCCTAATTTCAATCTTTTAGATGATTTTATTTTTTTTTTCCAATAAAGTTAGATTGAAGTAGGCAGCACAAATGAACCTTGTCTTCCATATTAGTCATAAATTTGCTAATACTTCACTATACAGAAGAACCAGTAATGAACATGTAGGGTGTTTACTCTCTCATGGTAAGACTTTCGTGTTTGTGGAAATTTACCTAAGATATGTTGATAGATAGTTACAATTCTATATTGAAAGCATCCATGTAATTTAACTTCCAGTTTTACTGCTTTGAAAGGGGTTTTTACTCCATTCTAGACCCTACTTACCATTACATGTTTAGACTGGGCTCCAAGCCTTTTCATGATCAATTCTTTGTTTTTGTTATGCAGCCACTGATTTCATCACCAGTCTCTGGCAATGTGGGCCAGAGCCTTGGCCAGTCGAAGATGACAGAAACTTATTTATACTTAAAACCAAAAGGTTGGAGCAACAGTTTCTGAAACTTTTCCTTTTGTCACACCACCTTCAGGGCAATAATTTACCATGATTGTAAAACCTATGAATAGCATATGACATTGCCTTTGCAACTCTTTTGTGCCTTTACAAAATGGCACCAGACCTGAACAGAGGAAATTATTGGAGGGACCACGTAGGAAGAAGATGAGAAGGAAATAGCCACATGTGATAAATAGGTAGCAGGTAAGAGAGACTTGAAGAGATTGTGTCTTGATTAAGGGTTGTCAGAAGATGAAGTCCAAGGAACAGTATAAGGTGTTGAAAGTAATAGGAAAGAGATCTTCAACAGAGATTTTGAGGTTAATGAAGAAAGGAAAGGGGATGAGGACAAAGAAGAAAAAAAATAAAGATAAATGGCCTCAATTAGCTCTTTTAAAAATTCTCTGAGATACTTGACAGAGATGGAAAGAAAAGCTAAAAGTGCAGAACAGCTCTTACTGGTCGTTGTCTCCGAGAGAAAAGCTTTAATAGCTGTAAGTAGCATTTATTATCTCAATTTTAGTGGTGTGGTTGACATACAAGCAGTGAAACCACAGTTATATCAGGCTGGCCTAACAGTCAATAGTGTACATGAAAGGTGAGTGCTCATTACTTTGCTTTTTAAAAAAATCTTTCCAAGTGAGCTGCTTTTGATCAAAGACACATAATTAAAGAATTAAGCAAGTTTGCATCTAATAGACTGCCTGCAGTTCTCCATTACGTATTTACCAAGTGATGTCTACTTTACATGATTGTCTATTATACTCATTAGGAAACTAAGCAAGCTGATTGTGTTTCTCTGAGAGGAAAGTAAATGTAAGCTAGTAAAGGTGTGTGATGATTTAATGAGATGAGTGTGTTACATACTCACAGCCTGCTTTAATTCATTTAGCACATGCATCAACCTCTAAATTATCTTCAGTTTTCACATGGCATGATGTTTTTTTGCCATTTTGATTGTGCTGCAGTCAGTGTTGGCCAGTCATGGAGAGGGCTGGTGTTCTGGAAAGGCTTCTTTCTCCCTGACAACAAAAGTAACAGTGATTAGTTCAGCTTCTTATTTGGGGCTCTATGCTATAACCCAGCTTGACAACATAAAGGCAACATTTTTACATTTTTTTATTTTTCTTCTTTATTCTCTCTTCCTTATGTCTCTTCTGGAATGCTTTCTGAGCAAATTCTTTGCTTGAGGAGGAATGTGACATTCTCTTGCACTGGATGATAAATATTTATGCCTGAGAACAGCATAAACTTCTCTTTTGGATGCTTTCCCATTTTACACTGTGCTGGCTTTTGGCCTGATCTCTGTATTTAGAAAACACTGTGTATTACCTGCATGCTTTCTTGACTCGATTTCCTATTTCTAATGGGTCTGCAGCCAGTACTGCATGAGAACTGTATTGCAATATTTTCAATGAATTGTCAGGATACTTGAATAAAACCAAAAGAAAAATAGGTGGCTTCTTTTCTAGGTGTATAAGCACATTTTAAGGAGAACTTTATAGATATGCCTAGAAAGGATATAGTACACAAAGCATGAAAACATTTTTAAGCACTTCAATACTCTGGTAAAACTGAACAACTATGAATGGAATTAGAAACAGCAAAACATTAGAACTCCTTTGGCAGTATTAATGCAATCCAATTTCACAATTGTGGGGGGTTTTCCTGCCCTTTTTCTACAATGTATTTCTGAGTTTTGCTTGTTGGTAAACAAACTCTGTGTACATCCAGTGAAAAATATTTTCATTATTAAAGAAATTGTCCTGCCAATTTGTAGATCATTTGAGATGTACAGATGTAGCATATTTGTAGATCTCTAGAGCTCAGGCCATTGCTGTGGGTCAGCATGTATGGACAGGGGTGACGAGGGATCTCCCTGGGTTTCAGACCATTGTTTGATGCCAGCCAGCTTGGCTGCAGGGTGGATTAGGCTGGCTAGCATTCGTGGCTGCATGAGCCACATTTCCAACAGCTCCATGGGGCAAGATTCAGTGCTGTGTGCTTAGTGGGGCTTCTTTGAAGGCTTACTCTGAAAGTAGCCCTCAAGTGGAGTGTTAAAATGCTCCTGATTTGTGCTGTGTTGTGGCATAGGACTGGGTTAGGTGTCCAGCTCAGTACTGGAGTGGACTGCAGTGTTGATTGCACAACCTAGCTGCTACACTTTCTTTGATAGAGAATTTGAATTATCCCAAAACCTTCATGTCAACAGACTGGCCTCATACTGCAGTCCCAGCACGGGAACCAGATGTGAATTACTCATTAACTGTATGTGGCTACCAGTTTGTCATCTTGTGCTAATGCTGATCACTGACAGTGCTGTGAAAACTTTGTGATTATGAACCTAATGGACAGTGTGATCTGTGTGTGTGTGTATGCACACAAACATATGTATATACTACTAAAATATAGGATTACAGGATTCAGACTTTTATTAAAGATCAAAAACATTCACTTTAATGTTGGATGTATAGTGTGACTGCAGGGGTAAGAGTCTTCATGTCAGCATTTAGATTTAAAGAAAATATAAGCTGAACATTTATTTAATGTATTTTTTATTATTTTTTATATTCTTTGTGGGGTTTTTTCCCCCTGATATGAGAGAATGGAAATAGTTTTGCTTATTTTACAATTTAATCATCACAGAATCACAAAATGACAGACTGGTTGAGGTTAGAAGGGATTCTTGGAGGTCATCTTGTCCAATTTCCTTGGTAAAGCAGGTTCACCTAGAGCTGGTAGCAAAGTGTTTTGTCCAGGCATGTTGTGAGTGTCTCCAGAGAAAGAGACTCAGAAACCTCTCTTGCCAAACTGTTCCAGTGCTCTGTCACCTTCAAAGAAAATCAGTTTTTTCTCACATTCAGATGGAACTTCGTGTGTTTCAGTTTGTGCCCTCTGCCACTTCTCCTTTCACTGGACACCAATGAAAAGAGCCTGATTCCATTCTCTTGACACCTGCAATTAACATGTTTGTGCATTGATAGGATTTGTTCTGTCATCTCTTCCCTGTGATAAACAAGCCCAACTCTCTCAGCCTTTTCTCATAAGAGAGATACTCCAGTTCCTTAATCCTTTTTGTTGCCCTCCACTGGACCATCTCCAATATTTTCTTGTCCTTCTTGAAATGAGCAGCTCAGAACTGGGCACAGTGCTCCAGGTGTGGTCCCACCAGGGCTGAGTAGAGGGGCAGGATCACCTCCTATGACCCTCTGACAATGCTCTTCCTAAAGCACCCTGGGATAACACTGGCCTTCCTTCATGGACAACTTGTTCACCAGAACTCCCAGGTATTTCTCCACAGAAGTGCTTTCCAGCAGCTCAACACTGTTCTGGTGCATAGGGTTATTCTTCCCTGCATTCAGGATCCTTCACTTGCCTTTACTGAGCTTCCATAGGTTCCTCTCCACCCAGCTTTCCATCCTGTCCAGGTGTCACTTAATATCAGAGAAAACCATCCTTAACTGGGGATGAAATCATCATTTTACTGAGCCAACTGGTTGGAGTTGGAGTGAACTTCACCTTTTTACTAATGCTATTCTTTTGCTGGGTATCTTGATTGCTAAGTTTCATTCACTTTGGAAGAATCACTGAATAAGCTGAGTGGGAAGGGACCCATCAGGATCACCAAGTCCAACTTGTGGCCCTGCGCAGGACACAAGAATCACACCACATGCCTCAGAGCTCTGTCGAAATACTTCTTGAACTCTGTCAGGCTGGTGCTGTGCCCACTGCCCTGGAGATCCTGTTGCACTGCTCTGGAAATACTCTCTGGATGAAAAAATTTTGCCTGTAATCTAACCTAAACCACTCCCAAGGTTTAGTTTCATGTTGTTTCCTTGGGTCTTTTCACTGGTCCCAAGAGTGAAAAGATTGGTACTTGCCCTTCCCCTTCCCCTCATGAGGATGTTGAAGACTGCAATGAGGTCCCATTTCAGAGCAGGTTATCACGGCAAGATGCATATCTATGTATGGTGTAATGGAAATATTGTGGCAGGAGGAAAAAAAAGATTAATTTAGAAATAGAAAGGGAAAGACAGTAAGTATGTAAAACAACAAAGCATGGAAATACTTTAACATTCTTTTCTGAGTTGCATTTTTCCCTGTGTCTTATACAAAAGAAATGTTGGTCTAATTCATTTTTGCAGACCATGGCTCTGTGTTTCAGTGACTCAATTAAAATTTGCCTCATGCAAATTGTTTCAGGAGCAGATGTGCCTGCCAAACTGGGCAGAGAAAATGTTCAGTGAGGTCACAGAGAAGATGGTTCTTCATTGTGTTCTGCCAAAATCTTAGCAGATCATCACTGAGCATGTCCAGATGTGAAATTTCAGTCACTGTTTTATTTTTTTGCATTGTATTTTTTTATTTCTTGCATTCTAGTCTCTATTGATGAGTGAAATAAGTTCTTCCCCTGTCAGCCAAGCAGAGTCTCAAGTTGATTTCTCTTGTTTATACCAGGCTGGAGGTTGTGTTTTTAAATCAGGATAGAGTCCCCTATTAGCCAGGCTGATACTGAGGGATTGAGGGAAATGCTGTATGATATAGGGCAATTTGCACATAATGTGCTGTGGTTTCTTCATTATAAAGCTCTGTTAATTATGTGTTTTCACCCCTCCCAATCACTGTCTCGTCATGTCAAATTAGTGAGTGTGAGGAAGACATTTCTGGGGTTTTTTTGAATTACATTTGGGTTGAAAATGAGCTCTCATGGTTTAAACTGAAGCTGAATTTTTAAAAACCATTAAAATCTGGAAACAAGGGGAAACATTTTAGCAATTTTAAAGGGTCAGGGATAGCTTAAAAAAAATCAATTCTGCCTGAAAAATAAGCACCTAAAGATCAACTATAATTATAGTGACTACAGAAGATCTGAGGGGAAAAAAAAGCCCTTCTTAGTTTCCTGTCTTTCAGAAACCTCGTGGTACATCATATATAAGGCTTTCCCTGCTTTCCTAGGAGTCTAATCTTTAGGAAAACAAAACAAACAAACAAATCAACAAATTAAAACAAAGCCAGCCAAAAAAACACACACAAAAAAATGCCAGACATCATGTGCCAGCAGAAGTGGCATTTTAAACCATTCTTTAGTTTGTCACTTCCAGTAAGAATTCTTGTAGGTAAATAATTGCACAACAGAGATTTTATTATTACTTCATGACTTTAAATCTTGCTTGTACAAACACTTGTTTTTAGTATGCATAGTCTTTCAGGCAGCCCTCAGATTTTTTATGTTCCGTAACATATCTGAGAGAAAAATAAATAGTATCTGAGATACTGAAAACCACACCTGCTTGTATTAGGAAATACATTTTTCATCTTCAAATTTTATGCACATATGAGTTAATTAAGAGTGTAATATGAAATAAATCCATGGTAGTGCAGATGCTTTTGTTGCAAGAGGAATAACTTGTGATTTCTTGTAGGTTTTTAGAAGAGTAAATTTGAATCTCAGGCATTGGTCATGAACTCATTTATACTGAAGAATATATTACCAGAGGAAAAATATGCAAACAAACAGGGGAAGGAAACAAGCCTATATACTTCCTGGCTTTTTTTTTGCTATTGTTTGCTCAGTTTTTTTTCAGATCACTTAAGATTGATCTGAAAGATAGATATTTTTAGCTCCCTTCTCATCTGAGATGCATTTCATATCAATTGAATGACTATCCATTGAATAAAAGTAATATTGTTGGCAGAATTTCTAGCTAGATATCTTGCTGTTGATTAGAAGACAGGCTGATTGTATCTGTCAGAAAAAGAAAAAGGCTCTGTGTTTCCAATATGGCTTCATCCTGGACTATTATTTCTTCATTAACTTGTTAAGAGAGAAAAAGGATCTATGAGCTGGGGCTTTTTCACCTCCTGAATCCATGCACAAAATGAGTATGAACCGAAAAGGAAAAGAGGGCAAGTGAAGGGAAGAAAAAGAACTAGTGAAAAGGGAAATGAGTAAATCATAGACAAAGAATATCAGTATTTTTTTGTATTTCATCCATGATTTCAAAATCAGAAATGACCTTCTGAAAGCTGAAATGAATAGGCATCTTTAACAAGGTTCATTTGAGGAAAAAATGGGCAGTTAACAAAACAGAGTAGCAGTGACTATGCAATAGCTCCTCAGGGACTTCTGATGAAGTCATGCAGGATGATTTTATATTATATAAAGAATATTAGATCAAATCTTTTGAGTCAAATATCTCATGACTCTTATTAAGTATTTTTTCCCCTGTACGACTGTGGGATGCGTGACTGATCACCTTTCTTGTAGCAGACTAGAACTCAGATGGTTTTTAGAAAGGCCCTTAGGGCTACGAAGCTGTTTCTGTTTGACAGTCATGGGCTGGAATCCCTCATTTATATTTAACTGTAATCATCGGCTTTGAGAAGAGTTTCTAATTTTAAACACATGGTACTCCCTTCACCCCCTCTTTTTGTCCTCAGGAAAGCTATAATTTGCTTGGATGCATCTCTATTTTAACTACAAATACATTTGAGCCCCTAAGTGGACTTCACATGTAAAAACTGTGCTCAAAAACTGTTACTTTCTTGTGTTTCTGTTTATGGTTTCTCATTTTCCCTTTTTCACTTTAAAAATTACTTTCTCCTGGATCCTGAGTATCATTCAAGTCAGTTTATACTCTTGTCATTAATTGCCTTTGGTACGAGCATTATGATACCTACCATCTTTCTTACAAATTTATCTTAAAGTTGAATTAATAATTGTTTGAACAACAAATTAGAAATGCAATGATTTGCCATTTCTTAAACTGATATAGACTCAGTGACATCTCTTCTTTAACTATATATGAAATAGGGGGATTAAAAAAAAAAGGAACAAAACCAACCAAAAAACTACATCCACCTCAAAATCCATATTTGGGCTAACAATATTTTATCCAAACTTAGGTCAGATACCCACTGCTTAATTAATTGGCCACAAATCAATAAAAGGTTATGTATAAATAAAACTTTACTGAAAAATTATAGCATTTACTTAGACATCTACGTATTTAAACAGCAAAAAGGCTTTGTAAACTGTCTACCTTTAGTCTTGGTACAATGCTAATCCCAGAGGGAGGGAAGAATGAAGGGCAACAGGGTTTGTTTGTGTTTGTACAGAATGTTATCCTTTTAACAAAGACCAACACAAAACATACAAATCCATATGTTTGGATTTGTTGCTGCCACATTAATTATTCATGTGCTCACAGTGTGACACAGTGGGAAATAATCTAAAACTATATAAAAAAAAAAGAATTTCAGGACTGACATCTCTTTCTTTAGTTAGAAGTCCTAAATTCTGAGCTGAGTTTTATGAGAGTATCTTTTCCATAGCTATTTGTGAGAAAGACCATTCAGAAAACCCTTCCCTACTATTACTTTCACTAATGTCTCTAAGGGTTTATGTCAACCACAGAATTGCAAACCAGAAGTGAGATTTTCTAGCTTTGTAAAACAATTTCATTTATTTTAGTTTTTTTGGAAACCATTTTGTGGTGAGGCAGATAATATCATGGATAAATCTGCCACAGAACCTAGATCTTACTATGTTCAATATTCTCATAAACCTATCTAAGTGTTGGTATCTTAATGCCTATTCTGTAGTCAAGAAAATTTAGAGAGCCATTCAGCATAAAGTAAATGCTTTTACTTGGTCAGGTGAGTAGTTCCCTAAACTCTTTGTATTGCATTAACAAAAGTTTCTACAGGGATATCTCTGAATAGCCACCTAAAATACCTGAGTTGCTCTACAATCTCAAAAGCATCAACCTGAGGCCTGCAGTTTTGACAGAAAACTTTTCTTTTTGAATCATCAGCTGGAGATTAGGGAACCTAATGGCACTTCAGAAAGCACTAGATACCTGTGAGTGGCCTACTGAACAGGAATCTGGACTCAGATATCAAAATTTAGTCTGGAGTTAAGGTCAGATCTAACTCTGCCTAAATATGGGCTGTCATGAGTCATTTAGTTCTACTCGTACTTGTTGGGATCCATGATGTTGGTTGTTTTTTAAGACAGTTCAGTCATTAGTCCTGGTAATTTGAAAATAAGCAACCATTCCCTCACCCACATAATATATTGAAGCCCTGTGGTTACTTTAGCATCCCACTGATGGCCAAATATGCATTTTGTAATACCATTCTGCCAGAGGTGAAGCAACATTTCAAATCTCAATCTCTGAGGCTCCAGGGAATTTCTCAGTTTTCAGAAAGCATTTGTTTTGGTGAAAGGCTGAC
Organism: Trochalopteron elliotii; assembly: GCA_024734555.1. NCBI lineage: Eukaryota > Metazoa > Chordata > Aves > Passeriformes > Leiothrichidae > Trochalopteron > Trochalopteron elliotii. The sequence goes on along the minus strand of JANPWX010000078.1, from coordinate 6,165,537 downwards.
CCACTCCTTTCTGCTACAGATATTCCACTTGGTAATCAGTTTTTTAATAGTCATTTGAATAAAGAAGGTCACAGAGATGATGTATGTCTTACAGCTTGAATGTTAAGGCATTCACAGTCTAGATTCAGGCTCGGCTTCATGTTAGCAGATGAACTTGAAAACAGGCATCCTACTTTTTTTTTGGCTTTTCCTCTTGTGGAGTCATTGGCTGTTGTGTATATGCTAACAAACAAGTTCACAGGTAGTCTGTTCCTGCTGCCAAAACTATTCCAGCATCTATTTTTACATATACTTCCTCGAGTGTGATAACTTTTGAGGTGCAAAAGAAATGAACTGGGTGATCTCCTGGCATCTGAGCACCAGACATTTTTTGGCATATCAAAAATTTGTTGCATGCTTGTTATGCAGCAAAAATGTGACTTCTCTTTGGACTCAGATCATTAAGGGATTAGGGAATTATTTAACAGGACTTCTGATCATTCCATTGTCATCTTCTTGTTATGGATTTAGACTTAACTCTGCAAAAGTAAGTGCACACACAAATAATATCTTTTATTCCTGCTTCATCTTCTAAATCCCACTTAAGAAAATGCATAAGAGATACATATTTGACTGTCTTTACAGACGTGGTCTTTGAAGACTCTGAGAAACTGCACTCAGATATAAGACTTCTGAAAAAAATCCATTAGCTTGAGAAGTGTGGGTTCTCAAAAAATTGGGGCACCTAAAATAAGTATAGTACCTTATTATGCAATTAAGTGATTACCTTTAGTTTGTTCCACTTGTAAAACATTATCCTGAAAGATTCCTTTTGTTTATTTCCCCATTGGTAAAATAACATGCTGTTTTGACGACCTTTAGAAATATTTAACTTATTTTACAGAGATGTAGAATAGTATATCTGAATACAGCAACAAAATGCCTTTCTACAGAGATGTACAGGAAAGTTTAAATGACTGTACCAAATGTCCTTGAGGTCTTTCTGCTGATCAAAGTGCTACTTGTATTTGTTAGTGGAGAGAATTCACAACATACGTCATTGAACCTCATCATCTGTCTAACGAAAAACATCATTTAAGCAGACAGAAAGTGTTCAGCTTTTTCATTGTTACTAGGGGCAATTTTTATTTGAACCATCATAGGGCATCCACATGCCTGAGAAATTCATTTTTCTGTCAAACAGCATGTGTAAGTGAAGTAGAATTTTCTTGTAAAGATTACTGCAAATTGATATAAATTAAGGTCTGCCTTCTGAGAAGAACAACGTTAATCGAAGTGGGATTAAAGCTATAGGTCCCTTTCATTTAGTAGAGGTGCTTCACTGATTTGTTAAATAATGGGTTATTTGATGTACTGTATGGAGAGTGATGTAGGTCACTTTCAGCATGAAGTGCTGAAGATTTAAAGGGGAAAAAAAAAAAAAAAAAGGGAAAATACCAGTGCTCTCTAGTTTCCCAAATGCCATGTAGGAATACTTGTAATGAACACATCTCTTCTACCCCATGCTCTCCAACATTTTGCATTATTTCAAGGCATGAGTTTCTTTTTATACTTTCCTTGTGTCAGATCCCTAACGTTCAATTAGAAAAGCCTCTCAGGAAGACAGCTTTCGCTTTGTTTCTTATCAGAAATTATGTTATCACCATCTCATTTGACCAGCAAATTTGTTTTCAGTAAGTATGAACCTCGACTTTATTTCATATGACAGTGAACCGTATTTCTGTTGATGGGTTCGGAATACCTGAAGTGATATTGTCCTTCCTTGTGTTTTGTCTGTCTGGTTTTGTTTTGTGTTTTTAGGCTTGCTGATTCCATGCATTTCTATATAATTTTGTTATTCTTGAAAAAGATCCTTCAATGGCTTTAAAAAGCAATAGTGCCTAAAGTTTCTGACTTTAAAAGATTATTACCACTCATGGAGCTTTTTTGTAAGTTGTCAGCTTCTGTTCAAATCCAAGTTATCATGTATAAGTCTCAAAATGCATCCACATGAATGACATGAAAGAATGAAAGGTCAGTTCAATGGCTAGAACAAACAAGGGTAAGTCTCAGGTCTCACTTGAAAAATATCTGTACTAAAGTATTTAAATTCAAGTACGTACGTGTCAGCAGGTGTCTAACTTCCAGTTATCTTTGACGGAGATCTAGCATTTGACTTAGTTATCCACTCATGGGAATTTCTTGCCACAATACCCAAATGTTCAAAATAGTGGAGTTCCTGTGGCAGATATGAGATAAAATGTGCAGGACTTTTTCCCTTTGAGAGGGTCAGAGGGAGAGTAGGCAGAACTCCCTGTGCTATTTCAAAAAGAGCAGGATGATTTTGTGTGAAAGGCAAAGCAAACCCTACTCTAGTCAATGGAGTACAAGGGGAAAGTTTTTGCTAGTGTTAACTGTCTGCTTTAGGGTGAGCTGAACTGCCTTGAACTATCTGTCTGTATTGATTACATTTCCACCTACTATACTGGGGACACTGGATCTTACACTTAGAAAACACCATAAGACACCATTTCTGATAATGCAAATTTGAACTTCTTTTGCCTGTTTCAGTAGAGTGGCAAAGGCTAGCTATTGAGTTTTAGTACAGAGGGATGCAAGGGATTTTTAGCAAGGGATTAAACTGAAAAAAATTACCCTCTTGTATCCAGATATCTTGCATCTTGTATCTTGTATCCAGATGGATGTTCAGATACACTGGCAAATGTTATAAAGCAGTTTATCAGTGTTCATATCTCTTTTGTTGGGAAAGAATCTAATTCACACAGGAATAGTTTATAGAATCAGAATCATAGAATCAAGTTTATTGGAAAAGACCTTTGAGATCATCAAGTCCAGCCATTAACTGAGCACTGCCAAGTCCATCACTAAACCATGCCCCTGAGTGTCACACATATTTATCTTTTAAATACCTCAACCATCAATGTTATGTGCTTCCTTTTTGTTCAGGAACATTCTTCAGCTCAGTATTTGACTCAGTCTTAAAGTGTGTAATATAAAAATTTTATATGTTTAGTGGACTGATTTTCCTAAACGATATATTTGTCATGAAAAAGCAAGAATTTTCTTGTGCAATCGACCAGTTCATGTTCTTAATTAGTCACTTGTATATGGAATTCTTATTGTAAAGGCTACCAATGAAAACATCCTCCAAGAGTTTTTTCTCCCAGAATGTTTTATAAAATATCAATAAAAATTAAAAGAATCAATATTTGCATACATATTATTTAAAAAGAAATAATAAGTAACCAGTTCGGTATAAACAAAAAATTGAATTTCACATGTCTGTTTAAATGAGCTCTTTAAATTAATTAGAGACTTACTTATTTTAAAGTATTTCTAATTTGGACAAGTTTTTGTCAAACTTTATTTTATATCAGGATAATGAGAACCTGATAAACCCTAGCTTGGAAATATATATTTTTTTATAATATGAAACATAAAGGAACTTTGCTACACATAAAATCTTACTGAAAAACTATTATCAGAGAAGCTTCTCTACCTTAAGTATGTATTTATGCATATTCATATCAGATGGTACACAAATTACTGAGTATTCTTATCTCCCACAAAGAGATTATAGAGATTAATTTCTTACAATTTATATCATGGTATATAAAATAATTCAATTTGCCTTAAAAAAAGTTATAGGTGGCTATATCTAGAGCTGTACACAGTGCATTTCTTTTCTTTATTTTTTCAAAACATTCTTGTTCGAAATCACACATAATTATTTCAGTTTTGAATGCAGCCTGACTATCTCATGGTATTTTATGGCAAAAGACTGAAAATAGGCCTATCTAAATAAATCTGCTTTTACATTAAATTGTTTCTGGAAACAGCCTAATTAGTATACCACCTTTGTAGCTGGTTTCAGGCAAAGTGATGCTGACTGTAAATGGCCATTTGAATCTAGGAATTGGAAAATTAACATGGTTTGAAAACAAAATTAATATCATCAGTTAAGAAGTCATTTGCAGAATGCCGTGGATAAATTTATCATTAATAAAAAAGAAAAAAAAAATCTTGTGGCAGTGTTGCTCCACGGGAGCTGAATGCTTCTCCCAAACCTGGTGAAAGGACAAGCATTTCTCATTTCGCTGCCTCTGACAGGAGTGAATTGTGTCTTTTTCACTGGTGTGGATTATACTGCTGTGGGGATTGCTGTTACTAATGGCAATTGCTGTCTGGTTTTTAGTCAAGGTCTGAGGTGATAATAAGATATAATGACAAGTGAGTTTTGTATTCATTATGATACAAAGTGCAGCTTGGAAAAAGACTCCATGCTCACCTCAGTGTAAGGATAGTCTTGACTTCTTTATTCACAGCAACAGGGTCCTACTGCAGTGTTTCATTGCCACATTGTGACACTGTTAGGATTCACTGTATATGCTCTGGTTTTCTACCCCTCTGAAATTGTATACTGATAGTCATAGTTCACAATAGCTGCATCATCTAATTTCATCCATTGAAAAGTCTCATGACCCCGAGAGGATGGACAAAACCTTCCAATTCAGATAAATATAAGGAAGAATTAATCACCTGATTAGAGTGTATGAAAAGTTAAGCACATCTTTTGGTTAGTTGCAATGATTATAGATCAAATTCCATATATATTAAAATTCAAAAGCTAGGGCAGATTTAGTATCCCTCCATGTTTACATGTACATATGAAGATACTTCGTCTTACTGAAGGAGAATGGATGTGAACTCTGACTTACAGTGTGTGAAGTCCACCATGTTTAATGGGTATATATGCGCATTCATTATCTAATCAAAGACTGAGTTGTCAATTCACCCAAAAAACAGTAGTTTTGAAAGCAAACCACTTCTTTTTCTGCAGAGAATTTTGTACGGTTGTAAAAGATAGTCTTCCTCTTTCTGAAATTATTTACTTTGCATAAGTCAAATCTTTCACCTGCTCTTTACTTCTGTATGAGAAAGAAGCAGTTTAGTTTTACTACAATTCACATAGGACAGATCTAGAACAATTTAAATAGGGTAGGTCTTTACTCCCTCTTTGATTGCTCCCAGAGTCCATCCCCATCTGTAGTGGTAAGGTGCTATGTGGTACAAAGAGGGTACACAGTGCCCTCGGTTCTCTTCCCTGTATTCTCTTATCATGAAGCTCTGGCATTGTGAGAAGTGTTGTTCTCCCTCCCTGGAGTCACCCATGCATGAATTTGAATGATGTCCACTACATCACTCCCCAGCAGCCACAGCTCTTATTCCTCTCTTGTTACCGTGCCTGTTTTTCAAGCCGGCTAGCTCTGCACCGGTAACATTCCTGTCCAGTGGGATCTTTTTCACTCTAGCTGCACCTGCGTGGCGATGGCTGGAGGATAAAAAGGGGGGACTCCAGAATGGCTGGGTCACAACGAGTTTATTGAAACCCCGGCGTGGGGTCCTCACCTCGAGTGTCAGCGTGCCTGAAGACCCCGTCTGACTCTAGGGCGAGACCTTATAACTGGGGGTGTTACACAGAGGGGAGACCAATAAGGTTTTACAGGGGAGTGGCTCATATCATAAACAAACATATAAAGCAACCATACAATGAACATTAGAAGGTGACAATCAGGATTCTGTCCAATCACTTGATGCCTCTTCCAGAATCTTCCAGAAGTGGGGAGGGACCCCCAAAATGATGGACAAGAACAGGAGGCTACCTGCCAGGTGATGGACAGATAACTGTCTCTGGGGGGGAAAACTTAGGGAGAATACAGAACCAATCACAGAACTGTCACTGGGGAAAAAACAGGGATAAACCAAATGTGGGTAACAAAAGGGGTACAGAGAACAAACCACTTTACAAAAGAACGTTAACTTATGAATTAAACTTAAAAATAAAAAATGCACTCCCACACTCTCTTATTTCCTTGGCACTTCTTGCTTCTCTCCCCCTTCTTCTTTGGTGACTCCCCCCAAGTGCTTTGCACCTGATCCAAAGCTTGCCCCTAATTTTAATTTTTCATTTCTCTTATTTTTGAAGGACATGGTGAGAAAAATTGCCTGTCCCGTCAAATTTGCACTAATTTTGTAATGATCTAAGGCTGTGATTATTTTCCTTGATGTCCTACTCATCTTGGTCTGTAATAACCACTGATCTCCTGGCTTCGACTGCCCATGGTCACTTTGTCATCAGCTGTGAAGGAAGCCTTGCTGTGGCATGTACCTTGCTGTGGTGTGTACCTGGAGGTGAGCTGCTCCCTTGTTGTGGCTGCTAATTCATGGTGAAGGGATGTTCACATCACAGGCATGATGCTGACGTGTCTGTCTTCCCAAGGTATTAGGAATGGCCTGCCTGAGTCCACTGGCATGCATACTCAACTCAGGCAGATCTTTCCATCATTTCTAGGCATCATTATCCACAACTGTTGTTTTGCTATTGAGATGAAAAACATGTCTTATTTTGAGATGAATTAATATATTTTTAAAGTAGACCAAAAGCAGGTTATAGTTTATACTTTGAATGAAAGCCACAGGTGGATCAGTTTAATTAAGATGACAGTCAGATTTAGGATTATTTGCAAAAGCTGGAAAAAACAATAGGTGATTTATTATTTCTAATTACTAATATGTGTAACAATAATTTTTTTAAAAAAACAGTATTTTCAGTAGTTATTAATTATGTTTACTTGATTAAGATTCCTTCAGAGACCAAAAGCAAAACTTTAAAATAATTTTCATAACTGGTATGCTTTGACACTTTATGTGGAGTTCCCAAACCCATCATGCATTTCAGAATGCACAAGTACATAAGTCAACTGAGGGCCTTCTGTTTTGAATGAAGGTAAGCTACTGAAAATGCCCAAATCTTGTTTTCATTAATGATTTTCAGAGACCCTAAAAAACTATGAAATGCCATTTGATATGAATCAAATATTTAATGTCAAGAAAGGTAATGAGCACATCTTTTAAGTGATGAGGGCTGCCACAACACATTACCTTTCCCACAAGCCTCTTCCCTGCTCTCTGTAAAAGTCAGGGTCTATAAAAAGAGCGTGGTCTTCACATGAGTTAAAAATTATGGAAGAACCCATGGGCTCTATGCCACACTTTTTCTGTGTTAAGGATTTGATGAAAAGCAAGGGGTTTCAGGTGGGATAGGTGGGGAAAGAGTACCCTCAAGGCAAAGGCAGTAAAAAAGGATATTGGATGATTTTTCTGCTAGTTCTACAAGTTTCCTAGATATTGCAAATCATTTAATCAATCTGTGATACAAAGTGACTGGTGACAGTCTTAGGTTATTTGTATCAGCCCCTAGAAATACATGACACATTTTTCAGTTGTTTCAGGTTATCTGCCAGTAGATGCATTCTTGAGTTTTATGAGACAGTATCCTGCTGTGGTTACATATCTACCTGGTCTCTGTTGCCCATCTCAATCCTTTCTATGTTAACTTATTCCACCACCTTGTGCCAGTTTTCTCTCTTTTAGATATCAATAAAAACAGCAAACTGTGAGGAAAAATTCTCCTTTGCAATGAAGCTTCTGTCATAAAAGAGCTCTACTCAGAGATCATTAATATGTAGGGAGATCATGAAGGAAAGGAAGCATGTTTAGTAACTTTATCTGCCAAACCCTTTAATTTGCTAAATATTTTTTGTGGGTTATTTTTTGTTTCTTTATTTGCTTATTTGGATTTTCCCCCTGCAGAATATCTCAGAGAGTTGTAACATCTGAACCCATTATCAGCTGCTTGTTGAGGAACACCAAGCTATTAGAAATTGCCCAGAAACAAACCAAGTACATTTTTCTTTCTTAATACAGACAAAGTTGGGGTTTTTGATGGTGTTGTTTTATTTTGTTTTGTTGATTTTTGGGGATTTTTTTTAGATTTTCCTAATTTCACTCTTAGATACATTTGAAATAATCTTTTAAAATTTTCCTGACCCTATCAGCCCTAGACACTTCAACAAAAATATTGAATATTTTATAATACAGTATTTGTTATAATAAAATATTTTATCAAGATAATAAATTATTGAATACTTCATAAATACTCAGAGCTCTTACACTAGGTCATTGCAATTTGAGATATTCAAATTTGCTTTGAATTGCAGGGTATTTTTTTCTGGACCACTTTGCTATCCATTTATTAGTACCATCAGAACAATAGAACAGAAGTAAGGCTTTTTTGAAGGGAGAGGAAATTAGTTGTTCAGACATAATTATTTCTCATTCTCACATAGCTCAGATATTCTCAGATAAGATCTCAGAATTCCACATTGAGGGAGGAAAACTTGGGGAGGAGGCTAGAAGAGGCTGAGATTTGTTTATCTATTAAAAGTCTTGATTCAGAGGGAAATTTGAAGTACATCCTGTGTATATATGTCTGTTCAGAGCTGGTTGGAACTACAAAGAAAGAACTCCTAATTTTTCCTTATCTTTCTGCATTATATAATCAGATAAAGGTCTTAGGATATATTGTGAAGCTGGGAAGTCTAGATTATCACTGAAACTAATGCTGCTTTTACTACAGACACCTCCTGCTGCTACCTCTTTACCTCCTCAGTTGTCTGTTCTTGAACTATTAGCAGTTTCCTCAGTGTTATAGTTAGACACAGTGAGATGCCAGAATTATTCAGCTGATTTGTTGGTTTTCAATTTGCATTCAAAACTATTTTCTCTCTTTCTGGTTTTTTGTTTGTTTGGTTGGTTGGTTTTGGTTTGGGTTTTTTTTCTGTGGTTTTTTGTTTTGTTTTGTTTTGTTTTTTTGTTTTTTGGGGTTTTTTTGGGTTTTTTGATTTTTTTGGGTTTTTTTCCCCCTCTGGTGATATATATTGTCATTTGTAAATATTTGTGTAATGTTAAACAAGTAGAAATAAGTTCAAATATACTAGTGATTTTCCAGCATAATTGAGTTAGGTAGGGATATGCTTTCTATTTTTCAGCTGACACTACAGACAAAGCTGTATGTATATGTCTGGTTTTCGCTGAGAGAATTTATGCCAGTCAGAGCAGCCTCTAATTTGTACTGGGTGCTAGATAGATAAAAGCATGCTATAACAGAAACACTGATTAAAAAATTGATTATTTTCTATATACAAGTATATTTATAAGCAAAAATGTCTTCTGGTATAGTCAAGGTTCCAGTCTGTAGTTTTGAAAACATTTGGGATGTCACTGCCATTAGTGAAACTACCAGGATGGACAAGCAAGTTTTGCAGGATGGAGGGTCAAGTTAAAACATTTGTTACTTGTACATAAATACAGTTTAAAATCTCCTTGTTATTGTTGTCTGTCTGATATTAGGGACATTAGGTTTTTTACTTCTTTGCCATTCTTATCATGTTTCAATAGAAGTGTGAAACACAAAGAAATGGGCTGAATTCATTTTTGTAGAAAACTGCCCTGGAGTGGTGTTTCCAGGGAATGTGGCCCATTAAGTTTTCACATTATTGCTGTTTCTTTGAACTTCTTTCCTTTAGTGTTTGTGGTGTCAGAAGATGAATTACTTTTTGTTTTTATTTTTTAAGCATACCTTGTCTAAATGATGTAACAGACAATAGCTTCAAATAGGAGTTTGCTGTATCTAACAACAATAGCATATTCTCATACTGAAAACTGGGATGAGACAGCAGTTAATCTCATTTTAAGTGTGAAATTTTAAGGCATTGCAGGTTTGTTTGTTATTTACTTTCTAGGTAAAATCCTTTACTCACTTAAGTAGTCAAACATTTTGGTGTTGTCTTTAAAGAGATTGGGGTCTTTATCAAAAATAGACCAAGAAAGTAAGAATACTTCTGCTTGTTTCTTTGGAAAATGTTAATAAATTCCAGGAAAAAAAGAGTTAAAATATAGTTTTGATGGATCCTTATAGCATTAATAGTAAGCTTGGCATCTCATTATGCTTTTACTACTATTTAATTAAAAAATTGTTAATTATGAACTTTTATCATTAGTAGCTATCACAAAATACTAAAGGTGATTGGTAAATATTTTTGTGCATTTGTGTATTATCCCCACTAGAATATCTTCATTTTCAAAGTGTGCCTAGATTTCACAAAAATTCATAAATTATCCAGCAACCTCAGCTGTACGAAGAAGAATTTTTCCAACTTTCAAATGAGTTATCTTTGAAAACTGTTGAGGCTGTATCATGTATTTACTCCTGATATGATATAATCTTAATTATTCTTTAAGCTCTTACAAATGCAATTAAGATGCAAAAAAACACATTTAAAAATTGCAAAGAAGCAATTTTTGGTAAGAACAATCTAAGTAGTGTAGTCAAGCATAATCTAATCTAATCCTAATCAAATAATGGCAGTCCATACAATAGCCAGCATATACATGAACTCATTTCCAATCGGAAAGGATCATCTCCTTCACAATGACCTTCCTGTTGTATAAATTTGTACTGGAAATTTCTGAATGTTTAATTTAATTTAAATGACAACATAATCATTTAAAAATTGTGACTTTGGTGAATGAAAATTGTTCAGAATATTTTGTTTATCAAAAAATGTTTGCTACCTATTTATTTTATTCAGTGTTGATAGAAAAACAAATGCATGTGTTTGGGGATTTCTTAGAACTACTGTGGAACATCACTAAATGTCACTTCTTTAGAGTGGTGCTGTCTATTCTATCTTTCTTTATTTCAAAATAAAAGAGAATGATAGCTTTGGGGTTTTTTTTTACACTAAGTTGTTGCATTGATTAGGAGACTTATTAGACCAATGGCCAGGATACTAGTTTTTGTTAAACAAGAACCTACTGAACAAGTAAGGAGTAAGTTGGTATTTAGTCTAGTGCCACATAGGATTCTGTCACATGATGAATAAAGATTAAACGGACAAAATCTTTATTTTGTCTAGTGAAAGAAAAAACAAACCAAGCAACTCGTTTGTAGTCCGTTAAATCACCACTTTGATTAGAATGATTTGTCACTTTAGGTAGAGCAAACTACAATTGATTTATTTTTGGCCATTTGCTAAGACAAGCTGATGTAGCACTCAATTGGAGGTGCGAAAATCTTTCCTCTTTCCCTCACAGTTAGTGGTGAATTTGTGCCATCAAATGAGAAACCATTTAAAGGGACTTTCAGTGGGAAAAAATATGGCTGCAACTAATGAACCAAGGGCAGAATAGAAATTAATCATGATCGGTTATTTAGAGCTATAACATTTCCTAGCTATACAATAATCTCATCTCAATACTGGATGAGCCCAATCTATCAGGACTGGAAAATAAAGCAATGGCAATCCTCACCCACCTTTCACCTAATAGTAATTGCAGCAGAGATCGAAGTAAGACAGATTCAGAGTCTTCTTTACAAGTTTTGAACTGATATCAAAACAAAAAGGACTTCCCCTAGTTTTTAGGACGCTGTGCTATAATAAGAACATCTACCAATTGTACTATATGAGACTTGGCTGCCTTGCTGTCAAAAATGCCAGAGGGGAGCAGGTAAGGATAGGTGAGGCCTCTAATCCTCACTGACTGGAATTAAAAGGCATTTTGAAGTCTTCCAGTGTGTTCAGACTACTTACACCACCCATGGATTGTTCCTCCTATCACTGAATCATAGGAGTCATAGGATCAAGATATTCTTCAGGTATTTGCATCCAAAAATCACAGATGAGATGCCTAGTGGATTAAAGCATTTTCAGAGCAAATCTCCCAGTGATCTCTATTTTTACCATATTTTACATTACATTGCAGACCTCTCTAAGAGTTTTCAAGCTAAAGTCTTTTTGGATGAAACTCAGCAGAAAGATATTTTGTCTGATGGCATCTAGTGTAATTGTTATGAATATTGAGTCAGGATAGATCTAGTCCAGGGTAAACCCCACAAATCCATATTTGGTTAACACTGGGCTCTCAGCACTGTCTTACTCTGCAACCTTGATCCTTTGAGTCTTTCTGGCTTTATTTTTTTTTTTTTTTTTTGGATAGCACAGCCTCTGTGTGCTCCCAAGAATGCTGCTTTAGCTAGATTCAAATACTTCCTTCTTTTAACAGGGGAGTTTGAAATTCTAGTCTTGTCAAAATTCACCTAAGTACAAATCTTGCCACAAAACACAGAATAAAGTATTTTTTATGGTCTGTGTTCATTGTTTTCTAACAAACATATAGTTCCTCATTTCAAAATATTTTGTGTAGCAAGAATAAATCTGAAAATGGTAAAATTTCTCTGGCCTGTTTTGTCAACACTGTTGTACTTTACATTTTCTATCCCAGGGGTTGATAATACTGCTAAGAATGCTCCCAATTGAATTATAATTTAATGAAATAAATTCCTATGAACACTGCTATTGAGACTTGACCAGTGGTATATTTTAATCCAGAGAAACCATATCTGGAATTTACTGATAGCCAGTATGTGATAAGAGACATGAACTAACTGCAACTGTAGTATCTTTGTTTTCTTAAGTCATCAGCAGTGCACCAATAAAATTATGAACACACATAATGAGGTCTGCCTTCTATTCATTAACATAAAAAGCATTTCCAAGGAGTCAAACATAAACACTTGCAATCTTTTTAAAACATTAATTTGAAAGATTAGAGTCTAGCTTTGAAGTGTCATAATATATTGATGGATTACAGGGGATAAAAAGGTTAGTGAAAGGACATCTAAAATGCAGGTTTGAAGCACTGTGCTTTAGCAAGTTGCTTGTAAACCAAGAATTTTTTTTTTCCTTTTTTTTTTTTTCTCCTTACGTTTTTTGCTTAAATTGACAGCTAACAGATTAAAGTTATGGGCTGCCCCACATTATATCTACCCCTCACTGGAGGAAATGTCTGTTATTTCTGAGCAATGAGGGTGTTGTATTTTGTTATGCCACTCTTGTGTATCACTGTGAAATACATTTTCACAAAATTCTTTAAAGCTTTAGGCTGTGTTATTCTATAAAACCTATAAAAGCACTTAAAAAGAAAAGTGTTGATTTCTGAAGGCCTTAGAATTCACTTTACATTGCTGCCTTGCTTTCAAGTTCACGATTTTACAGGTAGTCTTGATTTGAAATCGATCCTTGCAATGTGAGAAAAAGAAAACCCTGAGTTTTATTTGTACTGCAGCTCTTTTGCAGCTGCCACAGTATGAAGCCAATGCAAGTCTGCATGAACTGCACTCCAAGGCTGCAGAATGGTACAGTAAAGTTCTGCTGTAAATCCAAGTTGAATTCAAATGAGTATTTTTTTGTGGTCATGTATTGTCCAAAAGAAAAGGTTTCATGTCTGCTAGCTTGTCTAGATAAGTTTGATCAGCAGGGCTAATAGAATATATTGCTTCTCACTACCAAGCTTGCTTTGTTTATATGGCATTCCAGGCAGCCTGCTTTGTCCTTAAGCAGTGAAGTGGTTGCTGAGTGATGGAAGTATAGTTCAGAGAAACTGAAGAGCTCAGGAATGCAGAGAAAAGTCAGAAGAAAAAGAAAAATCTCTGTATTTCATTTCTTTGGAATGCAGTGAATATTTAAACAGGAATGCTTCATAGAAATTGTCCAATTTGGCCAAAATGTCTCTTATAAATTATACTGGTAAATTGTCAGTATGGAAATCTGAGCTTTTTGAGGCTACAGCATTTCAGGAGCTGACCTTTTAACCTGGAACTTCTATGCAAACTGCTCCAGGGCTTTCACATCCAATAAATGTGTCCTTTTTAAATGAGCATTTCAGTATTTGAATTTTCTTGTTCTTAATCAGATTGAAATTAGATTTTGGACTGTTAGATTCCCCCATGAAATAGAGTGACCTTCTGCATAGATAAAATAGGGAATAATATTGTAATACAAGAGAACACTGTAATTTGCAGCAGCTGTTAAATTTTTCAAAGGTGTCTCCTTTTGTTGCTGTCTTATTTATACAGGGTCTGATGGGGCTCCCCTGTAGTAGTAGTAGTTTGGCTCCTGACAGCCAAGTACCTATTTCACAAAATATTATACTTGTGGTGTGTAAGCAGCCTAATCATGACTTTCAGATTGCTTTATCAATCTTTTCTTAAGTGACTGTATTGTCCACAATGCTGGCAGCACCTTCAATTAAATGTGACAAAATTCAAATCAGATTTTATTCTTCTGCAGCTTGGTGAAGGTAGGAACAGTGGCAGAGGCACTAGAGCTGGCTCTTTGTGAGCATTAGAGTCACAGAGAGATCCATTCACACTCTGTTCACGTTTGGGTGGCTGATGCTACAAAAGAGGCCCAGAATGGTTGCTTCTTTTTCAAATGAAAAGGAGATCCTGCAGAATTTGCACTTCACTAAGAAAGAGATTGCACTAAATTTGCATGCAGGTGAGTGGATAATTCACACCAAATCTTGATGTTATTTTTTATCATTTTTTTATTTACATCTTCAGCTATGCTATCATAGTGCAAACAGTGTGAATGTCAGCAGTTTCCTAGATTTACAGATGTGTGTGAATATGAGCATGTGTGTTACATCTGCTAGTGAACCAAAAGGGGAAGAAGATGCAGAAGAGACTACAAGTAATTTATTAATTACCTCTTATTATAACTGTAGATGTTACAAAGCCAATGAGAAAGCTTGGCAAATGTCTTATATACTCAAATTTACACACCGTTGAAACTGCTATCTTTTCTTGTGCTGTCTCAGTTTTCCTTCAGTGCCAGAGAGAACTTGGGGCTGTTGCTGTGCATTTGTGCACTACCCATGTACTGGAAAATGGAAAGTGAGCTCTCTATATTCCCTTCCTACCCTTTTCTGAGAAAAAGGGGAAAAAATAGCAAGGTGACTTTATAGGATCTAGTATTTGGCAATGTTAGAAGCAATATTTGTACTCTTGAACTTCTAACAGTGAGTGCAAATTTTCCATACCTTTAAGAATAATACTGTCAGTTTTGCTATTTATGGCATGTATGAATTAAGCAGAGTGCAATAGTACATGCAGGAATTCAGTGCAGTCTCACAAGTCTTGTTCTAGGTGATTCATTTTTTCCAGCTGCTGGTTAAAGTAAGCAGATTCATGTGTTAACAGAAACCAAGAAACAGGGAACTCCAAGGGGACAGGTTCAGTTTGCATAGCATGATGAAATATAGTGTTGCTTTGAAAACCATTCATTTTCCAGTTCAGAAGTATTTATGTCTTTACTGTATTTCCAACATGGTTTTTTTAATGAACTTTTACTGCATTGCATTCTGGTAATTTTAAAGAACAGAGAAAGGCATGGCTCTTCTGTAAAAAGAGAACTGAGGAGAAGCCCAGTTGCAGCCTTGGCCTGTAGTGTGGAATGTGTACCATCACAGACATTGAAAGTACTTGGGTGAGGAAATGGAAACCTTAGAATTCCTTCTCTCTGACATTTCTGTGTTCAAGAAATATCTGTGAGAAGCACATTTTATCACATGTTTGAAAACATATGTAACTTTATGGACACGTACCAATTCAACTTTCTGTCGACGTAATATATTTCATATTGGCAATAACTCTGTGTCAGGGTAGTATTGATAGAAGTATGAGATAATGTGGTATTATATGGGAAAAGCTCCCATTATAGTGGGAAATGATTCTGGGACAGAAAGATGAACCAGTGACAGGAAAGGATAAGCTAATATTCTAATGAAGAGGAGCAAAAAATTAGTGGGGTGATTATACAAGTAGTACAGCAGCCTGGATATCTCATTCAGTTGTGCCTGTTTTTTTTTTTCCAGAAATTACAACAAATGGGCAGACAAAGAACACATGATCATAAACTACCTGATCTTGGTTCTCACCCACACTCATATACTTGCATATTTTGTTCCTGAATACAATGGGAACATCCCCATTGCCTGGGAAAATGGGATCAGGAAGGTTATTCAGTTAAGCATTTTGGATTAGTTCAAGGTTGTTTTATTTGTTGATATACTTTTACAGTGGAAAACATGAGATTTGAGGTAGGACTCTTAAGCAATGTTTTTTGATTTCAGTAAAGCTTTCTATGCTGTCTGTCACAGGGTCCTGGATAAACACATTGTGTAGTGGGTGAGCAACTGCTTCACGGGTTGGACATAAAGGGTTCTAGTGAATGTGGTGACATCAGACTGGGGAACTGTCACCAGTGGGGTTCTGTAGGGCTCCATCCTCATTCCTGTGCTCTCCAAAATCTTCATCAAGAGCTTGGACAGAGAACTCCAGGGTATATCAAGTAAGTTTGCTGATGACAGTAAATTGAGAGGAGCTGTTGACTCTCTCAAAGGCAGAGAGGCCCTGCAGAGAGACCTTGACAAATTAGAGGTTTGTGCAATCACCAAACAGATGAAGCTTAACAAAGGCAAGTGCTGGATTCTGTGACTGGAAAAAGGCAATCCTGGTTTCCATACTGAATGGGGAATGAGATGCTAGAGAAAGGCGCCACAGAAAGGGACCTGGGGAGTTTTTGAGAGGAGAAAAAAATCTCTTAAGAAGCCTGAAACCTGCTACATTGAATTCCTGATAAATAATCTGTCCAAACTAATCTAAAATCTAATCATTCCACTTAGATATTTGGGATTTGCCCCCTTGTGAGAAATTAAAACCCTGGCAAAATATATAATTTGGAAAATTTTCTTACCCCTCCCAATCACATTGTTTGCTTTCTGAAAATATGTTAAAGCAACAGGAGAATCTAGAGACTAATGAGCCATTCTGATAAAAAAAAAAATATATATATAAGCTTTAAATCTAGCACAGATACATACCAGACTAAATTCTGGACATCTAATTTTTCAGTATTCTGGGCTCAGTTAACATTTTTGCCTCAATTTCCCCATTAAAAAATGAAATACAATAAAATGCTTACCTTTATAGTCATAGGGATGCTCTGTTGGTAATTAGATGCTGTCAGACAGAATTACTGTAAATTACAGTAATTACTGTTCATTAATTAATTCTGTCAGTTTTATGTTTTATTGTAATGCACTGTCAAAGTGCTATAGTGTTTAAATTGGATGCATTTAAAATGAACATTCACATTAAAAAGGAGTGAAAGAGAACCTTTTATTGAAATTAAAAAAAGTTCCAAAGAAATATTTTATTATGATCTAATTTTGGCTATGGAATTCTGAAGCTGAAAAGTACTGCATACTAGTAATTGCTTGTATTATTATAATTAAAAATTATACAAAAAATATGAAGAGACATTAGGTATTTAAATTGAGTTACTTATTTTAGAGCAGAATTCAGTATTTAATTGTAACATTCTCTGTTGGACCAGGTGTATTTCCAGTGAATGTTTCGTGCCAAAGAGAATGAAGGCAGGAGAGTTGACATTTCCCTCAGGAGAAAAAAGACTAAATATTATATCTGCATCTCCCACTGCTGGAAGTGAGGTTTCCTTTGGCTCATACAGCACTGAAATACTGTAAATATTGGTTTATTGTAGTCATGCAATTTGCACTATTGCTATGAAGTGATGATAATCATGCTAGTTCTATATTCTCTGAAATTTTGTAGTGATTTTATCTGTGTTACTGACACGTAAATATACAGAGAAAAGGATCTGCTGTTTCCCAGGTTAAGACATGGTTGGCAGAATATATACTCCTCCTAAGGCAGCCCAGGATACCATTAGCCCTCTTGGCTACAAGGACACATTGCTGGCTCATGATCTGATTGTTATCTACCAGCACCTTCAGATTCTTTTCTACCAAGCTGTTCTCCATCTGGGTGTCCCCCAACATTTACTTGGGATGGGATTGTTTCTCCCCAGGTGCAGAGCTTTGCACTTCCCTTTTGTTAAGCTTCATGAGGCTCCTGTCAGCCCATCTCTCCAGCCTGTCAAGGTAAAAACTCACTAAAATTATTGCACTGAAAAGGAGAGCTAGGAGAAAGGTCACTTTAGTCTAAGAACAGTGAACAGGGATGGATTTATTTACAAGCATCTCAAGTTTCACCCAGCCATTCAGACTTTTGTGTTTTAAGAGGTTTTTGGTTGGTTTTGTGGTTTGGGGGCTTGTTTTTGTTTTGTTTTGTTTTTTTCCTGGGGTTTTTATTATTCTAGTAATGCATGCCTGTAGGGAATAAAATAAAGTATCATTTGATAGATTCACTTCAAGAAGGCAAGGGAGGCAAAGGTAATTCTACTTCAAGGATCTGGTTGATTTGGGTCCCATAGAGCAGAAAGTTCCCATTAAAAGCGATGTATTGACACTCACATTTCTTTAAACTGGGAGGAATTTAGGTTAAGCTTCTCTGTTGATACTAGCTGTGGTATCGCTTCAAGTAGGTGGAACAGAGCACATCTGGAGCTTTTTTGTATCAAAGCTCTCTTTAAGTTAAAACCAAAGTGGAAGCAGTGCAGGTCATGAAATCCTGGAGTCACACTGTGTCTGTACAACACTGTTGCCCAAGTCAAATGGCACTTTTTGCTCTGATTTACTTTCTAAATTGATCAAAAGTCAAAGCATTGATTTGAGAGTAGGTAGCTGAGGCTCTGTGGATATGAAGTCCTACAACAGTAAAGACAAATACTGAAATGCATTCTAGAATATTACTTGACTGTTCAATTCTCTTAAAGGAGCTGTGAGTGAAGTAAAACTGCTGGCATGCCAGAATAATTCATAACTGGTAAACAGTCTTCAGCAATCGGTGGGAAGAGGATTTCAATAGAGGCCTCAAATGTAGAAGCACATTCTTTTTTATCTAAATCAGCATCAATATTCATCAATACTCCAGTCCCATGCAGTACGTCAATGGTTTTAATTTTTTAAGGTATTCCAAATTATTAGAACAATTTTTAGCTTTTCATTCATTTTTTAATCCAAGTAAATAGAAAATTATTTAATCGAAAGCAAATTTTTCTACACCAGAACCTGCGTTTTGGCCTTTTTCCTTTGTTTTCTTTTACTGGTGTTTTGTTTTCCAAAATGGTATGAGCCTGCTATGCTAAAAATTATGTATCTTTTCTTAAAAGGTTCCCCAGAGCTTTGTTTTGATGTCAGGTGATGAAATAAATTACTACTTCAGTATTTTTAAAGGGGATTGTGTTGCCTAATTTGAAAGTAAAATTGTATTGAATAATAATAAAAGCAAATCCTTTTGGAAATCTGAGATTTTCTCAAAGGTATCTTTTCAGAGGCTGCTTGAGAAAATTGCAGAGACTGGTCTGTTTGAGCCTATGTAAGGCAAAGTTTTTTATTGTTTATAAAATCTGCTATTTAAGGCACCTGCTAAGTGAGACGGAAGGCATTTTTATGTGTTTGTGTTTGTTGCTTTGAATTGTATTGCTTGCATATATCAAGCAATGAATGACAGATAAAATAGTTTCCTTTGTGGGTATGTAAACAATGCTATGTGGCTACTTAATCTGATCAAACAATATTTACTTTGGGCTTTATTATTTTTTTCCTTAACAAATTATGCTTTCATTATAAATGCTGTCTCAGCTACTGAATAAACTCTGTCTCTCTCATTGTATCTGTTAAAATTATGGCAGTCCTTTACATTCAAAACCATCTTTTCTACGTCTAGAATTATGTAAAAAGAAAACATCCTATTAGATGAAGATGACAGCAGCAATGGAGTCATTAATTTGGAAGTAGTAGTCGTAAATGCCTTCTTTCTTAGATTAGAGAATCCCCAGGTAAAGACTCTTCTCTGAATATCAGTATGGTAGTTAGGAAGTCTAGGAGATATGGAAAATGACCAGGGACAGGTTGAGAGAATTCATGGGAGTGGATGTTGACCTAGGTTATTTTTGCTTGATTATCTAGTTAGAGCTTGGGACAAACATTTGAATGTGTGGTACAAATACAGATATTTAATTCCAAAAGGTGAAAAGGTAATCCCAGGTGAAATAATAGCTGTATCTCTAACATGTCAAAAGACCACTTCTGTCAGTGATTATTCTGAGGGGATCTTATACAGTGTTTTGATTTCTTTAGTCTTTAACATGAAATTCTTTAGTCTTTAACATGAAAATTATTCTGTAAGAATGTGGGGAAGCATCTTTGCTTCAACCTGCATATCAAAAATAAGATAATGAGGTGACTTCAATTTGCAGATCTCTTGGGCTAGTTTAAGTTGCATATTTTCAGCTAGTATTCTACTCCCCACCATTTTTTTTTTCCAAAGTCAATTACATTTTTATGTAATAATGGTATTAGTACTCATATAATGTACTTCCTCTATGGACCAAAAATTGGAGGAAAGCAAGAACAATGTACAGTTAAAAATAGTCATGCCATACAATAAGTGGAAAAAGTCATTAATTAGCAGATCAGTAAGTAAATGTAAGTAGAGTGTCTCATCAAACAGCTGTATTTTTAGTGGATCTTTTAATTTGTAGTGCCTAATCTTTGTTCTTAACTCAGGAGAAAATGTAAGGTCACTTTTGGTGTTTGTGAATGATTCACAAACTAAAAGGAGGTAAAAAAAGCATCAATGGCTACTGTAGTTCTAATGGCTTTACCCATCCTGCTGTGTTAGAAAACTTTAAGTAACCCCTGTGGTGGCACTTTTTGCTAAAGTAGCTATTTACATTCCTACTGCAAGCCCTTAAGGTGACCTCAGTTACTGAATTCTGCAAAAGAAAGCTTTTAAGACTGACAGATGTCCCAAATGCCATTGCTGCCATTTCAACAGAGTCTTTCCAGAACTTTCCCCTCCTCTGGATCCCCTGGATGCATCAAGCTCTCTCTGACCTGCCTCTGTGGATACCTCTGTGCCTGCTGGCAGACCCAGACAGGTCAGACCAGGCAGCACTGGGCAGTGGGTCCATAGGGCATCTAATGTATGGACCAAATAGGAACCTTTTCTGTTTGCTTTTCTCTACTGGGTGTTGTATTAGCATTGGACACTGCTGCTGGCTGTCAAAAGTTGGATTGCAGGTCCAGCTGGCTTCTGGTTGCTGGCACCAGGAGCTAAGGGTGAGCAGGCACCATGTGCATCTGTCTTCTGTAGCTGCCAAGGAACAAGATGATGCCATGGGAAATAGCAAACACACTGTGATGACCTTGTAATGAATGCTTACATGGGTGGTTGCTAGACAGATTTGAGTTGCCTGGGAAACCCCCACTTAAGCTCTCAACCTACAATGTCAAGGCAAGAGCCCAAGACTTGCATTTATAGAAGCTAAGCAAAGCATTTGTAGAACATAAGTGCTGGAAGGTGTGAGGTTGCTCTATTCTTAGTGATCACCACGGGCACTTCTTATAGCTGTGGCTCTAATTGTGGCCACACATGGAGTGCTTTTCCTGTGCAGTATCATGCAGTGTTGGGCTTACAAGTAAGAGTTTTACTACATCCTGCCCCTGAAAAGATAAACCATATGTGAAGTCATTATGAGATGGAGGAATGATATGGAAAGAAGTTGTGTGGGATCTGCTGCATTGCACTGGAGGATTATGCCTCCATGAACTCAAGCAGTTATAGGAAGCCACTTCTGTCCATGGAGTGATCCAGAAAGTAGGCAGCATAGACTGCTCTCAAGACTACCCAGATAAGTTTTTTTACAAAATGTTCCGAAGGCCAAGACTGGGAATTATCCACTAAAGCTTCAGGGACATTGTCAGATGGTACAGTGCATGTAACTATGTGAACAGTACCTTTTAATAGGCTGTATTGGGTTAATCACAGCCAGTAACTTAAGCACCCACTCTCTGCTTGTTTACTGACCCCCACTCCCAGTCCCTGCAACAGAATAGGGGAGAAAAGAGCAGAAGTAGGAAAAAAAGTAAGAAAATGCTGAGAGTCAAGATAGACAAAGTGATAGCAAGAGGGGGGAAGGAGCAATGCAAAAGGCAATTACACAGCACCTCCTCCAAGCAGAACAATGCCCACCCAGCATGTCTACCTTGGAAAAACTACCCCATGCTTTTTATTGATGGGATTGACATTATTTGGCATGCAATATCCATTTGGTCAGTTTGGATCAGCTGTCACAGAATCACAGAATATGCTGCATTGGAAGGGTGTCCCCTCATACCTTTTGCCCATCCCCAGCCTACTCTCTGTGAGAGGGCAGAATGAAAAGCAGAGGAAGCCTTGGTGCTGTGCAGCGCTGCTCAGGAATAACTAAATCACTAGTGTGGTACCAAGACATTTGTCATAACAAGTCTAAAGTACCATGCCAGCTGCTATGATGAAAATTACCTCCAGGCCAGCCAGATCCAGTATATACACTGCAATAAGAGATTGTAAAAGAGAAATGCTCATAAAGGTGAATATCTTACAGACAAAAGTCTGGAAAAGCTCGGGTGAATACAGGAAAACCCATTGTTGCACTTTCGAGACATGGGACAGATTTTAATATATTAGTATGCTCAGTTCTTATGTTCACAACTCAATAAAGATATTGAAAAATTTAAAAGAGTTCAGAGAGCACTCTCGGTGATGATGAAAGTAACATCCTTTACTGTATGAAGTTTGTGTTAATCAAGACATTGATTAAGAGTTAAGAGAATTAGGAATCTCCTGAGGCCTCTTCCATCCCCGACTCTGGAGTATAGAGTTTAAGGCACCAATGTTGTAACTTTGACTTTAAAAAATGGAAAACAAGCACAGTATTTTTCTACAAGCAATTGCCGTTGTCCTTTGGGATATGACACTGAAGTTGAGGTTTGAAAATTTTAAACTCAGGATTTTCTGTTTGTTTTCCAAAACAGTTGTCTAGTTCTATGAGAGCTACTGCTAGCTGTGGTGAGTAGAGTGATGAATGCAGAGAATTCCTCTGGGTAACACTCTACAGGAGGTCAGAATACAGAATTACAGTGATTCTTGCTGGTCTTACAGTCTGTCATCCATAAAGTAAATTAACAGCTCTTGTGTTTTCCAGTTTCAGATTTTTTACTCAACTTGTATTGCTTTTATATTTCCAAATATGTATTTTTTAACATTTTCCTTCTTAATCTAGTTAAATTCACACATTTTAATGATTGAGATAATTTACAGTTTTGCACAAAGTTGATTTCTGCTGTTATTTGCTGTATTAGGAACAACTGTTACAGCTAAAATGTGAAGTATAGGCTTTGCTTTTCTCTCAAGTAACACAGACTTTGAATTTTCTCGTTTCCAAGAGCAACTACAATTTTGTCAGTTGTAAGATATGCTCACATGTATTTATAAACATAAAATTTCAGTGAAAATTCCCAGTGTTTAATAAACATAAGCAGTTCTAGATTTAGCAATAATGTAAATGGATTTCTTTTGTTCAGTGGTGTTATTTTGGTTTATACCACTTGAAAAAAAGACACAAATAGTCTTTATATGGGTAATAATAGCTATTTAATTTGCATCATGCTCTAGTAACTTGCTAAAAGAAATTAAATGGGATATAAAAGCAGAGATTTTAAAAACATTTCTTGGAAAGTTTGGAATTATACTTCAGTGATTCTTACTGTGGAATAGTCATTGAGAATTGCATTTCCGCTAAGCCTTTGATGTTAAATCAGAGTTGATAAAAATATGCCATTTTTCCTAACTGGGGTTTATTTTTATCCAATGCTATATCGAAGCATTTCTCTTTACCTTATTTTAACAATAATCTTTCAAAATTCTTTTTCAAGGTTACTCCTGCCCATTTCTTAATGAGTCAATTTTATAATGACAGGTTACTTATGTAGTTGACTGTGTGAGTTAAGGCCACAACTGGTTTTGCCATTTTTGACTGAAGCATAATCCTGAAGCCTTTGAAAAGATCTTCCAATGAAATGTGTCTTTGGCAACATACATCACTGCAAGACAAACAAGCTGATTTGTTTGCTAATGCCTACATCACCAGAAAATGTTAAATCTTTTTTGCGTTTTGCACTGTAACTTAAAGGAACTGAGTCACATAGCCAGTATACTCAGAGTACCTAGAGGAGATTCTCAGTTCCAGACTTCAGCTTCACAAAAAACTGTGAAAGCAGGAGCTCTTCATGTTCACAAAAGGTAAATGAAAGAGTCCAGGCTTGGGAGGTGCTCTAAATGCCAGAACTGCCACTTTGTCATTAATTCAACACTTATTGTCCCTGTAAAGCTGTTAGGGCAAGGTAGAGGCTACACATTTTTTAGGATAAATATACTGTTCATGTACTTGCATGTATGAATATTTGTCATGACCTATGCATGAACTGCACAAAAAATATGTGAAATTAGAACAGTAAGAGTGAAAGAGCATACTGAAGTATATAAGTATGATTACCAGCAATTCTGCTAAGGAGAAACAGTTCCTTATTTTTATACACTTTAGTCTATAGAATCATAAAAAAATAAATAGAGAGTTCCTTAACTCCAGTAAGTTCCTCTCTATTAAATAAAAAGTTAGACCACTAGCACCCCAAGTGGGTGAGATACCGGAGTAACATCCAGTATGAAGCTGGATGTTAGCATTCAGAATTTTTTTAATATTCTCTTTTCATGTTCCAAATGTTAACACTTGAATTTTTAATAAATGTGGGTTTGTGCTTAAAATTGTGGAGTATTAAGGGTGGGTGCCAGAGAGCCTGATGAAAGCAGTTGTCATCTTTCTCCTGAAGCAATGAATCTAAATAGAGTAGTCTTTCTGATATCTGAAACATTGAGTATATTTAGGAATTTCAGGAAATGTGATTTCTTAATTTGAAAGTTATTTTGAGAGCTGCTATGGAAGAGAAGATAGATGTTTAAAGAATTGTCTTGAAGTTAATATAATTAAAGATCTATTTATTGACAAGACAGGGCAGGAATGAGAGTGCATTCAGCAGCCTCCTTTGGCATGTGGCAAGCAGTCCATGGCCTAACTTCAACTGAAATAAATTTTTCACAGAGCTAAGGATAAGATTCAGCACTTTCTACTCTAAGTCCTGGATTTATTTAATTGACTTGTTTTCCTTAACTTTTATATATATATTCACATTAAGATAAACAGAAGCAATGAAATGTTGGACAAAACATTTACCACATATACTTCTTGTCCTAGGAGTGAGAGTGCACATGATAAATGAGAACCACATTGCTTATATCCTACCAAGAGGCTGTTGGGTCGAGCACAGCTAAATGCTGTGTAAGAAGCTGAATGGAAAAGAACAGTGTATTAGCAGGTCAAGCTTATTTAGGAAAGATTTCGTATTGGGCTCAGGGGGAAATAATGTGTTGTTGCAGTGAATAGAATATCTTGAAGATTACATTGTAAAGGAGAATTTTACATTTTAAGCCGGGAAATGTATGCATTATGGATGATTTTCATCTAAGTTTTAGAGGAAGACAAAGCAGAAAAAAATTAGACCATTTCCTTTTTTAACAGCTTCATGATGCAGTTACATGTTCACACATTTTTGTGAAGTGTTAATGGCAAACACAGTAGTTAATGAGGTATAGAGGCCTGATGCTGTTTTATATCTCAGGCAAAAGGATGTGTGATTTATCATATTTGTTTTTCTGTGTCCTTAATTTTTCTGTGATTAATGTGTGATGCATATGCAATGCTTTCTGTATTTTAATGGAAAGACAATTATAGGGTTTTTTTCCCTCAAACTGGCAATGAAAATTCCTTAAAAACAAACAAACAAATTGAAAAACCAAAAAAACACAAAAAAAACCTCTGCCAAAACCCTCCCAAAAAGGCACTTTTAAACACAAATGTATGAACATTTTTAATGCTATCAATTTAGATCTATCATGGCAAATTCTCCTTGGATTAATTTATGATATTATGCCTTAGTGTACACCTCAGGGAATCAAGAACAAAGTTAATTGTTCCTCTGAGATGTACAATTTCCACCCTTTGCCATTCAATCAACAGCTTGGAAAGCAGTAATTGAGAAACAAATCAGAGTGTATTAAGTTATTTCTTAGAACAGTTTTTGCTAGAACATATAGAAATAGGGGCAGCTGGCTGGTGCTGGGTTCTTACACGTCCCTCTGGCTACTTGTGGAGGCAGGATGTTAGACTAGACTGATTTAGGTCTGACCCAGTATAGTAATTTCTGTGTTGCTTACCCTTAGCCTTTGTTATTCTGGGTCAGTTGATCAACACATTAGGAGCTGTAACCAAGAGTCTATCCATGTTTTGACCAACTGGTAAGGAAAAGCTTAGCAGCAGGCTGTACTGTGCCTGCTTATTCAGTGTGAAATAAAGACACACAAGAGCCTTTGAGGGGTCGTTTCCTTTTTGTTTCTTGTTTTACCAGTGTATGTTGTGCTAGTGGGAACTCAGGGTAACACATTCTAGACAATGTTACAGCTGTTCCTGAATGATTGAGTTTATTAACATGCCACAGGGTTGTGTAGTTCACGACTGGAAATATTGACTAATATTGAAGATGTTTTGGGGCAGTTAGATTCTCATATGTATCTTTACATTACTGTAAAATGCTTTTGATATTGCCTATATGCCGTTATTGCAAATGTGTTTCTGATCTGTGTTTTTCTGACCAACCCTGTGATACTCACTCTTTTGTCTTGTGAAATTGCCTATAAATTATAATTAGGAGGAATTATAAAACATTTCCACTTTCTCTTGTTCTTCTCTAATTAATATGATCATTGCATCTACAGCATACCATAAAGAAGCAGTATTAATTCATGGGAAACCTCAGTGTTTGTCTTAGTGCCAATGCAGCAACTTGATGTAGTATTGGCAACAAACCCCACTCCTAGTGTGTTATAGTGCAGATTCTTCCTGCTTCCCATTTACTGCTCAGTGTTAGCAATATTTTGGGAATGACTGCTGTGAATGATTCAAGGCTAGTTGCTGTCCTTTCTCGTTCTTTTTGATCATACTTGTGACAAACTTAAAAGTGCTTTTCCTATCCTTTAGAGCAGATAAAAAATAAGACAAAAACATCATGTGGAAGCACTGTGCCATTTCCACATGAAATTCTGCTTCTGGTTGTTAATATGCACTTCCCGATACCGTGAACTTTCCTAGAAGTTAGAAATGAGAAAGATCTTTTAGGTCACCTTGTCTTCCCCTCAGTTGTGTGTAGGGTAGATTCGCATAAGGCACAGTCGTGTCCCCTCTACAATGAAAGGAAGCATTCTTTTCACATGGCATGAGGACTTCACTGATACTGGAAAGGAGAGAAAAGACCTTTTTCCTGTAAAAGGGTGTGTGAGATGAAGTTGTAGCACGTTGGCATAAAAGGCTCTTTGTTAATTGCTATTGTGCTAATGGTGCTTTGAATATGAATGTTTTGTAAGCAAGAAACAGGCAATGATTCAGATGAACACTGCCTCAAAGAAAACTTAAGCAGGGCTGGAAGTGAAAGAAAGTCTTTGGCATTTTGCAGTCTGTTTTTGAATGGCTTGCACAGATTCAAGCAGTCGAGACCATACATGTAATAAACAGGGCACTGAAGCTGTAGCATCCAGTACAAATTTGTTTCAAAAAACCAAAAAAAACCCCAACAAACAAACAACAACAACAAAAAAAAAAACCCAAACTAATCAAACACACAAAAAACAAACAAACCAACAACAAAAAAACCCCCAGCATTTATATTACAGCAAAGGTGCTGAAGAATTTGCTAACAAATTTGTATCTGTGTGTGTTATACACACCTCTGTGACATATGCACTGAGGTGTTGATTTTCAGAAAACTGTGAAGTGCCTGCTTGTGCACATGGTAGAAATGGCAAGTCTCCATACTATCAGACTATATATCTGTTTTCATGAAATTATTCTCCCATATTTTGAATATCTGGTGAAAATTTCTATATTGATGAGCTGAGAAATCATTGCAACAGGCAGCTAAAAATATCTACCTTTTCACAAGCCAAAATTTAGGAATTCAAAGATAACTTTAGAATACACAGTATGCTGATAATGGCATAAGATATCTGAATAATTTTATGTTTATTAATATTATTAGGAAGAAGTATAATATATACTAATATATACATATTTCCATTCTTGAACATAAAGGAATTAAAGAATAGTGTAAATAGGCTCTACACTTATGGAATCATGAAGCTGTTTTGTCAGTTCCACAGCAGAAAGTGTGCACATTATTCTACACTTTAATAAAAATTATTCTGTTATTTCAGTACAATTAAAGTGGTTTAACAGGGTATGCTGCTGACTAGAGTAAAACACTGCAGTGATGTAGTAACAGCAACTTCTATTCCTAATTTCATAGATGCATAAATACATACATACATGCTTAATAGCATAATCAAGCATACCAGGATAATTTGAAGGGCCATTTTGCTCTGTGAAAATATAAAAAAAAAACTTGAGGAGTGTCCCTGGGGGGATTTCTTTAAGAACTTTTTTTTGTATGTTTAAAATGTTGAGTCTCAATGGACACTTAAATAGTTCAGTATTGTACTTAAGAGAAGCATAGAGAACTAGCAGTTGTTATTTCTTAATCTGCAAGGGGCTATTTCCAAGCTGCAGACTCAGTCAAGCAGTGCTTTATTCAGAAGAACCCTCAAGAAACCCATTGCAGGTTTTGCCTGAGTCAGGACTGTGAGCTTGTACTCTTTGCATTGTTACAAATTGTAGATATTTCCAATGAGGTTTCTCCATTGGTCTTACAAGTAAGAGTCACTTGAGAAAGCTCTTTTTCAGACAGTTACTGTTAAAAGGAAACAATTGCATTCCTTCAGATGGAGTATACTAACTTGCTTCTATTCCAATTATTTTGGTGGGTTATTATCTCCTGTTTGTGTCCAGTGTTGATGTTTAGTTTATTTTCCTTAAGATACTTTTGAATGTTAAAAAAAAAAAAAATGGAAGGGCAGGAGATTCAAAATTTAGATAATTAAACTTTAGGAACACAGAGTGTTTTGTTAGAGATGTGGCTTTATTATAGCTGACAGTTGACCATTCAATCATTTGGAGTTTAGTAAAGGAAGAAGAGTATACACTGGTGAGAGTGTATGAGTCCTATAGGAATAATACTAAAGTCTATACAACTGAGAAGTTTTGCCCTTGCCATTGAATTCTATAAGCTGCCTTAAGAGTTTTTAGAAATGTGAGCATTCTCTGAAGGTTAGTACTGGATGTCTTTCTAAATGTTATGTTTTATGTCAAAAAGAAATTTTTGAAATTGTTATAGAAATTGCTGGATTAAATTTTATGGCCTTCAAAAAACTTGTTGTTTCTCTCCCTAAAATATATGACTCTATCACATTTCTTGTAAATGAGTACAATGCAGAAAAGTAGTTTAAACTCTCAATATACTGACCTGATACTGCTTTGTGCCTGGTGGTCTGATTTTTAACAATTGGGGCAGTTGCTGCAGAACCACAAGTACTTACAGCACCTAATTTTAAGAATTCATGGTTTAGAAAAGTAAGTCAGAGTATACTGTCTGTGCTATTACTGTGTCCATTGGCCTACCAGCCTCCACTGTGCAGCTTTTGACAGGGGACAGTGCTCCTGCTTGCAAACAGAGAGGCTGTAGCATGGGAACACATGCATTGCCTGCCCTGGGAGAGAGGCAGCATTTCCCCCTTTTTCACCTTGTCGCCAATACTTCTAGTCTGATTTCACAGGAATAATTTTTGAAATTTAATGTTAGGTTTTCTGATGGTGAAAAAGATAGTGATGTCAAGAAGACATGGCTGTTCATTTGCTGGACATGTTCCAATACATCAAATACTATCAATGCCATCCAATGCCTCTTAGGTCAAGGAAGACTATTTATTCCCTCTTACAAGTGACTGTTTCTGTTATAGAGCTCCCTTTGAACTGTAATGTTAATAATTTTTATGTAGTAGAATCTAGAGGATCTTTGAAAATCAGTTTTTTGTTGCCTTAGGTACACAAAGTAAAAATGTCCGTGCATTTGCTGAGTTTTAGAGATGCATTGTCTTTTTAAGGTATCTGTCTCCCAATTTTATGTGCATTATAAAAATAAATTCGAAATGGACACTCATTTGTATCTTTTATTTATTCTTACAAAATACTGATGTACCTACAGAGAAAGCTTGACTAAGTATTAAGACAAACAATTGCCCAAATTAAGTAGAAAATTAGGAAAATTGTGTAAGATCATGAAATTTTGAGGTAAGGAACAGTAATATTTCTGTATAGATTAAAAGCTACCTTAAAAAATTCACATGACCTAACCTGTCAGTCAAAAATCATACTCTGCACAGCCATAATATCCAACTTCTGTCTGACAAGTGTTATAACTGTACAGTTGAGATATAACACATTCACCTGTAACAGGGTTTCCCCATGGACAGTGTACCAATACAATGCATGTTATATAAACTAACATCTTTGTTGTATTTTAACACTTTTGTTCTTCTGTTGGTCAAACACTGACTAGTAAGCCGAAGTCATAAGGAAAGGCCAGTTTCCAAGCTCTAATGCTCCACATCAGTTTCCTATGGCAAGTTTCCTGGGACACTGACACAAGTTTCAAAAGAATCATAAGTGCTTATATTAATTGTATTCTCACTATGAAAAGTGATACCATAAAAATGGCTCCCTTTTTCTTTGTTTTCACCTGTTTCACTAGTTTTATTAGGTTTTTTTTCTTAATCTTCATTGTTGAAACGTTGCTTTATGTCAAAATCCCCAGTATAATTGTTGCTTATTTATAATATTTGATAAAAGCAAAAAGTTGCAGGCTTACCCAAAAGCATACTGTTTACTGTAATACAGCATCTAGTCACGTGAAATAGGGGGAAAGCACTTTGGGTGGGAGATAAGTACGGCTTCATTGCTGAGTTCCCTTTTCTAATACTTTTAAATGTTCTCACAGCGACAGCTTAGTCTGTTTCCATGCTAGTCATCGAGCTCATTTCAACTCAATTTGCTTCCATGTTCTGTTCATGCATACGTGACAAAAGGAGGGCAGAGTTTCCCATTTCTCTGGTTGTTGACAAAGGAAGCCCATTGTACTTGAGAACAGCTGAATTATTATCTCTTTCAGTGCACAATAAAATGTCACCACTATGTCACAGCAGCAATACACATGCTGACACCAGACTTGGAAAGTACTGAAAGCAATGAGGGCCACAGTAGAACCACTCAGCTAAATGCCTGTCCTTTGAATACACAGGAAGAACATTAACTAAAATTCCCAGAAATAGCTGTCAAAAGATTAAAGACTAACGGACTTCTGTCCTCAGGCACATGAAACCTCACATTCTGATTCTCATTGCTTTGCCTATGCAAAAGCTATTGTCAAATGGAGAGGGCTTATTGTTTTCTTTTTTTTTTCTTTTTCTTTCTTTTTCTATTGTCCTTACTAGGCATGTGCAGAGGCACCTGGTGAGACTGGGTACATGAACTCTCTACAGCTAGAGTCCCATGAAGGACCTTGATCCTTGGCTATAATTATAGTGTGTGTTTTGTGAGCACAGAATCAGATACTGTGCTGTCAAATGTGAAGCTGCAGACAGGTGAAGTGTCCAGTTATTCTTTGTTACCCACAGCCATGAGTATTTATGCTCTGAGGTTCAATGTTTAAATGTTTTTTGTGAAGTTGCTTTATAACCTTTCTGCCACCCTTCCTTCACTCCAGCCTCTTAATTTTTTATTCCCAACTTCTTTCCATGGCACTGAAAATCTGACCATGCCACCTAGAGCAAGTTTAATTATTACTGTGGCATCTTCCTTAAAATTCTTGCTTCACTGTGTATTCAGTGGTTACTTTTGTATGTTCACGTGTTTCATAGCTAGGAGAGTTGTCAGGGTCCTTCTCCCTCTTCCACAGTTGCCCAGCCTTCTCTGCACAACATAGGGATAGCAGTGAGTATCTGGTCCATTCTCATTTGACTTTTAACCATAGTGAACCTGATCTTCCACTGCATTTCTCTGCTCATATCATAAGGAGGTCTGAAACTTCTGTACTTAAGAGAAGAAAATCCAATTTGTTCTGGTCTTTGGCCTTCACTTACCTACCTACATTGTCGTACTGACTCCACTGAACAAGTTGCTCAAGTTTTTGACCTTGCCCATTAGCTTCAGTAGCTGCTACATATAGCTGGGATTTGTCCTCTTTTTCTTCCTTTCTTGCCTTTTTTTTTTTTCCCTAGTATCTGTTTTCCCACTGCTTCCCATTTTAACCCTTCTTGTCTATTCTTTGCCATGATCTTCAAATTCTCTTCTTTGCATCTGAAATTGCTCCACTACACTGGAGAGTCCCTCTCCAGTGAAATTTGCTGTTCTCAGTGTGTTGGCAGCAAAGTGAAATGTGATGAAAACCTGATCTCTGAAGGGTTCTTTGCTGGCATATCACTGATCAGATTTTTAGTAATTTTTACTTTGCTTACAGCACACTAATTGAATACAGCAGAGCAGAACAGCAGGGGACAGAAACAGAAAACACTGAGTCCTGACAAAGGCTTTCTCTAGGGCTATGTGTTGCATTAGCATCTCTAATAAGAGAGCAAATGCTAACTACCCACAGACAATGAAGCAGTAAGATCATTCATAGATTGAAAATCATTGAATATGCACATCTATGGATATTCAGATGTGCTGAAATCCTGGGCAAAGTTGTAAGCCAGGTTGCCTATTCAAAGCCCTGACATTTTAATATTTAGTTAGAAAACGCTATTTTTGAAGATACTAGAAGCACATGTACTGTCCCTAAATAAAATTCAACATGTAAATTTTATCAATATTCATGATTTATTATAACTGTCAGGATAGTTGTTATTTTATAAATGATGTTTTTGGGTTTTTTTTCTGTTCGACTGCTTTGTAGGCAGTTGGAAAATATGTGTTATATTTGCTCCATTACTTTTCCAAGTAAGCAAATTTGCCAGTGACAGTACTATTTGCCAGTGTGGGGCTGAGGAGTTGAGAACAAATGCAGAGATATATTACAATCTCAAATGAGAGTAATTAAAAACAAAATACTGGCCCTTGAAAAATAAAATGGAAACAGACATGAGTTGATGGTGAAGCTGATTTGTAGGACACTTTCCATGTTAGGATATTGCTTTTGTCATACAAATATTTGACCATCTGGATGTAGACTAATATAAAGTACCTATCTCTACATCAGTGAGTCACATAGTATTAAAGTTGTCAAAGAACTGAAAAAAGAGAGGCCAGAAAAATACATTCTAGTTCTTACACTACAAAAAGTCAGGTATCATGTTCCTCTGCATTTAGTCTCATATGCTTTTCATTGTTTATTTATTTATTGTTTGGGATATCATAATGAGGAAATTCTGTTTGGAGACACAAACAGGAAAAAAGATAAGAGCTGTTGAATTTCATGAGTGGTCCTAGAATCTGGATTATACTTCAGTTTTTCTTTGTGCAATTATTTTTAAGCTGTCAGTGTATATCTATTTCAGAGTTTTATAAAGATACAGCAAAACAGTAAGTGTGTCATAAAATTGAACAAATACATGGATGCCTTTCTAAATGCAGTTGTTTAAATTTGGGTTTACTTTTCCAATGTATTTGCAAGTAGTTTTTGCATCAGTGGTTTACTAAGCTTTCTGCATTCACTCAGTTTAATCCAACACCTTCTTATGCCAGCTAATTCACTAAATTCCTAGGGACCACTCATGTAACTGGCAGTGGTGTCCCTTAGGGAGTCTTTGGTTGGGATAATGTGAATGACTGCATAATTTGGAGATTGTCTCCTAGGTATTATCCTGCTCCTCCTAAATACATGTTGTACAAGGTGCAATCTGCATCATTTCTGATAAAGCCAGATTTTCATTCTTTTTTGGGGTACAGGTGAACATTGATGGTATTTTCTCAACCCAGGGAGATTTATAAGATTTATCCCTCAGTGGAACTATGATTGGATGAGCTGCAGGAAAAGCCTCTGCCCTGTCATTCAATCTTTTACTCATGATCTAGTTACCTGGTCTCAATTTGTAGCTTTTCTGTAGCCCACAGGAGATCACTTTTTCCCATATATTTCTCAACCTCAGCTCAAGCATCCCTCCCAGTCTTGACAGCAAGAGCTAAATGATAAAATAGGTGTCTAGACATTGCTATATTGCAGTTCTTAGAACTAAATAGTCTTTGGTCTAGGTGCCTTATAAATAATTGAGACAATCTAACCCTTTGTGAATTAGCAGTGCTTTGATTCTTTTTAGGGAAGCAGAATGACTGCTATAAAAGGTATCCAAGCTTTGTGATATTTCCTTGTTGTAAAATAGATTGACATTTGAGGCTTTTACACTATTACAATCAAATTGCTGCTCTAAAGAGAGTTCATGATTGCAGTTTCTTAGAGAGGTGTGATTCAGTTTGTCTTTCTGATGGCCTCTTTGCTGCCACTGCAATTTAACTGATACATGTTTTCAAAAGCATATTACTTTGCATATTTTTATTATTGTTTATTTTTTAAAATATACATATTAAAGTACACTCTCTCTTTGAAGGAAGAAGGGACACAGAAGGGTCTCCAGTCTAGTGATTACTAAGAATTCAGAGGGTTTGTTTCCAGCCATGCAACAAATCCTTGTGTGACTTTGGTCAAGATGATTAACCTCAGTGCACACTGGGGAGAATGAACAGCATTTACCAGTCATAGGTAAACGTAGCTAAACACAGCATGTTCTGCAAGATGTTTGGGGATCTTAGATAGGTAGATAGTGTATATGTACTGAATCAGGCAGAGGAGGGAAATAGTCAGAGCAGAAAGCTAGAGTTAAAAAAAAATGGAAAAAGGAAAAATACCAGATAAAATTTTTAAAAGGCTGGGAGATGAGTGGGATGATGAAACCAGCTGGGATCATTTGGAGGTGAATAATTATAAAAGATGTGGTCATATTCCATGTTAATAGGGCAAGTGACATACACTAAGATGAATGTGTTTGTCTATGTACTTCTAAAGTGGTGAAGCCAACAGCATTTCTGAAACTTGGGAATCTGCTATGTTGATCAGTTTTCTTCAAAGTTCAAGGAAAACCACAGTGGTATAATATATGAAAGTCAAAGAGGAAATATTTTCTCCAATGAGCATGTTACAGCTTGCATTAAATGCTAAAAATTACCTTTGAAAAAATATAATGTGAAGAGAAACATAATTGTTTAAAAAGTATAGGTGAACTAAGTTTTCATTTAGGAAGTATATTTCAAAATGTTGTGTTCTGCTTGGGAGAAATTTTCCCGAACCCCTACTTCAATGTATCTTCTCTGCTACTTCTTTTTTTTTTTTTTTGCGCTTTATTTAGGCTCATGGATCATGATTTAGATTATACTTTATAAATACATAAAAATTTATAAATATTCACTTTGCACACCACCTTTTATGCGTAGAGGCATAATGTATTCTGAAATCATGTGTCAGTATCTGAATGCCGTTTCAATCAATATTCTTATTCAGTGAAAATAAAGTATGTTTTTACTTTTGTTTCCTAAAACAAAAACATATGGTTTTACTTTTGTTTCCTAATTCATTCCCCAACATTAATAAAGAGACAACAAGCTGTAACAATCTGAGTGTTTTAATTTATCATATTTTAGATGGTTGTAAGTTTTTGCATTTACTACTACTGAGCAAAACTTATCTCAGTTTTTTGCTTTTACAAACTGTTGATTTTCAGTTAAAAGATTGACTAGAGATGCAGAGATTGATAATTCCCTGAGTGCAGGGTGAATTTGGGAAAAGAGTATCAAGAAAACAAACCTGATTTTCCACAGGAAATATATATATAATATTAAACCAGGTGAGAGTCTTATTGACAAAGCTTATCTAGTTGCAGTATTTAGCAGAAAACAATCTGTGGTGTTCTGAAACTCTACTCAGTTGAGCAGTCTTGACTTAGGCTATGCTGATCATTAATGGAGACTTTTTCTACTAATTACTGGAACTTGATTACAAGTTTCTCTGTCTTACAAAACAGTGAAGGTCACATTGGTAGGTAGTTTGTCATTATGTTGATACAACATCTGCTTGCACCCAATGCCTCGAAACTGTTTGCATGAAAACCCTTTGGATAGAGTCCATTTGTTCTCCAGGTCAAATGGCACTACCCAGGAAAGCAATTCTACCATGTGCTGAGAAATGTCAGTTCCTATTAACTCCAGTTTAAGTGAAGAGGCACAGCCCTTCTTAGGAGATGCAAGGTAGTGTCAGCACAGATTCTACAGCTGAAATTCAGTTCTTTACAGAAGCTCTGCACAAAGCCTGTGTATCATTTAAGTGCCACTTAATTCTTTATAATGGAGCTCGGAGTGGATTTGAAGACGCTGATAGGCTTTTTGCTCTCTTGTCTGCAGAGGGCTGAATTACACCCCTGGTGAATATACACAGTAAAAAGGCAACTACACTGCCTCAGGAAATACACTATATTCCTTTGCTTTGACTAGTGTTACTCACCTTCAATTACTGATGAAAATTCTTTGATATTATGCTGATAAAAATTGTTGTACATTTTGCTCCCTTCCTATATTACACATTGAGCTTCACTCTCATACTGTGATATAATGTGCAAACCAAAAAGTGAAAATGCAAAAATAGATGAAGTCCTGGAGACAAGAACAGGGCCTCCCTCGTGGCACTGTGTGTGAGGCCTATGGGTTGGTGAGGCTCCTGAAGCAAAGCCGTGAGTGGGTGGAGAAGCAGAATTAAAGGGACCAGTAATGGGGAAGAGATCCCAGCGGGAAGCAGGATTGGAGGAGGGTGTGGAAGCTGAGGAGGCAGAGTTTTGATACTGATTAGCTTTAAACCATGTGAGCTGGCTACCTTTTCCCTACAAAAGAAGTTCTGATTCTCAAGGCCTCAATGCATGAGCTGGTCTATACCCAGCACAGAAATGTTTTATACTTTATGTTTTCTAGAATACCCTTGGTGTATTTCAAACTTGTGTGGATATAGCCAATACCCAGGGCAAGAACCCCATGGATTTGTGATAATACCAATAGCAACCAAGCAACACTGAGAGTAATTCTGAGATACTTTTTTTAAATATGATTACTTCATGTCATATTTCCCAGAAAACCTCCTAGCTGAGATAGTAAAGACAATCTAGTGGATATTTCTGAGTTTAGCTTACTATTCAGTCTTTCAATGATCCTTCATATTGTTGAAACATTTATAGACATAGCCATTTTGATACTGTGAATTAAGAAAGATGCACATGCAAGTAGGTCAGATTTGGTGTGAACATTTTACTGAGCTTTTTCTGTTAAGCCTGTAGCTGGATGCATGCCTTCACTGAAAAAGATGAGGCTATGATTGTCTGTTACAGAGAGGGAGTTAGTCTCAAAAACTGACATGATCCACTTGTCTGTAGAGCAGTACATCTGGTGCCCAAGTGTTGCACTTTTGGACAAACAAAGGATGAGGCAGACAGTAGAAGGTTAGGCAGGAAAGTCCTATTTTAATTTTCTGCTATCTAATAGACATTTTGATCAGAAGACAAAAGATTGGCTGCACAGGTTGCCACCTTTTCACTTCATTGGTGAACATCACTATTAATCATGTTTTTCCTCCTAGAGGAGAAATATGTAAACAAAATAGATAAGTTCTAATTATACATAGTTTACATGAAGCTGCATAAAAATCTCCACTACAAAATTGCAAACACTGAAAAGCAAGCAAATTTAAAGCAACACCCAAGTAGAATCCACATTTCTGTGTATTATGTGCTTATACAAATTAGCAGAGTTGTTTGAAAAAATTGTAGTTATGACTCACTTCACCACTGATTTATATATTGCCTATTGAACAGTGCAAATTCCTATGTAGACATTTAGGCACTGAAGAGGTTTTATAATTCAAATATTAATATGAATCTCAGACTGAGCTTCCAGTGAAAGAAATTAGGTTTTGTTATATTGCTAGAGCTTACCAATGATACCAGAGCTGAGGACACAAGTTATTTTGTGTCAAAATATTGGAAAGGGTTTTATTAAAAGACTTTAAATTGCACTTCTATTTCTTGCCATGATCCAGTGGCATTGGGAATTGTGTTCTTAAGCAGTTCCAGACAGAAGTCAGGCTGAATCACACGTTCAGGTGAGCATAAAGCTGCAGCTGCCACTGGGATAAATGCCTGTTTTTAGTCTCCTTGGACCCCAAATTGATTTGGTACAGCATAAGCTTCTTGTACTCTTGTTTCACTAAGTATTTCTCCTGTAGTTCTCTTTGTACTGGGCTTATGATTATTGAAGGTGTGTTATGTGTATTGGTGTCACACATCAACATAGAGAAAGGCATTATCTGTGTCCCTCCATGTCCCTCAAGTTCTGGCCTTGAATCCTAGGACACATATGCATAAATTGAAGTGGTAAAGTTTTCTTATAGTCCAGCCAAGAATTGGTGAAATGATCCGTGGAGGAGCTGAGGACTATTTTCTGCAAACTGCAAGCCTTACAGTTTGAGCAAAAGTTGGTTTGGGAGACCTTACCTTGTTTAGCATGAGTATATGGCACCATGCAAGTGAGTGTCTCTCTGTATATGTATTTTATGGAAAGTATCCTAAACACTCCACTCTACAATATTGTCTTCAGTGAAGAGTGAAAGAATAAAGGAATACCAGATATTAGTAATATTGTTTGCTATTCTTTTATGAGAAGGAACCCAGATACTACAAAGGTGCACTCAAAAGAAGTAGCACTACAGTCCAGAAAGAAATCTACAGCTATTAAAGCCCCTTCTCTCCCTACCTTGAGGAAAAAAATTCTACTTACAACTCCTTTGCTTTTTACTTTATTGCAGTCAGGGCTCTGCAGTTCCAAGACTACATGCTGTGTATGACCTTGTGGAAATTTTGCAGAGCGAGCTTGCCAGAGACACAAGAATTAAGAGTAGACACAAAACACACATAACACCAGCTTTCTGTTAGAAACCTTCCTAACTAGACTTCTTTCCCCTTGTAGTAATAGGCTGTTTGTTCCTGTCTTTTCCCTCAGCTTATTGTCTCCTTCTCCATGATTTCTCAACCTTTGCTTCACTCAACACCTGTCCTTCTTATGTTCCTGGTTTCTGCCCTTGACTAAACCCCTACCATTGCAAGTATCAGAGAATTTCACAATAGCTGTCATTATACTGATTCCTCTAACTGTTTATTATAGCTTTTCTCTTTCCCCTGCATATCTCACGTCTATTTACATTGAAGCACTTCAGGATAAGGATGGTCTGCTCGGGTTTGGAGAGAGTCTTATACAATGGATCCCAGATCTAGGACACCAAAATGATTAGTTAGGATAGTAAGTCTTTAATTTTTAGTCCCCCTCCAACAATGTTTCCTTGAGCGGAAGGAGCATGAAGTTAGAAAAATAGCTAAAAATTTCTCTGTTCTTTTGATTTATAGTAAAGCGGTCTTTGGGTTTTTTTTGTTGATTTTTAAGTTTGAAATTAAATTTGTTGGCACAGTAGGTGTTGTAAATAATTTGTAAATTGCCTAGGGCTGTCTACATTAAAAACTATTGCTGAATTATCAAATAATGAAAATAGACAACTCAAATGAGAATGTGTTTAGTGATAAGTGAAATGTGAATTCTCCTGCCAATTGTTTTTGGTTTTGTTTTTTCTTCTTCCTTTTCTGTTTCATAGCACGAATTATCAAAACAAAACAGTGGTGTGAAATGCTTCCGTGTTTAGAAGGAGAAGGCTGTGATTTGCTAATCAATAAATCAGGCTGGACCTGTACACAACCAGGAGGACGGATAAAGACGACCACGGTAGGTCACTCCTCTATTCTATACTTCTTCAATTTCTTATTCACTTTAGTTTGTTGGAAAACAAGAAGTGATATTTTTAATTGGTTTTCAGCACTTTTATATAAAGCTTATTGTCTCATAATTAATCTGTATGCCCAAATGTGCATGCTGAAATACGCAGCAATATTATCACAAAATACAACATTGGAAAAGATAACAAAGGAAAATGTGTAATTCCCGTGGTTACTAAGAGTAGATATTATATCAAGGTTTTCTTATAAGACACCAGTGGCTTAATTAACATTTGTATCCAGCCTGAAGACAGTATCTTATTGTTTCAACATACACAAACTTTTTTATGCTGTGGTAGTGTAGGGTGTAAAACTCAATGTGTGGTCTAACAGGGTGAAAAGAAAGCTTTCACTGGGGAGCTCCGAAGAAAATGTTTTTGCAATTCCAACCATGCTGGAAAAACAAGTTGCACAGATAGATCTGTAGTTTTCAGTGAGATCTACAGAAAATATAGCAAAAGATCCCTTTTCCCAGCTTCCTTTGGCCCTGGTTTGTGGATAAATCCCTCAATTCTCTGATTAGGTGTCTTGGGGCATATGCTTGTAGTGAAGCTGAAAGTATATAGGACAGTAATAGTTTCTAGGGTCTATAATGTATCAAACAGATTTCCAGAAAATGTTCTCAAATACCAGCGATTCTTTGACTTAAAAAATGGAAAAAATCTGAAGAGATATAATAGAGCAATTTTCTGATAGCTTGCTAGGCCTCTTGAAATTATTTCCCCTCCTTATAATCTTTTTTTAGATTTACAGGGAGCTTGAGTGTAATTTAAATAAGTGCAATTTCAAGAATATTTAGTCTTAAAAGTACTTATCAGTGAGGACTAAATTAATGCCCATCATCCCCTGCACAATTTTTCTGTCTGAGCAGGAGACAGGCAGCAGTATAAAACCTTTTATTGTTGTAGAATGCCTGTATTTAGAAAATTAAAATGATTTTCACTTTTTTTAAAAGGAAGATACAGTAATGCTTTAAGTAAGATACCTACAAAACAATTTTTATGAATTGTGATCACTGATTTTATCCTTCTGTATTTACCAGATATAATATTCCTTATGGACAGGGCTATAAAACTTAACTCGTCTCTGAGGTCTTACTTAAATATAGTTTGCCTTTAGATCTTTTGCATTCAAGTTATGTAAATCTTTTGCATTCAAGTTATGTAAGAGTGACATTAAAGAAAAAAAAGGAAGGAAAAAGTTTTTTAAACATTAATGCCAACATTCAAGGGCAAGGAGATCTAATACCATAACTTTGTCATACTTGAAATATAGTCTTAAATCTTGTTAATTCAGGGGTATTTTCTGTATCTGAGGTAAACGGAAAACCCATGTACTGTGACACATTTCCAGCTGTCATTTTAGCTCTTTATTTGATGTTTAATGCTAATGGCATGACTGAGTAATGCAAAGTAAGCAGAGGATCTATCCTTTCTGTTTTTAATGAAGTGATTCAGATATGCTTTCAGATTAAACACCAGAAGCCTGATTCTGAGCTCTTACTTGTTTCTATAGCTCTTTAATGCTATTGACATGAATGGAATGACTCATGAATTTGATTAATGTAAATGAAATCATAATCATGCCCCATCAGTAAAATTAAGACCACGGGAAGTGTAATATTGTAAAACAGACTCTCCCCACATAGATTCATCATTGTCATTGGTAAGGAAAGATTTTGCCAGAGAGACAACTGTAGAACAACTCTGAGCATAAGCCCTCATCTAACATCAAGCAGCCTTCAACAGTTGGTATCACACATGCAGACACACAACAAACACGCAGTACTTTCCAGTCAAGCCAGACTAGCAACTCAGAATGCTTACAGAAGCTCTGAATGCAGAAGGGGGAGAGGGAAAAAAGACAAGAGGTAAAACAGATTAAAAAACCCTTCAATTAATTCTAGCCTATAATTCAGTATTAGTAACAAATTAATAATTAAAAAAAAATGTTCTTTAGGTACTTGGTTGAAGAGTAAGCTTTGGATCATGGTAGTAGATTTGGAAACTGTCATAAGATGACTCCATGGAATGCATGACTGTGAGTAAAAGAAAAAAAAATTCCAACAGAAACACTAAGAGGCATTATTTACTGTTGCAATACTCTCAGATCAACAGCTACTACTGCATAGTGCTATTTCTGCTCCTAATCAGCACACATGAGTTGCCACTCACTATCATGCTTTTGTGGTATTTAAGTGTACTAGGAAGGACTTCTGGCTGGGAAGGGCCAGAAAAATAACTACCAGGTAGTATGATGAAAAAAATGTCCAGACATACTGAATTAGTTCCTATATCCTGTTCTTAAGTAGAAATAATTTTTGACCACATCTCCAGCAACTGCCAGATTAGGTCCTTCATTTAACTGCCAATTTTATTAA
The DNA here is from genome assembly GCA_024734555.1 of Trochalopteron elliotii. Classification (NCBI taxonomy): domain Eukaryota; kingdom Metazoa; phylum Chordata; class Aves; order Passeriformes; family Leiothrichidae; genus Trochalopteron; species Trochalopteron elliotii. Next base: position 6,123,703 of record JANPWX010000078.1, on the reverse strand, counting down.
AACACATTCATTGATCTAATATCAGCAGCCCTTTCCTGCTGATATAGCTTGTGTCTTAAAGATATTTTTGGCAGTAGGTCTTGAGTTATCATACCGATAGTAGATTGTGTGGCAGAGATATCACTGTTTGGTAAATGCTGACAGTAATTTGTCACACTTACTAAAGTCAGAACAGTGTTGAACTCTGATGGACTGAGACCAGCTGGTGTGCTAACACCAGCTTTTCACATTGATTCCAGGAGGTTTTGTGGAAATGCAACTTTTTAAGTACTGGGTTTAGAAGCAGCATGTGGAATGTTAGGGCTTGTAGAGATCTTATAGATGACATGAGCTCCCTTTTAAGTGTGAATATACTTTAGGACTATACTTTAGGACTCATAGTTAAATATGGTTCATTAAAAAAAAGGAAGAAATAGAATTTCTTTTCTGTAGATGAGTTAAGCTTTTAGTATTTTTTCTACGAAAATTCCAAGCAAACAGCAAGTGATCATGTTTGTACCTGTAAAACAAAATTTCTGTAAAATGTTTGGAAAGAGTTGCTGCTTTTTACTTTATATTTTGTGTCAAAATTGTTTACACATTCTATGCAGAGCCAGATTTTTCAACTGGCTGGCACTTTTTGTGATCACCTCTGGAAATAATGCAACCAAATCAGAATTCTCTCCTCAGATGAGTAGTAGTGTTTCATATCCATTTTGTGCTCACTTTGCAAAGCTATAAATGACTACACAAGGTGCAAGGCAAAGGAAAATCAGACTCAAAGTGTACTCTAAATGGATCTGGATGTCACTTCTGCCCTGTTGTTCTTTCTACAAGGTGTGAATGAACCAAAGATTTTTCATCTGCTAAGAGGCTTTTAGAACTGAGGACCGACTGGGCTAACTGCCAATGTATGTATTAAGAGGCTGACTGTCAATACAAGGAAACAATATGGCAACTTGTAAAAGAAGATAGCAAGAGAATAGGACACAGTTGTTAGCAATTTTAACATACTGAGGACTTTCATATAACAAATGTCCTTACAGTCACTTTAAAATCTGCTGCCTTTAAAAATTTCTTCTCCTTTTACTATTCTCATTGCTTTTTCAATTATTTATTAAAAATTAAGCTGTTTTTTAAAAAATATTTTGTAGTTTGAATAGTGCCAGAAGATATGCCTCTTCTTTTTAAAGAAGTTGCTGAAGAGCCTTTCCATTTTATATTTCAAGTGTAAAACTTGCTCGCGTGTAGATGAGAAGATGCACAATGTGTTGTTTTTACAGGGGAGATTAATTTTTAGCACCCAAGTGTATATATGTTGTCAATGATCCATCACTACCTAATTGTTACTTAATTAATTCCTTCTTCTACATAATGCGATTTCAATGCACGGAGCTTAACAGAACATTCATGCGCCAGTTCCTCGGTACCTAACCTTTTAAACCTCTGCGATTTTACTGCTAAATTAGCTGAAGTGGGAAATTAAGGAATATGGAGAAGCTAAGAAAGAGCTCACAGTGGATAAAAGGTGTAATTACTCTGACATGGAGCTCAGTGCTTAGCTAGTAAAATTTACTAAGGATCTAGCTTCACCAAGGGACCTGACTTTCTTAATAGAGTTTACTTATACACGGAACAACTTATCATGCCTCACCATTAATACAAATGACATGCTGGCTGGGTTGGAAAGGCAATTTGTTCCTTTCCCTGAAAAATACAATACGTATTTGTATTGGCTGTAATTTAAATCATATTTTTTTTCAGCACAGCTTTATCATACATATACGTATGATTAAGGTAACTCAGATAAAATATACTGGTTTGATTTTCAGCACTGACTTATGAGCAATGTGTTTTCACTCATACCGTTACATTCAGGTAAAAAGAAATATATATATATATGTATACACATACAAATATACATATATATATATATATGTTACATATTTGTAACGTACTTGAGAATTTACTTTTTTTTAGACTGAAGATCAGCTGGAAATATCCTGAGGCCATGGTCTAGTGGTCTGAGCTTGGGAACTGGGAGCCAGAAACTCCTGAGCTCTAATCCTGGCTCTGACAGTGACTCCCTCTGTGGCCTTGGGTAAGTCACTGAACCTCTCTGCCTCAGTTTCCCCAGCAGTAAAAGTGAGATTAACAATTCTTAGCTACATACATCAGTGAATTTGGGAGTCCTGACTTAACATTTTAAGAGGTTTAGCAATTCAGATTAACTTAGAAATAAAAATACTGTTATGTATAAATGTCCTCATTGGTAATATTCCTATTGTTAGGTATTCACATAACACTGGTATTCCTGTATTTAGCCTCACCTACATTCCAGCCCTGAGTGTTTCTAAATGTGCATTTCACATCTTCACAGCTCAGCTGATTTCATTTGGTTAAGCTGGTTTTGGAAGTATTTTGACATCCTGCCAGTTCTAGTTCTGTGTCATTCCAGGATGCAATACCTACCAAAACAAGCTTTCAGGCAGCACCGGATTAGAGCAGTGAAATGTTGCATGCATGCCATGCCAAATTAATTTTCACCCTTCCTCTTTGTTAGAAGTGGTCAACCTACGAAACAAATAAAACAATACCAATTCTTTACGTGTCACAACCATGTGCTTCAGTGTCCACTCTATAGATCTGTCATCTACTAAGTTCCTTCAATGTCCAAATGTAACAGGAACACTACATATGGACCAAGATTACAGAGGACACTTTTCAGCAGGCTGGTGTATCCCCTCACTCCAATCCAAGTATTAGCTTTTAGAAACAAGAAGGAAATTAGGATCCTGATTTTTTTATCGTTTATAGTCAACTGTTGGAGAATCAGGATCTTTGCCTATGGGACTATTTTTGCTTCAAAGTCCATGAGCGTACACCATTTGAGTCCCTATGTCTTCTCTGTCTTTTCTTTTCATGTCTGTCCCTGTTCATGATGACACAACTGCCACTGTCTTGTGAAAGATCTTAACAGCAGCAGAAAGAGCTCTCACAAATACACTTTTGTGGTGAAATAGATCATTAACTCTTCCGGGTCATGCTCAGATATACTCCCACTTAATATCTAGTTGGTTGTCTAGAAATCTGGTTTAAGAAAACATCTATCTTTATTACCACTAAGAATCATTTGCATTCTTAAGTCCTTCTGACAGCCAGTTTTGTGGGCTCTGAGACCACTGCTTCACCAAGCATTATGCATCACAACATTCTTTAAAACTAACTCAGGTCTCAGTAGTGTGCTTCTGAAATTGATATTTGCTTAAGATTTTCCGAGACCACACCACATAACTGAAAGTTAGTCTGAAATAACTTTCACATGTTAAAACACTGATGTGTTCTACCTTTCATATATTCACACCAAACTGAGAAAGGGTAGAACAAGAACACTTTCTGCATGATATCTTTGGCAGTTGTTGTTGAGATCAAAAAGTCATGATATCTGCATCTGTGACTGTACATATATGAACTGCCAGAACTAGGTTACTTTTAATTAACATCTCATTCAAATGTAACAATATATCTGTAGAATCAGTCCTAGTCATTGTACAGTGCTTTATCTGAACCTTTTAATAGTTTTGTATTGATCTGATGTTCTTCTCAGTAGTACTAGCATAAATTACGAGAGAAAATACCAGTTCTTTATGTGTTATAGCCATGTGCTTCAATGGCCACTCTGTAGATGTGTACTACAACACCTAGATTCAACCTATTTATTTCCATGGCTTACAAGATATTTTAATCCTTTGAGCAGTTTCCATTACTCTCATTGTTTACAAAAGGTATTGTCCTGGTTTAGGGCAAATTTGGGAGAAATCCTAATTTGTAGATTAGGGAAGTATCTTAATCTACAAATGTATCTTCGTTGACAGTGTTGGAACTAGATTCTCTTCTGTTAATTTCCAATCAAGGTAGTGTGGGAGTTGGATTTTGTAATTCTCAGAAAAGTTAAATATCATGTTTCTAATTCTTGTGTTAGAGAAGAATAGTCCCTTTAGACAATTTACAAGCAGAGTGGTAGGATTACCTTTGTGGCCTCATGTCCTAAGAGGCCAGAGAAATCTAAATAAAATACATGCACAGAGAAATCTAAGTAGAAATAAAATCCTCATGCAGCTGAAGCATCTCATGAAGGGGCCATAATATTCCTTCAAAATACACAGGTTCTCTTGCATATTAGTAATGCTTCAGCTAGTACACTCTTTTCAAAGCTGTGCACTTCTTTGTCATACCAATGTGTTGAAACCTGTACATTCTATTTTCCATTATCCTTATCAAAATACACTTCTTCATGTCAAATAACTGATCTTCAAGTCCTTAGCCAAAATACTAGGAAAGATTTTGTGATTTTTGTAGACTTTAAGTTGAAAGGAGTTGTCAGATATTTAAAGAACCACCTTAAAGAGATTAGCAGCCTTCCTCTGTCATGAATGCTGAATACTGGTTGTATTGATACTCGGTGATCCACACTGCCTCAAAAGAGACCAAAATTTACCAAAAAAAACTGTAGTAAAATGGCAAGCTAAATGAAATCATAATTTGTTCACATATAAATAAATCCTTAGAAGAAATTAGGTAAACTTAAGTTTTGTTCTTCACTTTTAGAGCATGTATTTTCAGATTGTAATGAATTATAATGTACTAATTTCTTTTGTGGTTTTAGAGTTACAGATAATATGAATGCCCACTTCTGTGTGGGCTATTTCAAAGATACTGCAGTTACTGTGCAAACAAATAAACAGAATTTTTAGATAGATAAGACTTCTAGAGATATTTTTTCTTTCAGGATTCCTATTACTTAACTCGTGTTCATATTGGCTGTTCTAGCATTCAGTCCAATTTTACTATGCTAACTTAGAAACAGGCCAGCTTTAGATTAAGTGAGGTAAAACTGAGGTTTCTGATTAGTGCTTATGAACTATGGCTTTTCTTTTTATATAGATTAATCTATATTTAAAAGCAGTTACTGCACTGTAAAATGAGCTACATTTTAATCAGTTTGAGCTCTGAACTGTCATTTTCAGTAAGTAAACAAAAGGTGTTTCTACCCAAGGCAATAATAATAATAATAATAATAATTTTCAATCATCTATTTCATGGGTTTGCAGAATAAATAACATTTTCAGTAGAAATAACAAGCAAAAACTTTTTTTTCCTATACTTTGAAACCAGAGTTCTGAAATAGAACCATATATGTAACTTGGCAAGTTCATTGACTACTACATCATAGTGTGAACCCGGGCAATAAATTGTGGATATCTAAGAATGTTCAAGTGTTCAAAGATTTTAGAAGCTGCATTTTAAGGAATACCTAAACAGTTAAGTTGGTCCTGATAAACAGAAAATACTTTAATTTAAAATTCTTTCTAAATTGCATAATTTTCCAGGATACCAGTAAAAGTTATTATATGTGTTTTTATATGGAACTAGGATTCTCTTTCATCTTCCCAAAAATAAAAAATAGCCTAAATTTAAAAATACAAGGCTCAGGACATAGAAAATTTGCACCAGTATTAGATAGTTCAGTTATCTGCCTGGAATATTTGCAGGTCCATCAAAGAGTGTATGTGAAGAGCCTGATACTAGATTTTTGTGATTATTTTTTAACACCCTGGTCACCATCTGCATTTAAATAAGCTTTCCCAAATACTAAAATAGAATGATAACTGGTCTGAAATATAAGCATGTTAAGAATTAGTACTGAGATGGACTAAAAGCAACAGATCCTATTAGCAATGGTAATACTGGGGCTTTTTGCATTTTCACAATTCTTAGCATAACATATAGACATTCTAAATGTGATTTAATTTCCTCACCTTATCATTTTAGTGCATTCAGATGCTTAAGGGTGAGCATCTGTAACATAGAACCTATAGACCAGTGCCCTTGTGGGGTGACAGCTGGAAGTCAGGCAGAAGGTGCTGGTTCACTTATTGTCTGTGTTAAGCAACTAAATCTCATTCCTCACCTGCTAAGTCAGACAATTTGAGACAGTGCTGTCTGCTCCAACCATGTATGCTGCATGATAGATTGATATTGTCTGAAGGTTCTGATTTCTTGCAGAATATGGGAAAATCAATTTTCATTTAATAAGTAACTGCAAAGAGAGACTATCTGAGGAAACAAACCTGGAGATTAGTTGTGCAATTTCTTAAGCTAAGTAGCACAATACACTGTAAGAAGGGGTTCAGTAGATGATGAGTGCTGTATGGTTGAACTGAAGGGGACTATAGGATGCATTGTATGTGTCGAAGAAAAATAGATTTTATAATGCAAACAAGGGAGAAATGTGGAAAGACTAGTGCAGAACTTGGTATATAGTTTAAAACTCTTTTTGCGGGCATGTAATGTAAACTTATGAAGGCTGGGAACTGGTATGTCATATCAACACAAAGAATTCAAAATGCTAAAATTTTTACACAACCATTTTGCACAATGAAAATGTTCATGACACAGGTGTTAGAAGCTAAAGTTGTTGCACATGTATATGCATTTTGGAACATTTCCATTTTTAAGAATATCCCCAAAGATTTCTGTTAAATCATGCAAAGCAAGCCAGAATTCTTGGACTGAAAAAAAAACCAAGCAGTGAATAAAGAAAATGAAAAAGGTGTTTTAGTTCAGTGATTTTTATAATAACATTTGACACATTATTTCTTAAAGCCATACTTGAAAATTAATTCAGAAAGGCCTGTCGTATTGAAAACTGTCATTTCAACAAGATACTGATGGAGGACTTGTGAACACTGCATAATAACACTTAACAGGAGTGTATTGATCTAGGTGGAGGTGGCCCAGGAAGTGACAGACTTGTGAAAAGTCTAACAGTATTTTATTAAGAACGGTTTCAAAAGCATAAAGATATTAAGCTGTTAAGTGTTATTGAAAATCTGTGAAAGATAGACACATACCAGGTATATTTTCATTAACCATCTGAAAAAGAAATACTCAATAACTTTATGTCTGCACATAAGTTTCTCTACCTTGAGGGCAGACCTTAAGGATAAAGTTGCCAGTTTTTTGTTCTAGTTAATTCCTGCCCGTGAGGTTTGGTTTTCAGCTACTACTCCTGGTCACTTGCATATGAGCATGCAGGGGTATGTAGAAAGACAATTCAGTTTACATTGTCAGAGGAAAGGGATAGCCCAAAGTTCAGGCAAATCCTGTTTTTCCTTAGATTTTAGCAATTTCATTACAGGGATGAGATGAGGTTGGAAGTGAATAAAACTGGATGATCCTTGATCCAAATAAAGCCAGGCAAGGATGGGCCAGTAAAATCAATCAGCAACATACACAATAAGACCTTTTCTTTGAACTGACAGTGCAGCTTTATGGTACTCTAAACCGATCTAAAGCCAGACTGTCCCATTCCTATTCTCCCACCTCACTCTGAATATCTGACCTCTGTTTTGGTCAGGCACTAAGTGCTTGTGGAAATGTCTGGGATGCAAAATAGCCATCACTTTTTGCCAGGTCAGTTTTCAGCCACATCAGCTTCTGATTGCAATACTGCAGATTAAATTATTCTAAGCCAAAAGCTATGGAGTCTGTCTGTCTTTATTGCATAGTTCCAATGCCTTTGGGCCCTCAACAATTGCTGATGGATACCTAGTTACCTTTTTTTTTTCAGCCAACACTGCTATTCTTTCCCATTTGCACTTACCAAAGTATTCCAAAGTTGCCTCTGAAGTAAAGAAAAAGTACATTAAATTCATCACTTGTGTGAAAGAGTAGAGGGGCCTCAGTTTAGAACATGAATGAACATTTTTTATTTAATATTAACTTCAGAGAGATCTAATAACATAAATTTTAAAAGACACGCAAATTAAAAGATTGAATTGAAAAGGTTTAGATGTTTATCACCTAACCTTTTAGGTGGCTTCCCTTCTCCTTTCATGTTACTTGCTAAGTGATCATGGTGATCACTGCAGAATTTTCTACTGACTTCTGAAATTTTTTCATAGTAAGTTGCTATTTGTGGAAAAATAAGAACTTGGAGCCATTAGGGAATCTGAACAGAGCCTGTGGATATCTTGGCTATTGCAGGCAGTCCAGAGGATCAGATTCACCCTTATAGTGCTGCAGTAAACATGTTCAGTGGAGGCTGGGGGAGTGCTGCAAAATGCATTTGAGGGAGGAAGCTTCCAAACATTTAAGTTTTATGCCTAGCTTTATTTTTATAGTCACATTTTATGTCTTTGTTTTTAAATCAAATCATCTCCTGTTACTCTCATTCCAAAAGACAGTTTGACACTGAGAGCAGCATTGTTTTCACCTCTGTTTCATTAAATGCATACTTGTACTTAATCATCTGATTTTCAGTAGGCTTTGTTATGTTAAATATCATACCTTTCATCTTTGTTTTTCCTTTGTGAACTGCTGTTTTCTTTTTTGTCTTATTCTTGATGTAACTAACTCTACTGAAATCAATGGTATGACTTGAAGAATAAATGTGAGTTGTATAATAATAATGCTAGATAGAAGGTCCTCTAATTACAGTATGAATGATTTCTCAAATGTCTGTGTTTCATCAGTAATCTCTTAGACCTCCTTAATAAGAAATAAAAAATATAAGACCACTGGCAGATGTTTAAAATCAAATCAAGAATTCTTTGGTTGCATACTATGCAGCTGTTCTGCTCAAGGAAGTGTGAAAATGTCTCTACCTGTATTGCTGAAATAGTCACACTGTTCTCATTGCGTTGTCATCTGGCTTTTATGAGAGCAATGTATATACTTAGTAATGTAGAAATCCTCTCCTATTCCATCCCCTAGAAGTAATATTTTATTTTCATTTAGGAACATCGAAATTGAACTGGATCAAAACATCTTCTTATGGTGTGTTTTGTGCCAAGCTTTTATTTGTTTTTGATTCAACATACAAAATAAAACTCTAACAAAAAAATAGTTGTCTTTTTAATGGTGAATTTGAAGGAAATAAAGGATACTGACAAAATCACATTCTCTGCAATATAAACATTTTAATGAAAGCCAGAAATGCATGATTTTATAACAATTTTTTATTTTAAATGCCTTAATTAATGAACTTTAAAATGAAACAAATTTTGAAGCAACTCCCAAAGTGTTGCAGATGTTGCTGACAAAGCAGTCTGTATTTAAGTATTATTCCTTTTGAAAGGTACTGAGCGTATTTGTCAGCTCTTCACAAAATTAAAAAAGTACAAAGAATATGCATAGAAATAATACAATTTTTGAAAGGAAAACAAAAAAATATCACGCACAAAGCATCTGCCATATAAATGTCTGCATGCATGCAAAGACTTCTGCCATGAAACTGAGCATTGCATAAAAATTTGGCACCATAGCTTAGAAGAGTATTGTAGCTAGGTTGTAAAGAGTGAAATATCTGCACAGCAGGGTTAATATGGCTTTTCAAAGAAATCTTCATTACAATATTTTTCAGCTTAACAAAAATCTGAACAAAACAAAACAAAAAACAAAACAAAACCAAACCAAAAACAAAACAAAGGAAAAAATAAAGAAAAACAATCAAAAACCAGAACCACACTTATTTGCAAGGATAACAGAAGGGCTTCTATATATATGTTGCAAGCAAGAGAAAGACTAGGGATAAATGTGGGGCCTCTCCAGAAGAAAAAGAGAGACCTTACTACCCTGGAATAAGACAGTACTGAGGTTCTCAATGACTTCTATATCTCAGTCTTCAGCAGTAAGTGCTCCAGCCATGCCACCCAATTTCAGAAAGGCAAATGCAGGGACTGTGAGAATGAAGACCCTCAGCCCTCTGTAGGAGAGGGTCGGGTTCAATAACATCTAAGGAACCTGAATATGCAAGAGTCCATGAGACCTGATGAGATTTGTCCGTGTGTCCTGAGGGAGCTGGCAGACAAAGTTGTTAAGCCACTATCCATCTTTGTTGAAAAAATTGTGGCAGTCAGGTGAAGTCCATGATAATCAAAAAGCAGAAATATAATCCTCATTTTTAAAATGGGAAAAGCAGAAGTCCTGGGGAACTACAGACCACTCAATCCCACCTCTATGCCAGGCAAGATCATGGAGCAGATTCTCCTGGAAACTGTGCCAAGGCACATGGAAAATAAAGAGGTGATTGGCAAGAGGCAGCATAGCTTTACAAAGGGGAAATCATGCCTGCCAAACCTGGTGACCTTCTGTGACAGGGCTACAGCACTGGGGGATAGGGGCAGAACAACTGACTTTGCCTACCTGGACATGCAAAGAGTTTGACACTGCCCCATGTGAAATTCTTATCTCCAAACTGGAGAGACGTGGATTTGATGGATGGACCATGCAGTGGATGAAGAACTGGCTGGAGAGCTGCAGGCAGAGAGCTGTGGTCAGGGGCTCATTGTCCACGTGTGGAGTGGTGCCCCTCAGGGGTCACTACTGCAGCCAGTGCTATTCAACATCTTTGTCAGTGATGTGGATGGTGGGATCAAGTTCACCCTCAGCAAATTTGCTGCTGACACCAAGCTCTGTGAGGGTGTCAACACACTGGAGGGAGGGGATAATGCCATCTAGAGGGACCTGGACAGGCTTGAGAAGTGGGCCTGTGTAAATGTCATGAAGGTCAACAAAGCAAAGTGCAAGGTCCTACACCTGGGTTGTGATAATCCTGGGTACAAATATTCACGCTGGAGAAGATTGTGTGGAGGCCTCATAGGCGCTGTCCAGTATTAGAAAAGGGCCTGCCAGGAAAATGCAAAGGGTCTCTACATCAGAAACTGCAGTGACAGTGACAAGGACAAATTGAAAGAGGGGAGATTTAGGTTAGATATTAGGAAGAAATTTTTACTGTGAGGGTTGTTCGACACTGGAACAGGTTGCCCAGGGAGGTTGTGGATGCCCCAACCCTTGCAGTGTTCAAGGCCTGAATGATAAGGCCTTGATCAGCATTGTCTAGTGGGAGGGGTCCCTCCATATGGCAGGGGCAGTTGGAATTAGATGATCCTTAAGTTCCATTTCTCCCCTTTAGCATTCTGTAATTCTGTGGCCCACAGACTGAAAAGCTAATAGTTTGAGAAGAGAGTAGTAAACCTCATGATCAAAAACCAAGTTAGGAGTGCTAAGTAATCAAGTTAGTGTGTTATTGCTGATGTTTTCAGACAGATTTTTATTGATTGATTTTGTACATATCACGTTTTTAAAGGCTGAGGTTGTTACAGCTTTGCTGGCAAAATGATACACTGGATATGACAGAGTTCTCAAGAGTTCTATAAATAATTCAGAAATTCCTTCTATTTTGGGGGTTTCCTTTTCCTTTTTTTCCCCCCTTATTTTGTTTTTAATGAGGCCTTGATTCAGGCACAGCTCTACTTACAAATCATGTATATGTTGTGAAAATTTTGCTAGTATCAACAAGACTGAAGACATACTGTACTGTATGGACTACAGCATAAAGTATGGATTGTTGATACATGTTTTAAGTTGTCAGCATGCTGCATTAATAAAATTGCATTGAATTCTCTGTCCATTAGTTCAAGAATTGTCAACTAATTCATATTCAGAGACAAGAATGTTCCCAAATAAACTTTCTCTTTTCTTTTCAGTGATAGTTTTGTTCCTACTTACAAATGCAGTGGTAGACAATCATTATGACAGGAATGATAAAATCATAGAATCATAGATTCATTTTCACTAGAACAGACCTCTGAGATCATTGAGCCCATTACGATAATACTGCAAAGTTCACCACTAAACCATGTCCCTAAGTGCCACATTTACACATATTTTAAATGCCTCTGGGGCTGATGACTCTACCACTTCCCTGGGCAGCCTCTTCCAATGCTTGACAACCCTCTTGGGGAAGTTGTTTTACCTAAAATTCAATCTAACACACACACACACACACACACACACACACACACACACACACACACACACACCCATACACATCCCCCTACCACCCTGCCCCTTCAGTGGAACTTGAGGCCATTTCCTCTTATCCTATAACTTGTCAAAAAAGCCAACCACCACCTGGATGCAATCTCCTTTCAGATAGTTGCAGGGAGTGACAAGGTCTTTCCTCAGCCCCCTTTTCTCCAGGCTAGTATAGACCTTTGTCTCTAACCATATATTTCTGTGCATGAGAGCACCTGCAAGGCCCAGGATTAGCCAGCTTCCATTCCTCAAAGCTGGCTCTGGCCTACAGTGTGATCCAGCCCCAGATGCCTTGACCCTTATGTGGGGCCTGTGCTTTCAGGGAAGCCAGCAATTGAAACAGAAGTGATTTGCATGACTTTTCCTCAGCAGGTGGAAATTCTGCTGTTTTCTTTTTCCAGGATAGCAGGATTGAAACCCCATTACCTTATATGCTGATGGTAATGTTTTTTTCTGAATCTGGTAAACACTGAAAATCAGAATTTATTGAGCTGGATTCAATAACATTCTGTTGACCAGCACTACATATGTATATTTCATCATACTCCACCTTATTATAACTTATTAGACAATGTAAGAAAAATGCTAGTATATAATGGCAGAAACAATTAAATTGCAGGTGGTACGGGGGGAGTTTTTTGCTCATAGAATGTGTTTAAAGTTCTGTTGCTGTGAATAATGAAACATTTTAAAAGATCTTTAACCTTTTCAGTAAATGAACAACATCCATAAAAATAAAGCTGAGTTCTGTAAAAGCCCATAAAGTAGAGATACTATTTCTCACAAGTTACTTCCAAGTGAGTTATTCTTAAGGGGCCTAATACAAGTGCAGAAAGAAACTAATAGGTTGTATTTCTTAAATCTCTGATACCATCTGGAACATATCCTTTAAAAATGGTATTCCATTATGAGACAATAAAAAGATGAAAGAATAAGATAACTGCACTGAAGATTATTAGCCCTGTAAAATAGGATGCATTTTTTGGTTTTGTAGTGTTTATAGCACATGTTTCAATAGAATATTTTGGTTCAACCATGCCTCTTAAAATCAGAAATCTTCCCATAGCTCTTACAATTGCCACCATAAAATTATATACTTCCCTGCACCTCTAGAGGGGACTCCATAGTGTAGACAACAAGAGTCAGAAGTGAACTGAGGGTTTGGAAAGGGGAAAAAATTATTAATACATTAATACAAAAGTTATTAATACAACTACACATGCCAATGCCCTCCTAAAACTATTTTGGGAAAATCTCTGTGAAAGTTTCCTGCAAAATCTTAGATTTCCTCACCTATACTGTTATCCCTGCAGTGTCATCTGCCAACTCAGGCAGGTTTCAGGTGAGATGTTTATTGCCCCAGACAGACTGGTGCTTCAGTTAAGGTCTTACTGTAGATCCCCATTGCGCCTTAATCATGAACTGCATCTTAAATGTTAGAAATCTCATGAACAGAGTCCTCTGAAGATAACACAGACCTGATGAGGGTTAATCAGAGAATTTTCATCTACAGTGAGTGCCTAATAACCTGGGTCATTTGAATTAGATCTTCATACAGAGAGGACAGTGACCCAGTGATCTAAGGCACTGCTGCTCTTTGAGTTCTCTGCCTCCCATAGAGCCAGAGCAAGCTGAATTACTTGACTTGATCACAGGAGCAATTTGATCTTTCTAGGAGGAATGATCTGTCTTTTATAATCCTATGGAACCATTTCCTCTAAAAATTAGGGTGAACATGAGAAATGTTGAAAACACAAGAAATATATAACCAATATGAGAAGTCCAGCAGGTATAGTTTCTTTCATTTAAAAAAAAAATAATTCTACTTTATTTGTTCTGTTGAAGCTACCTTTCCCTTTCCTAGTGGTGCAGAGTTGTCTGTTGTTAGTGGTGGAGATTTTACTGCTGATAACATTTTTGGAAGTAAAAATTTCAAAATAATTTGTAATAAAGGGCCCATCATTAATTACAATCATTTTAGTAAAAGTGCTTGTTAAAATAGCAGACAGGGATGTATCTTATATATCATTGGTAATGCATGGTAATAAAGGCAAATAAGCAAGAATTTTATGAGCCAAGGACTAGGTCTTCCAATAATTTATGTGACGAATGACACATCCATATTAAAATCATTATTTCATTTTTTGTCCTTGGAAATTTATGCGATGTATCTGAAAAATAATTTTAAAAAATAAAAAGCCCTGAGTAACAAAGGATAATAATGGAAAAATCTGTAGTGGTAATAAACTGTTTTTCAGAATGATCTCATGATTAGATATTAACTTTTTAGGTTATCTTAATGTATGGTAATAGTTCTTCACCTGGGATGTGTGTGGAAGATGTTGTGGGATCCCACACCTGAAAGGGTGTGGAATATACACATGGAGATGGCTAGGAAGAGATCATTCTGAGATGGTTTCAGTTGAGTGGAAGAGAAAGGTGGGCAAACAGCACAAGTAGAAAAATCAGAATCTGTTCAACAACCTGCTCAATACCCAGTCCACTAGCTGCCACTGCAATGCTGACAGCTGCAGTGGGAAAGTGGTTTGGTAAAAGTGTCTCTGGCCTTTTTTTTCAAAACTCGTTTGCCAAGGTTAAGAGTTGAAAGTCTCAAGTGATTTGGTTTCAGATTCCTGAGTCTAAGCACTCACTTTTGGCACAGTGGCTTTGTTGGATTTGGAAGCTTGCAAATGCATAATATTTTGCATTCAGGTTTTCTGAAATACATGCAGTTCATTTTTGTGAAGCAGAAGAATGCCTGGGGCAAAGGATGTGGACAAAGGAAAAGAGCAAAGAGATGAGAAACCTTGTGGATGATAGATTGCTGCCACATGGCTCTCTGGAAATAACTGCAAATTAAAGAGGTTGTCAACAGTTATTTGTTTGTAGGACTTTGCAGGGAGTTAATCTTTTGTTGAATGAACTTCTGCAGATCTGAAATGGAGCTGAACTGTCTTTTAAAAATGTTCAGATGGACAGACTATAGTATCAAATCAGAGATCTGTTACTATTAGGTAAGCTGTACACTCCACTCTCATTAGGGGAAGCCTATAGTTGCTATTTCAAGCTGAATAAAGACTTTAGTATTTAATTTATTAATACAAATGGATATTGAGTTAAATGGTTCAACTGAAGCAAAAATCTGGCAGTTGAGTATTAAGCTGAGCTTTCTTTCATAAGGTCTGAATGGATGATGCTCATTGCATTTTTATGCAAGCACTATGGATATAATTGTAATATAATTTCATTTTATATCAAGAGTTGGCACCCTTCAGAATATATTTCCATTTTTGGCAGATTTTTATTTTCCTGTTAAGAGCGAAGAAAACATTTTCCCAGTTAAAAGCCAAACAACAATGTCCATCTAAATAAACGGGGTGAATATTTTTCACAAATAGTCAACAGCAATGGTTTCAGAACTTTCTGCATTTTAGTGTGCGTAAGGGTATGCTTTTCACCAGCTTTAATAGATTGTTCCTTATTTAAAATTCCACTGTTCTGTATGGATGAATGGAATGAAGAAATGTGAAAAATGCCAAGGGAGGTGATGCTGTAGTCTAGGTTATTCATCTTGGAGCCTCCCAGAACAATGAATTCCTGCCTGATGGAGGTAATTTCTTGTTCTAGGTCCTGGGCTAACAGATTACTTGGATGGCTCAGCATCATATTTCCATCTTCTCCCTTTTCATGTTCTATGTTAATATGCTGTAATGACACTCATTGGATTTTTGTTAAATGCAATATAAGTGAAATACACTGTTTTATTTATTGTACCAAATGATGCAAAAAAAAAAAAAGCTGTTTTATTCTTCATGATATGAAAGATGTTGAGAAATTCTATATCACTGCAGATGTTAGTAGATTTGTACCACGCAAATTGGGTATGTTAATGATGTTCCAAAATGTTCTAATCAGTGTTTATTCTGTCATATTTGATTTATATTTGTTTTTCAAAATGTATGTACATATGGTACAGGAATCTTAAAAATCATAATAAAGCAGTCAGATTGAAATACAGGCTTTAAGTTAAGTACAGAGATATGTGTTTTAATTAAAGTGATTTGTAAATATATATTATGGATACTCAGAGGAGGCCTTCTAATTTGTTTAACACAGTAGTACTTCAAAATATATTTTCTTCAATGATAACAGAAGTCCCTTTCAGCATAAACTGGCCAGTGTGCTTGCTAATGATCCAGGAAAAATACTCTGAAATTCTTTAAAAATACCTGAGATGTGACATTTACATTTTTTTATTCAAACTTATAAGCTGAGCTCTTGGAAACTTTTCAATATGGTTCAGGCTGTGAATATACACTTTTATAGCGTATATTGCAAGGAATATGGATGATACCCATTAGGTTGCTTCCTAGGAGTTAAACACTGTATTTTCCATTGCTTTTTAGATGGAGACTGACCGTAAAAAAGTTTGCAGTTTTCTGGGGAGTTAAGTGGAATTTAGGTTAGGCACAGTAGATCATAGAGAAGCTTAAGCAGAAGAAAGACAGTGCTCTCCCCAGAGCACATGCTTCCCAGTGTATCAGTGTCAATGCACACACATTGATATTTAATATAAAAACACAGGGAAAGTTGAGATCAAACTGAGAACTGGGTAGAGAGTGAAATGCTTTTGTGATTGGGCAGAGCTGGATATTAGATGATGTCTTGATGTAAGATATCTAAATATAATTTTAGGCATCATTTAGTTCAGTCTAGTATTCCTAGAAAGAGAAGTATTTCATTTTGTATTCTGAGTATTATTGCACAGCTATACCTTTGAATCTCTTCCACAGGCATTGCATTGCCTAAGTGATACACAATTCATGCACAGAACTTCCTAGTAAGTTATGTCATCCTAGAAGTGTTTTTTAGTCACAGCGGGCGGTGGTCAGAGTGCCACAACCTTCCTGGAGAAACATCCTTAGAAGGACATCCCAGAGGCACAGGTGCTTCTACGGCTGCTGGGTGATTTCAAGCTCTTCTGTGAAATCAGCTCTTTGGGGTGACGCTGAAGGAAGAGACAAAGCCTTCATATGGAGTTCCGCAGGAGGCTTTATTCAGTTTCTTCCTCAGAGGAGTCCAGTGACCAAGTGCCAAAGGTCCAGGAGAAACAGGGAGTTATATAGGGAAGGCAGGGGGTGGGGTAAAACATCTGAGCCAATCAGCTGGGGGATTCAGGGGAGAATCAATCAACTGAGGGATCAAAGGAAGGACCAATCAACAGACGGATCAGGGGAAGCAAAGGGAAAGGGCCAACAGGGTACAAAAGATTTACATAGCTGTTGCAAAGCCTCTTGGGGGTAACACATTTCCTCACTGAAACAGAGAGACCTGTCTGCCAGGATTTCTCCCTTAGGGGGTGTGTTTATTGTACTGTCTGGCTTAACTGCTCTCTCTCCAGGGGAGCATGTTTATATTATTGTCCAGCCTGACTGCTCTCTCCAGGGGAGTGTGTTTGTATTAACAGTCTGGCTTAACAGCCTCCACATTTTTTGAAAAAGAAGCAACAACTAAAGACTTCAGTATTGTTCAGCATTTTTATACTTAGCTCTCAAACAAAAGTACAGGATATAGATTTGTGGCCAAAAAGAAAGAATATATTTCTTCTCATTTAATAGGCAAGGATGCTATAGATTGCAGCTTGAAATCTATTCTGTTTTATGTGAAAGAAATTATTTTCAGTTTACCTCCTCATATATGTGACTCTGTTGGACGGTAGGAAGAGGGTTTTTTTGTTAGTTTTGTGTTTTGTTTATTTTCTATCTTCGTAGTCTTTAAGTGTTTTCTTAAAGATTATCTACGTAACTGTCATTGATTAAGTTTTTTGGGTTCTTTTTAACTGTACAAGTTAATTTACTGAGATTTAATGCATGGAACTTGGTCAAAGCACTAAATGGTAACAGGATTTATGATGCAAACCCTAGAGATATGTTCATTTATAGAGTCTGTGAGTTAAACCATGATACCATAGAAACCAGAGGAAGTTTACCTGTTCTTTCCATTAAAATCAGAACTTTACATCAGACTGAAGAGCAGTACAGTCCACCATGTCATGTTGTATTTGTCTTCATGAGACAACTGAAGGTGTGGTATCAAAATTAAATATATCGACAACAGTGTTTGAGGAGCAAAACTAATGGGGAGGTGGATTTGCTGAAACCTATTTGCAGTCACAGAGAATAGACTAAAGCAGGAAATGGCAGAACCAAACTAGTTATTTAAAAGCCTGTCTGTTTATGAGAAAGTCATGTTTTTTCTTCTTCAAGTTTGATGTAACAGTTGTAGCCATCTTTGGATCTCTCTCTTCAGCTAACATTGCAGTTACTTGCTCAGCAGATAACCTCTGCAGACAGTGACCTTAATAATATTTTAAAGATATTTGTGTAAGGATGAACACTTCTGGAACAATTTCTCCAGTGAATGAGAAGTGCACCCCTCTCTCAGATCATTTGCATTGTTTTCTTTCAAACAGAAGTATTTTTCCAATCAACTAATGAAGAATAATACGCTATTTTGATTTTTTTGGTTGTCTTCTTTATTTTTCATTTTTGCTACTTTGGACTTCTTTTATTACATTGAAAGACAGCTTTGGATATTTCTAATTGAGGATTTTTAATATAACCATCATTGCTTTTAACAGTAGTGAAGGGAAAATGCAAATAAATACCTCTAATAAGCCTCTTTTTTTCTGTACACCAAAAAGATTCTCATCCTGTATTATTTACTACTGTACTACTGCTTCACAGCTGTCTTCTGTACAGCAGGAGATAAAAAATCACACTTCATATTGTGGGAGAGTGCTTTTAAGAACACTTGAGAGAGAACATGAAAATATTTAAAAATCCAGGCTAATCATATAAGAAGTTCATGATCTAAGTGCTTCCCCTAGAATTCCAGATAATTTTGTTTGATCATGCCAGCTTTAAAATGAGTTTGAGTACTTGATTTCCTAGGAAAGAATAGTAATGTCTAGAGATTTCATTCATGGTTTCTCATCTTTGCAAATTGAGGTTGGCTTTCCTTACCTTAATATGTAAATGCATTCATGTGTCCTGGAACCAAACCAAACTGGTAACAGCCTAGATTTTTGGTAGGACCTCAAATTATCTGCAAGATTCCATGATTTTTTGGCTATTCTGCTTGATAAGTGAACTTTTAGGGATATTGGTACAATACTTCCAAACAAATAGACAAATACCAGGTTCAAATTCTCTTGTTTTCATTTCCAGTTGTCACTGTTGTGTTTTTGATACACATTTAGAAAGTTTTAGTATTCCATTGGCCAACTCAGTCTTCCATGGCAACCAGAAATCAAATAAGCAATGAACTGAAGTCTGGAAAATTTGAAATGCAGTTATGTACATGAGGAAAAAACCTGGATGTTTGTACTCCACAACTGTCAGTTTGAAAACCCTAAAACTTACTTTTCTCATAGTGCGAAGAATTTACACATTAATAGAGAGTGTCGCGGTGTCAGTGTCTCTTTGCCTGGGCCAGCCCTGGCACCACGGCAAGAAGGGGCACGGCTCGGTAGCTGAATGAACCTTGCCCATCCCATGGGTTCTGGTTTGCCCACAGAAGTGAAGTGACGACAGCAGGACAGAAGGAGAGAGTCTGCTCAGGGTTCAACCACTGGCTTTATTCATCCCACAGTGGGGATACCTCAGCTCTGGATGTCTGCCTCGGCAGAGACCCCTCCACAGAAGGAGCCCTAAGCAGAAAGAGACAGAGCACCCGAATTTAACTTCTTTTATTGGGAGGAGGAACCCGGCGAATGGGTTTAACTGAGGACAAATCAGGGATCATGTGGCTATGGCTCTGCAGGAAATGACACATATTACAACAAATCAATAACTCAGGTGGGGAGACAGCCAGAGTCTTGTCCAATCACTCGATGCCCTCACTGGAACATTCTAGACTTTTGGGAGAGGCTTCAAAATGGTAGAGAAGACCCAGGGGCTGTATAACTTATGATTGACACATAACTAGGGTTGGGGTAAAACCAAGAAGGGTTAAACATGGGTAACATGGGACAAACCATTACAACTTATAAAAAACAATATAAAACAAGGAACAAATACATACATAAAACTGATAAAACCAAAACCACACCACTACAAAAGAGAATTCATTTTACAATACATTTTGGATATATTTTTTTTCTGTATATCAGTGTGGGGTTTCACTGCAAATTTTGATCTTGACCAAGCTATCACAACTGCAAAGAGAGTGTAAGTGTTTAGAGAACAGTGTTTTATTACTGCAAAGCACACAGTTTGGGGAATTGATCATTTTTCTTCTTTTCCCCTAGTGGTTCAGCTTTTGGCAGGTCATCTTGCTGCATACAGAGACTGATTGATCTCTCACCACGTGAAAATGGCAGGTGCTTGTTAGGCCCCCAGTGGGACTTACTTCAGTCTGCAGTGATTCTTTTCTTCATACAGTATTGTTAATAGATGCCATCTTTTGGTCTCTTAATCTTTAACCAGAAAACAAAATTGAAACTGTTAAATATACCCAGCATTCCATGGTTTAGATATGGTGCTTTAGTGCATGATTACAGTGAGTGTACTGGCGTTTATAAGCAAACAAGTACTTTGCAAGAGACAGGAGATTTCGCTGTTCAACTTATCTATAGTCCACATCCTACAGAAAAAAAAAGCCTGAATAGACAAGATTTTAACTCAGCATATTACCTTCCCAAATGACAAAATTAGAATGGTTACTATGTTTTTAAAGAACTGGGAACTCACAAATAAAGAAACATACTTCTTGACCAAAGAGAAATTAATCTTCATTTGGGAATTTTTGCAAAAATGTGTTTAAATCACAGATCTGTTCATGAAATAGGGGTTTATGATGCTATTTTTTTTTCCCCCCACTTAGGTTGTTGGTGAATTAGCCTTGTATTTTCTTTGAATCATTCAGTGAATTAATTTGACCTCTAATATTAGAAGCACTAATTATCAGTTAAGTTGTTCTGTAGGTTATTAGTTTGGAAAAGACCATCATGTTATTAAACAATGCTCTAAAAAGCATTATTTTAAATCATCAGGTTGGGAGACTCAAAAGTAATACCACATAAATGCTTCTAAAAGACACTGGTTGGAAAATTTAACTACACTCTGAGGCAAACTTGTCTATCATCAATGCTATCACTGTCAGTCATGGGATATTATTATAACTTTGTTTCCTGGATAAGAAAATGCAAGATAAATACCCGTATAGATCTTTACAGGTGGTAAAGTCCCTTCCTTCCCATTAATTTTTTTCCTTTGATGAGGCAAGTTGGACTCTCTGAACTGCACAGAAGGTCTGTTTTCATTCCTTTAATTATTTTCTCTAATACCTTCTGAAACATCTCCATTGTATTGGTGATCTTCTAAATGACACTTTTAGTAGAACTGAATAGTGTGTTCCAAAATCACTTGTATCTTGGATTGCAGTGCTCTATTGACTCAATAGTGAAGATCCTCCCTTTATATGAATTTTCGATAAATCTCTTACAGTAAAATAATCTTCAGCCCAGTCCCAGTCCCACAGCACTTTGCAGAATTTTGCACCCCAGAATCTAGTATAAGATCCTGTATTAATGCCATTCATTCTTTATTCATATAGATATAATCTTATTTTGGCCATAATAATTTTCCTTTTTTTTCCGCCCCAAAATTTTTCCTATTCACAGTTAATCAACCAGTCACAATTATTCTGTAGCAGGGATCCTACCTCCTCATTTACCTGGCTTTACTACTCTTTGTGTTACCATATATTTTACCAGAGGTGATGTTGGATGAGCTGGTGTTGCACGTTACTTACATTTATGGTTAAAAATCATGTGGCCAAGAAGCGACCTATTTGCAAGAGAAGAAAAGATAGAGGTTTCTAGAAGTACAGTTGATGAAACATCTCAGTTTATATTTGCAATTTTTTTTGGCAGACAGCTAACTAGTTTTAATAAGTTTCTTCTTTTGTTTTTTTACCTTTATTACTTTTTAAAATCTAGATGTCCTTCAAATAAACCCAATCTCCAAACTGAAGATTATCAGCATTTAGACTGGACTGGGAATTCCTTTGCATGTATGGAAGAAATACAAATGCTATGAAACAAAAGTTCATGTACAGTGTATGTTTCTTTATGATCTGATTTAGCAGTCAGCTGGGTAGGAACACAGTTACATTAAAAATATCGTGTCTTCTACTTTTTAGAAGCTGCTAGCAGAAACTTCTTCCTTTGTAAAATTAAAAATATTACTAGGACTTTTAGTAATTAAGAATGTGAGAGAACAATTATGATTGGGTGCAGGCTGTTAGTATTTTCTCCATGGGGTTTTTAGGTATCATTGATGTGTATAAAAGCTTCATATTACAAATAAGAGGAGTCTAGTTCTATAAGTGGTATTCCTTTCTAAGATTCTAAGTTTAGATTTTCCTATTTTTAATATAAAGGACAGATTTTTAGACCTCTACATTAAAATTGATAAAGTAGTTAAGCTTTTAGTTTTGCAGTGGGAGTATCTCTTGACTTCAGCATAATTTTACAACTTATCACACACTTGGGTTTTTTTGGTGGGAAGTAATAGAAAAATTCAGAGCATTAGTCCATAAGAGATATTTTCTACATGCTTAGTGTTGCAGTAGCAGTAGGGAAAAACCTGTGCAAAATCCTTGAGGACTGCTTAGAGAATGTTGGCATCTACCCTGTCCATCCTGATTTTAATATAGGAAAATCTATATCTTTCGATGGCTACCCACGACTGGGAGAAAGTCAATAAAAGATATAAGTTAATCTACCAGATCAAAAGTAAGACACTATGAAATATTCAACTTGCAATTAAGACATAAGGAATTGAAAGATCTCCTCAATGGGGCTCAACATTTCATGGGGATCAGTCTCACTTTCGTGAAGAGGAATAACAAAAGGAAATATTTCTCTCACCTTGCAAAAAGCATTTGCAGTCAAATGATGACATTTGAAATGCCTGTCTATGCAGACTTTCAGATTAACACCAATGAAGGTCAGAGTCACAAACATTGTTACAGTTATTCCTATCTACTTATGTACACAGAACTGCTCTGTGGAATTTCTACACAAGGTCACTCATGAAACTGAAATTCATCATTCTCTTCCATGACCCAAAATACCCAGAATAACAACCACTCCTGCCATCAGTTAAGTCCAAAGTACACTTGCAGAATGATTAACATTTTGGATGTTACTACAGATTTGTAATCATTTGGTACTGAGGAGAAACACAGACATGCAAAAGCATGTAGGAAGATAGAAATTCTTCAAAGAGACAGAAAAGCCAGACCTTGGCCCATATAATTACAAATCCTACTAAGCCAAAATTTTTGATGTTGTCTTGATTTAATTCATGCCAGTGCTCATGAGAACTGGCCTGAATGAAGGCTTCATATAGTTGGAGTTTTCTCTTAGGAATCTGTTCTTTTTTTCATCTACTAAATCAAGTGAATGAGGCTGGATTTTCTTTCTTATGATTTGTGTAATTTTTCAGGTACCCAAACTCCAGAGTTATGCTGCTAGTGGGACTTCTGTGTGCCAGTTTTGTGTCTTAAATTCTTAGAAACAGAAGTTACATTTAAAAAGGGGTAGAATGACCTCTTTTCAGGATAATGTGGAGACACTTTTTCTGAATTCTTGAAAATTTCCTGTCTTAACTATTTCTCTTTAGCTGCATTTCAAACACAAACCGTGTATTGACAAAGTAAAAGAAATACCATTATTTTAGTAACACATCATTTGAGTAATAGATTAGTGTTTTAATACCAGAGAGGTTGCTGTAGCAATAAAAGAAAAAATATATTTTAAAACCCTTGAATTTTATGAGGATGTCAATCTCCAGTGACCTCACACTGTTACAGCATCAAGTAAGTTTTCTCATTTTTAGCAAACAAAATGAAGATATATTTTTACCTTTCATTTGCAATTGCTGTAACTTTTAAAGAATATTTTGTATACCTTGGATAAACAAAGATTTTATGATTCTATGAATTACATTTTTTTAATTAGATAAAAATACAAGTTTTGAGTATTTTGAATATTAAGAAAAACCCAGATATTTCAACTTTTAGGATGAAAATCTCACCTGAATGTGATTGATCAAGCTGACATCTATCCATGCTCCAATCTGGGACAACACAGGAATAGAGAAATTAGTCACTACATTCCCAAAGGCTATATATGGTAACTGACAACATTAGCATTAATTCTTCACAAAAGTGTGCTTCTTACAACCATTTTAAATGCATAAATGGTAAATAATTAAAATATATTACAGCACACATATCTCTTCATTTATCAGCAGCCTTTTTCTATACAAGCTCTTCTATTTCATGCTTCACACAAGGCAATGCCCGTGAAGTGCTTAGCTCAGCAAATAAAGAGGGATGATCTTCTACAGGAAAGTAAATCTTGTTTTAAGGTATAATCAGTACTGTATTGTTCGTGCAAATCCAGCCTATGTGCAACAATACAGGAATCTAGTCAGCTTACTGGTCCCATCAAATACAAGAACCTTTTTCAGTGACAAAATACATAGCACTTAATAATTTTATCCTCCTAATCTTTTGAGTCTACCTCAGAAATGCCAGGTATATTTCAGTTTTGACAAATGCACAAGATGGGCAGTAAATGCTCAACGTGCTGCCCTGTATGCAGTGCCATTAGGACACATCTGTATGGTAGAACATACATACTCTTTGCAGTACTGGGAATTTATTTTGATTTCACTGAGGCAGCAGGATTGTATTCTGGAAAAATTAGAATGTTAAGTCATTTGATTTTCATCCCCCTTGAGCACTGTATAGTCAGGAATTTTTAGTGGTGTTCATTTTAAAACTGAACAGTGGGATTAAGTACTTCATGTCAAACACTGGGATTGCTTCCACAATACAGAAACTAAAAAAGATGTGATTCCAAACTATTTTCTGATATTAGGAGAACCTACAAAATATTTTAGAAAATGAAATTACCTTTGAAATGTAATGGAACTTATTGTTTGAAGCCTAAATTCTGATAAAATTTTTCATTCCACCTTACCCACTTGCGCTGTTTCTTTGCTTCTTATTATGAACAGAAGTCACCCTTAAGAGATCAAGACTTGCCAACACTTCTAAATACAGCAGCATACCATAATTGCTTTTCTGTTCTAGGTGTAGAATTGGGTTTTAACTGCTGGCAAATTCAGATTTTTAATGGTGCCTCCTCTAAGTAGCCACCTTTCAATTTTATGCACTCGGAAAAAACTGCTGATATCCTGTTCTAGCAACATAGGTATAAAAGAGCATTTTGAAGTGCCACATGAAATAAGGTTGTAGTGAATAATAAGCTAGAAAATATGCTTAAGGAATCACTTTACTATTGTTGCCATGTACAAATTATACGGGAAGAGCTGAGGGCTGGCATCTGTTTTTCAGCTCACTTCTGTGCACTGCAAGCTTAGTAGTGTTGTTTGCCTACAGCTATTTTTTGCACTTATTAAGAATCAGTCAATCATACAGCTCCTAAACAAAAGAAAACCATTTGGTGACTGAATCTACTGAGATGACTTTCCAAAAGTATAAATTATGGTTTTATAATGAAAGTGAAAAAAAAAATTGAACTTCCTACATTTCTTCTAACAAGTATTATTTTTTTTAATCTAATGATATACCTTTAATAATGCTTTGTAACTTCACAGATTGACTCATGAGAAGAAGGTTTGATGTTGGATAATCAACTCCATTTCTTGTTTGAAATTGCGTAAAATTATATCTAAATTTGCTTTATCAGTATTTACCAGGAATATCTTCTTTGAGATACAGACTGATGTAAATTGCTTCCAAGGAATTTATCCTGACTCCAATAATTTTTTGCTTTTTCATTGGTTCTTCCTGAATAGGAAGAGCAGACTTGAGAGGTTAGAAGGTGCCATACATTTTCAGTACTTTAAATTTTGAAAATATTTTTAAGAACATTATTACCCAATGTTCAGTCATAGGATGAACTCTCATTCAGTGAGATGGGTGAGCCATGTGTTTATCCACATGCAATGCAAGGTTATAACCACCTCTGATCTTTCAGTTCTACAAACCACAAACTGAACAAACCTCAAATGTAAGATGTATATACCAAAATTGTACTGCCTCACTAATGACTCTTAAAAAGTATCTCTTTACATTGAACCTAAACTAAGCCCAAAGACCTTTATGTGGGAAAGGCAACAGAAGTAGATTCTGTTTTAAATTCTCGGCACTGTTGGCTTGCTGTATAATTCAAATTCCACACTTTCTTGGACTTCAACATCACAATTTATCTGCTCAGTCCCTATCTTCCTAGAGTGATGGAGAAATCTCCTCAAGAGCTGATGTATCAGGAAAAAGTGATACTATGATTTGGAGAGCTCCTTCAGCTGCCTTTCAATGTGACAGTTTCTTTCTAAACAGTCTGGGTTTTGTTTTCAAATGTGAGTCAGAAAGAAGTACAATCCTGAAATCAGCATGGTTAAATTGCCTAATTAAATATGATAAGCGGGTTTAGTTTTCAGTTGTTGACTAGACTCCTGTAGAGTGATAGAGACATGGTTTAATTGCACATTAGGCAAGTTGTGGATGAAAAAGACAGACAAGGAATTGGACTCACTGAAGTGTAGATATGAAGAATCACATTTAAATTCTATGGAGCAAAAACCAACCCTAGCAGTGAGTGATTTCTCTCATCCTTTTAGTATCTAGTATGTGTGGGTAAATTAATAGTTTCCTGGAAGGTTTTGGCTGCAGAGGGAGACTGAGTGTGACTATCTGAGAACAGAAATACAGTATAGATAATAGATAATGTGAAGTCCAACTTTAAGCAAAATATAATAAAATACATCATGTAGAAGACACCCATAGACTTTCCAAAATACCTTAGATGGAAAAAGGTGCAGCACAGGTATATTTAGTCTACAATTCAGAGTCTGTATAGGTAAAACAATGCAAGGACTGAATCTGACATCCCTGAATGGTATGTCCACAGAAGTGACAGTCTTAGTAGAGAACAGCATAACTGCTGTGTAGGTCCTGCACTTTTATTTCTTAGTAAGAAATCTAATAAAAATAAACCCAGGAAGATTTTTTTTTAATTAGATCAATATCCAGGTCTTAGAAAGTTTAACTGCTTTTCACTGTCTTTAATGATTCTAATGCCGATGAGCACAACAATGAAATAACTGGTGCTACTTTGTGCAGAATCAGAGATAAAATGTCAATAACTTTAATGAAAAACAAAGCATCCTGCAATTTCTCACTTATGACATGTTTTCAAATAAATGGAAACATTTTTCTTGACATCATGATTAAAACAGGACATGATTCTTTGGCCCTCACTAATGATTAACTGTTCTGACTGTAAAGCAGATTTTCTGCTTTTCTGCTAGTGCAACAAACAGGAATTTGGTTTAAGCTTAACAGTAGTAATATCAAGGAAAAAAATATTATTTGACATAGACTTTCCTATGAATTATTATATTTTCATTCCTTATGGACTTAACCAAATCACACTTTTATTTAAACTGAAGGCAATGATGATGCAAAAGAAGGTTGTCCTGTGCACAAAATACTGAAGATCCAGGTTTTTTTTTTTCTCTCTGAGATTATGATTTCAAGATATAATCTCTTGTTCTTTTCAAGAATAATAGCTAAAAACAGTTCATACAGAAGCATGGATTTTACATTGGAGTTATCCATTTAAATGAAGATTTTTTAAGAGAAAATCTAATGGAAACATACATTATAATCATGTTGATAACATTAAACTCTATACATGATCATGGCAGACAGAAATTAGAAGGTTAGAAATCAAAGTTAGTTAAATCTTCCTGCTCCCATTCTTAAAATTTTTGCGTTTTGTAATGACAGCTTTGGTTTAGAGAAGGAAAACACACAGCAGACAAATGGTTCAGAGATAGAGTACTGAAGAAAAGCTGCATTAATCAGGGGAAAGGACAGCCTTTACAGAAAGCTGTAGGCTTCCAGATACAATTCAAAGGTGCTTTGTTATTGATGCTGCAATATCTAGTTCAAAGAAAAAGGGGTGTCAAGAAAAGAATTGTTATTTCAAAGTAATAGAATCATCCACTGCCCATGGCAGTGTGACCTGCTGTGTGTGTGGCTGTGAGGAGAGCAGCAGCCTCAGGATGCAGCCATGCACCTGCTCATCATGCCACGGAGCGCCTGTGATCAGCATAAAACTGTAATCCCTAATCTGACTCTAGAGTGGTCTGGCCAAGCCATTTTGGTCCAATAAAATAACATGCTGTCCTGTAGACTCTCAACAAAGGAGCACAGCAATAGCAGAGGTCAACAACCTCTCTCTGTGGCATCAACTTTTGTTCCTATGACATAAAAAATAAAAGGCCAACAAAATGCACTACTCAGTCCTGCTCAGGTGGAAACAATGACAGGCAAGTCTTTACATGGATTGCTTGATGACAGACTTGGAAGGAAAACAGTGCAGAGTTCACAACCAATGAAGAAAGCAAGAACAAGGGAAAAGTAATTTAGTGAAAATGTTATTGGTGGTTTTTAAAAAAACCTTGCAGTGCCTTCAAATTAAGGATGAATTTGAGGAGTTGTTGGAAACACCTGTATGTACCAAGTCTTATGGGCATAAGCTTTTTAACTTGGAATATTTTTGGAAGCAGTTTGTCTTTGCTTTTGTTTTGGGTATTGGTTTGTGTTGTTGTTTTTTTTTTTAGTTTGGAGGTGAGTGGTGTTGTTTTGTTTTGTTTTGTTGGGATTGGTTGGCTTTTTTTTTTTTTAATGTGAGAATGAAGAATATGCTTTATCAGGAATAAAGTTGAAGACACAGTAAGATCCTCACACACTGTATTTTTCTAGTTCTGTTTGCTGGGTTTATCTTTTTCTTATAGATTTACATTTTGAAGTGCAAAGTTCTTTTTGAAGTTACTTCAAAAAATATATATGTGGCCTCACAGAAGTTCTGTAATATGTTGTGACATATATTACATCGTCTGCTTTGTCCTTCAATAATATTCTACCAAGGGCAGTAAAAATACAAAACGAAATACACAGCCCTTCTGCACCACTGCAATAATTAAGCCCAGCAAAGTGGCTGCTAAGAATGCCTTACTTATGCCAGAGGCCAGTTTGGTTCCCAACAGCCTTAGAAAATGAAGAAGAGAAGGTGACAAAAAGGTGGAGAATAGCATGCATGACTTCAGATGATAGGCCCATCTCAACAGTCTGCTTTTGGCATTCTATGGTCTATCTTGCACCAGCTGACCTCTCTTCAGAAGGAGTCACAGCTCTGGAGAGGGTATGCCAGAGGGGGAGCTCTGTCGTTTTTTGAAAGGGTTATTGGAGGCCACTTCAGTAGATGGAAAAATGAATGGGAATTTCAGAACCTGGCTTAATGGAGTGATTTGTGTGACAATTACTTGTAAGACAATATTTTTGGGGAAAAAAAAAGAAAAAAACAAAACAAAACAAAACAAACAAAAAAACCCCCACAAAACAAACAAAAACAAAAACAAAACAAAACAAACAAACAAACAAAAAAAAAAAAACAAAAAAAAAAATCCAGAAGGAGTCTAGTATGATATGATTCCATCATAAAATTGTACTTTGGAACAGAGCTTCTTTTCATGAATAACAGGATTTATCATTTTAGCCATAAGTGTTTACAAAACCTATGGAGTTTTTGCAAGAATTTCATCTTTTTTTCTTTATATATAAATTACCACTTGACTGTGTTGTTCCTTTAACTAGCATACCTATATTTTTATTCTTCAATTCTTTTTTTAAAGACCCCCGACAGTTTTGTAAAATAATCTGTACTTTAATTGCAAGTGAGTTCCATGTTATGATTTTAATATATGAACTGTGATTGGACTCTAAACTGCCAAGGGCAATACAAACATTATTCAATGACTAGTGCAAATTATAAGAAACAACCCTTTTTCTGCTTTTGCTTTAGAAAAAAAAATCTAAATTTACTGACTTCAGTTCTTTTCTCTCTTTTCTGAAAGCTACCACAACATGAACTCTTAAAACTGATTAAAGTGTCATGGAAAAAGTATTTTTTATTAAGGAAGCTTTAAAATCAGGCCTAATATATGTGGTGTGTGTGAAAAAATCAAAACATATTAAAGGTGCTGAATTTGACTGGATGTAGGAATAGTGAATATCATATGAAATCTATAAAATATTACAGAAATAGCTTTAAATTATTGCAACTAAAAATAAAACTTTTTAACACAGTGGATAAGATAACTGAAGACTAAAATAAGACAGCAAATAAAAGACATGCCTCAGACTGGGGGAAGGCTCCTATTGGATGAGCATTTGCATTTTGAAAACCTGGATCAAAGAAGAGCTGAGCACCATTACAACCATATTTAGTAGAAATTTAGTATCCATATTTTTTTTTAAATGAGAATGCATAAGGCATTAAGAGTGAATTTTTGTGAAGCAAGCAAATATATTCAGCATATAGGAAACATCAAATACTCTCCAGTCTGTGACTGGCCACAGATGTGGAGAGAGATTTGTCCCTTTCTCCCAGACATTTCTTGGTGCAATAGATGGATGGATTGCCCTTTGAAGCAATTTTGCCATTCCAGTTCATTGGGATGACTTTAAAAGAATTGGTTTCATTGACTTATTGATGGCTATAATGAATGGAAGTATTAATCTTGTGAAGTTTAACGAAGGAAAATACAGAGTTTTGCAGCCAAAGGAAAATAGCACCATGCATCTGTACAGTCTGGGGACTGACTGGCTGGAAAACTGCCTTGCAGAATAAGGAAGTCTTGATAGACAGCAAATTGTGCCTGAGCCAGATCTCTTGCAGTGAAGGCCAAGAGCCTTCTGGACTGCATTAGACAGGGCACTGCCGGCAGGTCAGAAGGAGTTGCCTTCATCTGTGGTGAGCACTGGAAAGATGCATCAGGAATGCTATATCTGTCCAGTGCTGGTCTCCCCAGTATGAGGAAGACATGGACTCACTCAGGCAAGTCCAGCAAAGACCACAAAGATTGTTAAGGGCTTGCAGAATCTGTCCTATTTAGCCTGGAGATAAGAAAGCTCAGATGCATCTTATCCATTTCTGGGTTGGGAGGGTTATAAAGAAGAGAGAGCCTGATTCACCTCAGTGGCTCCCAGTGAAAGGACAAGAGACAATAGACTCAAATTTAAATACTGGAAATTTCACTTATTCAGAAGAGAATATATATATACATATATATATATATGTATTTTTTTTTTTTTTTTTTACTTTGAGAGGGCTTAAGAACAGTGGGATTGTGGAGTCTCTATTCTTTGAGATATTCACAACCTACCTGGACACAGCTCTGAGCAATCTGCTTTAGCTGTTCTGAGCATAGGTGTTCCAAAGGATTTCCAGATGTCCACACCAAGCTCAACCACTGAGATTTTGTGATTCCTTGATGCAGTTTAGGGAAAAAGGGAAGAAGACAAGCATAGAGGTACATTTTTTAACTTGCATTTGTCATTTGGGTTTGTACTGATTTCTCTGACAACAGACATCAAAAATGTAGATATACAAGCTTCAGGCATCTACCTTAGTTTCTACCTGTAAATTACACAGAGAAATGAGCACTTACCAATGTTCTGACCTACCTCAGATGCTTATTATAAAATAATATTTAATGCTGTCTGGATGAGGGGGGTTTTTCCCTCTCCAGTGAATGCAGTGCAAACTTATTGTCCATCTTTTTCTGAGATATTTAAAAGTCAGTTATCAGGAAAACTATTCAGTCAAGAAAAAATGTTCAAATATTCCATTTTGCATCTGCTGTAATACTTTTTTCATACTAAAAGATATCTAAGATATTCCCTATTCCAGTATGTAGAGTATTAAAAAAGAATAAAAAAAAATTGGAACAGCTGAAGGACATTGGTATCTAATGGTTAAAATTCACGGACTGTTGATCTGAGAACTGTTCCATGAAGTTTATATAAAGTCACGATGCACGTCCTCCTAATTTAATCAGACATTAAATGCTGGAGTCATTCTGAGCATACCCTTAAAACTGGAGGTGTATTCATTATGCAGATGCAAACATCTGTATTTGTGTGTAAATCCAGGGTCTGAATATTTGAACGTGACAACTGCATGTACTGTGTTACGCTAGAGGGAACAAGAGACAAAGAGGAGCCGTGCAACAGTGGAAATCCCTCAAGGAATACTCTCTGATTCATCTGTCACATACTGAAGCCTTTTCAGAGGGTGCCAGACCTCTGGAGAGGGGATGCTGGAGGAGGAGTTCAACCACAGTTTGAAATGATTCAGAGCTTGTTTGTCACTGCTCAGCTCAATTCTGCTAACCTCGACTGCCCTCCCCAGTATTCCTGTGGCTCTCACCTGCGAGAGTAGATTTTTCTGTCATCTGGCCACTGGTATGTCAGCCACAGCCTGGAGATGATTTAATTTTTTTTTAATGATAAACATGCCTTATTAAATGACTCATCAGTATAATACCACTGAATTCAATACCATTTGTGTTTAGCCTATTCTACTTTGTAGCCATCAGTGTAGACATCTAAAAACACCCAAATAAGAGCAACAGGAGGATTTTTGAATGATTCTGATATCATCTCCATTTTTTGCTCTCTAGAGCAATTAGTCCTCTAAAGAAAACTAATTTTAAAAACCACATGCACCGCCCATGTTGTTCTGGTTGATCTGAAAATCAAGGTTGATCTGCAAGCAGAGTAAATAGGAAAGTGGTGATGATATTGAACATCATTAGAAATGAAACCCTAGAGAAAAAGAAATCAAAATCACAATGTAGTTTTTAAATGGAAAAGAACATGTATTTGAAATTATTCAGCTGTTGATTGTAAGCAAAAGAGAGAGAAACCTTTGAAAACGTAACTGAGACAATCAACAGTTGTGTTTCATTCTACCAAGAATAAATTAAATAACTTAAAGAGATGCAAACATTACATAAGTTTTATTGCAGTTTGTTCCTGCTTTCAATTGCAATGAAGTCAGTGCCCTTATTTTAGTATAACCAGTCTCAGGCAGCAAGCTCAAGCCAACAGAAGGGGCTCTGTTTCTCAGCTATTATTTTTAGTTACACTTTAGTTTTTTGTAAAACAGGTTTTTTTCAAATCATTACTGTAATTATTACTAGCTCTTCAGTTTAACTACAAGGGTTAATGCAAGTCTATGCATAAACCCACACATATAGGCTGGTGTATGTATATAAAGCATATATATTTGTAATATGTATCATGCAGCTGTTTGGTGGGTTTTTTTTGTTTATGTCTACCAGGAGCACATGTTAGTGGGAAAAGAGAAGGAGGGATATGGAATGGTGGGAGGCATTTCCTTCAAAACTTCACACATTATTAGTTGCTGTAACTTACGTGATCTGGCTAGACATAAGCCTAGCTTATACATATATATATATATATATATATGATTGCAAAAGTAAAAGAATAAAACAAAGAGTGTAATTTTATTACAGATTTTTGTAGTAGCCTCTTAGCTAAAATCCTGAACCTCATTTAAGAGAGCCAGAAGAAGATGGGTTAATACAAATTTCATTCCATTTACAAAACTTGTATTCTAAGCAATAGGAGGAAACATTGTCATTCCCCTCCCCCTGCCCCTCTGTCTTGGGTAAGACCTATTTTTGAGCTGTTCTCATTCAGAGAACGAGTTGCTCCTTTTGGCTTTGTTCCCAGAGTACTGCATACTTGGTGATGTGTGAGGCATTGCCTCCTGGGGAAAAGGGAGGAGGGGGACTGAATCACAGCACTTAATTCTTAATGATTGTTCTGTGTGGTCAAGAGGACACAGAGCAGGCAATGCTCTTTATTCTTTACTTACTGTTACAGCTATTGGCAGCCAGCCCTTTTAATTTAGTTATCAATAATCAATGCCCTTAATCTTTTACTTTAAAGCCAGTCCAAAATAAGTACTAGCCAAGGAACATGTGCTAAACAGAAATATTGGTGTATAGAGATGATTCAGGCAGCACTGCTAAGGGCCTACCAGTGCAAATTCTGAGTAAGTTATTTGGTATTCTCTTGACAAATCTTGTTTCTTTATCAGGATAGTTGCTTTTCTGACAAAATATCTGACAACTAAATAGTGTGTGGAAAAATTCATAGATGTTGCTAATAGATGAGCTTTTCAGATCATCCCATCTTTCTCCCTGTTGATATAGGATACTCTTCTAAAGCACATTTTCTATAAAAAAATATGTTTGGTTTTCAGTACCCTGTGAAGTGGGATTTCTACATTTCAGAGGTTACTGAATAACTAAAATATGTCACTGACTGGGAGGTTTCTCTTTATATTTCTTGTCTTTGTTTTCTAATTACACCCCAGAGTACTGCATACTATAATCCCCTTATTTTCTAAAGAGTTGTACTATTGCAAGTTGATATTATTCTTCCCTTCCATCACTTGTCCGGGGTTATTTGAGCACTGAGTTCTTTGGAATATTTAAGTGATTTGATAAGTAAAAATTGAAGTATTTGTTCCTAATTCTTTTGTTCTCTGAAGAACTCTTTCCCATTTGCCAATCTGTTTCTAAGAATTAGTTCCTTCATTTGAATGAAGTATTCCAAATAAAGTGTCTTCACATGACAAGACAATAATCGTCTTTCTTTCCAATGATTTACCACTAGATTCTAAAAGTTAGTTCTGTGGAAGTTCACTTGGTTAATAATGAATCCAAGGCTTCACTCATTTGTAGAACATGTGCACTGCAGAATAATGTTTAACCAACCACTTAATATGTATGCATAAGAGAAAGTAGATGCACATTATTTAATTCATAGTTCTGATTTTATCCTGATCCTCTGCATGAGTATGTAGGGATCAGCTCAGTTCATCTGCTGAATGAATGTCCATATTGGAGAAGCTTAAAAAGCTGTTTGAATCCATTGATCAAATGGCTTTGCTTCAGTTGTCCATGCACAGATGTTAAGTTTATGAGTAATGTCTCAGGTATTCCTGCCTACTCTCCAGCCTCTTCTTCAGAAGAGTGTCCTTGAAGTCCTCCATGGTATCTACCAGTCCTGAGGTCTTCTCAGATACTCTAAAAAGGCATTTTAAATTGGAAGGCATTTTAAATGGGAAGGCAATATTGCGTTTAGACAGCTGATTGAAACTACTTTTTACTGGCTAGACTGAGGTCTTGGATATATAACTCACATGTAGATGCATAAATTTGGTGTCTCAAACATGTGAGGTAAATCTCATTGACCTCAATGTCTAAATCTGAATGAGAAGAATCTCATCTCCAGATGAGGTGATATTTTACTTTCTGAACTCAAATGTATTGTAGATATTAAGTAGAACAAGGGATGTTTAGAAAAGAAGCATTTATCACCTCACTTACTTTTTGTTGCCTTGTTTTCCATGACCAAAATTTGCAATTCAATAGTGTTTTTGTACATTGTGTCATTATTATAGGTACTATGTTTTGTTCTCTTGTTTGCTTATTTTGTAAAAAAATACCCCGTAGGTGAGGTCAGACATGACTGCTGTGCCAGTTTAACAATATAATCTGTCATAAACTGGGATGTAATTACTCTCCCATTGTTCCTGCTTTGTTCTTGTCAAAATAATGTCTTCACATTAAAGCCATGTTTTTTATAGCAATTCCATTAGCAGTATTACAAATTATCTTTCTTTGACTTCTACCTGTATATTTATTTATTTATTTAATTGTCCATTTCTTTTCTGACAACCATTTTTTCCCCTAATGGGTTCATTACTGTCAGTTTGGAGCCATAAAGAACTTCATAGCAACTTCACTCAATGTTTGCTATAATCAAAAAAGCAGTATCCACCACACCAAAGGAAAGTTTTGGGATTCCCATTAAAATTGTTGTTTTTCTTTAAAAGAACTATAACATATCTCTGCATTCCTCCTCGACTGACTTCAAACTGCAGAAGAAAACATCAGTCTGCCATTAGATCACCTGTGAAAAGTTATCTCCAAACCACAAAGATTAGGAAAAAAAATCAGTTAATGTGTGGTGCTACAGAACCTGGTCTCTCAGGAGAACATTTTCTAATTTCCATGGTTCAGTTGAATTTTCAAGGTATCTTGTGTGGTTTTCTGCCTATGAATCCAGCCCATTAACAGTGACTCCAGCATCTTTGGGAGTACTTTAGCCATGCATTGAATCTTATGCCCTGTTTCATAGACTTCTGCATTCCCACAGTGTAGCTACTCTGTCCCAGCTGATTAACTAATGAAGAAAGATGGAGATCAAGGAAAAAAGTATTTAATATCTTGTGTAAAATGTCATTTAAACACATGCTTCCTGTTGTATTCTTCAATTCACTTAAAATACGTCTTTATATTCGGCATATTTAAACAGCATAAGGATGTATCTGACAGCTAGCTGGACCATGGGATAAAGAAAATGCTGATGTTTGTAGATAGACATAAAGATTAACAACTTAGTTGTACTTCAGTTTGTGTTCACTGACTTTTTTTTCCCAGCATTAACACCTTTTTTTTCTACATTTCTGTTTTAAATGTCACAAGTATCAAATATGACCTCCAGCAGAACTTCTTTGGCAGACTGTCATTAGCTGTTAGTCCCTCTTCAGAGAGAGGCAGCTAACTAGGCCTGTGAGTGTCACCAGACAATTCTTTTTCAAGAAAGATTCTTTGTATGGTGTTTGTTCGAGTTTGGTTTTTTTTCTATTCAATATTTATCTAAGTTGGGATAATCATGGATGTCTTCTGTAAATACCATACAGATAAAATCAGTTTTAAACTGTCTGCACTGATTTTTCCCATTAAAGCATTTTTAAAATTTTACCTACTACCCTTTACAGAGCATGAAAATGTATAGTCAATCTAAAACTTTCTCGTACACACAGCTCTTTTTTGTCCTTCCTGCTTACATACATCTGTGAATCTACTGCACCAGAAAAGTAAAAAAAAAATGATGATAGCACACCCAAGAGAAGCTGAGAGAAGCTATTTTTTTATAGATACGCAAACATTTTCTTAGGAAAATGTTTCTTAAAATGGTTTAAATTTTTTAAAAGTATCCATTAACGAAAAAGAATGTCAGTCACCATAAAGTGTAATGGGGTTGTGACCTGTCAGCTTCAGTCTCTGTTGCCTTGGTTGCTCTGATTGAAAGAACTTATGCATGATGCTGCAGCCAACGATGCTTTGGGAATCTCACAGGGCTACCACAGACAGAGCTTGTGAATAACTGCTTCAGAGGCTGGCATTTATTGCAAGAGTAAGTCAGTGGGCATTCTCAGCTGGGTCTGCAGCTCCGTGTGCCTTGACCGCCCTCTAGTTAGGATTTCACTTCTTCCCCTTTATAGAAAAGGGGATTTATTGACCCACAGCCCCAGGAATTCTGGCAAATATGTCATGATCAAACCATCAAACATTCTCCTCTTCAAATGACTGCTTTCCCACCTGTGACAGGCTTCCTTATCACAGTGCTCAGGTCAAAACTTTCAGCTCTAAACAGCTGCAATAAACAGCTCCTTTTTAAATGCAGTTCAAATAATAGTGATTGTAAAGGTAGGTGTTTCTAAGAGAAGTGCTCGTTAAAGTCTGGGGGATATTTTAAATTAGATAGCCCTTTCTTTTGCAGCAGCAAAAATCAGTATGGTTTGAAGCAGTTAGTATTTAATATGCTTGTTCACTGTGTTAATTTTCCCCAAGTCAATTTTTAAAGCTAAAAAAATCTCCCTTTGGCTTTGTATAGCCAGCATTATAACCATAGTAATTTTTAAATTAAACTTTCTTATTGTCTATGTGTATGTGAAGTAGGTGATATTACACAAAAAGCATGGGCTGCATTAGGTTGATACAAATGCATATTTAAGAGCTTAACAAGCCTGCAAGAAAAATAATGGTCTCGATAAACATTAGAATGGCTCACTTGTAAGCCTTTTTGTTTAGTTGCACTTTCCTACTTGCACATTCAAAGGAGTGATGAAATGCACTGAGTAAATAAATAAAGCCTATTATAATGTCCCAATAGAAGGGAAAAGTTGATTTTAGTTACACTAACAAGTTTAAAAACTCTTGAATTATTAGATTTGCTGTGAACTAAAACACACGATGTCTAGTAAAAAAAAGTGGGAGATTCTGTTAAGCAAATTAAGATCTGATATGCTACATAAATGCATCTATACTTATATAAGAAGCATTTCTCTAAACATCCTAACTGTATTGCTGATTATGAAATGTAGAGTCCTACTGTGTATATGTAATTTTGTCTGGACTTGTATTGTAGTCAGTAATTGAATAGCACAGTGATGGACTTATTGCAAGTGTGAGAAAGTGCTAAGCAAAACAGAAATTATAATGAAATTTGAGATGTCAGTGACAATTAGCTGTGTTATGAATATTCATTTCATATTCATTCTGGATAGTGCCATTTTTCACTATCTTTAATAAATGAATAGTGTTTCAAGAAATAGAGATATAAATAATAGTCGTGATAATTAACATGGTTTTTTCTGAGCGTTGTAGCACTTGTCAAGTGCCATGTGGGTTGGTGCAATGACTATAAAGTTAATTTTCAGGCATGGCCAGTTCTGTGTGTTTAGCAGAACCATTTGACTTTCTTGCAGAATTGTTAATTTACAGGAAGATAAAAATCTGCTTGTGAGTGGTTTTACTTAGGCTGAAGTCTCATTAGAAAGACTGAGTGCTACACTAGAATTGCAGAAATCTAAATCAGGACCCCACATGACAAGTGAAAAGAAATGGAGTTACAGTGAAACAATGCCCTCAAATAACCATCACCTCTAACTAATTCTGGGAAACGTGCTTCACTGTCCTGCTTTCAGGGTGGTGCATGCATATTGACAGAAAACTGAGTATGTGCTTAAATGCTCTTTTTTCAGTCAGGATGAAGGGATCCATGAAAATGAAAGGGGGAATATTCACTGAGCAAAACATAGTCTTTGGATATGAGGTTTTAATCTATTTTGAATACTTCTTAACATTACTAGTGTTCTGCTAGCATCCCCTACAAAGGTATGACCTTCCAATGTTGTCCTAAAAAGCACTCATGTGCACTTGTATTGATGAAATACATTGAGTCTTTCATTCAATACCAATATGTGAAGCCACACAGTCCATGGAACAATAATGGGATCTTCCCTGAATCTCATGGTTTGCAAAGAAAAATTTTTTAGCTGAAACCACAAAGACCCTCAGAGAAAAAGCATAATAGAAATTTTCCTTTTAGATTACAAAGCAATGCAAAGGAGCAGAACGTTTGTTAAACTAGTTATAGAGGACCCCTTTGTGTAAGCCTAGTATGAAAATAAGTAAGACAAATGTATTACTGCCACTCCTGCATCTCACAGGATGCAACTCCCTCAACTTCAGCTTCATCTGGCATGTGAGGGAATTGGAAACAGCTTTGAAATTACTTTGTTACAGAATGGCTAGTAAAAAGGTGATAATTCATATATGTTCGTTGATTATTTCCATAGTCTTTATTAATTAGAACTCAAACTTATGTTTTATAGTTTATCCAAGCATATCAGTTTTCATTGGTTGAAAGAGAAAAGGAAAACTGGAAAAAAAATTAGAACAGCGGCAGGGAGAACATACCTGTTTTGGGAAGATGTTCTTGCTTTGCAGTGTGAAAAAAATAAAGAATCAATAGAAGCGAAACTGCACCTGGTTGTGAGAGAATAGTGTAATCAGAGCCCCTCCAGTACTGCTCTGAGCATACCAGGATGCTCCACAGCCCTGGAGTACTCTGGAACCTTGTCTGTGAGGCAGATGCCTCAAAGGAACTTGCCTGTCCTGAAAAAGTTTTATGTCACCACACTCTTGAGAGTAAATATGCAAAATCTTATCAGTGTGTACCTTGGGAAAATCATGTGTAGCAGATTTTTTTTTTCCTGGCTAGAGCTTCTGACCACAAGCTATTCATAAAGAAAGCGTTCCCTCAGAATATTGAAATTGTGTTGCATTCACCAGTGAAACAACAAAGCTGATTAGCCTATAAAACTGGGGTTTTTTTAAGTAGTGAGAACATTGTGCAAAATGGCAGTTGTAGAAAACAGGCTTGGATTGCATGATCATAAGGTAGTTGACTTTCATTTAACTAGAAGAGTAAATTGAGGCATGTAATGAGAAGGCAAGATAAGATAAACAAAATTTATTAGTTATTCATACAGGCAACAGAACTCAGATTAATATTTGACTCGGATGTGAAAGAGGCCTGGAAGTCCTTTGTCTCACATATCCAGAAATGTTCTTGAACATGTATGAGAGCTAGAAGACATTGCAGAAAAACTCAAAACTGGATAAATAACCAATACAAATGAGACATTAAGATTAAACAGGGAAACTGCAAAGGATGTAAAGCCTCCCTTCTTGTGGAATAAAATAAAGATTTCCAGAAGTCAAACTGAAATGAAACTTTTATGGGGCATTAAGTTTGACAATGTGCTTATTGACCATCCAATTACAAAATTAAATAAGGAAAAGTGAAAAACCACACATTTCTAAGAACATTAAAAGTGCTACCACTTTTGCCCTCAAATTAAATTACTTTGGTCTTGATTTCAGTACGAGTAATGCTGAACAGCAATGGTAATATGTCTCCAAGTTGCAGTGTCCAGACAGAAAGCTTTACGTGCACAAATTATTCTGAGAGATGAAGTTAAACTGTAGTGGGCACTATATCCTTATTAGAATCACTGGTGGCTAATCAATCCAAGAGCATATTGGAAAGACTAAGGAAAGAACTTAAAAGTGTCTAACTCCTGCTTTCAATTATACCCTCATAAATGCAGAAATGTTTCCATCCTTGATTATTTGGTTTAAACTACTTAGCTAATCTTCTTTATATTTATCCATTTCTGACTGTAATTACTCTTATTTCCCACTTTCCTAGTTGTCTTTTCCCAAGGCTAAAACAAATATTATTTTAATCTAGTTTATCTTACCCAAAGCCTTACCAACAGCATTTGTCTTTCATTTATTTTTTTTTTCTTTTAACCCAAAGTTAATAGTCTTGTTATAATAGTTTACCTCCTGAGGAGTACACTCAGTTCTTAAGATTTTTTTTTTGTTATTAACTCCATCACTTCTGCTTCAGACCTTCCAACAAATATGAGTTGTTGTGATAAGTTATATGTTACTGGCCCTTGGAAGCACCAGAAGAACCCTGTCCTGGAGTGAAGAAGCAATAATGCCATTGCACAAGACACAAATGAAACTTCATCTAGAATCCTAAATTTAGTTATACTCACCATTCAAGGTTATTTCAAAGTGGAGCATGTAAAGAAAAGGGTTACTGTAATAATCAGATCAAAGCACTTTTGTAAATTAAGCTAATTTTTTTTCTTTTTTGAAAAACAAAAATAAACCAAACCCCAAACCCCAAAACAAAAGCAAACAAACCACACCCCCCCAAAAAAAACCCCAAAAAACCCCAACCAACCAAACAAAAAAAACCCCAAAACAACAACAACAAACCACCCCCCCCCAAAAAAAAATTAAAAAAAAATAATCAAGAGACTTTGTGCTTAGTGGCCCTGTCTATAGAACAAGCCTGTGAAGGTAGATGATTGCATGATACATACGATAGAAAGTAAACACCAAAGAGTTCACTTGTTTTAATTGTTAAAATTGTTTTAAAGGCAATACTGGTAAAAGATTAATTGGATAATAGTAGTAGCCATGGACAATTGTGATCTTAAAATGAAAATGTTTCTGATTAATAATGGAAGCAGGCTTTGGATTACCCTCTTATTAAGAGAATGAAGCTAAGATGGTATAATGAATATTAATATATAGTGTGAGTGATGGTATTGGTGTATGACAAGGATGAAATCTATATATTCAACGGTGTAGTGGACCTTTACTGTGCTGTATTCCTTTGTTCTTTTTAAAAGAGTACAATTTGTGTTCTTTAAATACTGGCCTTTCCCATTGCCTGTACTGTGTAAAAAAGTTGTGTGGGTTTGCTTTGTTTTGTTTTTTAATTTGCTAGTCAAATTGAAAAAGAAAAATCAAGACACAAGGACAACTGAAACAGAATAATTAATTTGATTTTATTGTATTATTCTTCTTTGAGGGGGAAGAAAAATGTTTTACTTGGTGTTTTTGTTTTGAAGTGTGGTGTAAATCTAGACAAGAAATCCAAATTCCCTATTGTAGTTTTTTTTGTCTCTTCTGGATTGTGTTTCTGAGTGAAATTCATAAAAAAAGTTGCCTAACTCCACTGCTGACCATGTACTTAGATCCTTTTTTGGCCCTCAATATTTCTATAAATATTAAATACAAAAGTTGTGCACATTCAGAGCTCTACTAAATCAGGGATGAGATTGTGCCGTGTGTCTGCCCCTTGACTGAATGCTGAAGGAAGCAGGAGGAGTTCCTTGTACCCTTTTGTCTGATTCACTGCAAGCCCATGCAAAGCCAAATACAATCTAGGCCAGATTTATCATCTGTCCTTCATGTACCAGGGGGCAATACTAGGAAAGAATAACAGATGTAGCCTTGTGGATAGTATCAAGTGGGAAATAACTCTGAGAAATATTTTGCATTTAACTAAAACGTTAAAAGAATCAGTTGAATGACTGTCATGCAGAAGGTCATTCAATCCTTGGAGAAAAAAGTGAAAATGTCCTATGCTGTG
Source organism: Trochalopteron elliotii (assembly GCA_024734555.1). NCBI lineage: Eukaryota > Metazoa > Chordata > Aves > Passeriformes > Leiothrichidae > Trochalopteron > Trochalopteron elliotii. The sequence goes on along the minus strand of JANPWX010000078.1, from coordinate 6,081,187 downwards.
TCTGGAGATAGCTGAGGTACAGATGGTACTTAAAGCAAGCTCTCTGACCTAGAGCTCAAAGTCTAGATTGAACCTGACTCAGAGACCTAAATATTTTCTGTTCAGTCTAACAGGGCTGTGTAACTTGCAAGATGGAATGTATGTATGTTAGAATCCAGGAGAGCCCTATACGAGACATTGCCACAGACAGTGCATGCCACCTATTTTTCTTCCTATGCATATCTAATAAGTCCATCTGTCCAAAAATTGAAAATTATTCTTATATGCCAAAATATAATATTTTCTATTATCTGGATACATGTGGGAAACGGAGGGCTTACAGATTTTTTCAAGCCTGTGAGGACATTTTAAGGACAGAGTGAAATTACAGTTGTGCATTAAGAGAAATGTAAAGCTTTTCTCCAATTTCATCTAATATTCCATGAATTGGGAATAAGGTCTGGTGGTGGTTCAGCTGACAGTGACTGGTATCTCTAGCACCCTGCTATGTCAGAAGCGCATAATGGAGTCACCATCCCTGGATGTGTTTAAAAAAAGATTGGATGTGGCACTCGATGCCATGATCTAGTTGAGCTATTAGGACTGGGTTGGACTCAATGATCTTGAAGGTCTCTTCCAACCTACACATTCTGTGATTCTGTGATTCTGTAATGAGGAACAATTGGTACAACAGCAAAGCAGAGAGAGGGATTGAGGGAGTGGCTGCAGAGTGCTCATTTTCCAGCTGGGCTTAAACCATGGCAGACTTATAGAGGGAAAGAGCACCATGGAAACCCTGCCCATGGAGGAAGCTCAGATGCACTGTCTGCAAGAGCAGTGAATCAGGTGCCATACCAGAAATGTCAGCCTGAAATGTTACAGTACTAAATGCTGCAGAGCCAAAGCTCAGGAGGCTGCCTTTGAGCAGTGTAAGAACAGCAACAACAAAGCTGCGTGGTCAAAATCTGAGTGCTGTATACAGGGACCTGTACACTTAACAGCTGACACTGTCAGACTGGCAAGGCAGAAATCATAAATGGTCATTGCAGTAATCAAATTTCCACATGACTAGGCACAACCACAGTATTCTGTACCAATATTCCTAGAAAAGTCATGACTTGAGCTTCCAAAAAAAAAAGCAACCTATGTTCTTTTCTTAGTCCTTTTCTGTTTACATCATCTCCTAATTTTTTCTGTGCTTACAAGATTAGCGTTCTTTTTATCTTTGCTCACTTTGCTAATGGCATATCACAGTTTGTATTACAGAAAGCTGGTGCTATTAAAATTTGTGTTATTTTGCATATCATCTCCAGTTTATTTCTTCCACAATTTTATTTTCATATTGTGTTTCTACACCTTCTGTGTGGAGCTGTGAAGATTTTGCTGTTTTTTTAAGTGTATATGACCTTTGCAGAGAAATTATAGTCCAATCAAAATGGTTAATGTTTTCTTAAGAGATATTCCAGTGTGCAAAATTCTAGAACGTCACAGACTGATCAAAAGAAAATTCACCAGAAAAGTTTTGGGTTTTTTACAATAGACATTTTTTTCTGTATTGACAATTTGCCAAGACTTTTTGCAAACTGTGGACTAAAACTAGTAATTAATGGAGTATGCATTAGACAGCTTCTATTTTTTCAATTAGAAAAATAGTCTGACCAAGTCAGTAAGAGCAATGCAGAATGAAGGGAGTAAACAAGCCAAGAAAAGTGTTAGAAGGTACAGGCTCATTATGAAGAATAAAGATTTTTAAGATACTTTTATTGCTAATTATGATGTCTTGATAGAAATTGTGTTGCACAAATATTTTTCTCTTACATTAGACCATGACATCAAGAAAAGCAAAGAAGGTCCCATGGAAAATACTTTATATAATTTTTAAAGGAAATTATAAATTTAATACTGGATAATATAAAAGTCATAATTTGGTAGAGATGAATTGGTTATGTAAATATAGTACTGTTTAATATTTGGTTTTGAATAGAGCATCTCACATACAAAGGAAAGAAGAAACTGTCCATCAAATTGTGTGTGCTTATGCAATAGACATTTTGATAACTCTTCTTTCTGCTTACCTTATGTGCACTGAAATAGTGATGAGTGATAATAAAATTTCAAAAATTAAGACTGCAGTAAAGAAGTAAGAAGGAGCTCTCTGGCCAGCAACCTACATAGCTGGGGAAAATCTATCAAAAGGCTCCATGGCAGTTGTCTTTTCTCATTTTAGCACCGTTTACTCAAAGCCAGTGAAAGCAGGCAGGGCCGCCATTTTCTAACCCAGGACCTGGAGCATGGAAATGAAAGTTCTTTTCTTCTCCTTTGTATCTGTGATCTGGGATGGGGAGAGAGACAGACATGAAAATGTTGATCTGTCTTTCCTACCCACTTCCTCCAGTGGGAGCTATAGGAACAATACAGGTATTTACATCTTTAGCTTGATTAGAGACAGACAGATCTTAAGGTACCACTGAGGGAACACAGCCCTCCTTTCTTATCATGGCTATACAACACTCTGTGGTCTTTGACAGAAGCCTTTTGCTACAACTATAAATATTACACACCCAAATATAATCAACCACACCTGTCCATAAAATGCATTACCCACAGAACTGGATACAAAAGTGCTGAAGCTCATTTCCAGCTTCAGATGCATTGTGACATCAGTGGAAGAGCCATATTTTCAGCAGTCCCTGTGAGATATCTCCCTGCCTGCTTAGAGGTTGGTTGAAGCTATGTCATCGCAATGCATGTTGTTTGCTGTGACCTGGTGAATTTTGACCATGAGCTCATCCTCTGCCACAGCTGTAATGAGGTAGAGGAAAAGAAGACAAGGTCTGTGTATGAGGTGTGCATCCAAATCTGGGTCCTTCTTCCATGACAAGGCATCTGCCATGAAATTCTGTTTCCTAGATGACAAAGGAAAGTGAAAGTGAAGGACAAAAAGAAAGAGGGCCAGGAGGCAAAGCAGAAAGAGATGCGCTTCATTCCTCAATACTCTTCCAGACTGGGGGACTGGTCATCACCATTTTCAGTCCTTCTGTTCCCTCTCAGTTGTGCTGACAATCCTCAAAGTAAGATTTGATTAACAGGAGCTCATTATCTCAGGTGTAATTCTTCTCAGTGGTGTGAGTTACCCAGAGAAGCAGGTACAGGTTAGAGTGTCTGGTTTTACACTAAAAAAGTGAGTATAGGATAAAAGCTACAGTGAATACCCATTTTTCAAAAGCTGGTTGCGTGTCAGGCGTCTGTAAAAGTCAAGCCCTCTTTTGAGTGAGTGCCATTATGGCAGCTACAAACCAGAAATCCCCCTCTTAAACCATCTTTAGAGCATGGTAAGTCCTGAAAACCATTGCACCTGTGCTAAAAGGTGCTGCCAAACTTGTGATGTCATCAGTCTCCTTGGAGTCTATGTGCAATTCAGCATTGCCCAGTTACCCCAGGAACTCCATCCTCTATTGGTCAAAGCAGCATTTCTTCTGGTCAGCACAGCCAGCGCTGCTGCAAGTCATTGAAAATGCTGTTAATAAATATCTCTTGAGAGGTGCAGAACACCAGGATGTCATACAGGTATACCACAGCATAGCTATGAAGAAAGTCCCTAAGAACAGCATTTACAGAATACTGGAATTTTGGTCCCTTATAGATCCACCACAGAGGGCAGAAGAGCCCACTGCAGATGTTCAGAGCACTTCGGAGTAAGAGGCAAGGAGTGCTGGTTCTTCACTCTGATGTCCTTCCCCTTCCTGTAATCATGTTTTTTTGCAGAGGCAGACTCCCATGCTTCTTTGTGAAAAAATGCCATACGGAAGCTCCCAACAGGGGAGTCAGAGGAGAAGTAGAACCACTACATGGGATTGTTCTTGAGGTACTTCTCAAGGGCTTCTGGCTGAGATTCTGAGCAGGCAGAGGTGCTCCCAGAGAGCACCTCCTCCTGAGTGGAGGGAGTCACAGGTGACAGTCTCTCATACCATCAGAATGGTGAAAGGTGTTTTTCTATTAGACATGGGAAATGTGGAAAGCAGCACTTCTCTAATTCCTCACATGATTATAGCACATATACCTATGTCTGTGTGTGCATGTAGCTTACCAAAATGTCTCCCTCGAACTTGTTACTTGGTATCCACTACTTCAATTACATTAAAAAGGCTAAATCTAGACATGCACATTAAATCCTTTTAAAAACCTAAAATTGCCATAAAGAAACCTGAGTGGCCTTGTTGGGATACCACATACTATGTATGGTAGATATATGTAACCAATAGAAATGAGTATATCACCTCAGCTATAAATGCAATCTGAATGAAATGCAGGAAAAAACAGTAGTGAAATGATGCAGAAATGAATGATAACAGAGGGCTGCTAGTATAATAATATTATACCTCCTTGGTCAGTATGCCTAATATACCTCCCAGAAAATCCTTATATATGATGTACAATACAGACTGGAAGTAATCATGTGTAAAAACATCATCTTGAAAAGTACCATTGAGTTGGAACACCAAATGCACCCATTGTAATGTCTAACAACCACAGCACTCATTACAACCTATCATGACTATGTTGTATGTGCTTTTCAGTCTTCCTGGCAGGTTGTTCTGTTTGAGGGGTGATTTGGAACAGGAGCATTTTCTGAAAAAGACAAAGACAAATTGTTCCAATGATGGGCCAGTGGAAAAAATGGAAATGCATGAACATGATGACAAATATGATGTTTGGCTTTGCTTCAGTCACTTCAATGCAACAGTATGTAGCATGCTCAGAACGGCCAGCTTCTGAAAGAATGGAGATTTCAGTATTGTCACAGTATTTAAAAACAAGACATCTGACAGCAAAAAAAAAAAAAAACAACCAAAAACCAAAACCAAAACCAAAACCAAACAAACAAACAAAAAAAAACTCAAAAAAAACCCAAAAAACAAAACAAAAACAAACAAACAAAAGAAAAAAAACACAAAAAAAAAAAAACCCCACCCCCAAACCTCAATATTTTTCATTCTTGGTGGATCAACAAGATTTGATTACTTGAACTGGCACTGGCAACACTAATGTCCTTCAGGTATTTTCTTTGATGTGTCTATGTATGGCATTCATGTAAGGTATGTGCCATTCCAGTGTATCCTGTCTCACACTGTAGAATGGTTTCTAAATTGTTATAGACTGAAGCAGCTGCTGAATTGAAAACAATGTCTTTTTTAAAGAACATTGTTTTGTGCCATAGCAGGAAAATATAGTTGATGTCGTATGCATGGAAAATAGCTGCATAGTAGTTTAGCTCAGTGAGTAAACTTAGAAAAGTTTTCATTTAAAGTTTCTTTTAAAAACAGTTTCCTTTTTTAGAAGAAGGTGCAAGTGAAATATTTCAACTAGCAGGCAAAAATTACTTTCTTTAGGTGATATGACAGTCAATTCTTCTGTACATATATACTACTACCCAAATAGTAACATACATCAGTAGTAACCTGACTACATGTGTTAAAAAGCATCTCTTCCAGAGGTACTACCAAGTTTTTGTGCTAAGCAAATCAAAACAAGCATTGAAATGATCATTCATATTCCTATTTCACAGTATTAGTTCCTGGTAGTAAGACTAGTAATGAACTTCACTAAAGGTTATGTGATATATTCTTAACTATATTTATTGCTTTGCCATGACAAGAGTTCTTTCCAATAGAAATGCCTCTTTTGAACATAAAGATAACACAAAGACTTTTAAGGGCAGAAATGTTCATTTTCATGCTTGATCAGCCATGTTCCCTTGCTTTTTGCTGCTTGTATTCATCTGGTGTGTTTACCCAGTCGTGTTGACTGAACAAATACTATGAAGTGGGGTGTGCTGTACAGAAGAAACTGCAGTAGCCATCAAACTACTTGGAAATTAGTTTTCTTTAGAGCAAAGAAACTATGGGTTTCTCTTACCTCAACCTATAGTGAGGGAACTGAAGAACCATCACGAATATAGAATGAACTCATTAATCATAATCTGAGGGAACTTCACAGGCAACTTTCAGAGTGTTTTAACTCTTGATCTCCATAGTGGAAAGAGGTTATTCACTAATCCTTTCTTTCAGGTGCAGTGGAAAGTGCGGTGCAAGTTGAGCCATTGCAAAAACAGCTTACAACCTTGACCTCTGAAATGAAAATAGATTCAAAGTTCTTTAGCCAGGAGCTGGATATGCTTAGTCTGTCTCTGAAGAAAGATTTTCCAGCATAAGCTGTAAACATTTTATCCAGTTTTATCCACTGTAAATCAAAATGTTCTCAGTGCTGGCCAAGAAAGTGAAGCATTGTTAGCTCATTAAATAAAAAGGGCTGAAGGCCAACACTTCTCTTCATCATTAAACTTTATTTGGAACATGTTGAATAGATGGTGGATGACTTGTGAATCCTCTTTAAAATTAAAAATTACCTTCTTGAACCTTGGTATCAGCTGTTGTTTTTCCTATTAATATAAAAAACTCAACACAGATTAATATAGAAATAATTTAAAATGAACAACAACCGTTATTTCAGCTTTTGTACACATAAGACATGAGATATTACTTATTTCCAAAGCTTTCCATTTCAAATCTGTGGGAAGAAATACATCAGATAAAAAAAAAAAAGAAAGGAGAATAGTAAAAGCTAAGAAGACCACTTAGCTTAGTAGAGTTCAGTTAGTGTTAGTTAAGTAATGATTATATTATGAAACATACCATACTCTGCATATAGCTGGCTAGTCCCTGGGAAGATGAGAAACAGTCCTTATGGAAAAGAGACTGTTTGAAATAATGTCATAAATACCTCAAATCCAGTAAAACCTTCTGCTTAAGGTTATCGTTCTTAGCCCAATTCAAATAGAGCAGACCTGATGACCTGATAAAATCGACTACTTTGCATCCTGCATATTCAAAGTCTCTATAGAAAGCAATGTTTTGCTTATGTTAAAATATCAAGACAAACAACTTCTAATCACTAAGTTTTCCTATACTATTACCTTTAGTCGTTAGCCTTGTATTTATCTTTCTCTGGACTTACTGTGAGATTTTACCTGATCCAGTACAGCTATACATTGCCCCTGAAAAGGAGGCTCTTCTAGGCCTAGCTGGAAATTCATGTTCATCTCTTGCAACCAGCAACTGTGTGCATAAATCAGTTGAGCTTACTGCTCTGACAGAAAGTCTTTTTTCGCTTTTTTTTAATGAGTTAATTTTCTATCAGATCATTGAACTATTCCACTTCCTTCTTCGATTGCACCATAATTAGATTTGACACAAGTGGATAAGCAACTGTGTGTGTGCAAGAAAGCCGGAGAAGAATTGAATAGACTAAGAGTGAACTATGGCATAGAGTATAATGAAACCACACCTTTATTTCTATATCTGGAAAGTTTACTAATCAGAGTCAAAGAGTTAGCAGATTAATACTGGCTTTACTCCTTCTGTTTTATTTTACATGTGACCTCTTTTGTTTGAAGATAGGGAGGGATCAGTCACTTCAAATTATGGTAACAAGGCAAAATACTGCAACAAATATTTACCATACCCTTGATCTGTTTGGATTTCCTTTCAATAACACTGAAAACCAAACTACATTATGGAAGCACAAAGATAATGTTTTTGTTACAGGATCCTGTAGAAATCCTACTGGCAACATCTACCCTGTGCAGCAAAGTTCAATGTTATTTTCCATGGTGTTAAAAGTTTGTCTCAAAAATGTCTTAAGTTTCCCCCTACCCCTTTCACTGGTCACAAGCAGTCCTTAAGTTTATACTCTGAAATCAGGTATAAAGTTTGCTAGCCTTGTTCAATGCCAAAAATCATGTGTGATTTCCAGTCACATAAATCACTTTCTGGTGAATCAGCCTCATGATGACTTTGACTATGTGATGATGTTGTGTTTCAACCCAGATTTACCAGTCAACTCTTTGTCAAAAAGGAAAATAATAATATCGGTGATATTATTATTATCATAATCATCATCAACAACAACAGCAATAATATTTATGATATTATTATCATAATCAACAACAAGAGAAATAACAACAATAACAACAACAACCATGGCCACCAGACTTCCTTTTAAGAGCTGATGGTTAGGAGCCAAGCAGATGTGCCAGTTCTCACTGTAGAGCCATTAGTCTTTGAGCAACCTGAAACCATCACATATGTTTGGATTATTAAAGAAATTAATGTTACATTGTCTATGATTGGTTTCAGATGTTCTAATCCTGTATTTCCATAATGAACTAGTCAGATTTAACAGTTTGTTTAAGACTGGGGATAGGGAAATTGCTTTCATTTCCAGTCATAGTTTAACCCAGTTCCCTCCTTTTGTTGATGTCAATTTCCATTGTGGGGACAAGTATAAAAATGTTCATGCTTTGTTTCAGTCTTCTCAGAATGGTAACTATTTTAGATCAAAATTATTATGGTTTGCACATATCAGCACACATTGGAAGGATTTAGTACAGGATATCAAGAGCTAGCACAGACTGCACTTTCACAGTTCAGATCCCTGAAAAAGTGAGACCTGGCAATGAAGATGGTCATATACTGACAACATTCACACAGTAGCTATTTGTCAGCTAGTAGCAGTCCTGTTTTAAATTACATTTTTGCACATAAAATCATTGATCTGTACTTTCCAAATGGGAATTTTAACTACATTTTCTAGTATTATTAAGCAACCACCTTTGAAATTAATGAAATAAATTTTTAATTATTTAAAATACTATATTATGCACAGTATCAAGTATTGCAAAAGATTAACTGACTAGTTCAATTTTCTTTCATTTCTTTAAAATTTGTCTCAGTAGCGTTACATGCTACATATAGTGTGGCTTTCCATTTTTATGTATCCTCTTGCAGTGTCATCTATTTTGGTCTAAACAAAGGTTAGGAATATGTAATTGCTGCTGAAGATATATACACATCTTCATTTTTTAAGTTTTCCTGTTATTTTTTTGCATATTTTTATAAGTAATAAAGAGATTTTCTTGACTTGTTTTTCAACACAAAAGGCTAGGGGAAAATAATGGTTTAATCATCTTAGAAAAAAGCAAGAATAGTAACAATATTTATAACTATATTAAAGGAGCAAAATGTTTGGGAAAGATCTATTAAAATATATTTCCCTTGGGAAATATAATATCAGCTTGCATGATTAATTGACAGTGTCTCAAGGATTCACTGAAACCCATCTTAAACTTCTTTATGTGATCAATTCTGTTTTACTGCTCTGAGATTTATGCAATAAAGCAAATAAATTTTTGATTGATTTGGTTGATTTATCTCACGGTTCCACTTGTGTGACAAAGCATGAAAGAAGCAATGAAGAGAGATGAAATCAACTGATGTACAGAAAAGAATTTATAATATGTTAATGTTGTTTAGATTTGTGAAGATAATTTAGATATTTTTTTTTAGTGTTTTCTTAATATATCAGGAACACCAAAAAAGTTATTCAAATCAAATAATTATTTTTGCATTCAAACTTGCATATGATGTTTGTATATAGTTCCAATGCTTTAGAAAGTTCAAAATTTCTGCCTTTTGAATGGAAACTGAAGTTTTCTGTTTAGGCCATGAGTAGACAGTGGAATGGAAATACATTATAATCTTCACAGGTGTTGTTCAAAGTGCCTGAAAATGTCATGGTGATATCATCACTAAGAATAACAGTTGCCTACTTTGTACAGAAATATAACTCACAGTAGGTTTTTTCAATTCTGCCAGAAAAAAAAACCCAAGAATAAGTGGGGATGATCCTTGTCTAAGATAGAAATCAAAATTAATTTCAGGTAACATGAAAGTCTGAGAAAGACACTGTGTAAGAAGAATATTTGGAAGGCTTATTTTATAGAATGAATGTATTTTCTCAATGAAATTGATTAGAAAAAGGAATGCTTGTGATGAATTTTTCCTGAACTTTCAATCAAGACCTGTGGTGATAGGCACTGTAGTCACTTTTTGTGGATACTAAAAAAAATTCTTAATATTGACATATCCTTAGGTGACTTTCAATAATTTTACTGATGTCAAAATTGCATATACTCCTGTCAGTAGAAGGTTTTGTAGATCTGGATCCTACAGTGTATAGCACATGACAATACATTTGTACAGAACCTTTCCCCATTTACAGCCAAAGTCAGGATCAATAAAACTTCAGACATGATTAGAAAGCTCAACATGCAGCTCCTCAATGGTACAAGAATCAATGGACAACCACATCTTCTCTGGATGCCATCTTGGAATCTCATTCACCCATTACTCGCCTACAACTGAAGGCTGGCTGATTTTTTATTAGGAGTAAGGAAGTTTGACCCAAGTTATTCTGATGATCATCAGGGATCGTAGAAACATAGAATTGTTTAAGGTGAAAAAGATCTTTGAGTCCAACCATAAGCCAGATCAGCCAAGTCCACCATTAAACCATGTCTTTAAGTGCTACATCTACACATTGTTTAAATGCCTCCAGGACTGGTGATTGAACAATTTCCCTGGGCAGCCTCTTCCAATGCCTAAAAATCCATCTGGTGAAGAAATTTTTCCCAATATGCAAAATAAACCTCCCCTCATGCAACTTAAAGCCATTTCCTCTCGTGCTGTCAGTTATTATTTGGGAGAAGAGACTGACTTCCCACCATATTCAAAACCACTAATAAATTTTTGGTGCACCTGATGCCCTTGATAGCTACTCACCCACAAAAAAAAGCCTTAAATTTCACCTTTCTTCTTTCAAAGAGGAAAATAAATGGATTAGTGTGCTTCTGAAACAAAGATAATAGGTTTTTAAAACATAAGGGAAGGTTTTAAATATGAGCTTTTTTCCTTTTTAAGATTTTTTAAGCTTGTCTTAGTGGTCAGTCAGTCATGTACCTTTTATTACTTGAATTTTTCATAAAGGGTTATATGATTTCCATTTGCTTCCCTGCAACCTCATATGGGCTGATGCAGTGGCTGGAGTGAAGGTGTTTTTCAGGGTCACAGATTGTTTCTCCGTCGTCTCCTATCTGTCCTGTTGAGTGGGGATGTTTGATACACTTCATGGGCATTAAACTAATGGGCAGCACTGGGCCCAAATTAGCTCTAGAAATAAACTGGGGATTGAGTGTGTCATGATACCAGATAGGCCTCAGTGAGAGGGAAGGCTGTGTGAAGCTGTCAGGTGCCACAAACAAACCCCTTCTTTTTTTCCTGGGGTGGGCCACAGACAGGCACTTTACTTCAAGCAGCTGTATGAGACAGAACAATACTCACCTCCTTTGTGCAGTATCACCCATTGTTTGTTGATGTTGCATTGCAAAATAGGATTTTAGGTGCTACACCCAGTCCAGTGGAAAGAAGTAGATGTTAAGGAATTTTAAAATATATTTGTTTGAAAAGACAGAACAAGAAATTGACAGCACTTCTTTTTTTGTCCCTTTTCTTTGTATTTTCAAGTACTCATTTTCATGAGTACGTGTAATACACAAAAAGTACAAAAATTATACATTATTTTTAGATCTAAAAAATATCAGGATCATACTAGCAGTATTACAGAGGATGCATTAGTGCAGTCCTCAGATGGTTTGATACATTTATGAAAGTTTCTATCATCCTTGTTGTCACATCTCAGTGTTTCCAGAACATCTTACAGAGCTTGTTGAAAGCATCTGGCTGAGCTCTAAGGAAGGTCTGACTTTAGGCATTAGTCAGCATGCCTACAGTGCAACTTTGCTACAAAAAACATCTGCAAAGTGGCTTTGCTGATTTCTGCTCTGTGTCCTACAGCAATTACAAATCAACTTAACTTTGTTAAGAAAAGAAAACTAGGTCTCCTTCAGAATTAACCATTTGTGAAAAACATCTTTGGTGGAGACGTCCTTCAAAGACAACGTGGAGAGTGAGGCTGGTGAATGGTGAGGATGGAGTTGTGCAGTAGAATGTCTGTTCCCTCACGTGAAAAGCCTGTGAGCATTCCTTGTCCCTGGAGTAGAAATTAATTCATCTTGAATCCTGTAATGCTGTATCTATCATATTTCCACTGGAAGCCACCTGAGTGATTTTTACTGAATAAATGTTCTCTTATGCCAAAGCATTCAAAATGTCCAGGATCACTTTCAAAAGCAATTTAAAACCCATGGGAGCTAGAACCCATTCAACTTTATCCACTCTGACTTTTTTTGATAAATCCTGAGGAATATTGCCCATGATTGATACTGAGGTGAGTGTTTTCTCACAGTGAGATCAAAAAGTGAGCTCAAAAATAGTTGTCAATACATTTAGTATGGTGAATAACGCACAAATGTTAAAGGAAACAGATTATCAGAGACAGCATAGAGGGAAATAGGCCTTTCTGAATGGAACCATGTTCTACTTGAATACCCTAGTGCAATATATTTGTGTTTATGCCGTTCCTGTCTTATTGATGAGTCTTAAATCCAAGATGGTGTTCAATACATGGTCTGCCTAGTATCTTTGTCCTTGTAATTTTACAAACAACATATTTTTTCCAAGTAATGTTGCTCAGAGGCATATAATTTTACTTCTGCATGCGCCCCAAGGTCTGGCTACTGTGGCAAAACGGAGCAATTTAGCGCTGCTTTGAGGTTAAGTGTGTTTGATTTCCAAGTGCAAGTTCCCTCAATTCTGAACTGATCCTGTGCATGACCCAATCTGTCAGAGGTTTCATGGAATTTGAGCGTTGTTTTGCAAGTTAGCTGCCTGGGGAGTAATAGCTCTAGGAACCTCTGAGGTTTGGGGCTGTCCAAACTTCTACTGAATCAATTTATCAGTAGTCAGGTATTCTGCTCTACTTCTCCCTGTGCAGACTTTTGTCACATAATACCTGCAAGGCAGAAAATTGTAGAAAATTGATTTTTTTCAAGGAAGTGGTTCATCTGCTGCAATTTATTCCTATGTGAGGTAGTTCCTACAGCTGCCAACCTGCTTCCCTACTAGGAGATACAGTACTTGGTGAAAAAATATAGGCAGGTATCCATGATCACTGGAGCCTGACCAGGTCCATCAGCAGTCAATACACTGAGGCATCTACACATGGCATGCTGGGGTTAATGAATTGAACCCATAGACTTAGTGGTTAGACCTAATGGAAAATAATTACGGATGAGGAAAGAAACTCGTGTTCTGTTCTCTTTTCACTGTAGGAATTGAAATCTACTTTGTCTCTAGTCTGGAGATAAGGAAGGGAGAAAATGAACACTGAATCTTTCTTATGTAGATGTACCACAGTGCAGCCAGGAACATTGGAAGGTGTGGAGGAGAATTTGGAACTGCAACCTAGCAAAGAAGACAGTCTTTTGAATAGTTCCTTAGGAAAGAAAAAAAAAAAAAGTAGAAAGCAAAATCCAAAAAACTACTTGAGTTGTTCTTTACTCATCATCTGATTAAAAATAGACCTGAATCTGTGAACAGGTTGACATTGTGCTTTGAGACAGTACCCAGAACCTGCAGATTCATACAATTAAGCTAAGCACTTCTCTGATGTTATAAAATTTAATAGCTCTGCTGTGCTAACAGCCATACTGCTTTCAGATACTGATATACTAATTATATCCTTAGTCCCCTTATCTCTTTCTGTGACTGAAAGAGTTACAGATATGTACACCTTATCCTGTCTTCAGAATCTCAGTGAATAACTTTCTTCTCAGTTTCTGGGTGGTAGTTGTGAGCTATGTTTAAGGTAAAGTATGGCCATTAGCCATAATTTAGATATTACATCAGACTCTGTGTCCTATTTGCACTAGGAACGGAATTGTGAGAACTACAGTCTTTATTTGTACAATCAACCAGTCATAAATTATATTATAGATAATAAAATGCAGGAATTTAATCAACAATAAATAATTATATTTGTCTGTCAAAAGGACCAAGGAGGGTTTTTTTTTTGTTTTTTTTTTTTTACTTGTCTTTTTTTAAGCTTTAAAGACTTAGCCAAGAGTTCAGTTTACCTTTTGTATCTTGAGATTGGAACATTTCTTTCCCTTAAACTCACAAACCTGACAGACAGGAGTGTTCTACCACACTTTTCACTTTAGGACATTAGATGTTGTATTTTCTATGAGCCAAATATCCTTTACAGAGATGTCTGGGAAATAAGCCAGTTTTAATGGTCTCAGGAGAATCAGCAGGATTGCTGAAAAACAAAAAACTATACTTATATTTAAGTACATGAATGTCTTGAATTAGCACAGCAAATGGCAATTGACAGCTTTTGATGAATCTTGGCACTAGTTTCTGATCAAACAGTGTATGAGGCTTTAAATGAAAATGTATTTCTCTTTTCATTGACATTAATAAAATTCTGAATCTGCAGGTTCTGAATTATGTCCACATTATAATTCATGTCAATTTCGTTCAAATACTGTTTCTGTAGTTTTGGCCTATCAGGCAACTGTATATCTCAAAAGTGAGCAAAGCAGAGTCATTGCTAGGAATTACAGCATCATTTTCAAGTCACTCTGTTAATTTGGATGGCAAGGTGCTCAATTTCAGTTTATATGTCTTTGGCCAAGGTTGGTTGATCCTTCTTTGAGAAAGATGGCCTCTGGCAAATATTGATTTTTATTTTATTTTTTTTTCCATTTGGAGGTAGCCCAAAGTGTTCCAGATGTCAGAGCTCTGACTTACAATCATGCCAGATTTTGGATGAAAATTCCCAGGAGCAGAGCTTATTGGGGGAATATGCAGATACTCTGCTATTTATAGAAGAACACTAGTGTAATCAAATATCAACATAAGTGCACCTTTAAATAGAAAATCATGGTGAAAATGTCTTCTATTGCACATTGATATAGATGTTCTGCATTTTGAAAGTCTGTATGAAGAACAAGAACCATTGGATAATTTAAGCATACTTTATCAGACTAAGTTTAAAGACTTGATAGTGCATATATTGTAAAAAAGTAAACCCTCCTGACCCCTACATTTTAGTGAGATGTTGTTCTGGTGTGGAGTTTTTAAAAGGAAAGGGAAGAGATTCAGGGATAATTTCAATGTTTTTCTATCCCAAATGTTAAATCAATAAACAGTCAGATGAAGAACTAATCATATTTGTTAAAACTTGGAATTTTCACTTATTTTCTGATATTTAAGTTTATTTACTTATTTTTAAAAATATTTTTACTTTCAGAACCCAAAGTAAACTTCAGTTCTATCACAGTGTTTCTCATTTGCATTACACTTGTGGCATTGTTATATGGCCCATTCATAGCTATTATAATGTGTTCAATTCCTACTGATGTGTTATAAGAGAATGCATTGATCCAATCAATTTTGAGGTGTACATTAAAATATATATGTATGTGTGTGTGTGTGTGTATGTATATATCGATATATATACGCACATATATATGTATGTGTGTGTATATATACATATATATATAATAATTTTTGAATTATTGGGGCCTGATGCTACTTAAAACTGATTAAAACATTTAGATCAAAGTGTTCCCTGTCTGTGCTGTAATGAAAAGAAGCTAAGCATCAAATGTACTAATTAGAAAGACAGCTGTTTTCTTGTTAATATCTTATCTTGAAATAATTTTTGCTGGGAAGATGAAAATGTCATCTTATCTTTAGAAGTTGCATAGCATGCAGTTGGGGCTTTTTTTTAGTTTTTGTTTTTTTTTTTTTTTTAATAAAAACCAACAAAAACAAAATAAAACCAAGGAACATGTTTTTTTAAAATATCAAAGAAATTATTTGTGACATCCAGATTCATTTTTCTTTTTAAAGCATTTACCAGCTACATGACTTCAGAAAAGAGTTGCTGTTAGCCTTCACCATCATCAGTAGAAAGGCTTAGGTCCTTCCAAAACATAAAGTTTAATTTTATTTACATGATTAAGACAATTGTATTTTTTCCTCAAATACTATCATGCTATACATTTTTAGAGGATTTGACATGAAGATACCAAAAAAGCTAGTGCAGTATGTATGAAAGAACTGTATTGCTATCTCAAAATGTCTGTTTTCCAGGAAGTCTCATTGACCAACAGAATTGTAAGTTAGGCTTTTAAATGCCCAAAGTTCAATAGGATAATATTCACAGCCCAAGTTTTTATTTTTCTGTTGGAAATTTTGTCTACTTTTCAGCACAGCTCAGTAACATTGTGACACTGAAAATAAGACATCTCAGGTAATTCTTACTAACAAATGATGCTAATTATTTAAGTCATAAATATTAAAGTTAATATTATATATTCGCATATCCATAATAGCATATCTTATTGCATATTTCTACATCTGGAATGCAAAGTGAAAAATTAATTATTTAACTTTAAAATGGAAGTTTAACTTTTTGAATATTTTTTTTCTTAAGCAAAAATATTCAAAATAGTTTTTAAGTGTTCTTGCACCTATTGAGTCTAGGAGTGATAAAAGATTTTGTGGTCAGAGTTATTAATTGCATATA
This sequence comes from Trochalopteron elliotii, assembly GCA_024734555.1. Taxonomy (NCBI): domain Eukaryota; kingdom Metazoa; phylum Chordata; class Aves; order Passeriformes; family Leiothrichidae; genus Trochalopteron; species Trochalopteron elliotii. The sequence goes on along the minus strand of JANPWX010000078.1, from coordinate 6,064,813 downwards.
GAAAAGAATTGCAGGTAACATTTCAAACAGATGTGACTGCTGGGACAAAGTTTATACTTCTACCTTGCAAAGTTGTCTTTCAATTGTACTTTCCTGCCTATGTTGTCATTCCCACAGTGGTCCCTGTAAATCTTGCAGAATCTGTAGAACACACCCACATTGTCTCCTACACAGACCAGATTTCTGCACCTACTTGAAGAAAAATAAAAAAAGGTGCCTTTTTTTCCATTTCTGATTAATTAGTGAAAAATGGCCAGTGTTAGAGAAACACAAACTATTCCTTGCTAATTAACCCTGATACACTGACATCCAAGAAACTCTTAACTCAAGCCAAGACCTATTATGAGAAGAAGATAGAAGTATCTTTCTGACAGCAGAAACTCAAAACATACCATGTTATTTGTGCACTAGTCCTGTTCTGTATGGCATGTAATTCCTGACCTCAATGGAAAGATTGATCATGACTCCTTCCATCTGATATTTATGAAATGTTGCCTAGCATGTCTGGCAAAGTCAGTAATACATTTTCCTCTTTTTCTGTTTTGTCTCTTGTTTCTATAGCATCTGAGCTTTGTGTGATTTCTCATTAAACATTCTCAAGTTTCACCCACGCAGGCCATCTGGACTATAGTTAATATTTTAGGACCTATCCCCTTAACTTTGATGTACTTTCATGTAACTGCTATAACATGGTGATATCTCTTCCTTCTGTCTTGAGAACCTCCTCCTCACAAACCCAGACACACCAGAGGAACCAAGGGCTTGATACTGCCAGCAGCTGAACACTTTCAGATCTCTTCTATATTTTTTCAAATCTGAGAAAATCTATGATGAGAAAAAGAAATCTGTGAAATCTTAGCAGCAAAAATCTTACCATATTGAAAGGCCTAAAGTATAAAATATTATATTAAAAATAAGTTTCTTGTCAGTGATTCTTGAAGTTGGTTTGTTGCATTAGATTATGAACACCAAAATGGTATTGTGATGACCAGCACAGGAACAGTGTGACCCACTAAAATGGATTCACTAATGACACTGTCAATACTATAGTTTGATCCCTGTCTTCACCTGAAGCTTATTTCCCTCTCAGGTTCATTGCATTTCATCTGAGTAACTGTTTTATGAACCAACAAGTTCTGTTCCACACCTATGACTGGAACAAGCATTTTACTCTGATTTAACCCAGAAGTATCTCTCAAATAGCTCAGTCACTTTTGAAATAGTCTTAGGGTCTGATGTTAATATTTATCGTTCTTAAAAAGTGAAAACAAGCTTGGAAGATAACAAAGGTCAGATAAATGTTTTTAAGAAAGAAAACTGACAGCTCTCATAAGTATGTGCTTGGTGTAATAAGACCCTTATCTGTGATCTCATCCTCCTGATCCTGTGGGATCTCTGTAATGACATTTGTTTTTTAAGGGTGAACACACTGAAATGGTTCATGGTCTGTCTCATAATGTTGACTAACTGAACCACAATTACTTGATTCTTAAGCATAGTGACTTATCATGATTGATATTTTATTCTTCTTCCCTTCATGTGCATCATTCAACTCAGGCCTGAAATGCTCAGTCACAAGGACAGGGTTTGGGCATTGATGCCTGTGCTCTGGGTCACTCATGGCTAAAGAAGGCCCACTGAGCCACTAGCAGAAGCTGCTTGGAACTTTTCAGCTTGTAAAAAGACAGTAAGGACAGAATTCAGCTCCCTTTACTCATATGTCTAGGGCAGCCTATATGTTCCAGGAGTCTAAGATATATTCAGGAGTGCAACAAGGGTTTTTAAGGAGCACCTGTAGGGAAGGAGAGATATCCATGCACATCCAACAGACACTAAGCATCTTATGTAGTATTGAACCCTAGATTTTTGTTGACCCTGACTGAGATCACAATCATCACATATAATACCTATATTTAGGTTTCATGACCTCTGACTTTAACCCAAGTAAACTGTAAGATGGGAGAGTTTAAGGGCTGTCATGAAAGAGACACTGTATTAGGCATCTCTAGAGTCTGGTTGAAAAAGGTTTTACAAGGTAGGGGATCCATCCCACTTCTAGGACAGGCACATGAGACTGATATCTTCGAGAGAATATAAGATTTACTTCCTCTCCTGCTCCCCAAAAGTTCTATTGAGGCTGCCTTTGTATAATTCTGTCTTTTATCCGTATAAATTTATTGCAAATTACAGAAAAATCGTTGACGTTTGCCACAGTTAAATTTTCCTCTTTTTTTGTTTGTTTTCAGACTACTGCAGAAATTTGATCACCACAGAACCACTTGCCAAAATAGCACAGAAACAGGGTAGAGAGAGTAATGGTAATCTTGCCAAAGAATTTTGATCCAATATGCTGCACAGTGCACAGAGCGCTCTGCCTCAGTAGTCATTGAAACACTGGTTGTTTCTGAGACACTTCATCCATAACCTGTGTTAAGTTTAAATGTATTTGCACTGTTAATCAGAATGCTACACAGTATAATGGATTTAGGTGTCTGCTATGCCTAAATGTGTTATTCTAGGGGATTCAAATAGTTTTAATTGTCTAATTTGGGATAATGATCCTTAAATTCCCTATCTTGTCCTTCTTCCCACTTCTTCCCCATAGTCATGCACAACTTTAAACTGGAGGATGAGCATAAGTGTGCAAAAGGATATTTTACTGAGGTTTATAAGAATATAACACAAAACAAACATAAACCTTTCCTGGAGTGAAGAACTCTAGGACTTGAATGTTTGTAAGGTGTACGGATACATTGTCATTAAACAGAATATCAGCATATGTTTCTGTATGCACAAGCCCCTACATCTGTAAATTTTTCCCTTAGCCTGTCAAGAAATATTCTCTCCCTCCTCAAATTGTGAAGAAAACACTGTGTTAAGTCACTGTTCTTTCAGAATGTCTATGGTTGAATGATGGATTGAAGGATGTCTAGAAAACCTTGGTTTCTGATACAAAATGATAACTTTTTGAAGAATATCCATTTCACTTTCCTGAAGAACCTCGCTGTTTCTGTGGTAAAGTGTTTTAGGGAAAGATTTTTCTCCTTTTGGAAATCATCTTTAACGCCAGGAGCTAAATCTTACAAACCTGTTAACAAGGATGTAACAATCTGTTAGTCCAGGACTTCTTGGGTTTGCACTGAAAGTGAATAGGATCAAGGTTTAAAAAACTGAACTATTTTATGCAATTAAATGCTTATTTTGTTTTACTTGTACATATTAGAGGACTGTTGAACAATTCTCTTTAAAAAAAATTTACCTTCAGAGGATTTTCGCTTTGCAGAGGATGATAGGACTAAGAGCAGTAATAGACTTTCTTCTGTTTTCATACCTACCTACAGCTGTGTTGAAGACCACACTTCCTCTTTGCCTTTCAGTTGATGTCTATGTGTTATTTCTACAAAATGTTGTGTATGTTTCTGCTTTTGTTTTCGCACATGTCTCTGAGAGAATAAAAACCCTCCTCCATTCTTCTTACCTGACATATATAAATATTCCTCCTCTACCCTGATTCCCCATAGTTGTCCACTTACTACTTTCTGCACAAGTCCTAGACAAAGGTTAAGCAGAGTAATTCTAAAGACAAAAAATTATTTGCCATACACAAAATATTTATACAGATTGCTTGTCAGAAGTAATTTACAGTGCTGCATTGCTTTCTGGCATGATGTGGTACATGACTGTTTTCCTAAACTGTCATTTGTCAAATGGAGTACATAAAGCAGACAAAGTCTCTCACTGGTGAACATTGATTATGCAGTTCCTTTACTAGCAGTTGAACTTCCAGTTTTAAGTTCATGCTCTTAAAGTCAGAATTAGCTCTTTTAATGGGTGAAATATCCTAAATATTCCCTCTAAAAAAATGTTGCATTTTTGATGTATTATTCAATTATTTTCACAATCAGTCTTAGTAAAACAATTCCAGTTTTACTGAGTATGAGACTAACCTTGCTTCAGCCCAACCACCTGTCAGGCAGATAGTACTCCCAGATGTCCTTGAACAATCTTTTTAATTAGAAAGGAAGAATTAATTCTTATATTTGTTTGTGGACTTCAGTACTGGCTGATGTCCTTTTTCAGATATTTTTTCCTTTTCTTTCTATCATGTAGACTAGTAAATTTAACTATAGACAAGATTATTTTTTAAACTTTATAATTAAAAGTCACATCACCCTCTTAATAAAATACTCTTCTATTGTTTCAATAAAAACATTATTTTATAGATCATTGTATTTATTAGATTTATTAGCACACACAAATATTTAAGTCACTATTTTTCACAAGGATTTAATGTAATGGAGCTTATAACTTTGTTAAGACTTTTATAGTTAATAAAGAGTATGCTTTGAATATAGATATATAGGTATGAACATTCAAAATTCAGTAAAAATTAAGTTATTGCATTTAAACAAAAATTAATTTGTAGTTACATTGGTGATTTAATCTGAAACTCTCTCCTACTGTAGAGAAAGGTGTCAGAAATGATTATAAGTATACTTATAAATAAATAAAAACAAACAAACAAACAAACAAACAAACAAATATATAAATAACTCAGGTTATTTTTTCAATTTCCTGAGGAAAGCCCATGGCTATTCTTAGACACTTTCAATCATGCTAATATTGCAGTTGCTTGTTATTTGAAGAGTAAAATGGTGACAGAGGAGTAGCAATTTTTTCAAGTTTACAATTCCACGCCAGTTACAAATCTTCCTTAGTTTTATCTGCTGTAAATCTTCATACATGTGCATACCTCTAACCAATTTAAAAGAGCAGAAAGAAATCAGATAAAATTGAGTACTTCCTCAAGGTCTTTAGCTGGAGTTATTTTAAGGGTATTTAGCATTTTAGCCTGCACATGAGAGATGAAAACACACTGCTTTGCATTATTGTGCTTTATAAGTTGTGTGATATTCTTCATCCTTCCTACTTTCCACCCATGTTGCTTGAAGGAGCTGACTTTAGACTTTCACAGGGGGCAAAATGAGACCTATCTTGCTCTTTTGTTATCCACAACAGTTTTAAATGCTACTTTGAGCAAAAATCTCCCACGATCACCTTTGTATCCAAGGGCTTTGAATGTTCTAAGGACAGATATTCCTGCTGCTGTCTTTCTCTTCTGGACCAATGCTGACCTGGGGTGCAAGTTCCCAGCTGGCTGAACATGAGCCAGTAGTGAGCCCAGGTGGCCAAGAAGGCCAGTGCCATCCTGGCCTGCATCAATAATAGTGTGGTCAGCAGGACCAGGGCAGTGATTGTCCTCCTGTACTCAGCACTGGTGAGCCACACCTTGAATCCTGTGTCCAGTTCCGGGCCACTCACTGCAAGAAAGACAGTGAGGTTCTGGAGCATTTCCAGAGAAAGGCATGGAGCTGGTGACGAGCCTGGAGCACAAGGAGTCCTTCGTAAGGAGTAGCTGAGGGAGCTGGGGGTGTTTACCCTGGAGAAAAGGAGGCTCAGGGGTGACCTTATTGCTCTCTGCAAGTATCTGCAAGGAGGCTGTGGAAAAGTGGGGATCATCCTCTCAAGAAACTAGTGACAGGAGAGGACACAGCTTCAAGATGCACCAGGTGAGGCTCAGGAGGAATTTGTTCACAGAAGGGTTGTCAAGCACTGGAACGGGTTGTGCAGGGAGGTGGTGGAGTCACCATCCCTGGAGGTGTTCAGTAAAAAACTGCACGTGGTACTTAGTGCCACAGTCTAGTTGACAAGGTGACAATAAAGATTGGAGGTGATGACCTTAGAGGCCTCGTCCAACCTAAATGAGTGTGATTCTGCCACCTCCATTGTTTTTCCTTAGCATATGCTCAGATGTCACAAAGCCAGCTTGCTTACTATACAATATATAATAATATACAGCTTAAGGTTGAGCTCTTAAACAAGGGTTTTTGAGCCTACATGACCTGGCTTCAAAAGTATTTCAGCTGGGTTACAACATGTACTTCTAACATTTTCAGTCACTGTGAGGATTATCTAATTATAACAACAGTCCCACTTCCTTCACTGCTATTACTTACGAAATAATAGGCAATTCAGAAGAAGAAAGGAATGTATGATCTGACCCAGTGTATTCCAAGATCTTGTAAGTAAAAAAAGGTAATATGAGACAAAAAGGGTTTTAACAGAAAAGGAAATTAATGATCATGATGATAGTCCTGGCAGATGGTCAGGGGAAGCTGAGAAGATAGAAGTGTTATTTAAGGGGAAATGAGACTTCTTGGTTTTTTTCGAGACAGACTGATATTAAAATAGTTATTGGGGAAAAAGACTTTTGCAGAGTCTCAGATTTAGAATAAACACTTCTTTCTGTGTCAGGTTTGAATAGTGGAAGTGAAAAGAAACAAACAATGGGTGTTAAAAGAAAAGCCATGTACTTTTTGAGGTGGCTGATAATGGGATTCTGCTATCTGTAACTCAGGAATGCTACTTTGTTGGAGTGCAGTGCAGGAAAATATACCTGCATATATAGTGCCTAATATATTAGACTTCTTTTTTATAAATATTCACCCAGAAGCACAGGCAATAAATTTGTTCAATCTTATAGCTCCTAGTTCTGCAGGTACTGTTTTTTTGAACTCTGAAATTTTTCTTCCTATGGTTAGCTCAGTGAGACAGAATACAGCATTAAGTAGAGCAGCTTTCATGTTTCTTTTTCGTCTTCCTAATAGCTGCAGATACTTTAGAATTAAATTAACTTGTCCTTTTATTTTCTGAAAACTAAGCAATTCAGTCTGTGTATATGAACAGTGTGGAGAAAAGGAGAGGAAGGGAGGGAAACAAAATAAATTTTCAGGAGGGACTATGGGAGTTCTCATGAATGAAACAGGTCATTGCTACTCCTTGGATCATCACCAGAAATTTACATTTTTATTCCCATAAAGCAGGAGGTATCTTGCAAGGCAGTGTAATGTTTTCCTAGGGCATTTTAATGCTTTTATATCTTTCTGTCTGCATCATATATGCTTAGTTGTTTAGGGACCTAGAACTGAGAGCCACAGAAGCAGAGGGGAAAGACACACTGTTTATCTGACTTGCAGTCATTTGGTAAAAGGTTTGGAACTGTTTCTATTATGACTAGATTTGTGAATTCGAGACTGGTTCAACCTGCATCCATCTCTGCAAATTTTCTTTTTGTAAAAGAACACAAACAAAAAAAATCTGTTTGCACTAATGTATGCTGTGCAGTATCCTCACATTCACAGAGGCATAAGACTGTAGTTGAAAGTGTAAAACACACAATTTAGTCAAGTAGTTCTGCTTTTAAGCAACACTAAAACATCTTTAATATGACCAATTACTTTGTAGGTATCCAGAAAATTTCCAGAAATCAGTTCTGGGAACATGACAGGTAGAATTGCCATCAAAGAGTGCCAATGTGACTGCAATAGGTAGTTGTGTAAGAGCACTTGGCTACTGTAGCAAAAAACCCAACTATGGTGAACTCTTTATTCTAAAAACACAGAGTGAAAAAACAGATGAAACTGCTAAAGTTTTATCAGGCTTGACATAGAATTGTTGGTATTTATGTGGATTCCATATAAAGTAAAAGGTCAAGACAAACTTGACAATAACTTGACAATCCTAACTGAAAATATTTGCTACTTGCAGTAAGCCTGGCTCAACTTTCTGGTTGTGATGAGAAATTTAAACATTTTTGTCACTCAGTTAAATCCTATATACTACACTGAAAGAGAGGTTTTTGTGGAGATTTCTTTTGGTGGAAAGCCTGTGTAAGTCAGCAAAGTATCATATATTCTTACCTTCTCAAGGTGACTAGCATAACTTTTTTTGCCTTTGTTTTGGCCATAAAAATGAAGAAATAAAATGGTTTATGTGCTATTAGGGCACAGTTGAGGATAGACTGACCCTTATTCTACTCCCTCCAGAGTAACACAAATTAAGTGGACTGTGTTATAATTGCTCTAATAAGCCAAATACTCTCAGGACATATTCAAGCCAGCCAAGAACAACAGTAAGATGTATATGATCATGTGAACTGTATTGCTTCTTATGTTTTAGATTATTAGCAGGAAAATTTTGTTTTCCTCTTGAGCAGATTCCTGTGGAATACACAGGGGCTTGGACTTCCACCATATAAACGGTCACAAAACACAGAGTAGTATTTTAATCTCTGGTACTAGATGTCTGCTCAGTACTTCAAGTTTGATGAAACTCAAACTTACAGCCCAAATATTTGGCTCCTTCCAAAGGAAGAAGAAGTTGCTGTCTGAAGTGCTGGGAAGAAATTCTGACTTCACTGAAGTCACTGACAAACAGACATGTGCATTGGTATCTAGAAACGACATGAGTTGTGTGTATGAACAGAAGAATTGTTCTATGTGATAGTTATGCTGTCTTTAATTTGATGCTGCTGCAAATTTTCTAAGTGAAGGGAAAAAAGAACCAAAACAATGTGAAAACAAATTTCCCAGGCTTTGAAGCAGTTTTATGTAAGTAGTTATTTATTTTAGAATTATTATTGCAATCTGATGAGCTAATTAATGTTCTAAAAATTGCTGTCAAAAACCCATCAAGAGCACCATTTTACTTTAAACTTGCCTATTAGAGAAGTGGTACTTCTCATGTGTTTCAATTCACTTTCTCAATTCTTAGAGGAGTGAAGACAGGTCAGCAGAACTGCCACCTTGAGCTTCCATGGAGTAGATTACAGGCCTTTCAGTTTGACTTTGGTGCCAAGGAAGGTCGTGGAGCAGATCATCTTGAGTGTCATCCTGTGGCACGTGCACAGGGGATCAGGCCCAGCCAGCATGGGTTTAAGAAAGGCATTGACCTGCTGGACCAACCTCGTGTAATACCAAAGCTACCTACTCAGTAAATGAGGGAAAGGCTGTGGATGTTGTCTACCTGAACTTTAGTAAAGTCTTGGACACTGTTTTTTCCACAGCATTCTTCTGGTGAAATTGGCTGTTTTGATAGGTGCACCCTTCACTGGATTAAAAAAAAAAAAATACTGGATGTCTGAGCCCAGAAAGAGGTGGTGGATAGAATTATATCTGGCTAGCAGACAGTCACTAGTGTTGTTCCCCAGGGCTCAGTACTTGGGCCAGTTCTGCTTAATAATGCTCAATCAATGATCTGGACAAGGGCATTGGGTGCACCCTCAGTCAGTTCACAAATGACACCAAGTTGGATGGAAGTGTTTATCTGCTGGAGGGTAGAAGGGCTCTGCAGAGCGCTCTGGACAGGCTGGATCGGTGTGTTGAGAACAAGTATAGGAGGTTCTACAAGGTGAAGTGGTGAATCCTGCAAGTGGGTCACGACAACCCTATGTAGTGCTACAGGGTTGGGGAAGAGTGGGTGGAAAACAACCCAGCAGAAAAGGACCTGAGAATGTTGGTCAGCACAGTTGAACATGAGCCAACTGTGCCCAGGCAGCCAGAGAAGCCAATGGAATCCTGGCTTTTAACCACAATAGCATGGTTAGCAGGACTGGGTAGTGATTTTCCCCTTGTACTTGGCACTAGTGAGGCCACACCTCAAATCCCATGTTCAGTTTTGGGCCTCTCACTTACAAGAAAGACACTGAAGTGCTGGAGCACGTCCAGAGAAGGGCAACAAAGCTTGGAAAGGGTCTGGAGCACAAGATTTTTGAGGAGTGGCTGAGGGAGCTGAGGTTGTTTAGACTAGAGAAAAGGAGGGCCAGGAGACAGATTATCGCTCTGAAAGGAGGTTGTAGCCAGAAAGGTGTCAGTCTGTTTTCCCAAGTAACAAGTGGCAGAATGAGTGGTATCACCCTCAAGTTGCACTGGGAAGGTTTATATTGGATATTAGTCAAAATTTCTCCACTTAAATGGTTGTCAAGCCTTGGAAGAGACTACACAGGGAAGTGATTGAACCACCATCCTTGGAAATATTTAAAAGATTTGTATATGTGGTCTTTATGAACATGGTTCCGTGGTGGACTTGGCAGTGCTGGAGTGGACTTGATGGTCTTAAAAATATTTTTCAACCCAACCGATTCTATTATTCTATTCTATGGATCGAACTATTACTATAAATAGTAAACAAGGCCTTTTTATTTTTTTTAGGTATCCCTCTTTTCTCTTATTTGATCTGTCTGTTTTTCTGGGGAGTGATTAATTTACCTGTAATGAGGAACAAAAGGGAAAAAAACAGGAGGTGGGAGGGTAGGTGTGCATTCTCTTCCTCTTCTCTGGACTTATCATGCTCTCTCTTACCTTCTCTCTCCTCTTTATCTGTTATTCTTATTACCTATCTTACTTCTTTTTCATGCCTTCATTAGTAAGAGATGTTTATACTTCCCTGGTAACCTATGCATTTTTTCCCCCTTCATTTCATTTTTTCCTGTGTCCAAAGTTGTAAATTCACCTCCTGTTCTCTAATCTGTTCCTCTTCCTGTGATCACTTTATTTCAAGTCTGCTCTATGCCCTTCCTCAGCATTTTTAAAGTGCATAATTCTCTCCCCTCTTCTCATCTTTTTTTAAAGTGTTAATACCATATTCATGCAGCAGGGGTGTTCAAGGTGGAGACAGGGATAGCAAGGAAGGAAGGAAGCTTTTATCCCCATAAAATTACAAAGCAGCGGGTTAACTCTGAATGTGTGTCATTGTACCTGAATTCTCTCTTCTTCCTGGGACCAATATGGTAGAGAAGTACACTGTGAAAACACTGAATATACAGTCCATCAGCAGTTTACGCTGTTGCTTTTAGCTGTGGGCCATTCTGGCATAATAAAGGAAAGATGGAGCTGTCAAACTAATTCTTAACACATAGCAGTTTACTTTCAGACCTAATAAACCATAAATTGTTTGCTTTGTGTCTTGCAACCCAAAAAGTATTGCTACCTTAAGAGTTGTGTTCTTTTCTAATGGGAAGAAAAATAGGGGGCATAGCAAGAAGTTCAAGAAAGAGTTTAAAGGGGAAAGAGGGAAATTAATAGAAGCAAAACATTATTTCTCTTGCTGAAAGTGTATTTAAGAAGGGGAATATATCACAATAATCAACCAGGTTTTCTGCCTTCAGCCTGTCTGAGGCCATGTGGTTTGGAGATCTGATCACTAGTCCGAAAAGGAAAGGCTGTTTGCAAGATTTCTGGGGTGTTTTTTCCTGGAAAAGGTGAGAGGACAAAAGCAGAAATCTATGACATACACTTTATGCCTTGTAAGGAAGTATTCATCTATCTGCCTCTCTCTCTCTCTTTCTTTCTTTCTACATACATATATATATATAGAGATCCATATGTTTCAAGCTGTCACTAAATTGATTTGGAGGCAGATTTTTCTTTCATGTACTGCTCTGAAGATTAGGTTAAAATGCAATATTTAATATATGGCTTAAATCAATTGAATTGAGTTTTCTTATTTGTTTTGCTCTTTTACACTCACTGTTCAGTATTTTACGGAGTTTTGCATGGTATTTCCATCAGTAATAACAGTTCTGACTACTTGGAGACAGAACAATGCCAAAGCATAAGATAGTGTTTTAAAAATCAAACAGCATTTTTTGTAACAATCATGCTTGCTTGATACACCCCACAACATTTTGGTGTATAGAGAATCTGGGGAATTTTTAAACCATTTCTAAACTCATATTTTGGGTGAGCATGAGTTATTGGCTCTTTGTTGTATAGATAAGTCATTATTTTATCATTTGTGTTTGTGCTGTCTTCCAGTACTCTTGATTTCTTTCATAGTGTGTAATTTGGTTCTGTTCTGCTTTTGAAATACTGCTTCCATTCAATTTTCTTTGCAACAGGTTCATTGGGCAGTACTTTGCCTATTTTTATTATCTTGTATTTTGTTTGGGTTTTTTTTTAAGGGTTTTTGGTTTGTTTTGGTTTTGGGGTTTTTTTTTTGTTTGCTTTTTGTTCTTTTTTTCCTGGTGTGTAACTAAAACAATTTTCTGATTAAATTGACTATTAATAGTCATTATTTACATTAATTTGCACTTGTAATAGCATCACTAGAGGGCAGTATTGATTAAATTAGGCACACTCTAGTGCACTTTGGAAACTTAACTGCGGAAAAACCTCCAGTACAAACACCTTTGCATTCTTAATATATGGCTTTCAAGTCCATTTTTCACTACATCCTAAACATAAAAAGTAAAAGTAATCTTAATCATCACATATATTTGACATTCTTATTTGTAGCTTTAATGTGTGTAAAAGAACATTCTGTGATTTTTATGAGAAAGAATGTGCATGAAGCTTAGTAGAAATTAGATGGCATTAAAGTTATTGTAAGTTGTAATTTATTAGAAATAATTAATAAAGCACAATTTTTTTTTACTAAAATATAGGTTTTTCATATGTTTTTTCTCAGGGAAGAATGCTGTGCAAAATAAATATCTTCTAATTCATTAACTGTCTCCTTGAAAAATCTCAGTACAGTGTATTTTTTGATAATGGACAAAAAAGATAAGCAGAATTGTAAATTAAAACACTGACACATTTGTTCTTATCGATTTACAGGTCTCCTGACAAATGCAGCAACACAGAATCCTCGTAGGAGTGGTTTAGGCTCTCTGTGAGCTACTTAACTTAGTCAAGTTTCACTGCTGTTGATCATCATCTGTTATATGTCATCAACTCAACTGTCTGTTTCTCTGTATCTCATGAATGACAGCATAATTCCTCTGCATTATGAGCTAAAGTTTGTTCTACCATTCTAAGGATCACTGGACTAAGGAATATAGAAAAAGAGATATGCTTGGGCATTAGCAATACAAAAAAAGTTCATGGTTAACGTTTCATCTGCGTTATACACCACTACTGGACTTGCTGTTACCTACATGTTTCAATCCGAAGAGTCTGCTACAATGAAGAGTATCATCCCAATCAGCCTTAGAGAAGACTGTTTTGCCTATGGGAGGACACTGAGGTGCAAAAGAGAAACTCTTCTTGTGCCCTAAACTGTCTGAATTGCTTTTATTTTCTTATACTTTCAGTATTTACAATAGACCAAAGAGCAAAATCTATTTTAAAGTGGACACAATCTTACTCTTAAGAGAGTTATGTCATTAAAATGAAGGAGGTCTCCACAAAGACATGATTCCAGCTTTCACAAAGCTGAAATGTTGTCCAGCAGAAGTCTTTATGGAAAGCTGAAATAAAAACTAACTCAGAGACCTGCTCTTGAAATGCCATGTTCAAGAGAACATAACGGAGCACTGAGAGAAAATGACCTATGTTTGAAAAATTTGGACAAAAAGAACACAAACTGTCTACACGGCACCTTTATTCCTCTGTACTTAGATTGACTTTCTCGTACTAAAATCATTTTCCGTTTTAACCAGTTAAACATGCCTCTTCTACAGTTCCATTTTTGATAGTTAAAGTTGGATAATACAGTATTTGCAAAGAGCATGTTTGGTCATCTGTGGCCTATGTCTCATCTGATACACCATTTAGCACCAGAAAGCAAATTAAAGAGAAAACAAAAGTAACACTTGTTTGAAAGAGATCATTAAATGTATTTTGAAAAGCCTAAAGTTATATATTTAACAGTTTTTATATGTTGTATATTTGTAGAAAATCCTATTTAACAATTAACGTGTTAACTCTGACAGTCATGAAAAGTGGTTCAGAGTTAAGTTGTGTTTTATTACTTCAGTTGTCTCTGAAGTGACTGGTGTCGTTTGCTTTCTTCCATTGGGACATTCTGGATGTAAAGCATGACCAGAGAGGACTGTGTAGAAAAAGCAAAGAATAATGTTGTTTATATTACATAAATGCATTCAACCATTGCACTGTTGGAAGGCATTTTTTATTTTTATTTTTATTTTTTTGTCTTTATGTACTGATTAAAATAGAGTGTAAAATATTTTACTCATTGCTCTTCATAGCAAGGTTTTCCTTCCTTCCTTCCTTCCTTCCTTTTATGTAAGGATCAGTTTGAAGCCTGTTCCTTGATCCCATTTTCAGTGTTTTACCTCATTGTTAGAAAGCCCACTTTTTCAGCATTATTGGTTAGTGAAAATTTAGCAAAGACAGCATAGATAAGGGAGAAATTATGATAAAACAGAAACAAAACCTTGCTCCTTTTACTGTACCTTTTGGCATATAAGTTTGGTACATATTGGTATGATATAATCAACAAGGGAGCTTAATTTCTTCCTGGCAAATGTATTATGGTTTCAATTATACTACCTAATACTCCAATTAACTTTTAGTGTTATGCTAGTTCTATTCTACTAAAGAAAAAATATATAGAGATTATTCAAGTGACCATAGATGAAAGGTACAAAAATGAAAACTTGATTAAAGATTTTTTTTTAAAGCCTACTCAAACACTGAGGCTTATATAATGAAGAGGTTGCAGGAAAATATGAATTATGGATCATTTTGTCTTCAAGTAAAACAAATATATACAAAATTCTTATTTAATCATAGGATTTTGACCAGTATCAAAGTAGCAATTAAAGCCCAGCCACTTGTAAAGTGTTATGGACTGACTGCACTATAAATGACCAATGTCAGGTTTAAAATGTCATGCAATAAATGATGGTAAATACAATTACTGTACGTGTAGACCTCAAGAGCCAGATCCCTCACTCTACCAACTCTCTGTTTTGATTTATTTTAAAGGGAGCTTCGTAGCCTTATTTAGTAAACACTGAAAAAATGAAAGATGTTACATCATTTTTGTTGCTTTACAGTATTCAGTTTTGTGTTGGTTCAGCTAAATTATGAAAAATAAAGAAAATCCTTTTATAAGTGAGACTTGTTCCCTGAGCATGACATCACCAAAGGAATTTCACCAGATGATAAGTAAGGTGGGAGCAGAGAGAGGAAGATGTAATTGGAAATTGAGGACATGAACTATGTTTTGAAGTTTTACCCTTCCATTTTTATGTCTTGGGTACCTTCATTTTGGTGTGCTCAGTTGCAGTACATGTTAAGGTCATTTATTCTCTGGAAAATGGATCCTCTAAGAACAAGAGGATCTAAGAATGGACATCTGAAGTATTTACATCTAAAATCACACAGTCCAACCGGTTCTGAATATGCAACCTCATGTCTTTGTTTTCTAATTACTTTAAATACTCAAAAAGGGGTAGATGTACATGGTTATAAGGTCTACTCTGGATAAGAGCTATCAAACAAAAAGATTCTGATTACTCTTCAGAGGTGTGTTCTCATTTCTGAGTCTCTTGTGTACAACAGACACTTCAAGGCACTTAAAATGTGTTTTGTGATTTTTCCGTCCTCCCCCAGAATGTATAGTTTTAAACAAACAAAATATACTGGCTGCCTTTGTCACTGTGAATTACTACTCTAAGAACAGTGGTGAAATGTTTCTCTCTCAGGAACAATATGTTTTCAGAATATTGTGAACTTTAATTTTACAAAACTAAGCTACATAAAAAAAAAATTGTTTGTTTCTGAAAGTATTTTATGTGCCTCTTCCAAAGCAGAATTTGAAACACAGAGGGTAATGTCTTATTTGAATGCTATTAAATATCCATCATTTCTCAGATTGCACACAAGTAACTTTTTCAAAACAGACTTGAAAAGGAACAGAATAATACATAAAAACACATAATGGGCTAACGAAAACAACCTCCAGAAATGCAGTAAACCTTTAAAAAAAATTTTTAAAAGCTTCTATGTAGCTTTCTGTTAGCCCAGGCAAGAACACATTTAATACTGCTTTTAATATCTTGGGTGTCAAATGGAGCAAACATTAGCACACTATAGCAATCAATGTGACACATCATTCACCAATTTCATAATTATGCTTTTAGTCTTTTTTTTTTTTTTTTGCCAATTCATTTCTTTTTAGCAGCAGCTCAGGTTTTATGTGGTATTCTCAATCATTGACTTGTTTACTGAAATTGTACCCATGTGCTGTTGCATAAATCTTTAACCCAGGCATTTACTATCTCATATAGCCTACTCATCACAATCCTGATTACTAATTAGAGTTTCCAGAAGAAAATAAAGAATTCAACACTGTGTCTGAAAAGCCTCTATTGCTGTGAGGAACAGCTGAACAAGAAGGTGGTAAATGGTTGGTTGACAGAAAAATCATAGCACTGAATGCCTGGGCAAATGAACTAATGGAAAGAAAAAATGAACAAGCCAGCAGTGGATGTAGCACAAGGAGGCAAAAAAACCCCAAAACCCAAAAGAAACAAAATACCAACTGCATCCCCCACCAAAACAAACAAACAAAAAAACACCCAAAACAAACAAACAAACAAAACAACAACAACAACCCCAACAAAACACACAAAAAAATCCCAGCAGACAAGCAGACAAAAAAATCCCAAACCCAAACCAAACCAAACCTGAAATATTTATTATACTTAATCAGGGGAGGAAACCATACCAAGAACCAGCTCTTTTCATCACATAAACTTACATATATGCAGTATTTTTCCAATTGAAAAAAAAAACATGAGGAGGCATTACCTCTTAAACATTGTATGGTATATACCAATAACCACATATACATGAGTAACAAACAAAATAGGCAAGCCAAGGAATGGCTTGACTGTTTTTTTCTGACGTCACACAATTGATCCTACATTGAAGTAATGAATCACTCACACAGGGCTTAAGCAAACAAAGATGGACAGAAATCACAATATTCTACTTCTGCTCTCAGGCTGGGGCTTCAGAAGAGAAAAGAGGTCAAGAAAGAAACTGAAGAAAAAAACAACCAAGACCAGAGAAAAATAAAATTCTTCATTTCAGAGTATTTAGTGTTTAGTAAGTGCTTTTTAGTATTCGGTACATGCTAGGGGAGTCAAAAGGAGTATTATTTGAAACAGGGAAATAAGAAAGGAAACATTATTTTAACTGCGGAGATGAGAATTTTACTGATAATGTAGTTGTCTTCTTTTGAGATATAAATCCCATTAAACTTAGAGACCCATGGGTAATATATAAAAGGCAACTCTGTCACTGATTAAAAATAAACTAAAAAATGGAAACTAAACTAAAAAGTGGGAATGACAATAAGCCAGAATAGATAGTGACTAATAATGAGCCATTCTGTGGGAGGATCGACACAAGCTCCTGTATTGCTTTTGCCTATGAATGAAATATGAATTACACAGTTTGTTAATATCAGAAAATTATACAGATTAGTGGAGGTATGGGAGACATATGAAGATATGCAGAGACAAAATGGATCACCAAATATTAGCAGAAAATGGAAAACTGAAAACTGGGTGTGTCAATTTATCATTTCTTACACTATCAAAGTAATTGTGGCTTTGACTATGTCAAATTTTTGGAAATATGTGAAAAACTACTTCTGCTCTTGTAATAGATACTAATGTCAGTTTCAAGCTACTCAGTGTCTAGGTCAGGTCACTGGTTGCATATGATAATCCTATGTCAGTTATGCCTTTTCAGAACTCCAGTAAGCCATTGGAGGACCCTTAAAATATATATCTGTAGTCACAAAGCACAATATGCTCATGGCACTGGTGGCCTCCACGTCTGGCTTGGACAGACTATGCCCACAATTTTCTAGGTTTGATGTTGCCAATATGAGGCTAGTGAAAGTGACACTGAAACATTATATTGTGCTGCAGTGATGCAAAAAACCCTGTGCAAATGAACAAAGTTGATTGACATATAATCAAAAGCCAGTTTTTCTAAAAGTATTAATAAATAGCATGCAAAGAACAGCAACAGTAAAAAACCCAAAACCACATAAGGACTGTTTATGTGAAAAAGGAAACAAACAAACAAACCTCACACCAAAATCTAGAATGAAAAAAAAAAAATTCTGCAAAGATCTTTGTTGAGGAGTAGAACTTCCAAAGCTATTTATGTTGGGAGTATAACGTCTGACATAACGGAATGTTAGCATGTGCAGAGAGCAGTTCACACTATCTAAGGAGATTGAGCACTACCTCAAAATCGCTGTGAGATGTCTGTCTTCCTCCACTGCACTGGCAGAAGCTGATGTACACATTTCTGTGTACCCAAGAAGGGAGACAGGTGCCTTAGAATGGGTTCTCACACAGGCATAACAATACATGTCACCCACCCCAGGCAGAGGCTATAATGACAGGAAAGGTTGACATCAGCTGTCAAGCAGAATTTTTTACTGAGTTGTCAAGGTGCTAACAAAAGTGGGTAGTAGAAGCCTGATGTATTTGTACATTAACAGCCTGGCTGCTAATGAACAAACACATTGCACAAAATAGCTCACAGAGCCCCAGTAACAGTAAAGAGGGCTTTCCCCTCACATCAACTAAAGCAAGTGCAAGGGTTGTATATTTCTTCCTGTATATGCAGACAATCTCCACATGGACAGATGAAAATTAATGTGGCTCCTAAGCAGCCTCCTGAGCAGAAGTTCAACATGGACTGCAACTTTAAAACATATAAGCCTAAATTACGTGCTATTAGCAAACAAAAAAGTATATTGGTGCTTGAAGATATTTATGTTTAATTTCACACAACTTGCAATTTCTGCCTCAGTAAAGCCACGCAACACTTGGTTTTCTTCACAGACAGGTTTTTTTTCTTCTCAGAATATTGAAGAGAGCAACATGAGAGTGATAATGTAACTTTCAGCTCATGGAAGACAAATCAAATGAGGGCGAGCTCTGGAGGGGCAGAAATTCTAGCTAAGTAAACAACAATGACCTCACTGTGCACAGGAAACTAACACCCCCG
This sequence comes from Trochalopteron elliotii, assembly GCA_024734555.1. Classification (NCBI taxonomy): domain Eukaryota; kingdom Metazoa; phylum Chordata; class Aves; order Passeriformes; family Leiothrichidae; genus Trochalopteron; species Trochalopteron elliotii. The sequence continues at coordinate 6,046,184 of JANPWX010000078.1, read as the reverse complement.
AAATGACACAGACACTTCTTAAGAAGAGCAAATGGCCACACCTTTTTCTTGAAACAGAGGTTCTTCCAGGAGCCAACATGTGTTGCTGTGGAGCTTCTTCCAAACCAGGAACACATGAAAACTGTGTAAACACAAAGATAAATACAGAAAGTTAGAGGGAAATTTTATTGTGAAATCTTTGCATTTAATTGTACACATCAGGTTAGTGTTTCCTGTACTTCATTACTTGTTCTCCATGGATTAACAAAATCTTACTGGAAGAAATCTTTGTCACCGACTCCACGGCAAGGCCCCTTTGTATTATTTAGATAGGGTGACTGCAGTCTCCTTAGGCAGTTTGACAAACTCAGAAAGCTTCCTCTCCTCTCCTTTTTCTCTCATTGGTTGCACCCTGTAGTGCTGTGCAGACATATCCACTGCAATGGTTACCAGCAGTCCTAAAGGAATTATTTTAAGATTGATCATCCTGATTTGGTCACCTGACTACTGGTGTGGGTTTGGCAGTGTGTGGTGAAGTACCAGCTAAAAACCCAGCTCATGACACTGCCTCTAGCTGAGCACTTGTATGCCAGGTGGCAATTGTCCCTCAGGTTTGCTACTTTTGAGGGGATTTTGTACAGGCTGCATAATATGAAACCACTGCAATTTGAATAGCTTTCTGAGATGAACAGGAATGAAAGATTTCTTCAGTATCTCTCGCCAGTTAAAAAAAAGAAAATTTTGGTTTTTCAGAAGTCTTTTATCATTATTTTTCTGTCTTGTGAAGAATTAGAAATACAAAGTCTAGATAGATGCACAGTAAAACGTGACTTGCTACTTACTTGTAAAGATGTCTTGGTCTGGAAACAAGACAATCAGCTTGTTAAACACCTATTTACATCCAACATTATTCTTCTATGCTCCAAAACCAGTTCTTCCTGAAGAACAAACTCGAACCAGGAGTAAAAATATTGCTATTCATTCAATTTTTTAAGATAATGCCTAAGCTTATATTAATAACTGAGAAGTTTCCCAAGTTTAAACATTTAGTCACTCAGTGAAATAATTCAGAAGTCTGTGTCTAATGATGCCATCTGGTGACACCTGTCATAATGATAGCTAACTTTGTTATTTTTCCAAACACAATATAAAAGTTATAAAGTGGCTTCATCAGATAATCAATGCTCTAAAGAAATATTGCCATCTACAAGGAGTATCTTCCTGAGCCTTCTAATGTTTTTAATGAGAGAGATATGTGTTTGAGGACAGTCCTTTCATTGTACCTTAAAAAAACTTCCTTACAATGAGGCACATCCCTTATAGGGGCATGAGGTATGTATTAATTTCTTAGACAGTGAGTCAGCTGCAGGGAATATTGCTGCACTGATCTATTGCCCAGCTGTAGCAAGTTTCTAAGGCAATACTCTATTGCTATATTCATTTCACTGAAAGGTTTCCCTTACTAGAGTACATTGACCAATATTTCAGTCCTACCATGAGCTAAATCAGCATTACTGCTGTACTGAAGTAATTAATTCAAAATATAAAAAAAATAAAATAAACATACATTTATTTATTAACAAGTCCAGCAGAGAACTCTTACAGTGACAGGTGACATTAGCCTATAAGCCTTTATAACTTACACGGTAATAAAATGGGGTTACGTTTTTGAATTAAATTGATAACATGACCAAATCGATTTCATTAGTGTATCTGTCATATTTGCTGTTAATGATGGCTAACAGTGGAATAGAAACTGACAACAATCCCTGAAAAACTGTGCAGATCAAAATTATATTATACTGGCATTCATGAATTTTAATAACCTTTTTATCATGAATTTTGAACTCCATTTTTAAATTTGAAGCTCACAAGAAAGAAGAGAATTAAACTTTCTACACCTGTCTCAGCTCCTATTATTTCTATTGTTACAAGTTAATAGGCTCAAGAATAGAAGACATTTTCACTAACTAAAACAAAAAAAAAAGGTCTTGCTTGAGAGTCTCTTGTGAGTGCTTATAGAGGAATGGATGTTTCTCTGCTGCTAAAGTGTTGACATCAGAGTCACTTCTCCTGAATGACTAGAGAGCTTTAGGACATCCAAATTGCTGTTTAGAAGACTGTTTGTGGAAAATGCTATTCATAGTAATAGACATTGGTACTCTAGTGTGTAACTCCCTTTAATGATAATGGAAATTCTGCAAAAATCTACAGGACAATATACCTACTGCCAGGAAACATCATAACTCTCTAATTTCATTAGCAGGGCTTAAATAAATGTGAGTTAAAAGTGTACAAGTATTGAAATGCTACACCCTGCAGAACTGTTGGAGAACAGCAAAATGCCCTTACGTAATGAGACACCCTGATCCCTCTGCTACTTGAAATTGTGGTAAGATATTAAATATGTGTCAAATGAACTGAAAGACCAAATACTCTTTCTCTGTAGAGCTTGGGTTTTAGAGGGAGAAATATTTTGTCTTCCATATGTGAGGGTTGTTCTGGCCTTTTGGAGATGCTGATCTTTACAAGAGAAACTGTCTTCATATCTTCTATGGTAGTGTTAACAAAAGTTGGGTACTTATAGTGAGATTCTTCCTGTACTGCACATACTATAGATATATTCATAGGTTACAGACTCTACGCAGAATCTGTCTATCTACATGTTGACAATATATTCAAAAATATTGCTGCTCCTGATATTCAAGGTAACTTTATTTGGATTTTTTACCCATGGTGGATTAACCTTGACCTGCAGCCAGATACCCACACAGCCTTCTTGCTTTCACTCCTGCTCCTCAACAGGACAGGGGGAGTAAATGAGACAGGCACAGGGAGATAACCTACCAATTAATCTTAAAAGAAAACCAGACTGAACTTGAGAGAATTAGTCCAAGGTATCGACAGTAAAATAGGTGTGGATAGTAAGAAAAAAAGACAATATTTAAAAATCACCTTCTCTCTCCTCTTTTTCCCAAAGTTCAACTTCACTACTTCATTCCAAACTCCTTCTCCTCCTGTCCTCAAGAGGCACAAGGAGGATGTGTGGTGGGAGAACAGTGATGGGTTCATAAGAGCCTCTTTGCTGCTCTTGCCTCCTGAGACTTTTCCTTGCTTCAGCACAGCTACTTCCAGTGCACTGTAGTCCTCAAGGGAAATCCAGCTCTGTGTGGGTCTGCCACATGCCAAAGTTCCTTCAGACTGTATCCACTGTGGCAGTTTAGGAATGGTATTCCCTAATTAATTTCTCCCACTAAAACACAAACCACAAGCTTCTCCCCTTCCCCCAATCTCTCTGGTGAGAGACCCCAAATTGTGATAAGAACCATTTACTGGAAACATCTAGACAAAACAAACCTAGACAAAAAAAACAAATAGGAAGAGAATCAACAATATTAATAACAAAAGTATACAAAAAGAGGGTGATTTACATGCAAAAGATGTTCACTGACCAATCCAGTACCAAATGACCCTTGAGACAATGAAAGAAATGGCAGCAGACCCTCCACAGCCCACCTTTTTCTTCACAAGTACCAGTCACACTCCCCTCCTCAGAAGTGAGAACCCCTTTCTTTTGCTCTCCGGCAGTGAAGTGAGTGGTGTCGGAGGTTTACAACCTCCACACACCCACACGGGTTCAGCCCGCTCCCCCTCACAGCTATGGTGGAAAATTCACTGTCCTGGCCAAAACCAGGACATCCACCTCCACAACCCCATGTGTCATCCCCCACAGGCTACAGTGTGGATGTCTACTCCAGCACTGTCTCTCCAAGGGCTGCAGGGAAATACCTGCCCCACCATGGTCTCCTCCACAAGCAGGTGAATATTATCTCTGGCATCTGCAGCATCTGCCCTCAACTTTCTTCATTGGTCTGCAGGGCTGTTTCTCTCAGTTTTTTAACTCACCTTTCACTGCTGTGCAGTATTTTGACCTTTCTTAAATCTGCTTGTCCAGTGGTGTTTCCATCTTGGCCAAGCTCATCTGGGTGGAGCTGGCCAAAGGCAGCCCTGACCCTCCTCACTGAGGCCCCTGGCAGCCACTTTTCTTTTTTACTTGTAATTGTTTGGGGTTTTTTACACTAACATCTTTCTTCATTAATTGCAATACGAGGGATTTATTCTCTAATCCAACATATTTTAATAGCAACTGCCTTTAAAACAAAACACCCAAAACCAACCAAACAAACCCTCAAAACCAAAAAAACCAAACCAAAATTCCATTGATCCTCAAAGCCGCTTACGTCACTTTAAAAAAAGTTAATTTTCAAACTACAGACATAAATGTAAAAAAAAAAGTACTGTACTATTTCTTAACAAAGCTGATGAGGGCTGAAGGAAATTAGGAAAGAAGTAAATTAATGAAGCTAATAGAGCCTGAAAAGACACCCTGCTTGACAATCTCCTATAGGACTGAGAAAAATTCTCTTTTCCCAAGTCTCTTTCACCTCCTGTCTCTTGGATAATTGTATTTTCAGTGGATTAAAGAAGGAAAAGCAAATGCCTTTGACATTGCATTTATGGCTGGTTCCCTTATGCAGCCAGCTCCAGGTATCTGAGGTTTTAGAAGTACTTTGACAGTACATTGGAGGCAACGGAGAACCGTAGTGCATTTAAGAATATGCAGCTGCAATCCATGACTTCTCAGTGGCTTGTGTTTACTGAAGACGAGCCACTCCATTAAGACTATTCCATTCAGACCATCTCATTGAGTTTATTTTAAGATTTAGCACTGCTGCCCATTGCTGTATCCATATGCTGAGAAGTCAATAGCAATAGGCAGTCCATAAGAGAAATGGCTGGATGAACCTCTTTCTATCTTCTTCTACGCCTCCTCACCTCCTCCAAAATCATTCGTAAAACTTAGGTTTGGTGGTGCTTTGGGAGAGAGGAACAGAGAAGCAAATCACATACCATGTGAAACAGAGAGCAATGAATAGTATTTTAAATTTTAAAAAAAGTGGATTTGATAAATCTCAAGAAACTGGTTGTTTTTGTTTTTTTTTTAACTAGACGGACTTGAACAGGAATCTTTGTAAATCATAAGTGTAGCATGCTGAGTTTTTTGATCTGTCCTATCATGGGAGAGTGTAACCCACTTTTAAAAGAAATAAATATCCAGTTCTGATCCTCTAGTAGAAAATACTTGGAAGGTCTGGCATCAGCATATCCATGCAATACTCTTCAAAGGGAATATGTATATTATTATATCTTAAAAATCAGCTGACTATTCACTAAAATGTATGTCTTTTGGCAGAATACTGGAGCTTGGCAGGGGCTGGTGAAGATTGTCAACTACAGCAGGTTTCTCAGGAGCTTGATCAATCAGGTTTGAGTGCTTTGAACAATGGAGAGTTCACAGCCTCTCTCAGCAATTTATTTCACTGTTTGATGATCCTACCAGTAAAAAGTAATAATAAAACAGAAATTGTTGTTTTAGAATGGAATTTTATGTTCCTCAATTTGCCTCTTGTCCTGTTTGCTGCCACTGAGAAGAGTGTACTTCATTGCTCCTCTGCACCACTACCTGACAGAATGGGAAATCCAAATCGGTAACTTTAAGTACATAATACATAATTTAATAACATTAAATTATATTTAATTTCGGGTGTATACTTTCAAGTATGACGCAATGCTGGAGAAACCCCAGCCAGCTCACACTCCCCAGCACCGCGCTGGATTGGGCTGGGGTAGTGGTAGAGCACGGCTGCTGAATATGACAGCAGCGTGGCTGCTCTCAAACTGCTCAGTTGTGATGCACCATGGATTGAGGCAAAGAACAGGGAGAGGCTCTCTCATGTGCTTCTCAAAGGATTTATTCCCCAAGGGGTGCAACAACGAGAAAAAACTGTGTTTTGTACAGTCTTTTAAATGGGGGAGAAAGGGGGAAGGATACCATTTTTCAACCAACCAACAGGGAGAGGAGTAAGGAGGGACTCACAATCTGACAACCTATAGGGAAGGCAAGGGGAGTGGAAAGGGTTATATGGACCAATGGGATGTCAAAGAATAGAGGAATTCCCAGGCAGAGTTAGGCAGGGGGTAGGGACAGCAAGTATTGACAGGAAGCTCTCTGGAACTAAGGGCAGGGATTTAGGGAAGATTCACACTATGTGAATGAGGTAACAGGTGTGTCTAGGGGCTGAATGACAGCTGGACAAGGGAGAAGAAAACTTGGGGTAAAGCCAGACATACTGGGGGGAAAACAGGAACGAACCATTCAAAAGGGTTTACAGAAAGAACAAACACACCACCACATGTATTTGTTTTGAACATCACTGAAGTGATCTTTTGAGATTAACAGAGCATAACAATGTGAAGTGAACCAATTTAGAGTTGTCCCTGTGTGAAATTCTTGTCTCTCTGCACCAAACTACTGAATCCAGGCTGTCTTAGTAACAGATAGCAAGGATGACTTGTGTGCCAGGAACTAGCATAGAACCCTATGTAGTGTAATTGCAGTCTTATAACACAGATCTCTTGCTAATAAGCCCCTCCAGAATTCAAACCATGCAGGAGAATTATCCAGACTGCTCAGCTGCTCAGGGCTGCTGCTGTTTTGGCAAAACATAGGAGCCTGTGATCAAGCTGTTGATGTGGTCTACTCTAGGAGAGCTTGTTTTACAATCAGAGTGCAGTCCCTGTGTGGCAACAGATCTAAGCTGAAAAGCTCTGCTGAATTCACATCAGCTTTGTGAAGGATAATTTTGTGAGGTACCGCTGTGTGTGTAAAATGGAGGGGCATGTTTGCTTGTTTGCATGGTATTGGCTTGACAGATGCTAATGCAGCTACGGTGGCAGCCATGGCATAACAAAAGGACAGAAATCCTGACCTATTGGTGTCCTGGTTAGTTTTCATTGCCTGCATACTTGGAATGTAAACTTTAACAGCACATCCTTATATGTGTTTCTTTACTTCCTTTCCTTAAAATACAGGATAGTATACTCCCTCATGATGCATTCTATTTTTTTAATGTTAATTTTTAAGAAAATTTGCAATGTCACGAAAAGCATGTGTTTCTAAAGCATAAAATTCCCAAGCATTTAGTTTGATTTATATATCAAAACGTACATAGATACAGTTCAGGCCATCATTTCATGCATACTGTCGCAAGATACAATAGCATTATTTACAATCTAAATCTAATTAAAGGGTATGCAGGAATGAGAAAGGGATCAATATCTAATATGTTTTTTTCCATCTGCTTTCCTCATCACTGTTAACATGTCAGCGAAAATGTCAATAATTTGATCTCATGCATGTGTTCTGTTGTTTTTCCACTGATGCACACAAGGTCAGTTGAGATATAGGATGCTCTAAATTCTCTATTTAGTTCCCTAATTAGTAGGTGGTCATGAGACAGCATATTCAAAAAGTGACAGAAAATATCAATGTATCTCAAATACCAACTGTGGAATATCTTTGAATAAAAATATACCTTTGATTTCAAGCACAGAAACATCACCTGAATACCTGGAAAAATGTTGGACAGTTCAGACTTTAAATACTTGTTGGATGTTTTTACTTAAAAGGCATCTGAAAGCCATCATTTTTGTAATAATTTTGCATTAATGTAGTTTCACAATAAATCTAGGCAAACTCCAGTGGAAATCTTCCTGTGGTACAGCAGGTTGTTTATTGAGAAGACAGGAATGTAATATTTATTGTTCAAAATCTTGTAGTTGACAGTCTTGAGAATAGTAATTAAACCTTCCTTCATGCTAATATTTGTTTTAGTTAGACTGAGCTCTTATCCCAGTTGGGCAGAGGCTTTTATGATTATTTCATGTTAAAATGCTATTAAGGTTGACTTGTGCTCATGGAGAAACAACAAATATTATCTACAGTAAAGTTATTTCCTCCACTTGCAGTTCCTCCTGTTCCTTCACTTTGAATGGCATTTTCCTTCTAGACTGTCAATGGTTCTATTCCCTTGGTGTTAAAGTCTTCACTTTTTTTCAATATTTATTGAATGAGATGAAATATTTACTGAGAAATAAAATGTCCCTGGAGGGCAGGGGGTTTGCAAAGAAATGGAAAAAATATACAGAAACCAACTGAATGTTGTAGAAGCTGGCTGACTGTGCCTAAAATGTCTAAGACTTCAGATGAATTGTTCTGAAAAGGGCTGGGATTTCATTCTCCAGATTAGACTTCCCTTGACTCATTAAAACCAGAATGAAATGCTTGTCATAGTGAAATTCTACACTGAACACAGGAGTAGCACTAAAAAGAGTCTGCCAAACTTTTTTTGGTAAACAATCCATGAAAGACAAAGGAACACAAATAAGGTGAAGATCAATATAAAAATATAGGAGTATATGGAAAATTAATCAGTCTGTTTTCACAGTAAGGGTACCATCTACCCATGAGGTTGTAATGGGTATGAAATAATAAAATGCACCATTTGACTTTATTTTCTTGTAACTCTGGCCTTCAACAAAAATCTTATAACAACTTATTTACAAACCTATTTTATCCTCCATGGAATGTTTTTACAATAATTTCAGGTGATTGCATGTTTTGTCTTTAATGTTTTCTACTCTTATACTGAACCCAAATCTCTAATCTTAGAAAAGACAAGTATACACCTTATGCTTTTTTCCCCAAACTGAACATACCGACTAAATGAATACTTTATATCCTTTGTGGATTTTTTATAAAAAAATATAATAGATATTGACATTTTTTAAAGTTTTGTTCCTGTTATATGTCAATTTCTGAAAATAAATAAAAATCACTCAAATAATACTACTCTGAAATAAATTGTGTTTCATTAAACCTCTTATAAATGTAGCCCAAAGTACTGTAACTGAATTAACCTTTAAAATTTAAATACATGGAAAGAAAATTAAACATTCACACTGTTAATATAATGTGAGTGTTGATGTATGTGAGGTCAGTGATGTAAAATTGGAAGAACTAAGTAAAAATAGGAGCCACATGATATGGCAATCATATAAAAGAAATTACAAGATAATAGGGAGAGAAAAGTCTAGTGGGAAATAACTCATAGATGAAGTTTATCTTATCTAAATTTATATGCCTAAAAGTTAGGCATCTTGAGTAGGATTTTTTTGTCTTGGCCTTAATTGCCTCAAGCACAGGCAGCTTTTTTCAGACCTTCCCACATAGTTGGTGGAGAACTTGTAAGTACTGTTAATAGTGTTCTGAGAGTAATTTACCTTGTCCTAAAGGAGACACAAGCATTTGGACCTCTGAAGAGTTTATAAATCATGAACTTAATCTGTTGATTAATGAGACCTTAAATAGCCATATATGTAGCCTCCTGCATCCTATACTTCGAAAATGAGGCCACAATTTTCCCATACTCTAAGCTGCTTATAACCCTTTTACAGCCAATAAATCAACTCCAGAATATAAGTTATGTGTTTTAGTGTAGGATATGTGCCAATGGTCAGAGAACTGAATTTCTTGATAGAGAGTATACAGGAAGTTTAAGTGTATAACTGAAATCAGATATGTTGCTTGCATTATTTGTACTTCTGCCTTTCAAGATTGGTAGGTGAAATAAAACAGGACATTTTTCTTCAGCGTTAGAGTGTCTCAATTTCCCTAAGTATGCACTTTGCTTTATAAGGTAAAACCTTATGATTCTGTGTTTAACTTTCTCAACTAGTCACCTTTAAATTGTTAAATGGATAATATAGATTCTATAAAATACAGAAAGTAATCTATGGTAATTCCTACAGTGTTTGGGTTTTTTAAAGCATTGTAAGATGAAGTGTACTTTTATATCCATGACATTCATGAGGCACTGGGGAAGATAGATTACATACAATACTAATTTTATCCATCAAGCATTTCAATTAGAGGAGAAAAAAGAATAGTATTCTATATAGAGATTCTGTAACTCCTTCCACTGATCCCAGAGGGGCTGTGGGTGACTAATTTTTTTAACTACAATAGTGGGCTTTAGGATTTTTCCTTCCTGTTTTTGAGTTTAAGTGCTCTAGTGTAAGCATTCTTCATAGAATTTTGAAGGTGAAGGATGGATTTCGGAGCAGCAGTAAGTGTGTGTACATGTGCATGCACACACATACAAGCCTCAAGCCCAACCTTGTGAAAATCTCTTGTTATGCTCTTGCAAATTACTTGCATAAGAATGGTGGTGAGATCATAGCTTAGTCCACTGAGTGTGAGGATACCACAGAACCACTGCACCCAGAAGTATGAAGGGGTTTTTTTCCTTTCAAAATGCTTCCAAAATATGAGTTTTCCAGTGTTATAACAGCAACAGAAAATACACGGACACCTAGACCCTGAAAAATATTTACATGTGTTATAGAATTTAGAAGAATTGCTGACTTCAACAAAAATACAAATGCTTTTAAAATTGAGCAATTGCTAAGACCTAAGCTGGATAATAAATCAACAGTTGATCATGAAAAATTTGAACATATAGTGTGACAAAAATTATCTCTTCTCTTCCCACTCTTTTTCCAGCCAGCTGTTGAGCCATAATGTATCTAACCAACAGGAATGGCATTTTTATTTATTTTGTGTCACTGAGTCAAATGAGGTAAACTTGAAATATGTTGGACATATCACGGGATTTAAGAGTCTTCCATAAGTTCCTATTCCTCCTAAAGGCAGTGGAAAAAATCCCACAAACAGCTAAGGAGGTTAGTCTTTGACTCTCACACTCAATGGCTTATATGGGAGTTCTTTGTGCAAATATATTGTATTATCAAATGTATAATCTATGACTCAAACAGAAACATATAAAACAATCACCCCTCTCCATGAGTATTAAATAGAAATGTAAATCAGAGGCTTCTGAATCAAATAATTTATGTGCTTCTCTCTTTGTAGGCTGGAATGAATGAGGTCTAAAGCTTCACTAAGGTGTGGTGATTTGAGAATAATTCATTGTGTGAAAGAGCGACCAGTCAAACAGTGTTAATTATAACACTATTAAAAGCTGAAATGCTTAAATCTAAATAATTTAGAAGTCGTGTGATAGATATTAAACACCTCTGAAAAGGAAAAATGCTGTAGGCAAGAGTTACTAATAAGTCTAGTTTGGTTAATTATTGCCTGAAGCATTTCTGAACTAATTATTTACCTCCAAAGTGGGCTTCATGTTTTCAGCATTGAAGTGTCAGATATTGATTTTCTTTAATTGTCAGGGTATAGTACTAGACAGACCACACAAAGCTGAAGGTTAAGCCATTTATAGAAAGTGATAGCCAGGTCCTCCTGTGTCACACACTGCGTCAGTGTGAAAGGGAGACCAAGGCCCTGAAACTCGGCACTTTCAGGGAAAAGGATTATTTGTCTCTGTCATCCGCCCTTTATGGTTCATTTAACATCTTGGATAGCCTGTGTAAATTAAATGGGTTTAGTAGCTGCCCAACTTCCAAGTCAAAGAGAGTGTTCTGTTCAATGGGGGAACTGGAGTATTTTATCCTTCTAGTTAACAAGATGTACATGGCTCAACAAATAATGAACACTGAATTATTTGTTAACCTGTGTTACCATAGATGACTTAAAAATTACTTCAAGATGCTTTTTCATTTTCTGCACACTTTCCCCCACCCCTTTTTAAGTAAGTGAATATACATATTTCACAAAGGTTATTCATTTGAATTTCTCAGTGGGGTCTGGGTGTCTAGAGAATTTTTGCCTGTCCCAAATGGATGTAGGTTTTTTTGGCCATAATTTGAGATGTTTGAAATATTACAAGTCCCGGGATACTTGAAATCATCATCACCTTTATATCTCATCAAACCACATGCAGGGACAAACATTTGCAAATTGGCTAGAGCTATTCCAGCCTACTGCAACATAAAAATAATATAATCATAATAAATGCAACACGGTCTCTTAATTCACACCATCAGTAACATCTCTGCTCATTTGAATTTATAAATAGAAAGAAAACATTTTTCTTGATTTGAATTCTTTGTAATTTGTTGCATTTTTCTTCAGTTCTTCAGTCACCTTTTTGCAATTTTTCTCTTTGGTGATTAGCTTCTGCTTAATCTTTTCTTGTTCATGCTCTTAAATTTTTCTAATTGGACATCTATTAATTTCTATGTATTACTATTTTTGCCACTTTGCCCATCTCTTACTTAAGCTCAAGGATACCTACAGGAACAGAGTGGCCTACCTTATCTGGGAGAAAGGATTGTCCCTGTAGTGAACAGTGGTGAGACAAACCACCAGAAGATGACTTGGTTCTTAGGTGGGGTAAATTGCCTTCTGAAGGTTCCTATCTCTAAATTGTTCTTCTATTCAGGGAGCCTAGAGTGACTGATGATCCTAACTTAGCAGGCTATCTCAAGTTAAATGGAAAGAATCCAGACCTCGTTCATCTCACTTTTTTTTCACTTGTTACAGAACTTTTTTTTTTCTTCTTCTTCTGTATTGCCTGCCTTCACCTGTATTTGCTCTGATGAGCTCAGATTGTACAAAACCTTAGCAGCCCACATGCCCAAACTGGGCACCATCATCACTGAATTGTTCCTATGGAGAAATACAGACACAGAGAACAATTCAGATCACAGATTATAATGACTGCATCTCTTTGCTGATCACATATATAAATATTAAAGTGCTTGTGATTATAGTTTAAGCAGACTATTTTGATGTGATTAATTCCCACCCAATTTGTAATGGCACTTATTCTCCTGGGCTGTGATAAAATGGAAAATTTGTTGTAGAAAATATAACTAATCTCTGTCATATATGTTTTAACCAGTTCTACTCTTAAAGGGAAAAAATTCCATGTGTTAAATATAGAAATACCGTATTTACAAATAATACAGTAATTTCTACAAATAAACAAATCTAAACAAATACTCTAAGATGCATTTCCTTGCTAAAGACATAGCATTTGAAATAACATGACAAGTTTTGTATAATATTTTGCTTAAATTATGACTAATCTATTATAATGATTATTATTTTTATTATATTATTTATTTCTGCCTCATAAACTCATCTAATTAGTGGTTTTCTTTGCCCATCATGTTAGAGTAAAGCCTGTTAAAGGAGATTCCTATTACAAAATATTACCTTTACTAATATATATATATATACATATATATATATCCTACCCCCACCCCTCAGATTTTTCTTTCTTGTTAGTGCTGATAATAATTGAAACACTTTTTTCTTATGAACAGTTCAGGACTTTTTAATGAAGAAGATGCATAGTAAATAGAAAAACACTGCATAAAAACAATCATTCATTCTTTTCCATTCCTTTAAATTGGGAAGTACAGCTATGTTTTATGCTTATAGCAATATAAGAAAATTGTTTTTGTTACAATTGTCAGTTATTTGTTCTTTAGAATACAAATGATGAAGAGTATATATTTGTCTGTTCTTTCTGGAGTATAAAATATATTTATGTAAAAAATGTGCTATGTATAAAGCAGGCTCAACTCCAACCAAAACCCCAAGGCATATTTTGAAAAACTTTGGATTTAGTTCTAATTTTAGGTTTGCATTTGGAGTCCATCTTGACTTTATAGTTCATGTATTTGTGTAAATGGAAATCTAAATAAACTACTATGTGCTGAAATTACAGCATCCTAGAAAATGCTGAATCTCTTTAGTTGCAAACAATAGTGTCTTTGACATTTGTTCCACAACTTCTTGAAGTTTAAATTAAAACCAGTAAAATGCTTTTTAAGCATCTCTTGCACATTTATTAGCTATGAAGAGTGTGCACTGTGCTTAGGTAACCATTATTACAATGAAAAAACAGATCTCAGAGGCTCTGATTTGTCCTATAAATAGTATTTACATTTAAATTATAGTATTTATATTTAAATAGTGTCAAATTCAATGTAAGTTCAGATTCTTTTTTTTTTTTAATGTATTCAAGCCTGTTGATTTTAATTCTCTTTCAGTGAGGTACCCACTATATTCACTTACAATACCAGGATTAAGAATTCGACACGCTCTATTACAAAGTGGTGATATAATTGCAGAGATTGTTCTCATAAAAAAGGTTGTTTATATACTACTGAAAAAAGCTGTTTTCTGTCACTCTCGACTAAAGTGTTTCAGCCTTAGGAACTTCAGTAAAGAGCTGACCCATCAAGGTCTCATGATAATTGACTTTTCCTCTAAATACTTCTAAATGCTTCTCGTTCTATTTCCTCATACTAGTTAACAAAGGCATTAAAAAATGTCTCACATTATCTGTATATTTAAACTAGAACAGATATGGTATGATGGTTATCAAATCTGCTAGGTGCATACTGTTGAGAGAATAGGCTTATTTTTTTTTTCATATAGTATAAAATAATAGATAAAAACCTCTTTCTTGAGCTCTGAGCAATCATTTTTAGGAAATGATAGTAAAAATCACAAAGAATAGCCACAGATACTTTCTTAGGGAAAGCTTTTATCCTAGTTGTGAATTAAAGTGTACAAGGTTTCAGATTGCAGCACAAATATTCATATGAATATAAAAATGAATTATTATAAAATGAATAATAAAATGAATTATATATTCACATGAATATACAAAATACCCCAAACCAACAAAGTAAATTTCACTGTTTTCTTGGATATTTCATTTTCTGTTACTGAGAACTGCACAGTGTGCAAAGTGTTTGGGTTTGGCTCTCTGTTGTCATGCTGATTTGTTGCGTGGGTAGTCACGGCAGGTTTTAATTTAGAATCGAGAGTAACAAAGTGAATATGAACAACCAAGAGATCAACCAATACCAGGAGTCATTCAACAAAAAATAAACTGAGGTGAAACAATCATGAGTTGCTCACCAACAGTTTGGGACCAGGAAAAGAAGCAACATTCAAACCAGTTATCAGTCACAAATATTCAAAACATGAGGGTCTGAAGGCAAAATCCTGCCTTCCACCCCCAAATATTCTGTTGCTTTTCTTTGATGTTTTATGAAGCATGTGCACAAATGATTTCAAAATTGTTGCTTTTTATATCTCTGCATTGATTATTCTTCTCAGAAACTTCCTGAATTTTATGGATATATTTATTCTTTTCCCAGCACTCTCTTCCTTCAACTATGCAATATATCAGGACACTTTATATTTTTTTTAATTTTTTCATCATTATGTTTTTGGTTTGTTTTGTTTTAAATTTAAAAAAAATATAATTAATCTTTGAAGAATATGTGTCTGTGGTTTAAGACGTGGCTTTCAAAATTGTCTCCACTAATATCCATTAATTCTCAAGAGCTACAGTTTTTTAAAAGATAGAAAACATTTTATATAATGCGGGCTAACATTGTTGAATTTTTTTTGAAAATTAGTAGATTATAAATTCAATAATAAACTTTAGATCAACACAACCTGAAACATATTCAAATTACAAATTTAAAAATGAAGGTTAAACTTCTTTTCCCCACTTTTTCTTGTCTACTCTTCTATCCGTTATCATCTTTAATTTCCTTTTAATAGCACAGCAGCAGTAAACAGACTACATCTTAAAATGTTTCTTTAAAAATAAAATACAATTCGACCTTCTTTGTAAGTCTTTCCCTTGTCTCATTTTCCAGTGCCCATCTTATTTTAGAGAACTAAGAAGTAGCGATTTCTTCTTCTAACACTGGGTGGCGTTCGATTGACTGCTGAAGTCTGCTCCCAGGAGTCTCAACATTCCAGGGTCTTCGAGGTATCTTTCCATAGACAAAAAAAAAACCAGAGCAGGACTAAGTCAAGAAACAGGGATTTTTTTTTTTTTTTTTTTTTTTTTTTTTTTTTTTTTTTTTTTATTTCTTTCATTATAAGTATACACAATTTAAAGGCAAAGAGGTAAAATCTCTCTAACTTTCATTCATATTTAGGAGATCTCTATGGAAATAAATTGGGAAGAGGTGAATGCCATTATTCTAGTGATGAGGCTTTCTCTTTAACATATTTTATTGAAAATGTGTATGTATTGTGATGCCTTTCAAGTGTGTCTAATTCTACTTCGATAAGGCTCTGAAATATTAACTTTATAAATAGCCAGATTGAATTATTAAATGCAATCAGGGAAGCATAACATTTTATAAATTTGTTTAACAAGAATTTGTAATATATAAAGCTGCTGACATGAAAGATCCAAAGAACTCTGAAGGCTTCTGTTCATTAATGTGGTTCTTGGCATACAAATAATTTGCTTAATTTTTTTTAGAACTTATTTCAGTTCTCCATGGATATATGTTCATCCCTGGAAATTACACAAAGGATTTCTTTGGGAAATTGGTGATGCCATTCAAGTTTTGTCTTTTTTTCTTTTATATTTTCTCTGTATTCTTCAACATATATTTGTAGCTCTGTATTCTATTGTATTAGTGACTAGTTTTCCCAGTACTTTTCAATGGCCTTTCATTAAGCAGAAAGACAAAATAAATTCCAGAGCTCCACACCCTGGGAGGTACAAGGATCCATGTTACCTTGGTTCTTCCTGGGAAGAACAACTCAACTCTTGGGGAAACGTTCTCATGGACAAAGTATAACTGGTGCTGAAGGGGGGGCTCCAGACAAGGGGCTTGACCTAGGGGGCAATTTCATCACTACTTGTCCTCCTATTTGTGCTTTTTATCAATTATGCCAATTTCCTAAAACCTATAAAATGGACACACCCCTGGGAAGGATGGGCTTTTTTGGACATCTTTCCATAACTGCTCCTGAAGGCCTTCAAATAAAGATCCCTTTTTATATTTTGTCCTTACTAAAATAATCTCAAGGTTCATTTCCAGGGAAAAAGGCAACATTGAGAATAACATTCTTATGTTTGTGATTGTTTTCCTGTTACTGACTGTGGTGGACTGACCTTGGCCAATTGCCAGATAGCCACTTGACTGCTGTCTCACTTCCCTCCTCAACAGGACAGGGCACAAAATACAAAAATCTTGTAGGTCAAGAAAAAGATAAGTGGACCACTTACCAATTTCTGTCATGTACAAAACAGACTTAACTTGGGAAAACAAATTGAATTTCTTCCTATTAAAGTAGACCTTGGATGGTAAGAAACAAAGACAAAATTAAAGAAACATTTTCCTTTTTCCCAGATTCGCCTTCACTCCTTCATTCCTATCTCCTCTATCTCCTCTGCTCCCCTCTCAAGCAGCACAACATGGAAGGGGAACAATCAGCTCCTCTCTACTGCTCTATATTGAGGTATATCTTAGACCAACAGTCTGATTGTGAATGAAGTCAAGATTTGGTCAACAGAGGAACTTACACAATCTCGTGTTTATTTAGGGAGTCAAAACCACTGGCCAGTTTAGAAATGATATTTCAGTTAGGTGTATCTATTCTGCTCTGCTCTCTGCAGTTAAATAATTCAGTATCACAATGTGATGTAATAGAGATTTAATACAGACATGATGTTTACTTCACTATTATCTCCTTAAGGTATTTATATGATGTATATTTCCTTTTGTCGACTAGAGTTGTTCCCATGAATTCTATTCCACTCTTTAAGAGAAGCCAAAATAAAAAGAAGTCCGTATCAATACAGTGAACTATTAAGGCCTTTTAGATTCAGCTCTAAGCTATCTCCTGGGTTAGTACAGCTCCATGACAAGATGTCTGCTCTGGTCTTGAAATCTGTATATCCACATTAAGCTGCTATTGAGAATAATTAAAGATTGAATGTATCTTCAGCTATTCACACAGCTATGAATATATAAGAAAGACTTGCAAAAGGCGTGATCTTACATTTTTCAAAGTATTATTTGACAAGGGAAAAATGTAGAAACCACAAATGTTAGACTCTGGAAATGAAGTTAAATTGCTGCAGAAAATAATTTTGGGAATAAAGGGGTGTCATTACTTGTTTTAAAACAGGTATTCACAAAATAACAAAAGGAAAAGAAGAGCTGTGTTTTTTTAATTATGTGCCATCTCATCCGTGGCACAGAACATTTGTTAACAAAACAGTCCCTTGCACTGTGTGCTCAATTGCAGAGTCTTTAAATGTGTAATCAGCTGTATAAAGCAATGAGAAGTGAATACCTAAACACTGAACTACCAAGATATGTCTGGAACATGATGAGAAACTACATAATGGGGTGTGCAAACATGCCTTCTTGCACACACACGGCTCGTTTCACCCGGATAAGGGAGTTAACACTATAGTTGGCCTTATTAGCATGTTTTTTGAGAGCTGATGGTCTCAAGCTAATACTTGGCATAAACTGGATGAGCTTCAGAGGTATTATAATTTCTGAATACTCTTTCAAATATACTACCTTCAAGTAGGTGACCTTAAAGCCAAGATTCTTGAAGTAAATCATGAAATTAACTTTTCTAAGTTCCTTGAAAACCTGTGTCAGACTTGTTATAGGGAGATTCTGCCTCAAAGAAATTACAAAGATGCATGAAATACTATAAATATTACTTAGATACAATGCAACAATTATCCAAATCCATTAGATTTATCTCAAACTTTTCAGTAGTCTGAGAAAAAAATCTTAGTGTACTATAAAAGCAACTTTTGATTTACAGCTATGCAATCATTGTATTCTATATTTATCACAGGATCCATAGACCTAAAGAGTATTGCAAATGCTTTGTACTATATGCATAGTTAGAAGGCTTATGTCAAAAACAAAGCACTTATCTGTTCAAAATTGCATATATGTGAAAACTAAATGTATATATACATACTCTCCCCAGTTTTTCTTCACTAAAATACATAAAGAGATGTGAGAGGTTTTGCAGTCTTGCTACATGTTACAAAATGTGCTCCTCATAATGATCTGTTACATTGTAGGTTTGAATCCTTGTGGGTATAAACAACATGAAGATCTATGAAAAAAATGTTACATGGAAATTATATATAATATGTATCACCACTGGCTTAGATCTGTTTGAAATTAAGAATAACGTAAGGCCATAAAGGAAACAGTATTTCCTAGCAACTACATATATTTCTCTTTTTTAAATAGGTCTGTTATGAAGTGAAGGATAGTAGTATATTATATAGACTTTGTATTGTAACCTCTCATTGCAATGGAGCTTTCATGTTTCACCAGTTTTGTTCTATGGAGCTTTATCTCATTCTCCTTTCTCTTTGCATTGTCTTGTTCTTTCACACCTTTAAGATTTTAAGTGAATTCAATGTCTCACACCTTCATGCCATCATTCTTAGTAAAAATCACCGGTCTTTTATTCCTGGTGCTTTGTCCTGCTTTGTCCTTGGTACAACCTCTCTTGTTTGATGTTTTTAACCAAAGTTTAGAGAGCTGCTGTAAATTGCTAGAAACAATATATTCCACTAGTCCATAACTTGGTTTAGTTTAATTTAGGACGTATGAAAACAAACACATTTAATTGGCTTTCAGTTCAAACTGGTTAGTGACTGTTGATGAAATTGTCATTGCAAATGTTCTTGCATACTGTCCGTGCACAGCCCTGTAGGTGTTTGGTTATCCCAGACCCAACAGAAAGGGCATCTGCATCCAAGCTCCTAATCTCTTTCTGATTGTGCTATTACCACCCTAGTGGGAATCCTGCAGTGAGTTCTTCAATCTTTCATGCAAGTCCTGTTTGGGTAAACAGTTGATCATAGCCCAGTCACTGGACTGTGTGCTTAGTTGTTCATTCTTTTCAGCCTGATAATTATGTACTTACAAAAAGTGACATATGTTCAGAAAGACAGGATTTTTGAAGGGGTTTACCTCACAACCTGATGTTTGTAGAACTCATTTGAGATGATGATGTATGTTTGTGCTTGTAGGTAGTCCACATATCCTCTATCATCTGCTGAGCATCCTAATAATTAAACTATCTCTGTTACCTAGATGGTTATTTATAGATTTTTTAAAAGAAAAAATATTTGTCTAAGTAGATGATCTAACACTCATTTGTGTCCATCTTGTTGGCTAGGTTAATGAAAGCAAGTAAGGGGCAAGCAAGCATTTTGGCCTTAGGCTTATAAGAAGCTGTGTTTGGTATAATTAAAAACCTAGCAGACTAAGAGATTAATAAAAGTAATTAGAACTGCATATTCATATCTTGCTGTCTTTCTCTCTCTAGAAACATTTTTTTCCTATAGTTAGCTGATGCCAAACAATCTTTTATTAGCTTTGAATAGAAATCACTTGAATGAAATTGATGAACAGCAGGGAACAACATAGCAATGTGGGTTACAAAACTGAATTTGACATTGAAGAGTAATAGCACTAAGGACTCATAAGGAAAATTATAAAATAAGATATTTGTGAGTTTAGCCAAATGAAATGAAACTAAAAATGAAACTAAATTCGAGAAGCCTGAAGGAAGGTGAAGAAGATAACTAAAACTAAGGAGGGAAAGTACTATGTGATTTGAAAGAGACAGAAAGATAAGGGAAGAAATATTCTGTTCTAGCTAGAATAACAAGGGAGTCCATCTCTTTGTGTGAGCCTTGTGCACAGCTAAGTCAGTAACCTTAGTGAATATGCAAGTAAATTTGAAGTGCATAAAATCTGCACAGACGATGCTTTATGTTTTGCTGAGGTATTTATTTGAGAGTCTGTTCTACTACATTTAAGACATTTTCAAGGGTTACAGTTGTTATTTTGCTTTTAGTTATCTTACTCCCCTCTCTACTAATTCAAAGTTTAGAAATTTTTGTGGCTAGTCAAGAAGGGTCAGCTATCAATTATCTCAATATATATTGATATTAGATTATAAATCACTGACTGAGCAACAAAGGCATCAGGATGCTCCTTCTAACTTCAGAGGCCATCAAACTGAGAAAAGTAACTTTTTAAGATGCATTCGCTCTTCCATGGGTGCATAGATATGGATTGCATCCACAGTCAATGTCAGGGGAAAAGTGCTAGAAAATATTTAATTCTGTCTTAAAATAATGAAGATACAAAATTTACAGTGAATAAGGAGATGTCTAACCCTACCTTCTCTGTGGCTGGAACTGTGGAAATTAGTTTCGATTACATGACTGATTTGGAGATGGTTAAAATTAGGCTGAAATTTTCAACAAGGTTAGAATGGTTTCAGAGACTTTTACTCTGTTTCTCATCTCTCATTTTCATATTCATCTACTGTTATATTTCCATTTTGTGCCATGTTTAAGCTCAAAATATCACAAGTGTAAAAATGAAATAGTTTCTTGTGCATGTTTATTAAGAAGTATACCACAATAAACAAACAAAAAAAATCCAAAAAACCCAAAAAAACCAAACCAAAACAACAACAATAAAAAAACCCAAAAACCCCAAACCCACCAAACAAAAAAACCCCAAAAAATCCAAAACCCACTCCCCAAAAAAGTCACCGAAACCTAAACTCCCAAGTTTTTAAAATTCAGTGGAAGGTAACTTTATGACACTTGGCTGTAGTCTTTAATTTTCAAGCTTTTTGAGCCCCTAATTTGGCAAGCAAATCAGTGGGACAAAGACTTCCTTCTCTCTTGCCCTTTCATGCTTATTGTGGAGTGCCTCTTCTCTTCTGTGTCCTGACCAGGAGCCAGCTCAAACCTGCTCCCCTTCCTACTGTTCCATGTCTCCAGATTTATTTCCTAAGGAAATGAAGGTCTTGCATAGGAAATGTGATAGGAAGACGTCAATTTTGGCTTTATATGGGGGAGTGATACAACTAAAACAGTGACCAAAATCCAAGAATCTTTCAAGCTTTTTACTTAATAGTTTTGCACTGACATTGCTTTAGAATATAGATTACTTTGGAAAAGATAGATTGACGAGCAAGATCCAACCATCAGCCTTATTAAAAATATACAGTTTCTAGAGCAATCTTTCCTATCTTGTCAAAATCACTCAGATTGTTTGATTAAAATTTATTTTTTCAAAGTCTACTAAATGCATCTATTTGTGAGAAAACTTATCTTTTAGGTACTGTTTTGCTAATGTGTTTCACAGCATAAATATGCTTCTTTGTTTTCCTTTAATACATATTGTTTTCAACAAAAATGGGCATAAAATATAGCAAATGCACACGTAAAGTTTGATCTGTTTCTGTGCCCATTCAAGTCAAAACTTAGGTGAAACATATTGTAATATATGTTCTATACGTTAGCATAATTTAAATTATATTTATTTTTTGTGAGGTACCATGATGAATACTGCAAAGGGACAAAACATATTATGTGCCTCAAAATGGCTGGAACTGTTGCCAAGAAAACAGCAGATGTTCACTCAATTGACAGCAAGAAAACTGATATTCAACATGTAGAGAATTTATTCCAGGGAATTTATGATTTTTTTACTGGGGATTTTGGAGACAATGTGAACTGAAAGACAAGAAACATTCTATTTTTGGTTTTGTTGTGACTTGCTGTGTGGTCTCCAAGCAGTTACTTCACCTTTCTCTGTCTCCATTTCTTGTTTCCCCCTTTGTCTCTTCTCTTTAGAATTTAGGGTTTTCAAAAGAGTCTATATTACACATTTGTAGCATGCACAATGAAACCACTGCAATATAAATAATAATTATAATAAGGCCAATTTTAACTCTGTCTTCAGCACACAAATGAGAGAAAATTCCTCATTTTCTGTAATTTCAGAAAAATTACTTGTTATTAATGTTCTTGTGAACACAACAGGAGGAACTGGAGATAGATCAGGCTCATGTCTTCATTCTATAAACTTTTTGGCTGGTTTTAGTGAAATCAACTCACAGCCGAGCTGGAGTCCAACCAACCAACAGAAAAGACAGGCTTTTAATCAGGCTTCTCTACAATGGAGCACATCCATTTGATAAATGAACTAATTAAGCAAATGAATAAGTATAACCTACCACTGTGAATGACGCTATGAAAAACCTTCAGATCCATATTAATAGTTCTAGAAAACCAGAAAAAAGGATGGGAAAAATACAAGTTCAATTCATAAAGTGCATTTACGTAAATGAAATTTTACCGTGGGCAGTGGTCCGGTATAATGCATGCTCTGTGTGTGTGTGTGTAAAGATGACAAAGGGTAAAGAAGACTGAAATAAGGTTATTTCGCTTCTGAGGTTTTCTTAATATCAGCCATTTCACAGGCAGAAGAATGTAGCAATGACTCATGCTCTTTCTGAATGTGCCTTTATAAAAGTAATTGGAATGCCAAAACACATGTATCCTGTTTTTTCTTTAATATCCAAAATACATGCACAACCTCCCTAGAAAAACAAAACAAAACAAAACAAAACAAAACAAAACAAAACAAAACCAACTTTTCATGCATGATTAAAAAAAAAAAAAAGAAAAAGAAAAAAAAAATCCCTCAGATTCATTTAATATAACCTCAGCTGCATTTTTCCAACTTTGTCTGATTAGAGGTTTCTAGGCTTGATTTGACAGTTTTGGAAACAACATAAGTCATCTCATTGGTTTTAGGGAAATAGCAGTGATCCTTGGGACTTTGTTTAATGTCCTGCCTCTCCCATACATACCCTTGAAACTGTGGCTTTCTCTAAAAAATATTATATAATAAGACAAAAAGAATGACCTCTCAGAGGTAAGAGTTAGTTATTAGAAATTAAAATTTGAATTAATTTGTATTCCTGTGATACAAATGCTGCTCACGTTCAGGTGTCTAATCTTCAGCTGCGTATTCAATTCAAGGTGCTTTTCATTTCAGTATTATTTAATAAATTACTTCTTTTCCTACAATAATTATTACCTTTTAGAGAATTGTTATGAGTTTGTGGGGTTTTTTTTCTTTAAGACACAGTACATATATTAATAACTTGTGTGACAATATCTCTTCCCAGGACCTGTTTTTTTCATTATGAGATTAAGAATCATCAGCAACTTATCTACCAGGAATATAAATCCAGTTAGTGAGAGCCTCTGAACTGAACCTACTGAAAAATTGCCATTTCTAGCTAGCTATGAAATCTTTTCAAATAAGGGTTTTGTCCATTTTACACCCACTATTAGAATTAAGTCAAGCAGTAAAACAATAAAAAAGAAGGGCATTCATCAGGAAAGACACTGTGGTAGCACAGAAAATACTTTGTTAAGATTCACTCCTATGATATGTCAAATCATTTACCATTGACTTTACTGTAATATAGACTCACAGAATCATACAATAGTTTGGGTTGGAAGGGACCTTAGTGATTATCAAGTTCCAAGCCCACAGTCATGGGTAGGGACACCATCATAGACCAGATTGCTCAAAGTCCCATCCACCCTGGTTTTCCATGCTTTCAGGAATAGGGCATCCACAGCTTCTATGGGTAACCTTTGCCAATGCCTCACTACTCTCACAGTAAAGAATTTCTACCTAAAACATAATCTAAATTTCTCTCTCAATTGAAGCCATTCCCCCTTGTCCTGTCACTACATGCCATTCTACAAAGTCCCTCTTCAGATTTTTTCTAGGCCCTGTTTAGGTCCTGGAAAGCTGCTTTAAGGTATTATTAGTATAGTGGCAACCTGTTGAAAAAACTGCAGCAAGTGGGAGTGTAGTTGATAAATATAAATTTAAAGCAGATTAAATTGACTGTAAAGGTGCTTTATGGGTTATTAGCGATACAAAATGTGTGAATATGAGAAATGAAAAAGAGTCCTGTTAAAATCACTTGATATGTATGGAATAATAATGACTTTCTGTAGTTATCCTGCAGAACCTCCCATAAAGAAGCTGCAAATTCATGAAATACAGTTGTGTAATAAACAATTCTTACATATGTTTAGAAACTAGTTTAGAAAAAAGACAAGTATCTCTGATACAGTTACAGATTTTTCATACAAACTGTAGGCTACTGCAGTTATCTCTCTTGTATTATTTTTCAGACTTGTCTTTTAAGCCTCTGATATGAATATGCACATAGGACATGGCTTACTGACCATGCACTCTGTGATGTACAATCAGAAAATGCCTTGGGTTGGAAGGAACCTTTAAGACCATTTAATTTCAAGCCCCTTACAATGTTGGACACCTTTTAGTAGACCTGGTTGCTCAGGGCCCCATCTAAGCTGACCATGAACACTTCCAGGGACAGGGCATCTACAACTTCTCTGGATAACCTGTTCCAGTGCCTCACCACCCCTACTGTGAAGAATTTTTATTCAATATCTAATCTGCACTTACTCTCAGTTTGAAGTCATTACCCCTTTTCATACCACTGCATGCCCTTGTACAAAGCCCTCTCAAGCTTTCCTGTATGTCTCCTTCAGGTAATAAAAGCTGCTGTAAGATCTCCCTGGAGCTTTCTCTTCTCCAGGTTGAACAGCACTGACTCTCTCAGCCTGTCTTCATATGAAAGGTGCTCCAGCCCTATGATGACATTTATGACACCCCTCTCAACTCTCTCCAACATGTTCAAGTGCTTCTTGTGTTGGTGGCTCCGGATCTGGATGCATTACTCCAAATATGGCCTCACTGGAGTGGAGTCCAGGGAGATAATCACCTGCCTCACCTTCCGACCTATGCTTCTTTTTATTCAGTCCATGATACATTTGGATTTTTGGGCTGTGACTGCATGTTTACGGGTCATGTCAAGTTTCCCATCAACCAAATTCCCCAAGTCCTTCTCCTCAGGACCTGTCTCAATCCATTTTTCTGCCTGTGTTTGTCCCTGGGATTGACCCAAGCCACCTGTAGGACTTTGAGCTTGGCCTTGTTGATGTGGTTTTGCAGGGGCTCACCTCTCAAGCCTGTATACGTATACTAAAATTAGAAATAGTTGAAATTTTGCCTTTCATTTCTGATAAGTGTCTTTTTTTGGAAAGTGACTGTTGAGTTTTAATTAGCAAACCCAAATTATTGTTATATTTTTGATTATTCATTTTTCTTTTATTTAATTTTATTTAATATTTTTAAGAAATCCTTGTGCTTCATTGCCCTTAGAAATGAAAAGTGAATATGAAGCTATTTTAGCTCCAAGTCTTCTGTATTCAAGAAATACTTTTTATTTCCTGGGACATCCTGATTTCCAAAAAGAATATAATGATCTGACCTTGAAGAACAGGTTCTCTATTTTTAGAGTTAGCTTGTTCCTTTCCTTTTGTACTGTATCTCCAGAGTATCAGGTTATGGTAATCTCTGTTTTGGTATGTTTATCTTTTTGCAAACTGCCCTATGCCATTGGACTGAGGGATAAGAAATCAACATGGTTCTTTCTGCTCAGTGCTTCGATGGTCCATTAACACATGTGTCACAGGTTCCTGGTGTAAAATTGCATTAAGTTAAAATGGGTAGTAGTGTAGAGAAATCAGAGGTGGAAACAATCAAAATGTTGTCTTGCGCGCTGAGAGCAATGCTCTTTTGGGAGAAAGAAAGGGAATGTGAAATGCTAGGCAAAGTCACTTAGAAATTTCAAGACTGCTGTGATGTATTCAATAATATCACAGGGGAAAGGAATTTTCTTTACAAGAAACAGGCTGCCAGTTGAGACTATTAGCCATTCTGTTACCCCTACATAATAAAGCTAAATCATGTAAGCTGTGCAGATAACAGATGGACCAACAGAGACAAATTATTTGTGATGTAACTGATAACTAGGTTGAAGCTGAATTATTGTGTACTTAAGAGAGCACTGAATAGTTTGCAAGATTAGGGAAAACTTGACTTCCCAAATGAAAGCAGTGAGAGAAACGAAATGCATCTTGTTATGAGCATGTACTGATCCATAAAGACAAAATGCAGGGGTAAATGGATGACAGAGAACAGATTTCTTGGTAATAAATGGGAAGGCAATCACAGCAAAACACAACTGTCCAGTGCCAAGGACACACAGTCATAGTAACAATTATACTCATCTCCTGCAAACCTATGTAATTTTCTGGAAAAATTAAAATGTACAAAACTAATTCTTTTTTATTTTTTGCTTTGTATACGTACAGTTTTATGAATAATTTGTGATGACATCAGTGGTCATCATAAATATGAAACAGATAAACAGACATGCCTGACTGCTTGATTAAGAAGGACTGATAGAAAACGAATATTGGAGATGACCAAGGCATGACTTCAGGAAAGATATGGAAAAGACAATATTCATCTGATGTTAATATTGCAAACTTGCTCACTTTGCAGAGAAGAATCAGTTAGTGATTCTATTTTTTTGCAGTATATTTTACTTCTTTGTAATTTAAATCTCATTATTACTCATATTTTATTTGGGTAAACACATCAGTGATTGCTAAATACTTTCTGCCATTGGAAAAAATACTAATAATTTTTAACTTGTTTTATGCTAATAAATAAAGTGTAATTCTTTCTAACTTTCCTACTTATCACATTTTTTTGCTTTGCTGCACTGTATAGGATGAACTTTTCTCAGATTTCAAAGGTAGATGAAAGTTTTCTTCAAAGTAAGAAGTGACTGTTCTGAAGCCTGCCAGTTTTATGCAAATCCCTTTTTTTTTTTTTTTTTGAGCCAACTCTACATTGTAGAGTGATTTTTACTCAGAGTATCCCAAAACCCTCACTCAAACCAATAATCATGTGTTGATAGGTGAAATTAGTTTCAGAATTCTAATGAAGCTCAGCAGCTGGGAGACAGACAGCTCATCTGAAGATTAAATGAGAAAAATTGCCACTTTTGCTGGTTCCTTTAGGAACTCATTTACATTCTGTCAGCTCCCATTAGGGATGGGAACCACGAATATTGAGGAAAATATGCATGAATTCAGTGCTGAAATGGCCAATCGTGATCAGTTTCTTCCTGCTTACAAAGTTGCCAGAAGATTTTATGTAGTTATGCCTTCTGGAAACAGTGGGTGATAATCTGCTTGCTTTCGACTGTCTCTTAACATTTTGAATTTAACATAACGAAAAGAACCAATCCCCAGCATAACAACAAGAACACATGATAAAAATATAATCCTAAATCTTGGAATTAATATTCCTGGAGCCTTCTGTACAGTATTCTGTCCCTTCTGTTTTTCTTGCCTTTTTTTTCAACCACAGGTCTGTAAAGCTTCAGTATTTGTTTTTATGTGACAGTACCAACAGCAATGACAAGAAAGATACCACACAATTCATCTTTCCCTTGCTACAGCCCTGAATTTCTATGCACTTGGATCCTCATCGTACTGACAAGTTTTCATGAGGTCTGCTGGCAGAGCCAACAGTAGACTAGGAATCTATAGCATGTAGGTGTTATTCATTTCCCCATTGGCTTTGGTTATATTTATACAGAGCACAAATAGAGATGACCGTGCCAATGAAAGAAATGCATTTAACCATTCAACCAGGAATGTAAAAGACAATACATTAGTGAATACAGGAGGAGTAATGCTACTTTAAACATGAGAAAGAGGGATGCTGTTGTGTTTGGAGATTTTTGTTGTTTTCAATTTTCTTTAAATAAAAGTTGAAGAAGATTAATAAGGGCATGATAAGGTGGCATAAGATGGTCAACAAATATTTTCTACTGCACCTGCAGGACAGTTTGATGACAAATTCATATTTTCAATGAAACAGCCATATTTTCTGTTTCAGAAATTTTTAGGTAAATTCTAAATGGAAAATTATTTTTTTTGTTTTGTTTGAGTAACTTATTCCTAACAATTCTAAAAGTAAATAAGATCCCTAATGGTGTTGATTTTTAATAAAGCTGACTAGATTACTATGAATAGTCTTGCATTCTGAAGAACATACTAGCACCATTAAAATGGAGCAAGTCAGTTCTAGAGGACATGCGAAATAGCTTCAATCACACAGGTAGAAACGTAGCATTTGCATTACACTTACAAGGAGAGGATTAAAAAAAGAAAATTATTTTGCAAAAGCAGAAATAATAAACAGCTACTTTTATCATACATTTTGAAAGTGATTCTGCACAGCTCTATGGTGATACTAAGTGTGAATACAGAGATTACAAAGACTGAGAATGAGTAGAGATGTTAAAGAATACTTCATACATCTGCAAATACATATTTTCAGCTGGTGCAAGGCTTTCAATGTATCACCTGATAATCCTTGCATCCTTGCTCCTTACTTCCACTTCTCTAAAATATATGAAAAAGTAATTCAGGATTGAGTAAAGAGCTAGAAGAATGACATAAATTTTGGAAAGTCCATTTCAGAGCTTTGGACTGAAGGGCTTAACTAACTGACCTTTATAAAGTAGTTTAATTAATTTAATTATAACATATTTATGATTATTTAAAACACTAGAGAAAACTGGAAAATAAAAACCTCAATATACGCCCTACAGATGTCGTACAGAATCGGATACTATTTCAAATGCATGAAACTAACACAAACTAAAAGCAGATTAATTTAGTGTCAAGAAACAGCACACTGGATCAATCACTGAAATAGACAGTACATGCTAGTGGACTCTTCTGAAATCTAAAGTATGCTTGTAAAAACAGTATACAGTACTTTCCACAACACTTCTGTCAAAAAATATTTAATAAAATACTAGTAGCATTTATGTATATGGTTAGCAGTTCAAAAATTTGAAAGGTATACTAATTCGTATGTCCAAAATTTGTAATCTATATAAAAAGTAAGTTCATGGGAGCTACTGTCCAGACAGCATAGTCTTTATCCTTGGATGAAACAGATTCTTGTGGCATCTATGTCAAGGCATGTGGATGCCAGAGAAGTAATTAGAAATACCAAGAATGTTTTCACAAAGGAAAAATTGTGCCTGAGTAATCTGGTGGGTATGTACGACGGGCTGACCACACTGGTGGATGAGGAAAGGGCTATGGATGGGTGTTGTCCACTTGGACTTCTGTAAGGCCTTTGAGATGCTCCCACACAACATTCTTGTCTCTAAATGGGAGAGATATGGATTTGATGGATGGAATATAAAATGGATAAGGAATTGGACAGATTGCAGTTTCCAAAGAATTGAAGTCAACAGCACTTTGTCCATTAGTAGATCAGTAACAAGTGGTGTCCCTCAGAGGTGTGTACTGGGACCAGTATTAATCAATATATTTATTACCAGACACTGGGATTGAGTGGATATTCAGTAGGTTTGCAGATGATACCAAGCTGAGCAGTGCAGTTGATTCACTTGCAGGAAGGATCCAGAGGGACCTTTTCAGCCTGGAGGAGTAGGCCTATATGAACCTTATGAAGTTCAATAAGTCCAAGGTCCTGCATCTGTCTTAGTATTAAGACATAATTAGAATGACCTCTGAACTGAGAACTGATACTGATTTTAATTACACTTGAATCTATGTGCAAGGGTTGTTTTAGAAGGTTCGTGACTGGTTGATCTTATTTTTTGAATGTTACCCTACATTATAATGAATAATACTTGAAGATCATTTTCTTGTTTTTCTGATTTGGTTATTGATACCTGTAATAGAGTGATTGCTGGAAAAAATAAAAAAAGAGCATAATTTATTGATTTTTTTTCTGGGATTTCACGTATATAGAAGAGATTTACATAGATAAATGTTATAGATTTGCATTGCTGGCATGTCTCATTTTTTTCACTGGCAATCTTAAGAAGCTTTCTTCATTAATTTCCTTATGGGTCAATGACCTGTATAACAGCTCTGTACTGTAAGCACTCTTAAACTCTACAAATTGCCTTACATATTAAAAATATCATCTCCATATAGCAAACTATCTGTTAATGAATAGCTGAATGACTAAAATGCATGTTGAGAAATGGATAAAGATTTTGTAAGGCAATTAAGCTTAGTCTTATGCTTACATTATTCTGGTATTTGCATTACAAAAGAGTATTGTACCATCAGAAAAGTGATATGAAGACAGATATGTTGTTATTGTGAAACTCAACAGCCTTCATAATTAACTCCTCTGTTCTGTTTATACCATGCTGAAAAATAATTTGTTTTGAAGCTATAACATTCAGTATGTCAAAAATAAACATTTATAAATGTACTACTGATTTACAAGGGAGGCGAATATGAATGTGAAGACATATTGACCATTTGTACCAGATAACTATTTTACAAGACTGAAAAAATGAATCTGTCATACAACAAGAAAATATATAATCCACTTTCAAGTAAGAACCCAAATCTCTTCTGACATAACTGTATTTTGCATGAAATTTTTGTTACTGCTATTTAACATCTGTATTGAATTATTGCCTGAACAACAACTCAGTGCACTATAGGGTGTATAAAATAGAACTCCACTGTGTATGATACAGTATTTATTTGAAAAGAAATGTGATAGAGGAGCAACGAGGTGGAAGTCCAATGAGGGCTTTGCAGTATAGAAATATGTTGAACCAAAGCATCAGGTACATACTAATTTGGTGTCATATTATGCCAAGCACAGTATTTTTAATTTTTTTTTTAAGTTTAGGAATTCTATATAAAAATAATCTGATGTAAACCTTGTAAGTTTTGTAAATTAGCCCTAAATATATGGCATTCTTAGGCTCCTGGTAATTTCCCTGCACAATCCATCAGCAGTTTTGGCTTCCTAGGAGTGCAATTCTGTGAGTGTGGCTCTGCGTGATGCCCAGAGCCATGCTCTTGTGCTGAACAAGCAAGACCTCGAAGTGAATTCAATATAACTTTGAATATATTGCTTTGGGATTTGTGCTAATGTATCTGCATGGTGTTACAGTGTGCACTGGTGACATTTCAGAGATAGATCTGCTGAGGGAGATAACCTGGCTGATGCAGCTGACAGACACTTTGATTGTCACAGGGCTGAGGATCCCACAGCACTCTACTATTGTAAAAACCAAGCAAATTTTCCGTATTGTCTAGTCTTGAACCATGTGGAATGAACCCAGAAACATGGATTCCGGGATTTCTAGGACTCGAACTTTTTGGACAACCCACACCTTCCACTCTTTTAATAGGGCTCTGTTTTTCTTCACCAACAAGAACTCGTTAATTTGGTTGGGCTTTTTGTTCATAATATAATTTCAAAATATAAAATCTTTGATTAAATGGAATTGTCCCTCTCTGCACAGATCTAATTAGGTGTGAAGAATAGAAAGAAAAATGAAGTGATGAGATTACTTGCTACCTCAGAGCCTCTAGAAACTACCTTCTTTCAAGCTGTGAGGTAGAAAATGAGAATTCTGGCAATGAAAATATGAGACTATAACAAAAGACTGATAGTAGTTCCCCTAAAGCAACATTTTTCAGCCTTTCCAAGTAGAAGTTTGTTTATTCAAAGTTAAATTTTCACTACCATCTCCCTTACAGCTGCTGTAAAATCAAGTTCAAAAATGTATCAGTGAGAAGTCAATAGTCATTTGCTTGTGTAACTCTGGAAAAGTTGCCAGAGAATACCTTCTCCTGCGATTACAGTGTTAAGGAGCAGGCAAGTGAGATTATCATTTCAGATGGTAATTACATTTTCAGCACTTCAGAAGCACCCACTTGGCTCTCCTGACACCATAAGTCTGGGAAGGTAAAATGAAGTACCTTTCCTGCACTTGTATCTATTAGATTGTATACTGTGATCCCCATGTGTTTGGCGATATGCTGAACCTATAAAACATTATTACTCTGGTCAGTTAAGAAGCACCAATCCTTTTTCCACTATTATTTAAAACTTCCAGAAGGTCTGAAATGTTTGCCCTCACAGAAGCCATACCCTATTGGGCTATAATTGCATGAATGCTGTCTTTAATTAAATTCGAAACCAGTTTCCTTGGAGCAAATGTAAGACACACTGGTCTGTAATGCCAAGGGTCATATATGGCTTTTTTATTTTATTTTTAACCTAAGATAACAACCTCCCAATCTTTGGGAACAGTGTGGGGTTTATTAAGGATATATTGCATATCTTCATTGCTACCTCTGCTATTTCACACTTCAGTTCCTTCAGAATTCTTTCATCAGCACCATCTGGTCCCCATGATTGACTGTCCTGGAGTTTTTTGAGTTGCTCAATAACATCTTTCTTAGAGGCATCAGACTTTGTTAAGTCCACTCATTAATTCCTTATAAAAATTATCTGTGAGTCAATAAATTTCTTCATTGCCCTTTGCAGCAAATATGAGTGTAGAAAGTTACTTTTCCTTTTTGTCTTGCTTTGATTTCTTTGTTCATTAGTTGGCAGTTCAATGGGCTAGTAGTTATGCTGGGGTTTTTTGCTGGTTTCTGAAAAAGCTTTAGGTTTCTGAAAAAGCTTTAAGTTTCTTCCTGCCTCTTGAAGATGTTTTGATGATCTTAGTCAAACTTCTTCCTCCCTTATTTTCTTCCCTAATTATCGTATTATTTTTCCTTTTGTGCACATTTCTTCTGAGCTTAATGGTAGGACTATGTTTATGTTGATGTGCAGTTACATTATGTTAATAAGCTCTCAAGAAAATGAAGATTGGGTACATTTTGAAAATGTATAGTATGAAGAATTAGCACATTATTATGAATTTCCTATGCAGAATGAATAATTCTGTGGTAAGTGGGGTGTGATTTTGCACCTACATTTCTTACCAAGTGCCTGGGTAAATGAATGTACTAATTTCTGCCTTCAATAAGTTTGTGCATAAGTACTTATGGAGCAACTTGGGGCAGGGAGGGGAGTCTAGGGCAAGGTCTCTTGACGGGCAATGATTGATCCCTAAAGAACATCCTTGGTCTTTTTCTTTGTCTCTGATCTCTGCAATTGATATGGAGTGCAAGGGGAGCTTGAGAAATGCACTTGGCATAGCCTGAGCAGTAAGGTTTACCAATAATGGTAAGAAATCAGACTCCTGGGCTGTGAGTGCTGGTCTCAGAGCTGGAGCTCACCTTGGCAGGAGCTGGGCTGGGCTGGGCTGGTTTCAGCTCCTGCCTTGGAGCCATGTCCCCGTCACCTTCCCTGCCTGAGCCTGAGCCGTGCCAGGGGCTCCACAGGAAGGGTCCGGCAGACCTGGGGGGGCCTTGCCCAAGGCAGAGCCCCTTTGGCTGAGCCTGGGGAGGCTGCAGGGCCACACTCACACTCAGCTGGGAGCAGCCAGAAGGCAGGAGCCTAGGGTAAGGAAGAATATAAGAATTGCCTGAGCAGGACACCACTAGGCTCAGTGGAGGGATCTCTCACCATGAGCATCATATTCCTCCCTGTGAAAGTCTTAAATTATTAATGACCCATCATGCATCATCTGCTTACATACACCCAGTGCTTTTCCAGGAAGACAGAAACTTTCAAACTCAAGATCTAGAGGAAAGTTGAATATAAACCAAGAACAGTAGTGTGTTGTTTACATGCAATTTTAATTGAATTATTCACATAGTGTTTCTGTTACAATATGATAATTTACTCTTTTAGACTGTTAGAACACTATCAGACAATAAATTTCTTGCTCCGTATATTTCCTTTTGCCATAACAAAATTTTGAGTGTAACATTTTTAAGCCTTAAGTCTTGATCAAAAAAAAAATCCATCTGTGTTTGCTTTGCAACCAAGTCTACATAATCCCTTCTCAACCCCTGACTGTTGAGCCTGGCCCCTGGTTCATATTAGCAAGCTTCATGTTTCTCTGTGTGCTTCAGGTTCCACCCTTACTGTCATTCCATCTCCTTGTCCTACCCTTTCATTTTCCAAAGGTGAACAGCTCCTCTCTCACCTCCACCCCCTGGAGGATTTGGATGACTCAGACTGCAATAGATGAAACACAAAATGAGTGACTTTCTCTGGATGACCTAGCTGCAGTCTGGTGGAGAAACAAAGCCCACTGGAATGAGTCACCATACCAGCACCAATAGCAAAATGATGAGGTCCCAGGATCCTTTCACAGTTCATTTCATATTCAGACTCACAATGTTCCCTAAGAAAGCTTTTTCTCTTAACCAATAATTTTTAACTGTAGGGTGGAAATTTTCCTAATACCTGAGAAATGTACTGACTGTCCTGATGCAGACAGACATGGTACAAGGATGCAAATTGCTTTCCTTTGATTGGATCACTCCATGAAAAGATACTGTCAAGAGAAACATTGATGTTACTACTTTTTTGATTGGGAAAGCATCAGATTGCTAAAAGCTAATCAAATAAGGTATTTTACATAGATATAGCCCAAGTTCAAGCCAGGCATATAGGAAACAATGGAAAGTGCTAGCATACACTGTGACAGATGACCCTTTTTAATAAGGACAGAAGATATTTGGCCCATTAGCACACTTATTTATTTAATATGATACAAAACCCACATTGTAATTCAAATGGGTAATATTATAGCTTATTGGTGCCTACCTGTTGTTCACATTCTATGTAATATCAACACAGAAGCCTGCTACCATGTCTTCTCTATTAAAATAGCTTCTTTATTCTACACAGTGATGGCAGTTAATTTCAAAATAAACATAACCTTTGAATTCACTTATCGAATTTGAAAAAAAAATTATGATAGTTTGATCCATGATTATAAGCATAATGACCAAAATTAGGTTTACTGAGTAGCTTTTAAGGACTAAAATGCTAAAAAATTTATTGTAATTCTAAGCAGCTATAAAACAGACTCCACCTGGTTGTATTTTGTACAAAGATATGAATAAATACATCTATGCAATTAGTTGGTACTGACAGAGCTACTTGCAGACATAACCAACTACATGTATCTTGTTTCTTGCATGTTTTTGTATAATCATATATTGACAGAATTAAAAATGGAGATATGATATAGAACAGTATATGTAAATGAAATATATCTATACATATTTCAGATAAATATAAACCTTTGTATTCTTCATGTGTATGTGTATCTTGATGTGACAGTCCAAAGTCCAGTGACACCCTTATACTGAAAATCATACCCAAGCAAGAGCATATCTTAAAAATGTAAACCAGGTAAATTCTGGAAATACATATATAAATATGTACACATGCACATACATACACACACATATATAGATATTTCTGTGGCCTCAGATGAAGTTCAGTATTTAATTGCATTATATTACGGACCATTAGAAGGAAGAGTTCTAACATCTAGCTCTGAATCGTAAACTGGAATCACGTTCAAAAATTTGTGAAGTGGTGTTCAAAGAGACTTTGCTTGTTTCCTAAACCTGTTTTTGCCTCCATTCTTGACCTATTAAAAAAAATATGCATATGTACCGAGCATACATATAGTCATTGGTTAGTTCACAGAACAGTCTGTTCACTAGTGTAATACACTCTATTATATTTGAATTTTAAAAAAAATAGTCTTTGTCCTCATGCAATTCATAGCATTATCTGTAAGTAAAAAGAATCACAGAAAAGTCAAAAGTAGCTAATCCCATCTATTTTGTACCCAGTCAAACCTTGATTTTTCTCTATAACTTTGATCTATGCATTTTAATTTTAAATAATAAGGTGTCAGCATTTCACTCTGTCTGGTGGGAGACCACTTCAAACACCGCACAGCCCAGGCATTAGAGAATAATCTTCTGATTTATCCTCACATTTATATGATTTTAGGGATTGTTCCAGATATGCACAAATAATTTTTAACTTTTCAGTATGTGTTGTATCTTTGCTTGAGTATTTAACAAAGTTAAATATATTTAGCTCCAAAATCTATTTCCAATTGATTTGCTCCTCTAATACTGAAATCTGTAGAACTACCTACAGTGTGCAGCACCATCACATATTTGTTTTGCTGTGAAAATTAATTATTCCTATACGGGGAAATAGGGAATCTAAAACAAAGAGCAGAGTTATTTAGGTAAAGAACAAAATTGCAGTCAAATTTATGGGGATGGCTGAAAAATATTCTAATGGTCTAACTTTTCTAACTTTCATAGAAAAAAAGAATGTTTCAAATTCTTAGAAGAATTAGCATTTTCTTAAAACCATATGCTCTTGATTTATATCAGCATTAGCTACTGCAACACTTTTTCAGCTCTACCAAACTTTAATACAAAAAGGTGATCTGAATTTGAATCAGATCCAAGCTTTCTATCCAAATACTGAAAATCCACCAGAATCAGCATCACTAATTCTTTAATAGAATAGATATTTTATGAAACCTGACAACATTAGTAGAGATTTTTACAATTGCAGATTAAGCCTTTTATGGAAAATCACAGATGAGTCAGGTTCAATAGAACAAAGATTTCATCTAATATTAGTTTCTGGCAAGTCAATTTGCAAGATTATTTTTGCAGATTAAATTAGCTGTATTGGGAGGTCACCATCTTACTTCTAAATCAAGAAAGAGACACAGCTGCATAACAGCATAATGCTGCAAATATATTATTAACCAATATTTCACAATAAGGAAATTAGCTATTCACCAAGAAGGAGTGAACAGTAAAAATAATAAAAAAGGTCTTTTATAACACAATGAATATCTCTTGGAAGAAGCTGGGGAAAGACCAGCTGAATATCACTAAAAGTGCAACCTGTCTGTATCTTAGTATTCAATCTCTGGAAAATGTAAGAATTTAGCTAAGAGTCAGAGAAGGAGGATACCACAATTTAAACTGGCTTAGGATCTATCTATTCTGGGCTGCATGATGCATTTGTATTCTCAAAATTGGACTTCTGGCTTTGGACTACTTAATTAATCAGAAGATATCAGTCTATCAGTAGTTAGTGACTTATAATATCCAGGCAAAGCAATTAATTTGGATTTGAAAATTGCCACTAAGTTTAAACGGAGTCCCAATTTTTTACGTATATTTATATTTTAGAACTCCAGTTATTTTTTACTTCTAAGAGAAGTCCTGGATACAATTATTCAGTACATTATAGAATGTGCAATACATTATAAAATAGAGGCTGAGGCAAAAAATTCTGGGGAAAATAAAGAAGAAATTAAAAAAATAATGCAACTTACAGACAGGTTATATCTTGAATTAAACAATCTCTTCTCTATTTCCCAGGAACTTTTGTAGTAGATCAGAAAAATCTGTTTGAATCTCATCTTCCACCTGTCCAAAACCTGATTATCTTGCAGGGACAACACTGCTTATACCCAAACAACATAGGCCGTTATGAATAAAGCATGAAAAATCATAAAACCTGGAGAT
This sequence comes from Trochalopteron elliotii, assembly GCA_024734555.1. Classification (NCBI taxonomy): domain Eukaryota; kingdom Metazoa; phylum Chordata; class Aves; order Passeriformes; family Leiothrichidae; genus Trochalopteron; species Trochalopteron elliotii. The sequence goes on along the minus strand of JANPWX010000078.1, from coordinate 6,008,445 downwards.
TTTTTGAGCTAACTAAAGATTCTTTCAATCCTGCTGAAAAGGGTAACAGTTCTGTTAAAGGCATGTCCAAGTTCAGCAATCTGTATTTTTTAAATTTACTTATTATTTAGATTTGCCAGCAATATGAAACACCCATAGAGAAGTATTTAAAATTGTTATCAATTTAATTAATTTATCACAGTGTGATCCTTGGCCAAGGATACAACTCCAAAGCAGTGTGTTAGTCAAAGTAAATATAGGAAGTTTTTCCCCACAAAAGCACTGTGATTCATCTGAAAATGCAAATGAATACACACTAGGGAAAGTTTCCTGTTTTATAACAATGTATAGTCAGTGACATTATTTCCCCTCCTACTTGTGTACCTCTCTGTACAGATAATTGCTGGACTCCTTTCCTACATCATGGATGCCTCATCCCTGGCATTGTTCAAGGTTGGATGGGGCTTTGAGCAAATTGGTGTAGTGGACACTGCCCCTGCCCATGGATGAGGCATTGGAACTTGATGATCTCCAAAGTCCCTTCCAACACAGACTGTTCTAGGACCTTTAACTCATTTATTCAGAAGATTTTCTCTGATAGAAACCTCTCCAACAGTGTGTTTTCTTCTCTAATGCCATGTGACTGCAATTCCTGATTGGCAGGTGGTGAGTAATGGATTGCCTTATTTTTACAGCAAATGTGCATAATCACTGTGTTCTTGTTTCTGATGGCAAAATCAGTAGGGAACTAAGGTCCAGTATAGTAAAAAATGCAATATCCAGAACTTTTTTCTAGCTGGAAACAGTAACAAATAGAAATACAAAGCTCAACTAGCCTTTGAAATGAACCATAAGTGGTCCTTTTAAGACAATCTTAGGCATTGACTGCTGACTACTGCAGAAGAAAATTCATCATCAGATTTTTAAAATAATCAGAAAAATGAGGAGGGAGAAAGAGGAACAGTAATGAAGACATGGAACATTTTTTAAGCAGCATTTAGTCAATTATATCCTTCATGCTTCTAATTTTGTTGTACTTTTCAGATTTCTGTTTAAAAGACAATTTTCCCTTAACTGCTTCAAGCTAATTTTTGTGTTGTACCTTCTATTGGTTATGTGTCTCACATACTTGAGTTCTCATTTCTTTCATTATCTTCTTGTTCATTGAGCTATTCTTCCTATTAATTTAATTATCTGCTTTTGGTTTCCTTTCATTCAATTTTATCTTCACTTGTCTTTATAGTATTCTGTCATGTCAGTTCCCTTCTGTTTAATTCTTACTCCTTTCCAGCACAGGCAAAGGAAGAAATTGCCTTGAATTCAGTGAGCTTTGGAAGGACCTTTAGCTATCATTAAGAGTTTCCATGATAGGTGAAAGAGTAGCTTTTCCTTGCACTATGCTGTGAATGGCTGGTGCTGAGCCCAAGAGTAATTCTTCCTTCATCTGTGGTATGTAGAACATTTATTGCATCATTGACTCCAGAAGACTTTGGTGGGTTTGATGTGTTCCTCCCCAAACCTTTATTTGTTAAATTTATTTTTGGTGAGGTGTGAAACAGTAATAAGAGTTTCAGGAATCAAAGATCAAAAGGAGAATCTGGAACCCATACTATAATACCTCTCACTAACTGCTTACTCCAATATCTCTCACTACCTTGCTGACTTTACCCTGTCATCCCAAAGACTTACACCCCATAGGTTTATGGGACCAGAGTGATCTAAAGTATGAATAATATGGACACTAAGGTACTAACACAGTAGATATCAGTGTTGATTTTGGTGGTGGTGAATTTGTTTAGGCCTCTGTGCACTACTTAAAATTTCAGTGTCTAATCTCCAGTCTTTTCTGTGAAAGTGAAAAAAAAATATTCTAAAAGATGAATCAAGAAACCATAGCATCCACTCATTCCCATTAACAAGTCATGGATGTGTAGAACAGAAAGGAACCCATATTCTCAGGGAAGACTTACACAGAACATAGTATCATAGAATGGACCTTAAAGATCATCTAGTCCCAAGCATACACCCCTCATTCACCTTTGTGCAGGGACACCTCCCAAAAGACCAGGTAGCCCATGGCCTTATCCAACCTGGGTTTTACCACTGTCAGGTTGGGGTTTTATTATTTTCTTGGGCAACTTGTTCCAGTATATAACAACGCTCACAGTAAAAAAATTCTTCTTATATCTCACTTAAATTTCCCCTTTGCATTTATACCCATTATTTCTTGTCCTGTCACTACAGTTCCTGACAGAGTCCCTCTCTGGCTTCCCAATAGGCCGACATCTGACACTGGACACCAGAGCTGCATGCAGCAATTCAGGTGGGGTCTCACAAGAGCAGAGCACAGGGGGAGAATCACCTCCTTTGACCTGATGGCCATGATCCTTCTGATGCAGACCAGTCTGGCTTTCCAGGCTGCCAGTGCACATTGCTGGCTCATGTGGAGTTTCTCATCAACCAACACCCCCAATTCTTTCTCTGCAGAGCTGCTCCCAACCACTCCTTCACCCAGATTGTATTTGTACCTAGGATTACCACAACCTAGGTGGAGGACCTTGCGCTTTGCTTTGCTGGCCTTCATGACATTTACACAGGCCCACTTCTCAAGCCTGTCCAGGTCCTTCTAGATGGCATTATCCCCTCCCTCCAGTGTGTTGACACCCTCACAGAGCTTGGTGTCAGCAGCAAATTTGCTGAGGGTAAACTTGATCCCACCATCCACATCGCTGACAAAGATGTTGAATAGCACTGGCTGCAGTAGTGACCCCTGAGGGGCACCACTCCACACGTGGACAATGAGCCCCTGACCACAACTCTCTGCCTGCAGCTCTCCAGCCAGTTCTTCATCCACTGCATGGTCCATCCATCAAATCCACGTCTCTCCAGTTTGGAGATAAGGATGTCACATGGGGCAATGTCAAACTCTTTGCATGTCCAGGTAGGCGATGTCAGTTGTTCTGCCCCTATCCCCCAGTGCTGTAGCCCCGTCACAGAAGGTCACCAGGTTTGGCAGGCATGATTTCCCCTTTGTAAAGCTATGTTGCCTCTTACCAATCACCTCTTCATTTTCCATGTGCCTTGGCAGTTTCCAGGAGAATCTGCTCCATGATCTCTACCACCCATAGAGGTGGGACTGACTGGTCTGTAGTTCCCCAGGTCTTCTGCTTTTCCCATTTTAAAAATGGGGGTTATATTTCTGCTTTTTGATTATCATGGACTTCACCTGGCTGCCACATTTTTTTCAACAATGATGGATAGTGGCTTAACAGCTTTATCTGCCAGCTCCTTCAGGACTCACGGACAAATCTCATCAGGTCTCATGGACTTTTGCACATTCAGGTTCCTTAGATGTTATTGAACCCGACCCTCTCCTACTATATCAGTGGTATATTTTATATACTTTCCATTGAAGACTGAGCTATAGAAGTCATTGAAAACCTTAGCCTTTTCTTTGTCCAGGGTATCCAGGTCTTCCATATCCTTCTGGAGAGAGCCCACCTTATCTCCAGTCTTTCTCTTTCCTGCAACGTATCTATAGAAGCTGTTCCTGTTATCCTTAATATCCCTGGCCACACTCAGTTCTTGCTGGGCTTTGGCTTCCCTAAACTTGTCACTAGCTTCCCGCACAATTCCCCTGTATTCTCCCCAGGCCACCTATCCATCATTTCCACTTTCTGAAAGCTTCTTTTTTTACTCGAAATTTGCACAACAGCTCCTTATCTATCTGAGGTCTCCTGTAATTTTTGCCCAATTTTCTCTGTGTTGTTATCCACTGCTCCCAAGCATAGAGGAGGTGATCCTTGAAATTCAGCCAGAATTCTCTGGCCCCTGGTAAAAGGACTCTATACCCTGGGACTCTACTGAACAGGTCCTTGAATAGACCAGAGTCTGCCCTCCTGAAGTCCAAGACAGTGACTTTTCATACTTGTCCCAATTTCCTTTAAAGTTTTAGCATATTTTAGCGAGTTTGGAGAAGCAGCAAAGCAACCTAGCAGTAAAACTGGGATTAGGAGTCAGGTCTTCAGAGTTTCATTCTTGTTCCTATGTACCTTGAAGAAAATAGAGAAATTAAGTCTCAAGTACACTAAATTGCAATTTCTTTATTTGATCTATCTGAAAAGAGCAACCTAAGACATTGGCTGGCTAATTTTCTGTCAAAGCAATAAATGATGACTTTACACATATGCACACTCACATATATATGCCCAGATATTGACTGATCTCAAACATCCGGCTCAGAAGTAACTCCTAATATTATAACTGGTTTGTCTTGAATATCTGGGTTTTAAGTGGAACTATGTAAGAGGAAGAGTGCCATCAAAAAGTACTAGCAACAGAAATATATCTGCCATTAAACAGATTGGATTCTAATGAAATCTTTTCTCCCCTGCCCTAGTCATGAATCTTAACTTGTTCTTGGATGAATATCAAAGCTAATCATCATTTTACTACTTCAACATTCTCTTCAAAGCAGTACCAAAAGTGGACCAAGGATGAATAGAATTTACATTTTGATTTAGTAATAAGGTATCCATATTCACAGAGACCTTTCCCCCTGGCAGATGAAAATATGATAAATTACTATTTTATTTCAGGTTTAGTGTATCCTTTACTTATTTGTCTCTATTGCTGAAAATGCTTCTATATATTCCTGAATGTAAAACATGTCTGCAGTCCCACTAAGTTAATGGGATAATCTGTATACTTTTGGTTAAAGAATAGTGTTTGCATAAGAGGTAGAAGTCTGAATTTGTATGAAGTTGCCACTTGGACTGTCAGCTATATGAGTAGATTACTCATTTTACAATAGTGATTTATAGAATTCATCTAAATTCCTTTGAGCTTTTTTTTCATAATTTTTTTCATAGAACAAAAGAAATAAATGGGCAAGTAGAAAATGTTTTCCCTTTTTCCCCCCAAAATTAAGTCAGCCACTTGAATTTTGAAATTTTATCCCTGGATTTTCAGTCAAATACCTAGAATGAGTGAATAATCTTTTCAGTGTTACCTTTCTCCTGATTTCCTTCACTGCTTCACTCTCCACAGAAAACTACAGAAACTTACAGCTGGGACCAGAGCTAAAATGGTCACTGTATTTTTCTCCTGATAATACAGTAGAGAAGGAAAGTGAATTGCAGTTAATAACGTGCCTTGTGTGAGTACTTGTTCCCCCCTTACTGCTGTGGTACCTTACATGCTGTTAATGTTGATATAGCTTATTTATGAGTTAAAATCATATCTAGAGCAGTAATGTTTGTGTTCTGTAGTAAAAGACACAAAATGTCAAATTTCTTCAAAATCAAACTTATATTTGCAGATACATAAGAAGCTAAGACTCAGATGGGACACTGAATTGCAGAGATTAACTTCATCAGCTGCTACATGCAATGTGCAGGATTTTAAGAGATGTAACTATAGACCAATGTCTAAAAAATCAGATGTACCCCCATAGAATGTCAATATACACACTTCTTTAAATAACAGGTTTACTTCATGTTACGATCACATCATTGATATTGTCCTCCCTAGGGCATTTTAGAGTTTTATCCAACAATGAGAGTCACACTTTATACTTTAATTTACTTATTGCCCCAACCTCACTCCCATATCCCCTTGTTTCCCTGACACTCTCCCCACAGGATCAGCATCATTATTAAATTTCTCTGTGCCAAAAAACTGGCAGAAATAGTGGTCTGAACACCTACAAATTCAATTATTCACTGAAACAGCCTGCAGACAGAGAAGTGTTTATATCACAGTTTTGCAAAAAGAAAAATTGATGAAGAAACATGAAGTGTCTTGTCTAGTACCACGGAGCTGTCAAAGTTAGTGCCAAGGTTGGATTCACTCATGATTCATATCCCTGTCCTCAAAACACAAGAAGATATCACTCAAGGTCCATGAAAGCCCCTGGCTGCAAAAAACCGAAACCAGCATGTTTCTGCAATGTCTCATAATATTCTAAAACTTTAGGATACAGAGAAACACAGGTGAGCATGGACCATAATACAGGTATGAAAGCCACGGTTAAGTAATAACAGTCAACAGGAAAACCTGCTTGGGTCAAAATCTTCCATTTGAAAATGAAGGAACCCAAGGCAGAAACATAAGAGGCTCCAGAGGAAACTGCAAGTTAAAAAATTTTTCAATGCAAAAGATGAAATCCAAGAAAATTCTCATATAGTATTTGGCATTTATATTTGGAAGCTGGCACAGGTTTAGACTACAACAAGAATATAGCATGTGACTATTTCTATTTCTCATTTCCACCTAAATCAGTGTTTTGGTCAATTCTACTTCAGGTCCTCTCTTCCAGTCTTCTCTGTAAATCACATAGGTTTTTCAGATCCACCTAGCTGCTTCACATTTTAAATCTCTTCAAGTTTTAAGTCTCTTCAAGTTTAATCAACTCACCATTTCAATTGTTCACCAAGAGCTGCATCAGGCTTTTGAATTGCTTTATTTTCGCCGTCTGCTTCAATTTCTGGACCTAAATCATATCAGTTTTATATAAACTTTTCAATCACTCATGTCAGACATCTATTTTTACATCTTGCTTTAAATCACATCAGCTTTCATACTGATGTAAATTATGTATTCTATTACTTGTTCTTGGTATATTGACTTAAAAAGGGTTTCCAATTTGTATAAAGCTCTGTATATTTGTTATGTTTGTAGTACCTTTATGTGTCATCCTGACTTAAAAATTAAATTGAAAATTATTTTCCATATGAAAATATTGAAACTGGCAACATGGAGTTCTTAAAATAGAATGTTTTACCTTAACAAAGATCTAAAACAGATCTTCTGAAATTCATGGGAGTCTTTCCAAGTAGCATTTAGGAAAAATGCAAAGACAGCATTTTAAAAGAAATATACTTCCACATTATTAAACTCAGATCCATTTTCACAGGAAAGATCAAATATGAGATGAAATTAGGACAGAAGTTAAATTTTAAAATAGACATAAATTATAAACTGATGCTATTTTAGTAACACCTGTTTCTAAATGACAAGAAAAGTAATATAAGCAAACATAGCTTACCAAGGTGATCCGAAAGAAGGAAGAGAAGACCATTTTTGGCTTGGACTTTATCAGAAAGGCAGAAAAGAGTTGACTAAATCTACTGTTTTCTGCAGAAAAGAAATAAATCTGCTTTTTTTCTGACCCTGAGGACAAAGAATAAAGGGTCACTGTTTACCAGTCTTAATCAATGTGGATTTTCAGCCATGTACTACCTGCTATATAGTTGCATTTTTCAAGTTAAACATGGAGATGTTAAAATCTTATTACTCAGCTACACAGAAGAATAGATTGACATGCAGACAATACTATTTCAGTTTGGGGACTTTCTGCTATTATCCTGTGTGGGGGTTTTGGCGTCTTTTCAGTCACTACTGAAGCTGAGATTGAAACACAGGTGACAAGTTCAGCTATGGATGTTTATTATTTCCTATCTATTTACAGACTCATGAGCTGTGAGCTCTAACTAGCAAGTTAGAGAATTCAGGTAAAATGAAGTACCTCTCTATCTCTACAAGGTCTTTTCAAGGACAATCTGTCCAATTACAAAATGCCACCTATTTTTTTTTTTACTTTAAACCCAATAACTAACTACTTGAAGTCTGCAATGTGGAATCTATCAACCAATTACAGAAAACCACCCAAACCCACAAAGAAAAGGAAGAAGGTAAAGGAGAAGGACTTAGACAATGCCCAAAATCCTCTATATTGCTTCACATATACTACTATATACTAAAATCCCAAAATCCAAGTTTCCAGAATTCCAACAATCCTGTATTAGGCATTAAGTTGGGTGTCCTGCTAAATACCTGAGCTACTTACATTCAGAGTTAGGTACCTAGTTACAACCTGAGTTAGGTACCTGGGCTAGTTACATTCAGAGCCAATGGAAAGAAAATGGCATGTCATGGTGCACCTCATCAGCTGAACGACACCCTAAAAATGTCTATCCTTTGTGAACAAAAGGTAATGACTAACTAAATCTCAAGGCAATTAGCTGAGGCACAGAATTCTGCACTGTGGGCATCTTCAGCTAAGCAAGATGCAGCCCAGCCATTGTGCATAGAACATGGTGCAATGCACAGGAACTCCCACAGGATGAGCATTTCCATTGTGGTCTGATGTAGAATGACGTGGCAATGTGGCCGATGGTTTGTGCTGTTCACAGCCCTTAAGTGACATCAGTTTGATCCAGTAATATGTGAGAATGATAAACATCCATACACAAAAGGATTCAGATGAATCCTAATCTGTATTAAATGGAAAATGGCTAAATAGTAAAATCAAATAATCAAACAAAAGCAATGGTTTTCAAATTAATCTGTTGATCATAAGGGAGAATAGCCCAGACTTGCAAGGATGGGATTGTTCAAAATTTGCATAGTAATTATGTGAACAAAAAGAGTACTTGGTAGTACTGTGATGACATAGCTAAATAAAATCTATAGATATTTTACATGTTTTTGTATTTGATATTTTGCACAAAAACATGCCATGTGTCAACATAAAGGGACAAATGAATATTTGTATTGTTGGTCCTAGGAAGTATCCAAATCATGGTTCTTTCAAGTTAGAGAACAATGAAGAAGGTAAGCATAAAGGACTGTGAATAAGTAGCACTTATTACCAAGTCCATAAGGATGACTGGGAAAATTAAAACAAACAAACAAAATAAGCAGCATCAGGAGCAAATAAAAACTCCTTTTGGGGTGGAGGATTGAGTAGTAAAAGTGGATCTGGAAAAAGTGAGGATGGTGGAGAAAGATGCCAATTCCACTTCATGGCCTAACTCCTTATGTGAAAGACCTATCAAGCCTGCTCACCATGCTTATGGAAACTTAGCACCACCAAGGGCCGTAGCTATTGTTGCTCACAATACAGAAACAACTGCACAGACCTGTTCTTTTTAGTTTTAGCATCACTCCCAACACATTTCTATTTCCCTAAATGATAAAAAACTTAATCTATAGACAAATATATTCAGTTGCACTACTTATAAATTTAGCATATAAACTATTGTTACTTTGAATTGGATATGTCTAGAGACACTTTCAAAATAGCAAAAACAAAACCCAAAGCTAAAATATGTGAATTACAACTGCTGCAGTTATCTGTGTCTCAGAAATTCCTTAGTTTCTTGAAAGGAAACGTGGTATGTTTTCAAATTACCTGGTTAAAATTGGAGGCTAAAAATAATTATAACAAGGACCACTGAATGACAAATTGTTATTGCTCACTGCATAAAATTAAATGTGCAAGTATAAAAATTTTAATAATAACATTTTTTCAGGTGCTATTAAGAATTTTTCAGTGACAATTTTTCAGTTATCTAATCAGTAAGTTTTCTTAAGGAGAAAAAGACTTTTTTAACAGGCTTATCTCCTTGGGGTATGCACAATGAAGTTTTTGTTGCATAAAGTAAATGTGAAGGAAGATACAGCAAGAACAAGAATTTCAGGACAGACTTTTTGTCCTTTTAACACAAAGATATTTCCTTCTTCTCTTTCTTCCTTCTCCATCCTTGCAGCCCTTCCCTAGGAAGAGGAAAAGGTGATCAAAGGCTTAGAAAGTTCTTCCTTCTCCTTCAATCTTGGATCAGAGCTGAAAGTACTGCTGTAAACAATTCCTTCTGCCCTGACTCTAGGAGATAAGATGGAAAACTTGGTGGGGAAGAGAAGTGAATCCACCACTAACCAGCTGATGAAAAAGTGATTGATGTAGGACTTACGTATAAAAATGTAATCTGCGAAGTAGGTAGAATAGCTGAGAAACTGCAAGAACTGGACAGCTTAATTGATGAAATGAAAGGGAATTATGGTCTGAAGGGACAGAATTATTTTGAGGAACAGGTCTAATTCCAGAGGATCAGCATGAACAAATCCTTCAAGGCTGTCAGGGTGTTAAGCAAGGACCAAAGTCATCTTTCTGACACATGAAAGGCAAATTGTATTGTTACATAAATCACTTCAGGAATAACCAGGAATTCCAGAAGCAGAAGACAGGAAAAAAGAAATCTCCACAAAACTCTTCAGCTATATGTTCATCTCATTTTGGTAACCTAATATTAAAAACTGTAAATGGCAACATCTCTTAGAGCTGATTCTGACCTTGGTGTGGGATTGACTGGACTGTGACAAATGGGTTCAATGTGGGTAGATAAGCATTGAGTCCTATAGCTTCTTGCCAATTGGGGAATTACTGTAGTTTTATTTTCTGTTTCATTAGACTACAGATTTTCACAAAAGTAAGAACTTTAGAAGAGGCTCAGTTGCTCAACTTAAACATGCAGTTCCATTTTAGACTCCAAGTCTGGCAGATATGACGAAAGTAGTAAATCAGTGTGTACCCTTCTGCAGAGGCTGCTGGAGGCTTGGTGATGTGATACCTGTATTTAAGGACCTTGAAAATATAGGCACAGGACAATATGGGAGGCCCCAGACCTGTAAACCACCTACCAGTGATCAACCACCTCTTACCATTGGAATACTGTGGTAACACAACAAAGAACATATATACAACATAAGAGAAACACATCATAGACAACAAATTCACATCTATGTAGACTTGTAGACCACTGAAGTATGAGTAAAGTGTAAAGTGTATTAGCAAATGCAAAAATGTTCTTAAGCAACTACTCCTAGAGATAAGAAGGAAATCACCAAGACCACCATCATAGTGTCAAAAAATGTGAGGATTCATAATATAATATAATATAATATAATATAATGTAATGTAATGTAATGTAATGTAATGTAATGTAATGTAATATAATATAATATAATATAATATAATATAATATAATATAATATAATAGAATGTATTTTCCCTTCTTCCTTGTGCACTGAAATTGAACAGTACAGAGGGGCATAGAATTGATGCCTATGGAATGGAAACAATACAACAAGAAAAGTTAATACTTATCCTTTTTAGGCATATATTTTGAATTATAATTGTTAGTATTATTGTACTTGGAGTAGAAATAATTCTATGGTTAGTTTGTTAGATCTAACACTACAGATATGTTCTTGATTTTGAGTTCAACGTGCATTCAACTTATTCCTAACATACTTTTGAATGGGAAAGGCTGGTAGGGATTGGATAAAGGAAAGCTATTATTCTCTGCAAGTGACAAAAAAAAAAAAAAAAAAAAGACCTACTTTGGTTGAATCAGGACTGTCTGGAATGACATCTTAATCTTAATTACGCAAATGATCTTGGAGGTAGAGTTAGGATAGAACACCATTTTGTGAGTTGGTGAGTCAAGACCTTTTGACCCAAGAAAAGCAAAGACTCTTTATGTCTAATCCTGAGTGCAGAACCTGCTGAAGAGGTTTAAAATTTTTATGTGCAAAGACAGGAAATAAGGAGCTCTGAATAAAATGCAAACAAGTTTTGTTTTATATTCACTGTAAGGTTCCTCATTTTTAAACACCTGACAGCTATTATGTCTGGAATAAGAAACTTTATTATAAATTTGACTGTACCATGATCTTCTACAACACTTACTCTGAAGATGTGTAGCAGAATTTTCAGCACATACACCATTGTTCAGATGGATTTGGGTCTTTGTGCAGAATAGATTTCAATTTTGTAACTACAACTATTTCTTTACACTTAATTAATTCCTAATTCCGCAAATGGCTCCATAAGTTTTAGCTGAAACTATTCACTACTTTACATGATTTTAATTCCATAACCTGCCTAAAAACAGCTTTGCTAGTCTGAGGTAGCTATAGATGAAGAGGCTGTTTTATTGCTGTGATTATACACTCTTCTTTAGGAATGATAAAATCATAGAATCATTAAAGTTGGAAGAGACCCTCAAGATCATCTAGTCCAATGGTCAACCCAGCACCACCACAATCACCACTAAACCATGTCCCCAAGTGCCATGTCCAGACCCCTCTTGAGCACTCTACCAAATCCCTAGGCAAATTATTCTGATGTCTAACCCCTCTTCTCATAAAATAAAAATTTTAAAAAATTAAAATAAATTTAAAAAAAAAAGTTTTTCAGACAGCTGAGAAAGATCAGTGAGGTCCCCCCGAGCCTCCTCTTCTCCAGACTAAGCAATGATCTTTCTTCAGAATTTAAGGAATGAAAATCTTTAAGAGCCAAGAGGAACATAGACATTTGACATCAGCAAGGGCAATTTCAAAACACCTGAATTCTGACAGCAAAAAAAAAAAAAAGATGACAAAATGTAATTAAAAGTTTTATTGCTTTGTTAGGAACATGGCTCAAATGGCCTATAGATTTATCCTGGTTTTAATTTTTGTGAATAAGTTAGAAATTGTTCAGTCATCAGTTATAATGTTGAGGAAAGCTAGATTTGTACATTTCTCTTTACGATTTAGAGAGAGACTTTAACTCATTATTTTTAATCACACCTCTACTTGGTTACAGTTTAAAATCTGTCATCCAGAAATCCCTGAAGCTTACAGTGTTTCTTAGTCTGCTGAAAATACTTTTGCCTTTGGCTGCCCTTAGGGTTGAGGCTAGAAGAGCACAGGGAAGGATGCCAAGATCTTGGATGGATGCACAAAGAACTCTACTGAGTCTGTGGTACTTTAAAGCATTTTCCTTGAAGGAGGGCAAATAATCATCAGAGTGTTTGAATACTGGTTAAAAAGCCCCCGACAAATTCAAGGAGAAAAAATAATAAAATTGAAAGTACTGCTATTGCTTTAAAGCACTTGTATTCTAAATCTGGGCAAAAATGTTCGACTGTTTTATTAAAAACATAACACCTCTGACAATATAATGTATGAATGAACTGTTAATAATTACTTTGCTGAAAAGAAAAAAAACCCTCCTCCTGGTTTTACTAGCTTCTAGATATTATAGTTAATTTGTTTTCATTAGTACCATCAATAACTTTTACATTTCCTTATGGAGCAATTTTGCTACTTTATTTTCCTCTCATCATCTTTAATCTTGGTTACAATTAAAAAAGGCAGAATCCAAAAGGTAAGTGAAGCAACACTATTTACCCTAGCTCTATAACATACAAGTTGATTATTGTACAGTTGTGCACTACCATTGTTAGTGAGCATTACTGTATATATTCAGCAATCTGGAGGGTGTTAGAGCAGCAGCTGAGATTGTGTTCATTGTGTGGTACCTACAATTCTGCTTTCTATCTGACACAGCTCAGGTGAGGACGTGAAACTCTAATAAGGGATAAAAATATCAGGATAAAAAGCAGCTCACAAAAGGCTGATACTAAAGTGGTAGCCATCCACAAAGATAAAAAAACAAAAGCCAATATCAAATTATATTAAAACACATTCTGAAGTATTGACTTTCAAAACAATATCTACTGAAGTAAACATTTTTATGGAAATAAATATAGAAAATATTTTTATTAGGAAATAATTTTTTTATTATTATTTTAAAGGAAGCCTTAGAGTGCTGAACATCAAAAAATAAACATACACAGCCTGGCTCTCCTAAAGACAGTCTGGTTTTCCAGGTATTTTGACCTTCCTTAGGGCAGTCTATCCCTTTGCAGTCTGAGAACTAAATTAAGCTTCCATGTTCAGAGTTACCAAGGCTCCCTGCATCCCCTTGAGTGAATCTAGTCATTGTTCTTTAAATCAATTAATTAAAAAATATTAGTTGCATCCCTAAACCTGAATCCTCACTGCCACTCTCAGGAAGACCAAGTGTTCTGATTCCTTGAGATGTTGGATTTTACTGGAATCATCACAGTCACTGTGAAGGTAACGGTCTCCACATGAACAGGAAAAACTAGGCTTGGCACAAGCACCAGTAAACAAAATATAGCAGCAGGCCAGAGTAGGAGAACCAAAATAGGCAAAGCAAGCTGAGAACATAAACATGACCTTGCATGTCATTTTAAAAATGACAGACACTCAGGACTGTTAACTATTTACCAAATCATGTAATTTGATACATTTGAAGACTTTGAAGAGAAACAGTACAATGCTCAGGGATTTAGAGCAATGCAAGGAATGTAGAGGTGCTGTGCTACTACTCTGCAGAGAATTTTTTTTTTTCTATTCAGGAAAAAAAAAAGTGATCACCATGTCAAACTAACAGGGAATTTCTGCTTTATATTTGCTTCTGATTAAATAATTATGGATATTTGAGCTTCTGGATGTGTATGTTATACAAGATATGAAGATTTTTGTGTCTTTGTTATGCCTCTGCTGGGTGTGTGGACAAGTAAAAGTGAACACTATAGGGGTGCACATTGAAATATACTGCTGGAACATATAGGCAGTAAAATAAATTAGTGTGTATTCTGAAATTGCACAGGAAACTAAAATTGTAAAGTTCAAGAATGAACAGAAAACATTCCTTACAGGAAATCAGAATTTTAGAAAAAAAAATCTGCACTTCATGTTTATCATACAATGGCAATGTTTATTTTAATGTAGGTAGGGTGTGATGTATATATATTTAAATCTCATGGTTTGTTGAGCCGCATGTAATAAACTCAGTGAATCACTGTATTTGCAGCCTTGAGAAGAATTAATTATAATTCCATATCTACAACAAGTTTTAAACACTTTAATTTGCATAGAAAATGCAAAAGCATTTACCAGATCTTGACTGTCTCTGAAATATAAATAATTACATTTTCAATGGGAAGAAGTTGGTATTTTGCTTATCTATCATATGGTAATGACTTTCTCTATCCCTAGTGATCACACAAGTGAGCGTTATAAACTTTCTTCTCCAGTCTTTCTTCTCAGTCTTTCCTCTTAAGGTAACAGAGACACCACCCCTATTAATTACTTGGTAACTTAAAATATTGTAGAATATATTGTTTAGAGTCACATGAATCAGCTGTGATAAGGTAGAAATTGCCAGCAACTTCCATATCTTGTGCCTGTGTTTTATGGTGTATTTTCTAGATTAAAATATCTAGAAATATTTGCATAAACCAAAATACCCATATTTCAGTGATATACTGATACTTTTTTTTTGCGCTTTAGCAACAGAAGAATTTAAAGGGATATGTGTTTAACATTTTTCTGGATAATAGTAGCTTATAATTTCTTCCTGTTTCCCTTGATCAAATTCAGATCAATAATGACTCAATCTTTTTCTTCATGTTGTTTTTAGCACATAAAGTCATTGAAGACATTTTCAGCCTAGAGAAATACAAAACTAAGGGTTTAAAAGTGTACAAAGGCAGTCATGAATATATCATACCAGAAAGAGATAGCTATTTTAGGATATCATAGATGTTCTTCAATTTAAAAATGCATTACTGTGTCACCACATTTCTTCATATAATATGTTCATACAATTTTCTCTAATTGTAAATGCACCATGAAAAAAAGATTCCTGATTGGATTTTTCATATATTTCTATGGAGCTTACCAATAATGACAATTCTATGATGAAGAGAAATTTGCAAATTCATTTTTTCCTTTATTTACTTTTCTGATTGTTATCCATATACAAATATAAAAGAACACTGAGTCAGCAGTAGTTAAATTTTATTCAGTACATAGGATAGTTAAGCATATTATGCAGTTGGACTAGAAATGCTGG
Organism: Trochalopteron elliotii; assembly: GCA_024734555.1. Classification (NCBI taxonomy): domain Eukaryota; kingdom Metazoa; phylum Chordata; class Aves; order Passeriformes; family Leiothrichidae; genus Trochalopteron; species Trochalopteron elliotii. Next base: position 5,992,907 of record JANPWX010000078.1, on the reverse strand, counting down.
TAATTAGAGTTATTGAATCTGGCTGGAAACAATTACATTAATTTCCGTTGATTTTATCACAGTGCTCAGAAACGTTTTCAAACATAAAGATAAATGCATGAAATCCCACTAATATAAGGTTTTATTAAGGGCATAAAACAAAGCTAGTCAATGAATGAGAGAATGTAAAAAACCCTATATTTTTAATCTTGTCTCTTTGTTTTTCTCTTAATTCATGACGAGAGGATGTAGGCCTGGATTCAACCTTGGTGTAACTCCACTGAAGTTAGCTGAGATACACCAAACATGGTTTTGCCCCAGAGGATTTTAGATTCATTTATTTTAAATGAAGTCTATACATATTTTAAAATGAGCCTTGCCCTTCAGAATGTCAAAGTAGTGAGTGTATAAAGAAAAGCATCCTGAAAGATAAAAGAAAATGTGTGTGATATGCAGTATTTTAGGACAGAAAGTCAAACAATTTAACCACATTTCCAGCCTCATTCATCTGACTCATTTTGCTTATGCAACACCTGTGAATCAAACTCTAGTAAAGACAGAAGAGGGCAAATCATATGCCCCTTGTGCTTCTGGTTGACTTGGAACCTTCCTAAAAGGGACCACATCATTCACTTGTTGGGCATGCTGTCATACTCAGAACAATAGAAAGAGATGATGCCTTTAGATATGGTGTGCCATCCTTCAAGACAAAAGGGTAAGTAGAACCTTTAGTTCACTTTTTTTTTTAATACATTTACAGCCGTATAAGTGCTGTCTGAAGAGACTTATAGGCTACATAGAGACGTGCATGTTCAATCCTTCCCCCAAATCTTCCTTCCCAGCGTGCAGAAAGGTGGGAGAAAATGTAGAGGTCATGGAATGCTACCTTACCCTGCCGTCAGTGATGGAAGTTAATTTTTAAAGGGATGTAGGATCAGTTGCTGTGTTCATCTTGCTACATGAATTGCAGATCTAGCAATGAACTTCACAGTGTTCAGAACACCTCCTTCCATCTACTCTGTTGTTTTTTAGTCAGGTGTATGTTCTAGTGCCCCCCTCCTGCTTTTCTGCTGCTGCTTCAAAAGACTGCTAGTCTCCTGAACATCCTGAATTGTGTCTGTAAGCTTCATATTAACGTATGAAACATCACAGGGCAAAAGAATGGCTGTAGCTGGCTGTGTATGAGCTACTGTACCTCCTTTTATGAAACACAAGGACAATATCACTACCATTTGCTAAAGTCTGAGTGGAATGGAGCAGAAAACACAAAATATATTTCCTTTCCACTATCAGTTGAAAGGACTGAATCTACTTGCATGTGAGGCTACAGTAGAAACCATATCTCCATATCAACCATAGTTACAGGACTCTTTCCCTGAGGCAAACAGTGAATTCTTGCTACTTGTGAGAGGTTAATAAGGGAATAAAATTCCTCTGAAAAAATAAGGAGCTTTTTGTCGGTTTTTGTTTGTGTGTTTTTGTACTTATGCAAGTCTATTCTCTTGTGACATGTTCAGCAAGATTAAGCTTTCCTTAAGTAAAGGCAGTATTTTAGGAATCATGGTAGGCAGTTTTACAAATATGTACATTATATCTAAACAGGGAAGAAGAAGATGTCTGTTGGGCTGTAGCCAGCCTCCCTTACCAGTGAACACATATACTACTCTCAGCACGAAACTACAGCCAGCTAGGATGTGTGAACATGCTGCTTCTGTTTTACACAAGAAACTCTGTGATGATCTTCAATATGCTCTGCCTGGAAGAATCACTATAGAGTCAAATCACTTACCTGTGCTAATGACATAATCAGGTTGAATTTAGTTGTGTATTTGAAGACCTATAGTTTACAAATGCTAGCTATTTTGTTGACTATGTCTCTACTTGCATTAATCAATTCATTATCTATAGTTACAGCAACCACAAAGAACCTACAAGTCTGAGACATCAGACCCTGGATATACAAACGTTAGAAATTCACTAGGGATTAATTTTTCATGTTACCTCTGCTACAGGCTGAAAAGTGGGAACTAAAAGAGCCAGTGTCCCAAGGGAGAGGAATTTGAGAGTGACAGCAGAACATAAAGAGAAAGAAGGTTATAATTAACATTTGTGTCATAAATATGTTTCTTTCCTTTGCTTAGATACTAAATTGACACGTTGGCTTAGGCATTCAGGTAAGATTTGGTTTCAGATCAGAAAAACTCTCACACAGGTATTTCAGTTAGTCTGTTGCAAAGGTTCGGCTATGTTTCTCCCGTATAACTGGCTGGATTTTAATCCCTCGATATTATACAGAATGAAAAATGTAATTTTTTTCTTTAGATTCCTATCAGTTTCTTCTGATTTCTATAATTAATTTAGAAAAAGATCACAGTAACACAGGGATTGTTACACAGTTATTTTGGGACAAGATTTTGCAGATTATGTTTATGATGGCATGCTTCTAGAGCAGCAGGTATAGATACGAATGACTGGGAGTCTACCAGCTATGCTGAATGCATGCAGACAAATGCCTCTTCCTCCCTATATTCTCAATTTGTTATTAGGGAGATTGATACTGAGTTCTCATGCTAAGTATTACAGATACATTAAGAGCCAGAAACTCTTACTGAATTACTTCCTTTCAACACAAATAGGTGTGTAAATTAATTTCATCTGACCTCCAGCCAAAGAATGCTTATATTATCAGTCTCTCACTATACTTTTTAACTGCAATTTTCATTTTTATTCCAGTATAGATTTTGGGGGGTCCATGGGGTTTGCTTACCAGCTAGCAGTTCCCCAGACCAATCTATAGCAGTTGTGGGTCCTCCAATTAGCTCAATGAAGTGTGGATGAGGCTTGGAAATGAAGAGTGGGCTCTGGCTTGGGTTAGAAACAGTGTTTATTTCTTGTGGTCCAGCCACATGCAGAGCAGAGCCAGGACTGGAAGCCAGAACATGTGCTTGGCCTCATGTTAGTACTGGCATGTTAGTACATGTACTGGTTAGTACATGGCCTCTCTTAAGTACTCAGGGATGAGCCTGGGCAGGGAAGAAACTTCGGCCCAATGGGAGAAAGGGAAGGGGGTGGGGTTACATCAGAGGGAAACCAGGTGTAGGGGTAGGGGGGTATTTTGGAATGGAACAAAGCAAGTACAGACAAATAACAAAATACAAACACAAATATAAAAAACCTAAACCATGCACTACAACATTCCAGTAGTGATAAAGACAGAGTAATCTGTAATCTGTTACATAAATCTAAACTGTATTATTCTTAGATTGAGGAACATATACTGTTTATCATTTATTAAAATTAAGAGTGCTATTACAGAAGTAAAGCAGATGTTAACACCAATCTAACATAGTTAATTGGCTCATCTATTTTGATATTTTGAGTTAAACCTCAACAGAAATAATAATCGGGAGATGAGCTCATATCTGAACCCATATTTAGATAGATCATCAGTTATCAGCTCTTGTTGGAAGTTAGAATTTTATTGGGGGAGGAGATTGCTTGGGTTTTGTTTGTTTGCTTTTGTTAAGTATTGCTGTAAATTGATTTTTATTTTATAAGGAAAAAATGCAAAACGAGGTTGTCCTTTAAGTTTTCTTAAATGAAAATGCCTACAGTCAGTTCTCTCACTCTCACTAAGGGCAGTACACAGTCCAGTAGATGTTCTTTATAAGCAGCACACTCAATTACTTCTGCATGCTGTATTCTGTATTCTGACCTTTTTATTGGAGCCCTGTATGTCCTTTCATTACATCTGGGATATGCTAATCATACTCCTGACACAGACTGAAATTTATTGATCACATTTTCCCTGAAACGTTTTTGGGTTTGGTTTTTTTGCATTGCCTCAGGTCCCTGTTCCTTCTGCCACTTAACAAATATGATTCCACACAAAACAGTGCATGTCTTTAGTTGGCATTAGCTTATGAATTCGTGCCCTGAGTCAAACAGTTGTTGGAAGAAGTCTTGCCTCTCTGCTGTGACTCCCTTTGTGGAACATACACTGTTTATGCTTTGTTGAAGTCTCTGAAGATCATGAAAATTTCAGAACACCCACCTTCAGTTTTGATGAGTGGGAGGAGCTGACAAATGCTGAAGGATTAAGAAATTTATTTTCTGATAGTCGAGATCCACCTAGTGAGCATCATGTACCCTGATTTCTATCTAACTTCTGATTTTTACATATATATATATAGTTAATGGAGGAATCTCTGAAAAGAAAGGAGAATTATACTTTCTGCCAGGCAAAATTGTTCTGCACAACTCTTATGAATGACAAGACGAAGGATTCAGAAAGGCCCTTTTGTCTGCCTGGCACCCCTGCCACCTGGTCCCCTTCCCTACACATGGATCTCCTCTCTGCTGGCTGCTCCAGCTTGGCAACCACTGCACACATGCAGCACTCACACAAACACCCCACAATCACTGGTGCCCCAGACACCAGTGCAAACCCTCCATCCACTGGATACCCCTGCTCCCCCCTTGTCAGCTGGTCCAGCTTAAGCTTTGTCAAAGAACATTCAAGCACACTGCCCAGAGCCCCAGCAGCCAGCACATGGCACATGGCCTCTGTCCTCTGCTGCCACTCCAGCCACCAGCACAGAGCTCCTCACTCACACCGATGCCCTGTATAGCTGTTTTTTGGGATCACCACCATTCCCATTCCATGGCTGGAGGTTAAAGATGCCCACTCGTTCCAGACATTCTCTCCCATAGCTGACACCACAGGTTAGGGATATCCATGCCCCCAGACTGTGCCCAGTAGTTGGCACCAAATTCCACTCACACATATACAGGTCTCACCAGTAGCTGGAATTCAGCCATTGTATCGCACAAATACACATAAGATAGAGAGTGGGATTGCACAGAGAGAGTTAAGAAAATGTTTAAAAAAGAGATATGAGAAGATAGGGTAGACTGATATGATCAGACACAGGGCTCAGTCAGAGAAGTGTGCTGACTGACCCCATTTTTCATGTAGCTGCTCCCTTTTACACCATTTTCTGTTTGCCCCTTACTTTGTTTCTCCCTGCTTGCCCTTACCCTGCACGTTGTCTCACCAGTTGGCATTGTCCCACTGACCTCCTCCTGTGTACCAAAAACCAGTGTCCTGGTTTGCCTGAAGCTTCCTGAGAGCACATCATTTAGTGCTAATGGCCAGGTTTATTTCCTGTTCTCTTCGTAAACATTAATTGCTCAGGTTTTATGAGTGTGTTGTTTTCCTCCTCTTCCTTATCCTTCCAGCTGAATAAAGGAACCTTCTCACCATCCATATGCTCTTAGTGATTTGGGTGACTAACCACAATTGTTTATATCACAACCCCTGTTATCTGTGTGGTCAGGTTTGTCTCTGTGTGTTCTTGTTTATGGCCGCTTTGACCAGATGACATTAATGGCACAGACAAGCCCCTTACATTTACCCTCATTTCAATTACACTAAAGCCACTTCAGAGGAGAAAACACGCATATAACATACAATACAAAGAAGAACAGAAGAAACACAAGGAGGGAATGTGATTGACAGTGTCTTTTTATGAAAATAATTTGAATTAATATTATTTTACATAAAGCAGAATCATCCTACAGTTAATGATGCATAAGGAAGACTATGATAAACAGAGGAGGAAAAGGTTCTAGCAAGGTTTTCAAACAACTCCTTTGTTAAATCTCTCCAATGAACTCATTCTTTCTCATATGTGCAAACTCTTGAAAAGCACTAGAAGTCTTACCTGCATTAACAGATTAAAATCACAGCTGTACATGAATACACTTTATACAGTTGATTAAACCCAGAGTTTACATTTATATTTAAACATACAATTTTAAATATAAATGCTTGGCCATTTTTTTTTTCAGTAATCTTTTATGACTAAGTAATTATGTCAGAAAGAGATTCTGCTGTTTCCTATAGGAATTCTTCTTTGACACTCAAATTTAGGAGAAAAATCCCACCTTTAAATTAAAATATTAATTTAATGAAAAGTGTGAAGTAACCCTGTGAGTTCCTGCTCATCCAAGGATCTATTCTAAATATTCTCATTTAGGGAATAAAAATGTATTTATGCTTCAAGTGTTGACAAAGCAGAGTAAGAGTAATTTCTTTTTGTTTTCTGACCTCTGATATATTATTTCATTTGTTCCTTAAAGAATGCATTTACTGAGTCTCTTTATCTCATTTCATTTTCCTTTCTTCTCCTACTCTTGGATTTCACTGTTGTATAGATTGTTATTTTCTTTCACACAACTATAACTTCGGAAGCAGAATCTTCTGGGGCAATGATTTTTTCTTGCTGTGTTCCCAAGGGTCTAGTTGTGCTCCTTACAGTGATGTCCCTGGTGACTATTTTGTTTAAACTTGGAGAATATCTGATTTACTTTTGTATTTTACCAGTGAAAAAAAAAAATAGTATCAGTCACAGCAACAATAATACCAATATTGAAAACCTGTAGTGAAAAAGGATGAAATCCACCACAGACAGGTCAATAAGCAAAATTCAAGATGATTTTAGCCCCAAATATTGAATATTACAATATCTAGATGCAAATTTGTAGGTTGAAAAAAATTAAGATAAAACAACCTTTTGTTAGCTTGCACTGTGGTCCTGCAATGGCGTTAGAGATAGAATTTTTCCCACAGTTATTATTAACTGCCAGTTTTTTAGAAATCACATATTAGATCCTCCTTTTTATTTGAGTAGAAATCAAATACATGAGTGGGAATGCCTGTGCATTGCATAGAGAAATTAGACACTTCAAAATACTCATGTGTTGATTAGGGATTTAGGAAATAAGGAGTATCAAAGAGTTAGTACCTAAAAACCCATTGCTTTTCAGTCTCAGGACTCTCACATATATGCAGGTAGATATACTCATCAAATTAAAAAGAAATGACTGTAGACTATCTAAGCATCTATAATAAATTACTGCCCATGGGCCACTATTCCCTGCCAACTTTATATAGAGAGTTTTATGAATCATGCAAGAAATTGGTGATAAAGATAAAATATCCATTTCAGTCCAGCCGTTTCAGATCCATATCTCACCACGACCCCTTCTTATAGGCTAATTATATAACAAAGCTGCATCACTGTGTAAATCAAAGTGTATGATTCATGAGACCAGGGCAAAAAAGAACAAAGTAGAAGCGCAGCTGAAGTGCAATTGTTGCGAATGATAACTTAGGAAGAAGGCTGAGCAGCTTCTGATTGAACAGTTTTCCAAGCCAGTTTCTTGCTGGACCCAGACAGCCAGTTATTGGACCATTTCATTCCCTGCTCTATCAAAGCTGTGGAAAGCTGGGCTCCCTTTGCTGCCAGCTCCAAAAGGAGAAGCTGGGACAGCAGCTTCTGCAGAGGGAGAGGACTCTCCTGTCTGAAGCTCAGTTCTCTCTTTCTTCTCCCTGCTCCCCCCCAGCTGTGATGTGGAAATTACAAGTTCTGAGCATCCACTGCATCCTTTCCATGGCATAACTGGCCCAGCCCCTGGTCTTTTCTCTTGCAGTAGAAAAATTACACTTTATTCAAAAACTCATGAGACAGCTTAAGAAGTCATGCAGCATTTCAGTCCCTGCTCAATGGGATGTTAATGCCTTTTATACTGTGAACAGTTTAACATTTCTGAGATCTTGCAACCTGTGACTCCCACAAATTCATATGAAATCATTCAGAGAGCATTTCAAATGGAAGTGTAAAGGCAGCCATCAAAACTTTAATGCCAAAAAGAAAGCTTTTTGGGGCTATGATTTTCATTTTTATTGTGAGCAGAAGAAACACAATATCAGCTTCCTGTTGGTAATTTATGTACAAGTCTCTGTTTTTGTCAGTTTAAGAAGGATTTTTTAAAAAGATTGTGCAATCAGAAAAGTATTTTCATTTGTATATTATTTAGAATAGTTTTTCACATTTTGTAGCTCTTAGTTATTTTAAAAATAGCCAACTGGAACTAGTAAGTATTGTCTCTGTTACTAAAAAAAAGATATTTTCGTTGTTTTAAATAAATAAAGGTGTGCAAACCAAAGCAGAGATACCCTTTATTGTTGTTTCCTGGCATGTAAGTTTCTTTAGGTCCTGTGAGGTTGCATTAGTCACAGTAACAGCATGTCAAATCTGAAATACTAAGGAAACAAAGTAGGAAACTCATCAGCATGTGTAATGGATAGAACCAATTTATCTATTTATTCTATAATTCTTTAAAGGAGCAATCTATTTAAGCAATGTATTGGGAATGTTTTAAATCATTTTTTAAGGGATCTGCACAACAGTTTCCTGTATTGTATAGCAAGCTGCTACTACTCAGAAGTTTTGGGGCCAATTCCTAGTTCACATGATAGAAGTGTTACCAGTATCATAAAATAGATGCAAACATATGTTATGAAGTTAATGCTAAGATAGAAACAGCTTGGGCTGACAACATCCTGGAAACTGCATTAATGAATCATTTGCATAAAGTTGCTTCAGTGGAAAACTTTATATTCAGTGCACTAATTTTCTCAGCCTGAAGAGAGGTAATTTAAAACAGTAGTGAAGAGAAAATACTTCAAGAACTGGTGGTTAAAGACATATACTATAAGTATTTCCTCTACTATGACTCATGGTTTTTCCCTATATCTTCTCTGTACTCTCTTCCATTACCTTTCTGATGTCTAATTTCCTTTATTTTTCAATACAAGGAGAGAGATTCTTCCCTTTCAAAAAATATTCTTATACCAAAGTTTTCCTCCCAGTTTTAAGGACCTTCTAACTGATAGTGTTTTTGCAATGAAGTTTCTGTATGCGTTTCTACCAGAATTTCCAGACTTGAAAATTTTGAAGCCAAATAGACAAAATAATAATTGTTTTGTAATGATTATTTCCTTCTCATTTGACTTTCTTTTTTACCTAAATGCTTGCATATTTATAGGCAAAGACATTCGAAATGATTTTGTAACATATGTACCACTTTAAACAAGTGCTTTTCTAATAACAATTTTAAAATTTTGTGGCAAAAGAAAAAGTTATTCTTGCAAAACATTCTGTAGTTTGTATACAGATAACTGCCCATCTACTTCAGGAAAATTGTTTTCAAAACAATAAGCATATTAAATTGGAATGGTCTGGAATTTCCTTATTTCAAAATTTGTCATGAAGATATGTGGTTTGTTGTATTATACAGAGTTGCCATAATGCATAAGCTTGTTACTAACAAATTATCTTTCCTGACTAAAACCACCTGGAAAGCATGGAAATAAATAACTAATAATAATTATCTGCTGATTTTACACTGCTGTCTATTGTCTGCTAATTATGGCTCTGACGGCTTTTTTTTTTATATTTTTAAAGATAATTATAAATCATTGTCAACACACTTCTGGCTTATTCAAGCAAAGTTCCTTCCATAATACTTTCAAAATTTATGATGTGTCTGTATTTAAAAACCTGCAGCCAGGGATATTACCAAAGAAAATCTCCAGTGAAATACCTTGGGGAAGGTTAATATTATCTTTTTGAGGATTTAAATTGAGTGATAAAAGAAAATTTCTCTTTAGATATCTAAAGTAAAATCCATCAAATATCAATACTTGAAACAAAATGGGAGGGTTTGCCAGAAAGATATGACTTGACATAAAAAGGTATTGCAAAATATGCACAACACTGAATAAAAATATAGCAGTTATTCATGATAAACACCCAGAAAAGGATGAGGTTTGTAAGTCAAAGAAATATGATTTCCAAGAAATTAGGATGAAATTAAAAACTAATTAATCAGATTTTTAACCTAGGAAATTCCAAGGAAGTCAAACATTTTCTGTACAGTTTCACCTTGAAGAATTATTAGACAGAATTTTGATTTAATTAACATACATTTAAATCTCTGTCATGAAACAGTTCCCATGTGTTTGCTTAAGTACGTTTCTCCAGGCCAGATTAAAAAAAGCAAAAAGAGAGAGAGTAAATTGGAACACTGTTATGAGAAAAGGACACCAACTTCTTTAAAGTGAAACCTTAGGGCAGCTTGTAGCTGCTCATAGCTTTCAACTTTGAAATATTTGGAATATTCACTTCAGGCTGCCATGCCATAGTCACCTCAGTTGGCTACCAGTGGAACTCTGTCAGTGAACAGGATGCAGAATAATTCAAATTTCCAAAGTGGAATGAGAAAACTAGCAAACACTCTACTTAGGTATTACTTATAATACTAAAGAGACTTAAACAAGTCTGGTCACTCTCTTTAAAAATAAATTCTGTATTTATCCAATGTCTTCTGCTTTCTGTGTATTTACTTCTTGAGAAATATTTGCATTCTGAGATACCATTCAAGTTGAGACCTTTTGGTCCTGCTGTAAGTATGAATTCAAAATAAACAACAGTTAAGAAATAAACACAGCTTAATGTCAAATATGAACAATTTAAGACCTTTTTTCCCTGAAAAGTGGTCATTATCTGAATTCCTACAAGTAAACATCCAGAACTTAATGTCACATTGATTCCAGTAGTATGGCACTCTTCTTTCCAATGAGAGTAGAAATAAAGAGCATTAGTAGGTCCCATATTTTTCATATTTTATGAAATCCATCTCGGAATTAGAAAGAGTCAAATTTTCATTCTAGACCCTTTCTCTTCCATGTAAACTAATACTAGCAAATAGTTAGAATAGTGTCATGACTCTGATGATTGTTGTAAGGTGACAAGGAGAGAAAATACAACAGAAAGTAAAAGCTCATTCTCACAAAGCTAAATCCATGACTGAAATTTTACCATCAGATTTTGTAGCAATTTTGCATTATTTTATACTGAAAAGACCTTTCAGAGCTTTGGGCTGTGACCAACTAATCCACTTAATACTTATTTAATTATCTCAGCACTCTGTTTTACAATTCTCCATGTACTACTTAGATGTGAACTGATACCTCCTCATCACAGATCTTAGAATACAACCTTCACAAAATTTAATCAAGGGGAAATTAAAGTAGAACAACAGTAAAAAAAATTATCATCTATATGCTAGTAGTTTTGTTCATTTACAGTTATTCACAGAACATTTATGAAAAACAATTTTCAGATGCACCTCACAAGTTTGTGATAAATTTTGAAGATGCAAAGGCTCTTAATAATTGAAACCTCTAACATAATTGTAAATGTAAGATATAGGAATAATGGTAATAATTTTATATCTATGTACCTATATATTAATACAGGATATATTGAATAGCAAAACTTTTTTTTTTATTGTTTTTTAGCAAGTTTATATTATCTTCAGGATCTTGACCTGAAGATAATCTTACAGTTAAATTATAAGATCAATAGTAAACCCTGCAAGAGCACTGTATGAGTGATACTGACATGATTAACCCTGTTAGTTATAATAGGAAGTAAACCTAATACAGATATTGAAAAGGGGCATCTATTGGATAGATGTCAACTGTTTGACCACAGCTCCTACAGTAAATGCTGGATTGACGTGAAATTATGTACACCATGTGCTGGAGACCCACATGTCATCTCAAATAATGAAGATTTCATGACCTTTTGCAACTGTTGTAGTTTCATTAAGATAAATTGTGTATTGCAATGGTGTTTTTAACTTTCCAATGTCTGTAAGACTATTTTATCATTCTGACTTTAGGGGACAAAAAAACCCACAATCACCTCTTACAAAGTTATATTCCCTCCACCCCTTGTCATCCTGTCTTCCTAAGAACAACTAACAACATGTAGTTTCAGAGATGAGACAAGAGTCCCATCTAAGATAGTTTAAAAAATTCTAAACCCTAAAGTTTTTGTTTTACATTTTTATTGTGACTATGAAATTGAAATTGAAACCTTTGTCATCACTGTGGAAACCAAACTCACTAATTTCACTGGTGAACTACTGTAAAGTGTTGTTAAAATATAGAAGGTGCTGCATAACTTGCATGATTTGAATCTTACTTACCTTGTTTTTCTTCTGTTCACTAGGAGTGACTTGATATTAATCTGGAATATGCAGCTTCAGGAGCTGTTCCTCTGTCTTCATCTCCTTTCAAGAGCCACAGAACTATAAGATTCAGCTATTTGTGTGCATATTTGCATATTTGCATAAGTATGATGAATTTGTATTTATTGATGCTTTTCTCCCACACTGATCTTTCTCATACTTGATAACATTTTTTTTCCCCAAAAAAGAAAGATTCAGTGCATATGATAAGGAGTTCTATCTATTTAAACTTGAAAAGTACTTTGTTCAGATCCCAAATGAATTTGTTTGGTTTCATTCTGTAGTATATGTTTCCCCCCCTCCATCTTATTGGTTTTAAAATCCTGATTGGGTAATGTTTGGAGGTGCTGTCTGGAGTTACTTTTACTCTTGTAACTCTCGCTCCCATGCACCAGGGGGAAATGAGCAGGTGGCTGATGAGGGTTAAACCAAGACAATCCTTACAGAAGATATAGAAGTTGCTATACTCTGCAGATCCTCTTTCAAAAGGTTTCCTGGATAGTTCTTAGCCTCCCTGAAATCATCGTCAAATGAGGATGTGCAAAGGCATACTGTAACTCACTGAGATAAGTATATGCAGCAAAAATTCCAATTGTGACCATAAGAGGTATGTGCTCTGGGAAGTATTTTTATCTGCGACTGCCAAAACAGAAGTTGATTATGGTTCTCTACTGTAATAGGTGAAGTCAAAGGTAACTTCTTTTCATATGGGATGCTCAAAACCTTTAGAGTACAAAATTCAGACACTGATCTTAAAAAGAAAGAAATTCCCTACATAATCTCTCTTTACAAATCTGTTTTAGTGGTTGTTTAATTTTTTTTTCCTTTATGCCCAGAATTGTCCTGCTGGAGATATCCATTGTCTCAGAGTCATTCCTCAGTGCATTCCTCAGGACTGCACTGTTCTTTCTTGCCTACACCGAACTGGTGCAGCATTGCATCTGTAAATGAACGGTGTTTTAGAACAACCTTGCAGAACCACAAATGACACCAAACTTTATTGCTAAGCTTTTACTACTATTTCTTTCATCCTGCAGCTAAGACAACAGCTTTCATTGATAACTACCTCAATCCTGCATGTAAGATGTCCTTGACTTGTATAAACAAATTCCCTACACTATGTAATGCTTCTGTTTATTGATCAAAATCTTGATTGTAGCCATGAATGTTATCAAACATCTTACCAAGGCTTCCCTCCTTCCAAACACCTTATTATAGGAACATGTCATAAATTCTGAACCTTTGTGCCTGGTGTAACTTTTTATGTTCCTGAGCTTAACTATATGTTTTTTAACAGAACAACTGGATAACAAACAGCACATAAAATGATTTTACATACGTTCAATTTTTCTCAATGACAAACAATAAGAGTTATATATTTTAAATAGTATTTAATAACTATTTCTATTCAACAAAATATCCAATTTTTTCATGCTTTATTAAAGTGACAGAATGTCTAGCATAGTTAGGCATTTCAGTGGGAGACCTAGTTTTAAATACAATTCAAAGTATTAGACTATGCATGAGATTCCGTAATTTTCAAAATTCAAATGATTTTATCTTTTAGCAATCATATGGCATGGAAAGAGTTAATTAAAGCAAGGAATTCAAGAATAAAAGCTCATCCTCTGAAGAGAGAGTGACACGTCAAGAAAAAGAGTTGTATGAATCTATTTATTTTAAGTACTTGACAAGATCTCCATTTTAAAAAATAATGTGCCACACGTACCACTATATTGAAAGAAAAACTGGAATCCCTTGGATAGGAACACTGGAAATAGACTGTCTACATTTGACCCCCTGAGATCTGTGCATTATTTCAGGCTTGCTGTGCTCATGTTTAAATGATTATGTGTTTCAGGCTCATGATTCTAAGTATTCTTTCTGTATTTTTCTGGAAATAAAAGTTTCTTGGTAATTGTATGTGATATGGTATTGTATGTTTACTTGATTAAAATCTCATGTGTGAAAATTGAGTATTGCTTTCTGATTTCTTTTTAAAAAAATCATATAATATTTGAATTATATCTCTTTTTACCTCAAATCAATACCAATCAAATGACACAGAATGATAAAACACATTTCTATATAGCAGTATTATTTTATTAAAATTAAATTGATTTAATCTCTGTTTTAAAAGTGGGATATAATACAAATAAAACAAATCAAGTACCCTCTCCCTCAGAGAAGAGGCATTGGGAAAATCATGATGGCACATGCAATCTCGTTAGCAGGCTATCAAGCAAAAATAACTGTTATTAGTCTCATCTGTCTTAACTGTATGAGCATGTGGCCAGGGTCTATAATTAAATTTCAGTTTCTAGGATGCAGAAACTCTAGAAGCCAAGAAGTAGAATTCTAAGTTCAACCTTCTGATGTAATTCAGCCTATTATGACCAAAGCTCACTAAAGAGATTGTATTCTGCTTTTATTTTCACTCTGGTCATCACTGGTTCATGTAGATTAGGTTTTGAAATGAATACTATCTAGATTTACATCCAGTTGTATCTAAATCACTAAAAATTGAGACCACTGGAGAAAGAACAGCTTGAAATTTGTGATGAAATAAATTTTGTCAAAACACATCTATTAATCCAGACTGAAAAAGTTAATGGGAGCATATAAAATTCAAGAGGTTTTTTTTTTCTTCTTAAGAAAGCATTTTCTAGCCAAAATAAATGAGAAGTATAGATAGAGCCTAAACCCTCAAGCATCCAATAGCTTCAGTAAGAGCAGCTAGAGTAAAAGTTTGACCATATCTTTTATTAATATACATATCTTCACATGAGTTTCTTTATAAACAAATTGAAATATCTCAATTTTGTACAGTTATTGAGTAAATTGCAAACTTCAGTAATTTTTCATAGACCTAATCTGATCAGCCCTAATAAATTTGAAATCTCTGTTTTTGATCCACTTCTCATTCAAAAAGTTCTGGAATGTTGCAAAACAAAACGAGTGAAATTTGCTTGGGTATTTCTGGCACAGATGTACAGCTAATGTTTCCACATTGAACAAGAAATTACTTTTCAAAGAGAAATAATAAATCCATAGAGCATTTGACCAAAATACTGTTTTATCTGAAATTTGGTTTAAAAAGAAGCAGATATGTATTCGCTTCATGTTGAAACAAATTGACATAAGAGGGAACATATTTTTTGAGAGACTCATATAGATATATAGATATAGATATAGATGATATAGATATGTAGACAGATACAGATATAAATAGATATATAGATATAGATATAGATAGATGATATAGATATAGATCTAAATATAGATATAGATATATAGATATAGATGTGCTATTACATATTTTAGTTCGTCTGAAAGGAATAGAAGCAGCAGTTTATCATGCAGCAGCATTTTCAGCTAAGACATGTGCATCCTTCAGATTAATTTCCAGTTTTTGTGGAAAAGCCCTGACACTGGAAGCCTTTGTGCAGTGCACAGGACTTGCACTCTAGTTCAAGTGTGAGTGGAAGGTACAGCTGAGTTCAGAGTAAAGCACCTTTATCCTTTGTGGTCCATATGAAGAACTCTGAGGGTACTTTCTTCTGGACACTACCTTTATTCAGTTATTCTGACAATATAAACCCACCCTGATGCTGGGGAAAGAGAAAAAGTAAAATTCTCCCTTCACCTTGCTGATCAGGCACCTCAACACACACTTCTTTTTCTGTCAGGAGTGAGCAGTTATGATGGCTTCTCAGCAGCTTCCAGCATGTAATAGTAGACTTCTCTGACCCACATTTCATCTTCTGATTATACTTTTGTGCCTCATTGATTATACTTTTGTGCCCCACTGAGGTAGGAAGGATCAGGTCAACAAATAATGCATCAGCACTTCTACAAGAAAAAAAATATGTTTTATTTAGGGCTGGACAGACTTGTTTTAAAAACTTTTTGGTTTGGTTTGGTTTGGTTTGTTTTGCTACCTAAAAAGAGAGCACTTGAGACCTTAATTAGCTTGGTTGGTTCTAAATTATATTTTTTTTAATCTTGTATTTGAAGTTTAGACTTTCTAATGCTGTAGAGACCAATACTGCAATGAAACATGCAGCTTTATGAAAGCCTAAACAAATTAGACAAAAATATCCATGAAGAAAAGTTCAGGGTGCCTTCAGCAGAAAAATGACCACTCACCTTCCCACACCCCCATCCACACAGCTGTGTAGCTAACAGATTTAATTAGAAAAAATGCTCAAACTGGAATTATCAATAGGACGGTTCTTGGCACTGAGATTATTTGAGCCGTAATTCTCTGATCAGCTTTACATACTTTCAATACAATTTGGTGGAGGTATGAAAGTGCTACCTTGTCCATCCTTTGCAGCTACTTTTATACACAGATGCTTCTATATTCACCTCTATTGCTTGTCACTTAATCCCACAGGAAGAATTGATTCTGCATGCCCAGTCAATGCAATGTCAATTTGAAGCAAGTGAACACACTTAGAGAATGCAGTACTTGTCATTATACTATTGGCCTAAGTTAAGATTGGGATTTAAGAATTATTGCAATTCAGACACAAACAAATGACAACAGCATGTCAAGAAAAGCCTCCCTTACTAGTAATGCATTTCTTACCAGCTTGGTACCTGTGCTTTTTCTTAAAATGCATATAATGATACATCCTCTGATTCTAACTTTTTTTCCATGTTGATATTTCAAAAGAGTGCATAAAAAAGAAAATTGCTGAGAAGAACTTGATGACTTTTCTTAGTGCTGGGAAGTACTAAGTACTCAGTACTTACTAGCATTCTGGGAAGAGAAAATAATGCCTGTTATGTTTCTGAGTAAAATATATCAATGGTGTATTAAGGCTGATAGTCATTCACAGAAAAGATGTTGTGTGCACCTGAAAACAGTAGCTTGATGGTTATGCTTTGGAATTTAATGGAAGAACTCACATTTCCCTGGATTTGATTTGGATCAGGCAAAAGGAAGGTTCATTCTTCAAGACATTTGAAATACACAAACATAAAAAGTCCCATTATATATTTTTTTATTTGTTTAGATTATTGATTTGTTTAGATTATTGATATTTGTTTAGATAATAGATTGCCCCATTTGTGTCCTAAAATATGGGAGGGAGTATCTCAGAGACAGAGTACTTAAAAAAGCATCCACTTCTATGGACTCACAATTTCTGGCTCCCATTTCGGACTCAAAACATTGCAAGGGAGTCCTCTTCCCCTTACACAAACCCTTAACTCAAATGAAAAAGACAGGTACTTCCCAAAGAAAAGTCTTCTCACCCAAATCCAGATATCTGAGACAGAAGAAAAGAACTGCATTCAAACTTGCTTTGTCAATTTTGGAGAACTTATCTGGCTGAAGGAAGAAAGGAATTCAACACTGATTATGTGATATTATGAGCTTGGCTGCAATGATACTTTTTCTATCAATATAAATTCACTTATGAATTTAAAACAGTTTGAATGGAAAAAATTAATCTTCCCACCTCAGAAAATTCCAAAATAAAAAATCTGCAATACAAAAAAATCTAAAATGCTTTTGAAATAGGCACTTAAAACATGACATGATCAGTATTACTGTAAAATTATTAAAGTGAATACAGTTTCAGAACAGTTTTATGAGAAAAAATATCATAGAACCACAGAATAAGCTGAGTTGGAAAGGACCCAAAAGCACCATTGGGTCCAACTCCCTGCCCTGCACAGCATCATCCCCAAGAGTCACACCACGTGCCTGAGAGCATTGTCCAAACACCTCTGGAACTCTGTCAGGCTGGGACTGTGACCACTGCCCTGGGGAGCCTGTTCCAGTGCCCAACCACCCTCTGGGGGAAGAATCTTTTTCTAATATCCAACCTAAACCTCTCCAGACACAACTTCAGGCCACTCCCTCAGGTCCTGTTACTGGTCACCACAGAGAAGGCATCAGTGTCTGTCCCTCCTCTTCCCCTCATGAGGAAGCTGTAACTGTAGTGAGGTCTTCCCTCATCTCCCCCAGGCTGAACAGACCAAGTGACCTCAGCCACTCCTCATACAGATTCTTTACAAGGTCCTTCACCATCTTCATTGCTCTGCTTTGGACACTCTGTAATAGTTCAATGTTTTTCTTGCATTGTGGCACCCCAAACTGCCCTGATGACTTGAGGTGAGGCTGCACCAGTGCAGACCAGAGCAGGACAATCCCCTCCCTGGCCTGGATGGTGAAACTGTGCCTGATGCACCCCAGGTCACGCTTGGCCCTCCTGCCTGACAGGGCACTGCTGACTCATAAAACTTTCCGTCATTAACTTATGAGAATAAAACATTTTAAGGATTATGAATAGCGGTAAAGGGCATGTCTGAAGCAGTATTTTTAAGATTGAAGAAAAAAAATCTGTAATATGACAATAATATATTTAGTTTTAATCATTTGGTAAATAACTGGAACATTTGTGTGAAATTTATAGCATCAGTTGAGCACCACTTTTTCAAAACTAGAACACATTAGACACCCAGCTGGGATAATTTAGTGTAGAAATGGTCTTTTCGCAGCTCTGCTTAAATAAGATAAAAAATTATTTTTTTAGAAGCAATATTTCTTAAAAAAATTATTTCTGTGCTTTAAGATGTAGCTTACTGATACTTTTCTGGTCATAGTCTCAAATTGAATGATATTCTGGCACAAATTGCAATAAGTAATTAACGAGAGCTGTTATGAATTACAGGAGGGTGTTGGGCAGAGGTGGACTGGCTGCTGAGCACCAAATATTGTTTTGTCCACATCTTACTACCAAGACTATTCTGTAGATTTCTGGTGGGCTTTGCTTCAGCTCCAAACTGTTTCTAAGGATGTAGCTACGTGCACTTGCCTACATCCCTGACTTTCCCTGAAACCAGAATTTATAGCTTTATATAAAATGTGATATTTTTGGTAGAAGAAGAATAAACAAGACAATATGTAAGCTGAAGGACTCCCTGAAGTGGCAATGTCCTTGGAGTTTGACTATGAGTTACCAGGAAAATATAAGGACAATACAGTGAGACCATCTGGATGGTAACAAAATCAGTCAGGTTAGATGATCACAGGAGAAGGAAATTTTTTGGTGGGAAAGGAAATGCTAATTTATTCCTTCCCTTCAACATCCTCCTAAAGAAACTGTACAGACAAAAGCTGTGAATATAAAATCATTAGAAAGCTTCATCAACTCAAAGCAGGTTTTGCGATGTTGTGGTTAGAGAGAGTTAAACAGCATTATCTTTACTCTGAAAATGGGAGATGGAGACACAGATCTGCTCAGTTTTATATAATGAATCTCTTACTGAATCAGGAAGTCTTGTCCTCTCCTGAGGACAAGACCAGTATCTGACCTACAAGTCTTTCTTTTTTTTTTTTCAGAGTACATTTTCTTTTCTTCTTCTGCCTTGTTTAAAACCTTGTTACAAATTATTACACCTTCTGTGTCAGGTCAGTGAGGAAATCTGGGAATCAGAATGTCATATTTGCAGATGCATTCTGGATTTTTACACGTGTTCTTGTGGATTTTTGCACTCATATTCTTGTAAAAGCAACTGTGAGAAACTAACAATTTTCAACACATGATACAATTTGCATTAAAGCCTGAGTCTTTAACTGGATGTCAAGGGCCATCAACTGGAAGTCTTGGAGTTCTTGGAGCTGTATTAGCTCATGGTCAGCTTAGAATGAAACAATGTATTACCCTCTCAGATATTAATTCTGTGGCTCATATTAAACCCAAGTTGTTGAAAAGTTGTTGGAATGAGACCTTTACTGATCCCACTCATTTTTATTATTAAAATTTTGAGGAAAGAAGAAAACTAAAGGAATACCTGAGCCATGAGCTCCCTCAAATGTTTTTTAAAAATGGTCTTACTCTGTAGACTCATGAATCTTAGGTTCAACAAGAAAGGACTGTGTTCAGTTTCATTTTCTAATAGAGAAGAAAATAAACCAGCATGGTTTTTTATGTATTCATGTTTAGTTAAAAAGAGTTTTCCAGCTAATCATGCAAATTATCTTGGTGATTATATTGGATTGGAGGAAGATAGGACCCAAATAAAAGTTTCAGATTATATTATAATAAGTTTACTTCAGGCTAGTTGTCAGTGTTTCTAGATTTATAATTCAGTAAGTAATATGTTCAAAAATGTAATTAAGAATTCTTGCCTGAGGACATCAATAAAAAGGAGTAGAAACTTAAAGATGCCTAGGACAACCACCTCTGTGTATTTGTGACTGCATTTGCCCAAAAAACAAGGTATTTTCTGGCCCATATTCAAAGAAATGTTGGAGGTTTTCTACCTTTCAAATATTAGTTCTTGAGGAGCTCGACGTAAGCTGTCTTCAGTGGCAGAATAAGAGATTATGTCAATTCAATCACTGTATAAAAACAACTTTAAATACTGTGATTGTGTATTGTAATGATTTAAAGATTTCAAGAGAATGGGATTCTTTTACAGGTCAGACTTTGTCTACTGGATCTCTAGGAATGCTTGATGATATGTTCAACTGCATAGGGAACTGTCAGTTCACACTGAATACATATTTGAGATATACTGGAGATTGTAGCAAAGATCAAAACTCCTTTGCACAATTCAAGATATATCTTCATGTGTATGCTCTTTCTTTTCATTTTAGGTCTCGATTCATAGAACCACAGGATGTGCTGAGTTGGAAGGGATCTATCAGGATCATCAACTCCAGCTTCTAGCCCTCTGCAGGACACCCCAAGAGTCAAACCTTGTATCTGAGAGCACTGTATAGGTTTTCTTGCTGTGCTTTTACTGGCAGTGCGGAGAGCCAGCATCTTCCAGAATGATCCCCTTGAAAAAGAGAAACTTACCTGAAGTTCTTCCTGAATGTGACTAGTTTTGGTTTATTACTGATCAACAGTGACATTTCCAGGAGTTGAAGTGTATGCACAATCTGTCTTCATTCATGAGCAGCTGACCTAAGTATCCAAATAGACACTCTGTGATCAGTATCTAGCTTTAGCTGGATGGTTTTTTCTCATTTCATACTCTTTACTGTGTCATTTTAGACCATGCATAATTTTGACCCACCTTATAATTTTGCACTCAGTGTACCACATAATAGTAGCTTTTGGTCTGTCACGTGTATGAGTAAAATGTTGCAGGTGGATTAAATGATATTTGCAGGTCCCTTCAAACACAACTGTTCTATTCTATCCCATTCCTTAAATATATTTCATGGCTTAGTATTCTGTGTGCCGCACTGAAATTTCTTTAGCCATAGGAACACCACAGAGAACTGAGATGAGCCCTCTCAACAGAAAACAGTTTGTTTCCACACTACTGCATGGCTGCATTGGCCACATCCATACAGATGCTGGAGGGATCAAGACAGAGACCTTAAACATTAAAATTGTCACTCTTACCACCTGATGAAAATGAGTAATTGTTCTAGCGTGAACTTCAAGTTATCATTACTAGAATCATCTCTTAGATATAATCATATTCACAATGTCTGTATATTACATAAGTGCTTCACTAATTTCACACCCCAGTACCTTGGCAGTGTGCATCTGTGAAACACTTAGCAACCACATAATTTGTTATATTTATAGTCATTATCCTTGTTTTTGCCAATCAGTTAATAGCAGGATAAAGTATTTTTTTCTTGTTATAAAATCATTCTCAAGTGAAAATTTAACTCTGGCATTGCATCTTTGGAAAATTGTATTCTTATGTGTGTCTCTGCACTTTAACTGCTCGACCACATTTTGATAGTATTTAGAGAGTTTTATACAATATATCATAAAATAAGACTTTTACTAATTTCTCTTTTTCAAAATACTTCTCCTTTGGTGGAAAGCTTCTAAATATTTGCATGAACTTCACTTATCATTACTGGTACTGGTGCAATATGGTAGCATTGGAGCTGCAAAGCAAACTCAGTTATATGTTAAGCTTGATTTTTAAAATATTCTTATTTTTCAACATTTCTTCAGTTTGGATTTTAGATTGCTATTGTTTTCCAATTCAAAGGGCAGCAGTAGAACAACCAGGACTGAAAGAAGCAGCTATTTCTTCAAGTACTTTTTTGTTTGCTATGCAGAAGAGTTCTGAATTCATCATCTTTTTTGTTTCTTCTTGATATTACTGACTGAGAGCTTTAGTTAATATCATGTTGAATTCAATAGAAAGTGATATGGTCAGCACCCAGTAAAGTAAAATTTTATGGTTATAATATGCTAATTTTTCTTCACAGGGGTTCCTTAGAAAGGGCTGGGAATGCCCTCAAATAACTACCATATATTACTGTAGGCTAGAAGACCTGAAGTCTTAGAGAAGGAGTTTAAAATAGGTTACTGCATAGACAGCCAGGTGAAACTGAATAATTTCATATCATTGTTTTTTGGTCATAAAAAGGAGAAACACCTATTATTTATTCTCTAAAATACAGAAATTCATACTGTTCTCTAGATTTCAAAACAAGCTTTTGGAATATAATACTTCATGTGTTTCATTCCAAAGGAAGAGAAATCATTTCAAAGGAAGAGAAATCTGTTACAAGCTCAATGAAAACAAGCTAAACTGAGAAGCAATTTCTGACTTTACACATTACACACTTAATATCTGTTGCCCAAGAAGTCATCTGTGTTACTTCTTTTACTACTCGCTACAATTATTCTGTAGATCTTCAGTGGGGTTTTGTTTGGGGGGGGGGGGGGGGGGTGTTTTTTTTTTTTTTTTTTCTTTCTATTTTTGATGAGTAAGAAGATAGAAAGGGCAGGGAAATAATTCATTCAAATTTGGGTATTTAAAGTTGGGTTTATACAGTGGATTGTCATCAACCATAAATCTCATAAATATTATTGAATTAAATACAACCCAGGACAGCACCTAGCAAAAGCAAAATCTGTGGGAATGATGTATCAGTGCTGACTTGTGGAAGTCAACTAGCAGGGGAAATTATTGCATTCAAACAAGCCCACAACTAATGACATAACTACACTTTCTGTTGGAATTAGCATATGATTTTAGAGAGAAAAAGAAAATTTGCTGTCTGGTAAAGGGATTCTGGTTATCATCTTTTTCCACAGCCATATTTCTGCTCTGAATGTAAATACAGACAGCTTATGAGTCCTTTACCAAATCCAAATTAATCTAAATGAATCCTTTACCTTCCTTTGTAATTCCTAAACAGGTTGAACTACTTGGGAATAGTCACGACAGGTGACTTCTTCTTACTAGAGTTGTTGCTATGCTCTCTATAATAAAAGAGGCAAAGGAACTGCTGTACCAGAAAATTTTTTAAACAGCTCCTTAAGGTTAGGTGTAAGATTTATTTCCTGATGCTTAGATATGCTTGCAATGTTTCTCAGTACTTGTTTTTTAATACATGAGTGTCCTTTAATTAAGGACTACAGCAGTAGCTTTCTTATTCCAAGAAAGAGAGGCTGAATCCTGCACAGGCCAGGATTGTATTAGGCTCCTCCAGGCATAATAGGTTGCTGTTTGTCATCCCCAAGGTTTTAGAGTTTTTATTCTTAGGATAGAGGTCCCATTTTACAAGTGTTCTTTACACTGTTGTCCCTAGATATATAATTTTCATTGTCTATAATAGATAATTGTTTATACCTGATATCTGGTGGATTCTAACTTGTTTGCCAGCAATCTTTCCTTTTATTCATTTATCCCTCCTCCATTTGCTGTGTTATCTATTTTTTTTTTTCCCAGAAATAATGCTGCTATACCGAGGCTGCAAATAAGGCCAAAAATAAAAGGCCTCTGGCATTTTTTTAGAACACATGCTCATTGATAATTCTTTAAATACAGTATATTAAAATCTATATGTTAGAATATTGTATTCAGTTTAGTATGTATAATAGTGTTCTCGATTTCTTCTTTGTTAATCAGCATGTTCAGTGTGAAGCTAAATGACCTATAGAAGTAAAACAAGATCATCAGCATCATCCTCATACAAGTTCAATGATAGCTTTTCCTGATCAGCGTACAGGCAAGTTCAAAAGTGTGCCTTTCCTATAAGCCCATGCTGATTGCCATTAATTATATTATCCTCTTTTAATAGGTTATTCATCAAATCCCATATCTCTTGTTCCATAATTTGTCTGGGATCAATGTCAGGATGACAGGCCTATAATTAGATGTCCCATTTACACTTTTAAAATATTGGCATAACATTAGCTTCATTCCAACCCTTTGGAAATGCTCCAGTGCTCCAAGACTTATTGAAAATCATCGCTGATGATCAAGAGATCTGCTCAGCTGACTCTTTACAGCACTTGCAGGCAAAGTTATTTGGACCTGCTGATTTAACATCTATCATACTGTTATTTAGCAACCTTGTTATTTCCCATTAATATGGAAAGCCTTTCACAATTTAAATCTCATCCAACTACAATGTTAAGCGTTTTCACAAAACCATAAGGTTATTCCGTCATTCCCAATGCTGTAATTCAAATTACTTCTCTGGTTTTTAGGGTTTTCCCCTTCTATCATTTTTCTTCTATTCATCTTTTTTTTTCTTCCTCTCTCTCTCTCTCTCTCTCTCTATATATATATATATGTATATAAAAATATATATACTGGATATACTCTTCTAAACTTTTGGAAATTTATCTAAAGTTATAAAAATAATTCTATGTCTCTGTTACGTAAACTGTGATTACATGCCTAATTTGCTGTGTCTTTGAAAAGGTAGATTAACTCTGTGCAAGGAATACACAGGATTGCTGAAATTTAGTTTAGTTTAATACCTCAAAGCTAGTAAGTAAACAGATGAGATTCTGCTCTCTGCAAGGTCTAATCTGATATCTTTATTAACAAGTTAAATACAAAAGTAAAAAAAAAATAACTTGTTTTGAAACATGCATGAGTTGTTTGGCCACTTTAAGAAACATTGTCAATGGTACTGTCAAAACCAGGGTTTATTATGAATTTGTGGAAGTACAGTTTTACAGAGTCCAATGGCAAGGTTTACTCTATTGCTTGCTACAGAGACTAATACAAAGGAAGGACAAACTACAAGTAATTTTGAATTATATTATTGATTTATATGGAAGCCAGGTATGTAAAAGTAGGTAAGAGCGAAAAGGATTTGGATGGAAAGATGATAAGGGTGCAAAAGTGTGTAGCATCTCTTAATCATCGTGTACTCTAATATATACAAAGTGATTTGGTAGATTTCACTACAGTTACAACAATGACTTAACAATAGATTTGAAATAGCAACATTCTGTCATGTTTTAACCCCTGCTGTCACCCCAGCCCCATGCAGCTGCTTGCTCACTCCCCCACCAGTGAGACTGTGGAGAGAACCAAAAGGGTAAAGGAAAACTCATGGGTTGAGATAAAGACAGTTCAGTATGGAAAGCAAAAGCCATGCACACAAACAAAGCAAAACAAGGAATTAAGTCACTGTTTCCAATTGGCAGGCATGTATTCAGCCATCCCCAGGACAGCAGGGTCCCATCACATATAATGGTAATTTGGGGAGTCATGTCATCATTCAAAACATTTCCGCTTTTCCTTCTTCTTCCTCCCCCTTTATTTACTGGGCGTGATGTCATATGATCTGGAATACCCTTCTGATCAGTTTGAGTTACCTATCCTGGCTGTATCTCTTCCCAGTCTCTCATGCAACCCCAGTTTCCTCACCAGTGTGGCTGTATGACAGGCAGAAAAGGCCCTGTCTCTGCGTAAGCCCTGCTCAGCAATAACAAAAACATCTCTGTATTATCAAGTCTGTCTTCAGCACAAATCCAAAACACAGACTCATACCAGACACTGGGAAGAATGTTAACCCTAACACAGACAAAACCAGCACATATTCATACAATAATCAATTCACACGCAGAGGTAAAGTAATCTGTAGAGCTATTTCTATGTGTGGAAAGGTACCTATCAAAAATTCCCCTCAAGTTCAGAGAAACACTCACCTCACTCAAATTTGTTAGTGTCTCCCCACAGACAAGGGGTGGACATCAAGGAGTGTGGAGATGAGGGTGAGAACTATCAGTCCAGGCCTCCAAACACAACTGTCTTTAAGAGCTCTGAGGGGTGTCACACTCAGAGGGAGGAGGTGGCACAGTCACTTGTGGTCCCAAGATGACTAACTTCTGTCAGCAGTAAGTTTCCAACCTGGCTACTTCTGATAAAATATTCAAGTAGCTGGAAGGTCTGTAGAAGAAAATGCAAGGTGACTAGTGAACTCAATGGATAACAAAAATCTTGGCTGTTATATGGACAACCCTCTGCTATTCATCAGCCAAATTCACTTGCCTTTTAAGACAGCTAAATGCAAAGCAAGCTAACTAATCAACAAAAATTGTGGGAAATCTCAAATATCTTTGAAATGTGAGTAATCAGAAAGCACTTTGATCATACCTATGGCAGACAATATCTTCAGACTATTGAGTCACAGTAAGAAAAAGACTATTGAGTAGAAAGAGGGAAATTGTATTGTCACATTAGTGAGGTCATTACCTGAATACTGACTGTGTAAAGCTCTTTAGAGCAAAGATTGAAGATTGAAACAGCTTCATAAAACAGGTAAGAGTATTCATGGCTTGACAGTGACCTAAACAGAGACATGCTTTTCGGCTTATCCAGGAGAAGTTTCACACGTGACTTCATCATAAACGAAACATACTGAAATTTGAAGTATAACTGGTTTGTGATTTAATGAGCCATTGCAATAACTTATGAAAGACTAGGACACATTCTACTTTATATGTTGTCATCCATTCAAGAGAACTGACTTCTGAAAAGAGATAATATAGCTAAAAGTAATGAATGCATCACAAAAATGAAGCAAAATTGTATGCTTTATACTATGCAAGATATTAGATTAGCTGATCATGGTGATTTCTTCATGGTTTAAAATCTGTGAGTCTAGTGAAGAATTAATACTTGAATTATACAGCTAGAGAGAAGTATTCAGCACTTAACAGAGCAATAGCAATAAAAATTTTACTTTGCTAGAGATGAACTTGATACTGGACCATTGCTGCCAATGAGAGGATTATTTCTGAGTTCAGTGAAGCAGCCTTCTATGAAGCCACTCACTTGGGAAAAAAAGAAAGATTACAAAAGCAAAAGCTAAAGTAATGATAACACAAGGAATGCTGGATGGAATAAAACACAAACCAAGTCAAAGGTAAAATTAGGGAATATTGTCAGCTGGATTGTTTTCAGTTTATTAAAACTAGGTGATACACTTTGCCTCTGCTCTGACACTGCACATTTGTTTAAGTTTATGCTGTCCATAGTCTATAGAACTTAATGAGAAATATTGCCTGCGTTGGATATTGGATGTTTATGCTGACAAGAAAATGTCACAATCAATACCAAGGAGCTAAGCTTGAAGCGTTCACCTCCAAAGAGCATGTTGACTTCTGGAGGCTTGCCACATATAGAGTGAGCCAAGGTCTTACATTTTCACAGTGAGATTTAACTCTACAAACATTCCAGCTGTTTTTCATAAAGAGGAGTAGATTTTTTTTTTTTTTTTTTATTTTCCACTCACTTCTGATTTAAAAAAATAGCTTCTAGTCATGTTCATGTACTGCAGAAGCAGTACAGTTGTCAGGCAGTGGCATCATTGTTTTAATAAAAATTAGCAAAAGTTTTCAGGGTAAAAAATTAAATTCATTCTGCTCATAATGGAAAAGGCATATGAGCCTAGCATGCTGATTCAGTAAAAGTCTGAGCAATATCCTCTATGTCCCAAAAAAAAATCACAATCATATCAAAAGAGAGCTGATGAACTGAACTCAGTGTAGAAAGAATGGGAGAATAATAATTTATTCCAAGATTTTGGGAGACGGGGTGTGAATTTGATCTGTTTGAGATTAAGTTTAATATTTTCCATTTAACAGCCCACATAGTGTTGTTCTTTGTATTAGTAGCTGGAAAGGAGTTGATAACACACCAGCATGAAGAAGCATGCAGAAGGGCAAATATGTTGGCAAAAGAGGTTTTGGTTGCTGCTGAGCAGTGCTGGCACAGCATCAGTGCTGTCTCACCAACATTGTCCCCTTCACCATCAGGCTGGAGCTGGAGAAGTTGGTAGGCAAGATAGTCAGGATAGCTGACTCTAACTCACCAAAAGTGATATTCCATACAATATGCCATTTCTCCATAGCAGAGGACATGGTCCACTTGTTGGGGTCAGTACAAAATTTTGCATGAATTAGTTTTACCACTATAGCAGAGGCCTTGGCAATATCCTTGAGCTTTTTCTGTGGGGTAAACTGTGTAAATTTATGTGTCTTGGCCTTCTACTATGGTGGTCCTTTTTTTAATTAAATGGGGATGTTGTGCCTCCTGATATAAGTGTGAATACATGAAACATTTACAATTCAAATGAAATTAAAATTGAAATTTTAAATTGTTAAGAAAACTTCCCAGTCTGACCATTTTTGAACCTCTCTGGCAGTCACCCTCCCAAAGCCAGCGGCTTTCGCTGCTGGAACTGAAGCCCCTTTGCAGCTGCAGCTCCAGTGACCCAAGGGGAACCCCCCTGATCCCCTGTACACCCCACTCACAGCCACACACACCAGGTTTCCTCACTGCTTCAACCCCAGGTTTTCCACCAGATGTCTCATTCCATAAAGCCATTTATTCACAGTGCAGTGACACAGAAACAACTCCAGCTGCTGCTCCTGAGGAGGGCACCCCAAAAAAGGAACCCCATGGCTTTTATATCCTCACAGTCTGTCTGCAGGTCTCACTCTTCCTCCTGAGGCCCTGCTCCTGCCTTTCTCCATGTACAACCAACTCGCTGGCTGTCACTCCCTTTAATCTCTTTTGTTACCTGAAAGATCAGCAATTCCAAGGTCCAGCTGTGTGTCCCAGTGTCCATTCCTCTGGCTGATGTCATCAGTTTTCATGTCCTTTGTTATCCCAAAGTTTGAGAGTTCACAGCCTCTTGTCTCAGACTCCCATCTAAGCCCAGTCTGCATCTCCATCTGCAGCATTCAAGCCCAGCTACCTGCACCAGATGTATTGCTCAACAAAATGTGCATGAGATTTCTTGCAATTGAAAAAAATTAGACTCTCTGGTAAAAGTTATTTTCTGCATCAACTCTTGGAAAGCATCATAAGCACAGCAGAAGTGTGGCTGCCACTTATTTGCTTGGAATCAGTTAACTGTTTGAAAAACAAAATTTGCTACTAACATAATTTTTTATCATAGTAATATTTTTATGCCATTTTAACTTACATGACACATCCAAATGAAAAGAAACACATGCTGTTTATTCAAACTTCTTTTTTCAGGTAAAAAACTTATAGGAGGTAGTTAAGAGAAAAACTCTTGCTTCCTCAGAGAAATCTTAATTGTTTGATGACTCTATAATGAAGCAGAAACACTTTGTTAGACATACAGACTAGTAATGGTTAAAACTACCAGGAATACCTAGAAGCTCAGTGACAGTCAGAATTGCTGTGTAACAGAAGTAACATGGAAGGATGGCCAGAGAAACATTTGTTTTGTTTAAAAGGCATTTTTGGCTTTTCAAACTTTGCCTTCAATAGTAGAAACAATTATATTTTAAGTATTTTGCAGAGATTGTAGTGAGTCCTGTGACAAAACTAGGAAAAGAAGGCAGATATTATAATTTACTTTAGTTCAGCTACCAGATTTTACATTAGCTAATACATATACTTCTTTTTTTTCCCCCTTGGATTTCTTAGCTCCATATGCCTCCCATGTATGTTATTATTGCAACTTAACTGAAAGCCATTCATAAAAATGCACAGAGAATATCTTGCAGCCGGGTAAACACTTTTTTCATGTAAACCAATCTCTGCTGAGTTTTGAAGTTTTGCCCCAAGGAGCTTAGCCACAGCTCTTGACATCTTGGGGGAGGCAAGAGGAGAATTATTTGGTTTCTCATATTTAAAAATTAGATTGTTTTTAATACTTTTCTTGAATGGTTCCTGTTATGTCTCATTTTGATGTTCTTAATATTATTTCTTTTCCATAGCTTAATTTTACTACTAATTATCTGGTAGATTTATTCACCATATGAGTCAAGAAATAATGTAATTTATGATTCAATACCATAAACTTTGAAGTAGGAGGTATTTTTGCCTGCTATCATAAACTACACAACTAAGAAATTTTGAAGTTTGTTTACATATAAAGATGCTTTTAGTTTATTTACATATAAAAAGAGATTATAATAAGAAGGGGCCTAATGTTTCTTTTCTTTCAAGATTATTTGCTAATTTATTTTTTAATTTATTTTTAATATTCTTCCTATGGAAGGAGTGGAAAGAACCATCTTCAAGAGTCTCTCGAACTGTATTTTTTACAGAGGAATCTCATTATCTGAGTATCAAAAGTTTCTTTAAGAAGTTTGTATTGCAGCTTGCTAACAAGTGTTGAAGGTAAAATATGTAAGATAAATGAAGGTAGAATATATAAGATAAATGAAGCAATACTTCTTAATGGTATCAGTGAAAAAGGAAGAAATATGTTCACCTGTGCTCCATATCAAGGTAATAAATCACTTAGCTTTCATAGCAGAATCTTTCACCATTTNAGCTATATGTAATAACTACTGCACAGACTTTTTCACTTCCATACTGTGTGATTATCTTCTTTTATTTTGACAATGACAGCTTTGACAGTAATTTTTCTCTCATCCTTTGAGTGTGATTTTCTACTTTCATGAGAAGAACCGCATTGGAGGCAGAACATGAAATTGTCTCCTACTATCTGTTGAAGGCAGACACTAATAGGAAGATCTGAACAGGTAGAATCCAGGGAGGTTTCACTAGGTTTATACAAGTGGCCTTCCAGAAAAATATTCATAGATACTGTCCAGTATTACCCAAACATTTGTTT
This sequence comes from Trochalopteron elliotii, assembly GCA_024734555.1. Classification (NCBI taxonomy): domain Eukaryota; kingdom Metazoa; phylum Chordata; class Aves; order Passeriformes; family Leiothrichidae; genus Trochalopteron; species Trochalopteron elliotii. The sequence goes on along the minus strand of JANPWX010000078.1, from coordinate 5,962,153 downwards.
AACAACCCTCTTAGATGCTTTATCCAGAACTTTGATTTTTCAAAAAAGAGAGAAGGCAGACTTCTATGACTGTAGTACTCTTCAGAGGGAAAATTTCGAAGTATTTGTAAAATTTCATAAAATACTGTCCTTGATGCAACTAAAACTGGTGTATAGAAATTGGCCTTTATTCTCACTGACTCAAAAATGAACAGATTTTGATGCTTCAGTAAGTAACGGCCTGTTTGCTCTCAAAGCACCTAAAAAACTGGCAGTCCAAAACTACTAAGAAGGTTTGTGTTCTTCTTTTTTTTCCAATATAAAATAAAGAACTCCTAATTTTTTAATTAAAGTCATATGGCTGGTCTGGGTCACTGTAAAAGTGGACAATACCATTTTTGCTGTCAATTCCATAAAATGTTCTACATATATAAGTTGTTTTAAAAGAATATGATCTTAAGACATATGAATATTTTGTTATCTAGTAAGGAATGGTGCATTCACATCCATATAGATTGTACAGAAATCATCTCAAGAAAGTTATTCTTTGCTAGAGCCAACAACGGGCATGACTTACGGTAAGGAAAGCAGAAATATAAGTGACAGATTTGAGCATTTCTTTAGTATTCAGATAAATGTTGGCTATGTACCTGGGCTCCTGTGAAATCTGACAGAACATCCTTTAACCAACTACTCCAAATGTGCTGAACATTTTAATATTAAAACAGGATTTATATTAGGTGGATGACTCTCTTACATCTATTGTGATATGTAAGACAGAGTTTCATTCTTTTTCATCGCTTATATATTTTTTATTACATTTTTGTTTTGGGCTTTTTTTGGCATTGAATTTTCCATATTTTTTATGGAAAATTGCCACAAGAGAAGTAAAAGATGTGATGCATTCTCATTCCAGAAAAGCAATTTATATAATTTTTTTGTGTTTTTCTGTCTTTCTAAAGAAGAATAAATTAAGAAAATACTTTCGGAATAATAATTTTGGTTTTCCTAATAACATTTTGGACAATCTTTTCCACAGAAAATTTGGCTACTGCTGTTGCCACAGTCAGTTTTGCTGATGCTTTGCAGTGAAACTCTAAAACCGCAGAATGAAAAAGCCTGTAGAAGGTCACACAGGATTCAGTGAAATCCTGTTATTTAGCTGTTGTATTGTCTTTTGCTGTTAAACTCATTGTATTGGGTTGACATGGCAAGGGTTTGGTAGCACAGTATGCTGAAGGAGTAGCTTCTGTGAGAGAAAGCCTGGGGCTGCCTCGTGCTGGACACAGCTGGTCCCAGCCAGCTCTGAAAGGCCCCAAAACTGGACCAAACTGAGCCCATGATCCAAGGAGATGACCACTCTGTGATAACAAACAAACAAGGATAAGAGAATGTTTTGTAGCAGTTATGAGAGAGAGGGAAAAGAAGTGAACAGCCCTACAGACACTAACGTTAATGAAGAAGGAGGGAGGGGAGATGCTTCAAGTACCAGAGCAGAGATTCTCCTGCAGCCTGTTGGGAAGACCAGGCCCATGGAACACAGCAGCAGGTCTTCTGTCAGGAGCTGTAGTCATGTAGGGAACCCAAGCCACTGCTGAAGAACAGTACACCATGGAAAGGACACTGCTGGAGCAGTTCATGAAGCTGGTGGGAAGGATCCACACTGAAGAAATTATTGAAGGGCTCTATACCATTTTTGAGGAACCAACATTGCATTAGAAGAGTGTGATGAGGAAGGAGTGACAGAGTAAAAAGGTTATGAACTGACTAGAACCCCCATTACCTGCCTGCCTGCACCACTCAGGGGGAAGACTTAGAAGAATTAAGAATGCAGTTGAGTCTGAGCTGAAAAGTAGGCTTAGAATACGTGTTTTTAATTTTGTTTTAATTTCTCACTATTCTATTTTTAATTTACAGTAAATTAAATACATTTCCCCAAGCCTAGTCTGTTTTGCCTGTGTTAGCAATTTGTGAGTGATCTCCCTGTCCTTATCTCAGCCCATGACCCTTTTCACATTTATTTTCCCCTCCTGTCCTGCTGAAAAAAGGGAGTGAGAGAATGGATGGTTTGGCAACTGGCAGTCAGCAAGGTTAACCCACTACACTGATTCATATTCCTTCTTTAGTTATGGAAGGCTGATTTTGATTAAACCAATTTTTTATGATTTTTGAGTAAGGCTGAAATAGTGTCTGTTTATGATCTATTTTGCTGTAATAAAGACAGGCTCATAGGGGAAGATAATGAATGTTAAAGACAGGTATATGAAAATTATTTCTGTATAAGCATATATTCCTGTAGTGGTGTGTTTTGGGGCTTTACCAGTTTTCTATATGCATCTGTTTGTTTTATACTGTTTCACAATGGTTTTTCCCATGTACCCCATGTTTTGCCCCATTATGGTTTATCCCAGTTATTATTATTAATCAATCATCATTTATGTGACACCTGGGTCCTGTCTGTCACTTTGAGGCCTCACCCTGATGTCTAGAAAGTTCTGGTGAGGACATTGAGCAACTGGCAGGGTCTCGGTTTCCCTTTCCCCCTTTGTTCCTTGATTTGTTCTATGGGTTATCATTTAGGTTCGGGGTCACTCCCTTCCCATTCTGAATTGGTTCCAAGCTGTATCCTCCCCACACCCCCGCCCCAATATTTAAGGTGAAATCCAGCGAGTTCAGTGGGCTTTGGCGGGCTGACTCCTGGGTGGAAGGAAATCGTGTGAATTTAATAAAAGCCAGTTGAAGTTCCCCACCAGAGTTCCATCCCTTTATTTCTGGCATTGTTCACACTTCTTCCGAGGCAAAGACCCACAGGTTGGGAACTGTATTCCAGAATACAGGACCGTACCTTTATTGTGACGCCAGTGCCAGAGCTGGCCAGGACACGCGGGCGAAAGCCCCGAGAGAAGCACCGCACCATCGCATATTCCCTTATACTGCTTACATTTAGCAGGATTTCTTTTCCTTTGGAAATACTTGCTGAAGAAAAATCTATTGAATTAATGTACTAAAGCTTATATTAAACAGATTAAACATTTGATTTTTTTGTGCATGTTATTAAACTCTTAACTTATGATAGCATCTAAAACCACTGATATTTAGAAAAAATCTGTTTCAACAGTAAATAGCTTGGGAGACACTGAATGCATTTATGCAATTTCTCCTACTACCAAGCAAATTAACTGCCAAAACAAAAGATTTCTCTACTCATATGAATTAGCAAAGATCTGTTGCTGATGGCAAGATTCCAAGGGCTTACAATTTTGTTTAGTTCTTGATTTTCCACATATTTTTGTGCATGTGCAGATTATTTCTCCAAAATTTTAGGACAGATTTTACAGTCAAACTTGAGCAGCACTGGAGAACTGACAGCAACATGAGGCAAAATTAATACCAGTCACACACACACATTCATGGTTCAGGAAACATTTCCAACCTCCATAGGGCTGGGCCATCTTGCACGAGGTTAAATTTGTGGCTTTGTACTCAGTCTTCCATCCCAGCATTCAATATAAAACATCCCAGGATTCAATGTTAAATATAAAAATACTGAAATGAGTCAGAGATGTCTGAGATTTGACAAGCATGACCAAATCATCTTAACAAATCTTTTTAGGGCTCCCCATTTTCTATCACTACCAGCAATGTCATACGGCATCCTCAAGGATGTACCTTCAGTTAAGGTCAATAATGGGAATGTAATACTGAATTCTATTTGACTGAAACATTTGGGAGCAGGTCATGTGCTATGGATTTCTCCATAATGCACACATCTGTCATTGGTAGATGGGAACGTTTCTCATACAGGAAAGGAGAAAAATTGCCTGTTCCTTCCTCTCTCTCTCTCTCTCTTTCTTCACAGTAACACATGCCTGTTCTTCAGGTTCTTTAGTTCTTAAAAAACAGCCCTGAAGTCCAACTTGAGTATTCACAGTTTGAAACAGCACTTTGTTACATATATTGCAAAAAGTAACATGTAGTTTTCAACTTCCCTCAGGTATTCTTGGCCTTATATTTTTATTACAGACTAAATAATACACATAATTGATTCATAATATTAAAACTGACAGAATCAAACATTAAATACAAAACACGATCACCATAACTTTGTTTGTTTCTAATGAATCTTCCAAAAGATGATCTATGGACAGCCTGTAGCACAGCTGTGTTTTATTGAATTCGGTTGGTTTGAATTCTAGCACAGTTTTCAGTTTAGTGGGGTTTATGTTATTCAGTGCAGTGTGTTGCCTCCTGTGGATTGCCACCACTAGGGCCTATCCTGTCATGGGTAACATCAATGCATATGTCAATAGTCTTGTAGCCTGCTTCAAATTATTTGACTGTTCTTCCCCTTTACATATACAAGAAAGCAAAGCTAATCACAGGGCATTGAGCTCTGCAACATTTAACACTGAATAAATTAACTTGTTAAAGTGAATAGTAGTGACTGAAAGGATTCCCAAAATTAAACTTGTGGTGGTGCAATTACCATCACACCAATCCCAAAAGGAGCATCACATTATTTTTACTTTGTGTTTTCACCCGCTATGCAAAATCATCGTGGTTTACTTTTCCTTTGTTATCACAAATTTTCAAATAAATATCACCTTAAAATGAAGATAATTATTCCTCAAGATTTTAGACATTCAAAATAGATTTGCTAATATATATAGTGCAGAAAATGTCAGCAAGCTTTCAAATATTCAAGAAATTTAGACAACTTATATTAGATAACCATGTTCTTGTAAACTGTAATAAAACTGTCAGACCTGAAGACTGACCCGTCATGTCATCAAATGAAATGGACCTGTTGATGGTGACAGTACTTTGTGCAGATTGCTGGTAGTTTCAGGACATTTTGTTCTTAAACTTTGAAAATAATACTTGGACATTATATGATGAAGAACAAGACAGTGTTGTATTTACAGAAACTCAGATAATTGTTGAAGGCTGATAGTAGAAAGAAAATCATTGATATTGACTTGGATTTTCCTCTCAGACCCAGTGGCCCCAATTGCACAAGACTTTGTAAAATGATGTAAATGAGTGATATCAGGGTTCATTTCTTAAAATATGATTTATTTTTCAGAATCATTTTCCTTTAAAAGAGAATTTAGTTTGAAGTGTAACTAGATGAAATGGAGAAAAAAAAACAACTTAGCAGATATTTCAAGAAAATAAAATATTTTAAAGAAAAAAAATTACAAAAACCAAACAACTTCTTGTGGCATTATTGACACTTACCAGTCTTTCAGCTCCTAAGATGTATACTCTTATATCCTGTAATGTCAAAGAAAATATTCAAGGCAATGACTTCTCTTGTTCATTAACTTAACAAAATTAAGCCACTGGTTAATGCATTAGCTTGTGTCAGAGACAGATTTCTGGACTAGGTGAATGTTTTTGAGGATTTTGGGTAGCTTCACCCCTTGTCAGTCACAGTGGTACCAGGTTAAATGCCTCAGCTTGAGCAGTGGCACACAGGTAGATGCCATTCCCAGCATTTGCAGTTTAACTAAGGTATATTTAAAAAACTTTGGCTCCCCTTCAGAACATTTTTTATGGAGCACAGTGTATGAGCAAGTGCAGATGACCTAAGAACACAGGACTGACAGGTGCCTTCTGAAATACTCCCACAGTAACGTGCAGTCTCATCCTGCCAGACCGCATCTGTAAGCACACCTGTATTTCATGCAGCTGCGCTTTGTAACATTCCTGCTGTGTGGTTTTGTTTTGTGTTCTCTTTTACTAACCATCTCTCCAGGTCTTACCCTGTCTGGAAAAAAATATTGCAAGTGTCAGTACAGCATGTATTTCAGTGCAAGTGACCCAGGTCACTGATCCCTGATCCAGACAGGAAACAAATGCATCTCACAAACGGATGGAACTCTGCAACTCTACACGCTACAAACACCACCACTTTAAAAATAGTGATCTGGAGCTGCTGAAGGGTTTTTGTCATCTAGAAGCAGGGAAGGCTTAATTATCATCCAGCTAATCCCATATGGAGACATAGTTTAATAGACTATAATTCTGTGCACTTCAGTAGCTGCACAGCTTGCCTTAGTTTCTCACTAGCTCTACAAAGTACCTTGTACAGAGCTCTCCCCTTACAATAAAAGCCAGTGCCAGCAGAAAGGGAATGAAGAATGGGTTCAGGTGGAAAGGTCTAATCAGGAATCTACTGTCGAGTCCTTTCAGTTATATTCCTTCAAAGGAATTTAGGCATTTCAAGTTAACTCTCTCTCTAGTATTCATTGCCCTTTTCAGAGCATTTGAATAAGAGAACTGACAGTTATGTTATGCCACATGCTGTGTATTTGGAGGACAATTTGAAGATGGTGCTATAAACTGCGAAGGAAAGAGCATGATGGGGACAGAACGTACATATGTACACAAGACACCTGGTTCAACAAATGCACATTTGCGTTTATACGGTTATGTGCCTGGGTATATATGAGTTCTTTGTTATCTTTGCTACTAATCAATACAGCTGAGGAAATAAGATTTGGTTAATATAAACAAATACTTATTTTACTTGATAAAATATGTATATTGAAGATTAATTTTGTTTCATGAAAGAATTAAAAACTTTAATTATTTTCAAACTTTAGTGATTTATCTCTGTGTGATTTTGGTTTGTGCCTCTCAGGGGAAATGATATCACTGTTAAGGTATATTAAACTACTGAAAGTGAGATGACTATAAGATTCAGCTAGCTCAAGTATTTAGTGTCAAAAGCCATATAAAAATGAAAGTAGATGCATTTGAGTAACTTAAAACGATTGGAATTAGAATGTCTTTTCCCAGTAATTCCCATGTTGTACTGCTTTGTTTGCCCTTGTGTCATTGCCTGCTGCTTGCCCTCTCAGTAAATTTGAGTGCTAGCCTAGGAAGACATTGAGGCTGATTATAAAAGATGAAGAAAAAGGAATTTAAGTTAAAAAGCAATAAAATGGTATGAGAAAAAAGAAATTGAAATGAAAAAAAAGATGTTTTGCAGTGTAGTGCTACTCAGGGAATAATTCTAACAGAATTAAACAGCCACAGCACAAGAGGGGTTTGGTTTATTGGAGGCTTTAAAAGATCCTTTAGGGTCTTGAGTATGCATTAAAGGGAGCCCATCTCTCTCTCAGGAAAATCAACAGGAGTTTTGATGCTGATATTAGTGCAAATAAGACTGATCCAAAGAGAACATGGAGGGGAAAGCTATGCTATCCCTTTTAACACTGGGTTTGAGTTAATAATTCTAATTAAAGACACTATTCAGAAATTAGAGCATACATGTAAATCATGGGGTTCCTGGATCTACCTGAAATATTGCAGCTATGGAGAGCAAATTAATTTTTCATATTTATCATATCCAAACAAAAACTGATATCAGAAAACTTTATGTTGCTTTACTGAGGTCTACCAGACAAAATAAATAATTTCTCAGTGGTAAAATGTATGTCTGTTAGCTGACATATGTGGATCAATGTACCAAAGAGATAAGTTCTTCTCAGTTTTTTGTATCTTTATTAAAACTACAAATCAGCAAAAATGAAGACTAGTTCTAAAAATGTGTTGGACAATGGTCCTACAAATAAAGAATGTGAACAGCTCTCAAATTCCTAGTATTTGGAAACTTTTATTACAAGACATTTCTGTGCAGACACAAAGCTTGAGCTTGTGACACCAGTGTTGTGATAAGGATTTTAAGGGCAATGTCACAGCTGTTTTTTCCCCTAATCTGAATGAGAAGGCTTCTTGCAACACTTTGCCCCTTAACATAGTTTGTAATTGGACTGATATAAATATCATATGGTAAAAATTCATTAAAGCATGAATGCTAAAAAATTTATTGTTATTTTTTAGTAAGACAAATCTTCAAAAAAGATCTATTTCACATTGCAGGCCCTGAGAAACCTCTTGAGATGAGCAGTTGCATCTCATTTTCATTTTTATCCTAAGGTCATTTTTCTGAATGAGAAACATCAATGTCTCAGCTACAAAGATATAAGGGGTTACATCTTTCTTTCCACAAGAGACCTGCAAACTTTGAACTGCACAGCGACAGAAATTTAGATGATCTATAGAGTTCAATTCTAAAGCTATATATCATGGTGGCAGAGACTTCTGGTCAATAAGCTCAAGTGAACTTGCTTCCATTTCTAACCTGCATGTACTTATATCATGTGTTCCACACAAGTTGCTCTTTGTCCTGCTTCACGGACTTCCAACATTACCTTAGAGACATAAGATTAAAAAATAAAAGGTCACATGCTGTAGAATTTTCACCACAGATGCTGGGCAAAAATCCCAATCAAATAGCAGCATGGATCATTTCTCATGTTATCAAGGAATGGGGAAGATTAATGAGAAACATGACATAGGGCTGCAGTCAGACTATCATGGGTCAACACAGCTTGGTTTTCAGTAAAAGGAGAAACAGAACTCTGTAATCCTGTAAGGACCTGTTAATTTCCTGTGGAAGGGACAGGGACCTATCAGGAGCCAATTCCTAGATACTGACAGATTGTTTAACCACTGAGGAAGCTGGATGTGACTTTGGGAACACACATATAAAGCCCTGACTGTGTCCGAGCCGGCCCTTTCCCTTCTGGTCGGAGGAGCGGGTAACACCCAGCCCCTGAGGCTGCTCCATGGAGTGACCCAGGCCGGCCAGGCCCTGCTGCTCCTCCCTATTGGGGAAATCGGCCCTGGCCTGGCTGCCCCCCCGGGGCTGCAGCTGCCAGCAGGGGAAGGAGAGGCTACAGCTTAATATCTAACTAACTTTAAAGCCTACACCTCCCCCACCTGCCCCCCAGCCAGGCCAAGGGAGATGTCTGCTGGGCCCCTGACAGCAGCCCTGGGCTCGGGTTGGGTCAGGCCTGCCTCAGCTGTCATCAAGGGGTGGGCAGGAGGCATCCACCAGCCAGGCCGCTCTGAGACCCTTCAGAGTGAGAGGCTGCCACTGCAGAGAGCGTGTCAGCACCACAGGCCTTGGGCAAGGTGTTAATGCTTTCCTTGCACAGAAGAAACTTCTAAATTCCTAACCCTTCTCTAAGTTAGAGAAAAGGCCAAACTGGGGACATGTAAAAGGACAATATGAAGATACTAGAGTCAGTGGAGGAAGAGTGACCCCTTAGGTGGAAGAGATGACAAGATGCCTTGGTCCTAGGCTGAAAGTCTCCTATGAGCTATGGTAACAGACTGTAATATGCTAGAATATCCCGTTAAATCATTAACAATATGAATTGGGGAAAATGATTGTTCAGATTTGTGGATTTGAGCAAACGTATTTATGATGGACTGAGTGAATACTGAATTAGTAGCTGTGATCCCATGATCCCATGAGATGTTTGAACAGAGAGAGATGAGACCAGAAGTCCTCTGCACCAGTAAAGAAGTGAAAAAAGACCTCTGTTCCATGAGATGAAGAAATCCTTTACATTTGAACTGTTTGTTTTTTTTTTTTAATGGCATCCCAGTATGCATGAGTCCATGGCCCATATGTAGTCATGGGAGAGGCTACATGATATGGGGGGTCCACAACTGCAGATTTATCCCCGTGTTGTTGCTTTTGTGAAATTTAAATGCCACATGCAGACTGTTCTTTCTTGTGGAAAGTTACCACAACAAATCAGGAGAGACTTCTCTCTCTAAAAGGACTGATGGGGATACTGTTTTATAAGTGGTACTGACCTAGAGTTCTGACTTTTGTCTTTATACATTGTCTGTGAGAAAGAGAAGCCAGTGGAGGAGGAGGCGTGTTTTGAAAGTTTCATTTTGATTCTCATTTTCATCTTTTAGTGTGTGTTAATAAATCTGTCTTTATACCCTTCAAGTTTGAGCCTGCTTTGCTTTTCTCCTAATCTTATCTCACAGCAGAAAAGACACAAACCACGACACAGACCTATGGTATAATATAGCTGTTGTGATTTCTGTAAGAGTTTTGAAATTTTGTAGACCCAAAATAACTGCTCCTAATTTAAGGAAGTCATGTATAAAAATCTTGACTTGAGCCTATTTATTTCATGGTAATAATATAATTAACATTTATAAGTCTAATGACCTGAGATCAACAATATAGCTCACTGAAAATATTTACAAAAAACCCCCACACTCTGTAACTTGTCACTATGCTTAAACAAGCTTCTTTTGTCTTTTTCTACATTATATTGAAGATAATGGTTCTGCATTGGAGAGGCAAGGATTCCAATAGCTCATTTTGATATCAAGTGCCAAAGGTGACATTTTATGAACTGAACAGGTTTAAAGACACTGTTTTATTTGGATTGGGATTATATTTTCTGAACTACAGGAACACTCAGTGATTCTTTCTTACTCTATATGATGTCTGACATTGTGTTCTGAGCTCACATAAAGAGGTATACATCTGGTTTGGCTGCGACATAAGAGCATCCTTTAGTCTATACTGGAAAGGGATGATGAGGGGACCTTAAAATCCAAGAGGATGTCTCTCATATCAAGTGCTTGTTGATTGCTCCCTGATAGAAGACCATAAATTAAATTGCAATCTAATTAAAATTAGATATGTAAATACCTAAACTTCTTGTTGAAATTCAAACAATAAATGGCATTTAAAAAATAATTAATTTGAAGAGTCACACATCATTCTCCTTGAAATACCCACTACTATGTCAAATTTGTGTCTGAATTATTATATTCATAGACTTATAGATACATATAAGTTATAAAAGTTTCTCAGTCTTCTTTTTGTTTTTAATCTTTCTTGTCATGAAAGTCAGAAAGTTAAAATCTATTCTGCTCTTTCACCACTTTTATGAGCCTAAAATGTTGTAGCTGATGAGTATTTTTTTTTTTTTTTCAGATGAGAATGAAGGCAGTAACACTGGCTGGGAATGAACAGGTAACTGTAAATATGTATCTTCACTCTCCATGATCTCACACAGTGCGCACAACAGGGATTCTTGTTGCAAAACAGCAAGGACCAAATGGTGTTGTAAATGCTCTCATCTAATTCTACCACTTTTATCCACTTAGTAATGTACTGTTAGTGATCACACTCAGCAGTTCAGCATCCAGCAGCCCCCCAGGGAAAAGTTCTTATTCAGTTACCAGTGGCTGACTGGAAAATTATATGAAATCACCAGGGTCCTATTAATCTAAAGTGACTTCAAAAGAAGAATGATGGAGTTGTAGACCTGGACTTTCCTTTTTCCCCCCATGAAGGCAGCCATCTAATAAAGGTAAATGATTCTTATGAAGTGCTAAAATAAAAGTAGTTGTCAAAACCCCTTATAACTTGTTGTTTATAAAACTGATTACAGATTTCGGTCATCATTCTGTTGTAAGATGGCCTGCTGTGGCAATTATCATTTAAAATATCTGAGGCACTGCCTGTTGGTCTCTTCATGCCAGAGGTATTTTTCATTTATCTAGGACATACTGAGGGCTCAATTCCCAACATGTAAAGAAAGGTCATTTATAGAGAATAGTTCATTGCTGCTGCTACTAAATAGCAGGGCCATTAATACTTCCTGCTGTTTTTCAGATCTGATATTTTTCCATGATGTATCACGAAGTATCATTAAACTGAAGTTACCAACAGAAAAAAGAAAGATGAAGTGAGAAATGTAGAAAACCTTTTGCACTATTTCCTCTAAATCTGAGCACTGTTTATTACTTAGCTTGCTAATGAGAAATTGTTTTTTCTGGTGGAAAAAATAATCTCATAAAGAGTAGATAAAAAGGACCTAGATTCATTAAGTTATTTTGTAACAGCCTCAAATAATTAATTCTGAAATTATCTGCTGGCAATGCCCCTTGAATTGTGGAAAGGATAAGAAGTGCAGCTTTAATACTTATTTTCTATTCAGCCATACCTATCTATAATATTTAGGCAATATAACATTAAATGTGAAATTACCTCTAAAATTTAAGTATAATTCTGTCCTTTAGAGAATTACAAATTACTTTGTAAAATAAAAAACATTTGGAATCTGGCCCAAAGTCCTTAAGAAATCTCTTTCTCCTTTAGTATGCTCTCCACAGTAGTATTGAAAATGTTACAGGTGAAGTAAATTAAAGCAGTAGCTCATGATACATTGGTCTCAAATTTATATACACAAAGCTTTTTCTTCTTTCTTTTTTATTTTCTTTTTTATTTCTTCCCCTCCCCCCACCTTTTATTTTCTTATTTTAAGTGATTTTCACAATACTATAATTTATTGCATAATATACAGAACATGAACTTCTGACTGGATATTTCATACAAGTTTTGCACTTAGGAGTTTCAGACTATTGTGCGATGAGGCTCTTATGCAGACTTGTATATCCCATTGAAGATGATTTCTAAATGGAGTGAGCCCAAATTTTTGAAACTAATGAAAAGTCTTCAAAAAGCCTATGACTGGGGTTATATATCCCTTGGCAATATTCCCACTGAAATCAGCAGAGCAGAGAATTGATGATTTCAATTGTAGATTAGGTAGTGATAAAGAGTTAAAACAGGAAACCAAAGAGGAGTGTTAGACTCTTACGATTCTTGTATGGCATGAATTAGGTGCCTCACATTGGGTCTCATCCTCTGTCCTGAGGTGTGGTAGTGTATTTTAAGTTCTGTACTGGCTCTATGTGAAGTTCAGTTTCATGTACTCCATTTTGTTTTTGAACTCCATTTTGTTCCTTGTACTCCCTATTGTATGTTATGTAACCCTCCCCCCTACCTTTCCCTAGTTACAACCCTGTGATTGGTTCCCCTCCTGGGTTGTCAATCTCATGTTATGTATCCATCTGGTCCTGTCCATCATCCCGGGGCCTCTCCCTGAGTCTGGAAAGTTTGGGGAGAGGCATCGAGTGATTGGGCAGAATCCAGCCATCCCTCCCCCACTTCCCTCTAGTTTGCTGTTACTTATGGCACTCAGGTTATCAGCCACTCCCCGATTTCTTCCTATTGGCCCACTCTGTAACCCATCCCTGAGTCCTGCCTATCTTTAAAAGGAGCTGTCTCTCTGTGCTGGGTGTCTCTCTGGGGACAGCAGCTGTGAGGTGAGGGGTCTGTCCCAATAAATGCCAGTTGTGTTTCACCCCCCCCCCCCCCGAGAGTCCCTCCTTTTTCTGACTCCTCTCCATTGTCACACACACGAGCTCTCGACGTCAGGCACGGACCACCAGTTTGTGGCGGCGTCTGGGGCTAGCCAAGCGAGGCGACGCTGTTACCACACTGGGGTCACCCTCCTGGAGACCTTTACACCTCCTGGTGTAAAGTTGTAGTAAATTGTGTAAGCGGTGAGGACACAGAAGCCTCTGCTAAGGGCAGAAGCCAATGACTGTTCTAGCAGGAGGAGTTACAGATCTGCCTTTGACATGCAGCCTGTCGCTGTGATGTTGGAGACAGGGACGCGACATGTCACACTGAGTTCGTGAACAACAGCAACAACCGTTTATTGTCTGGCAGCTCCTTTTAAAGAGCTTTCAAATTTCCGCTCTTACAGACAGGATTGGTCAAGGGTCTCAGCTCTGCCTAGCCCACTGGCCAATGATATGGGTGTTTCCATGCTTCAGAGGGGTTGGCTGAGGTCCTCTTGTCTGCGTTTGAATCTGACCTATCGTTGTGTCCAGGGACTTGTTTACTTTCAGCTAGGCTGGTCGAGCTGGTGTCTGTTAAGCCAAATTTTTTCTGCAGCTATAAACCAGCTATATCTGTCACAGCAGCCAAAGGAGACATTTTTCCCTTAACCCAGTGGTTAGTAAATTCACACAGCCATGTCAGGGGATCTGATCTCTATCTCATATTCTGTGAAAATTTCCTATTTATCAGAGGTGGGCTGGTGCATTCAGCTCCTTTGCACATCCCTTGGCACAGGACTTTACAAGCCTGGAAAATGATTGAAGAATGAGTACAGTCTTCTGACTTGATAGCTTGCACTTAGAGCAGTGAGTAGCTGAGAAATAGTCAAGGTTCTAGCCTTTACTCTTAATTTTCTTTAAAATCCAATTAGTGTTTACTATAAAACATAAATGGAATTAGAACTGAGATTTCCTATATCTCCCTGTTGAACCCAGCTTTGTATTTACCCTTGCTTGATTTCTTTTGATTTTTTGACTGCCCTAAAACTGTTCAACTCCTTGTATTTCTCATACTTAGTTCATTATTTTTGGGTATGTATTCTTATCTGTGCAACCTCTGGGGCTTCACACATGATACTATTATTTATATTTCCACAGAGTGTGGAATTTGCATTGAGAATGTGGACCTCTTATATAAAGCTCAATACAGCCACATGCTACAGTGTGCTATCCACAGAAATTACAGAATTAATTAATGTGTTATTTCTATTTGTTACTTCGTAGCATATGAAACTATAATTGAGCTATTTGAAATATGTTAAGTGTTGTTGTAGACTGAATTCCTTATTAGAAAGCAACCACTTGCACTGGCGAAAAGCCAGATAAGAGACTGATAGCAGGGTTTGACATACAATACAGAGTAACAATAATTTGCATGTCAGTAATTGGAAACAGATACTCATGCATGCCATTTACCTTACCAGATATGGCACCAATGAATATGCAAACCTTAACATCCATATATATCCATTCTACATCTGTAAAATTGAAATAACACACATTCTTCTCATAAGACAGCAATGAAATAAAGTCACCAATAACCAAAGAGAATTTATATGTGGCAAAAAAAAGTCCACACTATATTAAGAATTGGCTCTTCAAACCTGGTTTTGAATATAGATATCTAAATTTAGTTGAGATAGAGAAATGCAGTGAACAACAAATAGGTAGCAACTACATACCTACAGATTTAATGGACACTGTCCATTACACACACTGGTAGCAGCAGGAAATGTAATCATTAGGTTACAGGTTGTATTATAATTCATAACACAATTGGGAAAATTTTATCTTTCTAATTTATTTTTCTTTTAAAGATTTTTTATGTTAAAAATGCTGGCTTTAAATAAACTCATGAAAGGAAGGAAGCAAAACAACAGGACAGATAAATATTTTTCCCAAATCTGGGAAGTTTTAGCTATAATTGTTTTTCACTCTGGCATTTTCTGAGTATCAGTCTAAAAAACTGACTTGAATGTCCAACTCCTTTTCATGAAATCTCATTATAATGCCAAGTATTAAATGATAACACAGCTCAACTCTATGACATTAATAAATAGCTAAATAGTAATGGAATTATTCCACTCTAATTAAAGCATATACAGTTGTTTTAGTCTGTAGCTCTTTTTTGAGTCATGAGATTCCACTAGGAATAGTTTGTAAAGAGGGGATTTTGAGGGGGTACACCTATTCATAAAAAATAAGAGGATAAGAAGTGAATTTTTGCATGCAGTAGGAGACAAAGAATAGGTAAGATAATTATGTCTATTCATATCTTGCATTCAAACCTTCCATTTCAAACAAATACAAAAAAACCCCCACCCCTCCCAAAACACAATTTCCCCCGCTTTTTATCATAATTAGAGCACTCTAGGTTAAAACTATTACAGTATTATTTAAGATTAGAATAAAAACTGTGGGTTTAATTTGTGCTGAAGTAGGTTTATGCAGGTCCCTTGTGACATATAAAGTTCATTGTTGTTAAAATCCCCAACTGAATATTCTGCAATACATATGACTAATCTTGTGCAGGTATGTCAGAGAAGTACTTTTAAACCTTATTGTTATCATCACTACAGAATATTCACCAAGAGACCTCTGACTTAGGAAGACTATTAATGGAGTAAGACTGCTCATAACAGTGTTACAGTTGTCACCACTCCAAGTTGTCCCTTAGAGAATTTTCTTTTTCTCTGTTGAATATAGGAAGGAACTTGGGGAGATGGGACTTAGAGGTAAAGTAATGCTTTATGAGTATTGCTCCATCTTTTGTTTTGCAACTGAACATTGCACTGTCATGGTTCTTTTGTTTGTCCTCAAGATGCAAATAACTCCTTACCCATAACGTACCAAAGTTGTTCAGTAAAAAAAGGGAGAAATTCCAAAAGGTACTCTTCATATCCTCTCAGTCCTCACTGCTCCTTTCCCATGCCTCACATCTGTTCCAGCTAATTCATTCATTCTGCACTAAGAAGATGGAAGGATAAGAATGAAATAGTGTCAAAATCTTGGTCTGACCTCAGTTTGGCTGTGGTGGCCACTGACTCACCAGATGCCACTGCTACTTCTCCACAAAGACAAGTCTACCATCTCCTTCAGAAAAAACAGGGTTTATCTTGCAAAAGCAAAGGAAGAGAGCATCCAAGCTACTACAGAGTCTGATCTGAAAGCTTGAGAGTGGCTGTACCTAGACTGCATAAAAATAATAAGAAGTTAATTATTTCTGGACAAAGAATATGTATTGGATAAAGCGTAACAGTGCACACAGATATGACAACCTAATTCTAATTGGGTTTATACACCAGCTAAGAACATACTGATGCAGGACTGAAGAAAGATTTCTTCATGAGAACGAAGGGAACAAACAACTTCGTTCAGAATATTCAATATTTCTTTCATATTTTGCATGTTTTATTCTTACTCCCTTTATCCTCAATGAGAAAATGTGTTGAACAGCTGTCCCCAACTAAAAGGTGGAAACATAAATAAAGACATAGAATGAAAATGTATATAGGCATATTATGAATATTTACAAGGCTTCCTTAACTGTCCAAACATTTTTGAGTAACTCTTGCTCTGCTGAAGAGCTCCATAATAATCTGTCTGTGAACTCTACTTTCCAAATGTAACTTTTCTTGAACGCCGGACTACCATCACTGTAGTTATCAAACTGCATATGTGCTATCATGTCCTCAGATACAATAGTGCACATTGTTTATGTTATTATTGTACTTGTTCTTGCCATGTATAATTATTTTGTGAAAACCTGTGAAACTGAGGTATCTATCTATTCCTTCACAACAGATCTTTTTTCTCTTGTCAGCTGGTATAAAAATAATATCACAACAAGGTAAGTGAGGAATACTCATTGAATATGTGTGGCAAAATGTGCTAATAATTTGTCTTTGGTGTCTTTGTTTTTAGCTTGTCCACAATGTACATTAATGTATTTTGAAAGTTTAAAAATATGACCATAATGTAATCTTATGTTTATTTTTTTTTTTGCCTCTAAAGCTCATGGTGACTTGTAAAGGAGTCAGCATAAAAAAATCTTTTGAAAGATTCAAAATTACTAATATGGAAGAAGATCACTTTGCTCACTGCTGGAAAGCAGCTTTTTTCCAAAGTATTTTTCTGTGCAAAGTGTGTACACTTCAGGAAAAAATGAGGTATTCAACTTTTGAGTAATACTCATAGTTTAGTTCACCTACTATTTCTTTATCTCATTCACCAACATTACACATAATTTTTAAGACTGAAAATTTCTTTCAATATTTACTCTGCTTCAGCTGAAGGCCTGTCACTGGAGCCTCATTGTGCCATTTGGCATAATACTGTAGAAGAACACCTACAGTCCCTCAACCTCTGGTTGCTCCTTAAAAGTCTTTTTTAATGAAGCATTGGCCTAGACAAACTCTTCTTAGTCTGTGATATTTAAAACCACAACTCCAAATGCTATGTGTGCAAATCATCACACACTGCACAGAACTCCCTTCTTTCCTTCTTCCTCTTTTGTAAAACTCCCTTATTTCCTTCCATGTGAAAGAAATCTTTGCAAAGCTATTAAGGATGATGACAGACATCCTTTCAGTATGTCTATGGTTAGGACTTCATTATGCCTCATGAGCTGCAGGATGGAAAGGTTTTGATGGGTTTAGAACATCAAAAGTCTCACCGGGAGGAACAGGTCATTTACGAAGTGCATGCGAGATTTGTGTGCGAAGGTGGGGTGTACATTTCCTCTTCAGTTTGATGTGCTTGGGTTTAGTTTTCAATGCTTCCTTATTTCTGGGTGATCCTAGGTGAGGGATGAGCATAACCCTCACCATTTCCCCCTGCTCAGACATGGGGATGCCCTGGGTTTGCCAGACCTTTCCCATGGAGGCACTGCAACAGCTCAGGCTCAGACAGGGGAGGCAACAGACACATGGACCTGAGACAGGAGCTGAAACCAGCCCAGCCCAACTCTGGCCAAGGTAAACCCAGGTCAGCCCTGAGACTGGTGCTCGGAGCTCAAGAAAGAGCCTAAAGCCTTTTACTAGAAATAGCAAAAAAGTAGAATTTACTGTGTTACAATTCTGGGCACAGGTAAAACTGTTATTTGGGGTTGGGTTCTGTTATTGTTGGTTTTGGGGGTTTTTTGTTTGTTCATTTTTTGGGTTTTTTTTCTCATCTATTTTTATAACAAATATGTGCAAAGTCACATCTTACACTCTTGCAGAAAGTCCTATAATAAAATCTTTCGTCAACATGATAGTCTGTATTTAAATATATCTTAATTATGAGTTTCCTGGAACAGATGAACACATACTATTAAGCTGTTTTTCACATGGACTTGGTTCAGTAAATTAACTGGTGGTCTGTTATCCACACTCCACTTTAGTGAAAGAACTACATTCCTCGAAATTAATTGCATCCAGGTTTGCTGAAGAGCATTAGCATCTTTTTTTTCCTAAAAGTACTAAGTGCATTGTGTACTCATACATATATATATGGTAAAAGCTTTTTTCTTACCATTTTCTTGCACATTGAATATGATGAATCTAAAAGTGTGATTTACTTTGTAGCTCAATCTCTGCTTTTACGTGAAAGTATAATATTTATTTTTAATGCTAATGCATCCTCTCTGGAAACATTACTACTCTGTAATGACATCTTTCTTTTGGTTTAAAGCTGGGCATGCTTGCATGAGCTCAGAGGTAAAAGATTCTGTTCTCTATTAAAAGAAGATAAAATCTGCAAAATGCTTTATAAAACTTTTAGATGGTACATGCATAAATTAAGCTGTAAAAGGTGTGACTTTTCTCATTGTGACCAAAAATTATTACAGGAATATGAGATCCAACTGAATGAACTCACAAACACTGAGAAAGAAAAGCTGTATGTTTATTCTGTACACTTCTGACTGCCCTTTGGACATTTGGCTTTTGTTTTTAAACACCAAGCAGTGCTAAACCGAAATTTCAAGAATGTGCTAAGTAATTGCTTGTAGTCAAAGGTGAAGGATATGCAAGTAATTTTGGGTTTCAGATTGTTTCTTTCTTTCTTTCCCTGTTGCAACTTGAAGCTCATGGCAGTTTATATTCATTTGGAAGGGAAATTGCATTGAATAGTGGTAAACTGTGATACTTCTGTAGACCATACAAAGACTATTATGTGTTTAATAGATCCTAGTTAATTTCTGTAATATACCATATTAGGATAAGACAACTTAGACTGGATAGTTGACACATCCAAAAATGAATTATAGTTGACATTTCATGTGGGCAGGCATCATGCAAGTGACAGAAAATTGAGTGAATTGGTCAGTTAGCTTAAATATCTTTCTTCACTTGCAAACTTTGTAGGTGTGTTTATTGTCGTTTGTGTGTTTATTGTTGGCCAAGATTCCTGTCATTGTAATCAACAAGAATGGATAGGAGGTAAAAGTAAGAAAAATATACAATGCTTTTCAGATTGTTCCTTTGGCTTAAGATGTAGCTCAGAATAATTGACTTTCTTGGGTACTCCAAAATACTCATCTGATCATTGGACTGCATGAAGCAACTCATCCTAATGTGGGTTAGATATACAAAATAGATAAAGTGTTAAAATTATCTGGGACAAGAATTACTGCTAGGGAATTTCTTTCTTCAAAGGCACCTGATCTAAAAAGAATATTCTGATGTTCTAGGGTGTACCGGAATAACAGGGATGTTTCAACATCTCTACCATAGAAGGACATTGCTACTGTGGATATAAACAATTCTTCAAAATTTACATTTAAAGACTGAGAATTTGTCCTTAGAATTTTTAGAATCATATATATATATAAAATACTAGTTAGTTGTGAAAATTGCTTGGCTATTGTTTGTTACGTGTATTTTATTAGTAGCTTTCTGAAAAGTAATTGAATAAGAAAGAGGTAAGAGAGAGGTAAGAGTAGCTAAAGAAAAGTAATAGGTGTATGCTAACAAACATCTAGATGCATCATTAATAAAATTGTGAGACTTAAAATTTAGAAACCAAAGCATAAGCAAATGTGCAATGAGAAACATCATTGTGTTATCCCTGGTTCCACTGTTAAAAGCCACAGTTTTGGGCCTTGTATTTTTATTAGTTACTTTTGTATGTCCTTAACAAATATATCCAACATGAAAACCTTGCCTATACATAATAGGCATAGTCTTTTTCTTTTGTGTCTTTCACATCTTTCACACTGAAGAAGAAAACAACTGTACTCATTATGAATATTCCTTACTCCTGAAAAACAGTGTTTGAGATCTACAGCACTGTTTACTCCTCTTGTTCTACAGGAATACATAAAAAATAATTGTGTGACTTACTGTACGTATCAGCGCAAATGAGCATAATGCAGTGACTCTCCACAATGCACTTCTTGCTTTACAAACTCTGTGAAGTCATGGGTAAATTTTCACGTGATGAATAAAGATGCTGAGGAGATTCTAAAGAATGAAAATTGAAACTGTCAGGAGTGTTATCACTAGGAAAAAAAAAACGAAAACAGCCAACCAACCAACCGACCAAGAAACCCTGAAAACAACAAAACAAAACCACTTTAAAATCATATCCCACCGATTTTTCTTCATATCAAACTACCAGGGTTAGTAGGATGGTATATATATATATATATATATATACACGCATATATATATGCAAGCAAAAGCAGTGGTATGACATGTAGAAAGTACTTTGCCTTCTGTCTTCTAGAAATCAGAAAATAAGTTTGTTTCTGCTCCCTTTTCATCCAAGTATTTAACACTGCTTCATTTTAGAATTCTGTAGGATTAGTGACTTCAAAGAAATTGATATATAAGTTTCTAGCTAAGCATGTGCTTGGATGTTTGGTTTGATTAGAGACAAAAATTCTAGCAATTTACCAGATGAAAATTTTGAAAAATGAGATATTAACACACAATGTTTATGGGAAAAGTAAATGAAAGCAAAAAATATCTTTATAATTGTGTGCGTGTGCTTTCTTTGCCAAGCAATTTTTCTGTCTGTTCTGTATGAAGTGTCACTTACTTAGGTGTTAAAACATAGTGTGTACTGACTACAGTCTTCTGAAGATGAGCAGTAAGAAGGAAAATTAGTGTAGGATGAAAGTATGATAAAATTTCCATAGTGAAAGTGAATAAAGACAAGTTATAGGCAATAGCAAAAGAGCACTAATAACCAGCACTGGGAAATGAGGCATTCTATATTAATAACGTAATTTTCTTTTTACTTTGAAATATTTTTTTCTTAGTATTAGTAACAATAATGATTCTCTTCATTGCGTGCGAATGAACACAGAACTTTTACAAGGATAGTCACATGGTTTTGTGAAGATGTCCTGCTGTTTCACTGCTCCACTATTGAACTCTCTGGACCTTTTTTTAAGTTGCAGCTGAGGGAAGATGTAGGATTACATTAAGGATGTATGCTCAACTAGAGAAAATAAGTCCTTATGTCACTTACATATTTTTGTGGATTCAAAATAAAATAAAAAGGGAAAAAAATAAAATACATATTTCATGATTTTTTTTTACTTTTTTCCTCTCTGCTTTTTTGTGAATAAACTCTGTTATTCATATTTTCATTCTGGAAGTGTTTGCTTTTAAACCAGTTACAACAAAGAAAGTTTCATGAGACTGTAGCTATCTCAGAATAAGTAGATGATTTAAAGGAGTTAGCATTTGGTTTTGGAACAGTTGTAGATCACAAAGGATGCTGCATTGTTCTCATAAATTTGTATTTCCTAACTGTCAGAGGGACTAGCTATATGAATTTGCTGGTCAAATTTGGAATTATTAAAATAAATTGGTTTCAAAAGTCTGTATAGGTAGTTAAATGGCATCTTCCTAACCAGGTAGATGTGAAAAATTCATATTCTGAGAAAAAAACCCTGAACAACCAGTCATGAGAGCTGCAGAGCTTTAGTTCCATCCTCAAGGCCTCTCATACTCTGTCTGAGGTGTGTAAATAACAAACACCTTTTTTCTTTTTTTTCTCCCCTCTTAGATTCTGTATCTGGTTATACTGCTTGTAAGAAAAGGTATAGTTTTTCACATTGCTTGGGTGCTACACACTGTACTGAACAGCTGAACAGTTCAGATGACTTCCAGCTAAGCCTCGAGATCTTAGTGTTCACAAGCCCAAGTGAAAGTGAATAAAGATCTCCAAATTTGACCGGTGATAAAGAAGTGCTAAGTAGTTAATTATCAAGAGAATTAATATTTTTATGCCCCAAACTATCTAGTCTCATTTTAGAATGCTTCTCAGGCTGAATATGTGCAAGTGATGTGGCACAAAACCTCCTTCCCTTCTAATATTATACCCAGGTAACAGTTCTTATAAGTGCCATGTTCAGAATGACAGGAAAAAGTATTTTCTCTCCAGAGTTTTCACTTAGTTTATTATGTTGTTCTCTATGTCCAGTTTCATGAAATACATCATCTTAATACAATCATCTTAAGGTACTCATACAAATTTAGTATCAAGCTAGAGCTACACTAGGCAAAACCAGATGCCATACTTGCTGTTAAGATGGAACTTTTATCAGGGATTTCTTGTAGGAGTGTGTTTTGTGATTGCATTCCCAGTCCTTCATTATACTGAGATTAATGAATTTGCAGTACTGTAAATTTTGATAGAACAACAGCTTCCCTAGAATAAAAGTAATAAAGCACATCCCTGGCTTCCATTCCAGGTACTTTTCCATTATTAGATAGCAGAGTGGATGTGCTTCCTCAGAATCATGAGAGATAGTTCTATCTAAAGTCAAAAAACTGGAGTGCCTCAGAAAATGCTAATGCACTTCAGAGATTATTCTTTCTTGGCTATGGTCTGTGAGCGTGGTGACAGCTATAGTGCTGATGCTTCCCATTCTCAAATGTCTGTCAAACCCAATTAAAAACTGCATTCTGGTAATCCTTGTCCTTTTCAGTGGCAGCTTGTTATGGAGATATTTAACATACTTTCTACCTGCTCCAAATAATCCTTCTGTGTTTACATTCTGTTCCTCTTCCCATATGTAGACATGGGTATACATGAACACATTTTCTTGATAAAAGCAGACTACCTGCTTGCTCTGCCATGTGTGCCAATATTTCACTATGCTTATTTTTTAATGTAATGTTAAAAAAAAAAAAACTTGTGACTTGCTGTCCTCCCTTGAAAGATTACCTGCCTTTAAAATGCTTTCTGGCAATGAATTCATTTGTATGAGGTTTCTTAAAATAAGACATCTAATTTACGAGTCTATGTTATGATGTTATTTTCCAAATGTTATGATGTTCTTTTCAGAGTTTTCCAATTTCAGAAATTGGCTCCTCTACAGGGTAGTTTGGAACACCACAGACAAACTCCTTCTCTGTATTGCCTTCTGGAGGAGACTGCAAAAGGAGAGTAGGTATCTTGGTCAATCATACTGAGCCTCATATTAGTCACATTTTTCAATGGGATCATTATCTTAATTTTGCTGGAATCAGTAGAATTTGGTAATTTCAAACTACATTGAAAAATTAAAACCTCATTAAGGAAATCTATTGAGTTCCTTATATTTCAGTGGAATGTAAATTCCTCGGTGAAAACCATAATTTATTTTAATAAGACCTGCGAAACATAAGATCCTGAGAAAAGATTGTGACACCATTGTCACAGTCAGTTCCAGATTATGACCATGAAGAATGCTTCTAAGTTCTTTGGCTTCTAGTACAAATCTACAAATCAAAGTGTAGAATTACTTCTAAAATTAATAAATATTGCTTATACAGAGCAATATAAATATTGCTTATACCCAATACCTCTAATTTGGCTTTTTTATTATTGCTTTTGGGGAAGTTCTTGGAAAGCTAATACATCGAGAGATAGAAAATACAAAGAAATTACTTTTATCTAAGGAGGTTAGTCTGCCTTGAATAATTCAAAGCTGTGAAAGTAGGTGGTGGAAATGAAATGTATGCATATACACATGAATTTGAAGTCTTTACTTGCAGAATGAGATGCAACGAGGCAGCTGAAGGAGTGTTTGAATGAGTAATGGCAGTTAGGAGTGTCTGAATTTTGCTATTAATTTAACACTAATGTTTATGGTGTGAAATGTTTCTACAGAGACATTTCATATCTCTAGTCCTTTGCCTTGAAACTCAGCATATCAGTATAAAACTCTTAATATACCGAGTTATGGTATTGCATAATTGTAGATAGGATAACCAAGTTAAGTTTCAGAAAAAATGAGAATTCAGAGTGAAAAATGTAGGAATGTGGAACTAGATTCTCTCTGTTAATATGGCCTGCCTACAATTCTGTATGTTTTTTGGATAACACAGAGAACGTTAACAGTGGTAACTCATAAGTATATGCATATTCCACACTTACCTTATGCCTGTTATCAACCTTCATTTTTAAGCACTCTGCAAGATTTTTCTTGAAATGTTAGAAAATGCAATTGAAATAGCTAATGGCACAGTGAGAATGTAGATTTGTTATAAACTGTTTATCACTTAGTAGCTGGTGAAGATAGCTTTTTTATTAGTCTGTTATAAAAACTTAAGAATACAGCCAAGATCTTATTAGGAAGGGAAAGAAAGAGCTCCAATTCATCCAGTACAGCTCTTCTATCCATACCAATTTTACTCACACATATAAAGTTGGCAGGTAAAATCTGGAGTTTTATTCCAAACAAACTTTGAAATACCATAATTTGCTTGCTAAAGATCACAGCTAAGGCGGGAAAGAAATTATCTGGAAAATAGAAAAAATAACTGGCAAATTGTAAAATGGTATAGTGCTCTGGGTGAAAGTCATGCCCCAGTCCGTTTGGCTGGTTTACGGGAAGGTTGGTTGATTTTTTTCTGGCCTGTGCAGAGAAGAAACAACAAAATTCTCAGGAGGTTCAAAAACAGACTTTTACTTGCAAACTTTAGAACATCATGGTAGAATAAGGCACTTGGCAAATTTTAAAACAACACTTAGACAAAATAAGCCATTTCACAGATTTTACTTAGCAAATTTATACTTTGCCAACTTTAACTTTTCCAAAGAACAAGACACTTACTAAGACGTTGACTGGAATTTTTTAGCCTTGCTTACAATATGTTTTGAGAGGAAGTTAGGAGAAGGAAGAGACAGGAAAAGGGGACAGAAAGGTAGTCACCACCCATGATCTAGCAATCGATTGTGAGAGATCGATTTGCAGAGATTTGACTGTTGCAATTTTAATGTCTGTTTGTCAAAGTGATGGTTCCAATCTTGATCCATTGAGGTGGAAAAAACCCACGAAACACAGAGTTCAATGAGTTAGCATACGCTCCTGTTATGTGGGAACGTCCAGGTGCCTTCCCTGGGACAGAGAGTTTTACAGTTATAGCACTCTGTATCACTCACTCTGGGGCACTTCAGGGGTCTTTGATGGTTTATCACACCTTCTAAGACATGATGGTCTGTCTCTTTGGTCAGCACAATTGAGACAATTATACCCCATTGAAAGGGCTGAATACCTTCAGGTGAATGTCTCAATATCTCCCTCAGAGAGGAGTTTTCACACTTGAACCAGTTGCGAAAGGGCAGAAATTGGCATGAAAAAGAGCATTATCCCATATTGAAGGAGCTGTTTCTTACTGGTCTCATCCCTCCTCTGGGCCAAACCCCAGCATTTAGCCTCTGTTGGTGGGTGTGCACTCCCTCTGCACCTGGGCTGTGACCCTGAACTCCATCAGTTCCGCTGCTTTGCCAAATGGCCAACTCTTGACCATCAACATTTTAGTCTCCCACAGTGATAAGAGAAACAAATGAATTGTCAACTGGCTGAGGCACGTTTGGCATGTACAACGAAGAGAAAATTTAGGTTTTAATATGCCTCAAAATTAATTTAGGATTTTAATTCTATGCATACAATATTATTTCCTAGATATACCATGATTTGAAATTAAATGAAACTGTATTTCTCAGGAAACCTGGATTCCATAAAGACTAACCACTCCACAAAGAAGTCAAACCAATTCTGAACAGCTGAGTAAAACATTGCTGGGCCTTCTGGCTTAAAGTAAAAGAAAAGACAAACCCAACATCCCAAACCTGAACCTCTTTTTATTGATATGGCGTCTGCTCTTTTTGCTCCTTTGGGAATGACTGCTCATAAGAACCTCACAAAGCAGCAGAAGCTATTTCTATTTGTATTCATCAGTAAACTTTAAACTACATATGAGATTTATCTGTTAATGTTCTTGTGTTACAGCACAAAAGAAAAAAAAGTATACATTTGGAAACATGAATTTCCATATGTTTTGAGTTGCTGGAAGAGATGGCTCTTAAAACTAAATGGCGCTAAATTTACATAACTTTATTAAGCTGTTGACATAAGAAAAAACTTGTTGAGAAAAAAATGGATGCCAGTTTCTAAGAGGCTTTCTGGACTAAATGAAATTCATTGGATGTCATAGACAGTTGTCCGGACTCTCTTTTGAGATCAGGATCTGATTCCCATCATCCCTGAGAGGGTATTTAAGTTACATCTGAGAAATGCTCCTGTAAGAAGCCTTTTGATCTCCACTGTTAAGCAGATACAGAAGTCTAAGGTGAATGAGAGGAATTCCATCAAATTTATCACTAACATCAAAAGTCTATCACAGTGCAGCTTATTTCATATACGTATGATTTGATTTGATTACATGCCAAGATGTGTGAAAGAATTACTTTCTATGGGGAAAGGTGGGAATTATTTTTAAATTTAAGATTGAAAATAGTTCTAATCTTTAAGGATTTTTTTTCTACGTTGTCAAGAAATTGATGTTATCATAAACTGTGGCCCCAGAAACTTGGTCATTAAAAATTGTCACCACTAACCATTCCCATGGCTATGGAATTTTCAGTATTGTTCCCTGTGCACAGATTGGATATTGCTGGAAATAGTATGAAAAATTCCTGTGTGAATGTCTAATTTGCAGGCAACACTTACTGCACTCTCACAGCTTCACATTCACATGTGACAAAATATGAGATTAAATTTACTTTTTTTTACAAGAGCAAACTCAAACAATGAGAATCTATTTGGTCTGGCTGAGCAGGAGTTCATTTTCCCACAGCAGCCCTCACAGTGCTGTGCTCTGCCCTGGTGGCTGGAAATGAGTTGATCACCCTGCAGTGTTTGGGCTGCTGCTGGGCAGGGCTGGCACAGCAGCATCTCCCCTTCCCCTTCCTTCCCGTCTGAGGGGTGGCGGTGGACAATATCCTGGGACACAACCAGGCCAGCTGACCCAAATTAACCTAAGGGCTATTCCATACCATATGATGTCAGCTCAGGTATAAAAGCTAAAGGAGGAAGGATGGATAGGGCATGATTGTTATTTTATAATGTTTTCCTTCTGGAGCAACTGCTTCATGTGCTGAAGCCCTGCTTCCCAGGAAGTGGAAAAACTTCATTCACTGATGGGAAGTAGAGTTTAAACTTTTTTTCTCTTTCTTTATGCATGTACAAGCTTTTGTGGGGTTTTTGCTTCTTATTTATTTTTTGGTGTTTTGCTTATGTCAACCTACAAGTTATTTTCTCTCCTCTCCCCTGCCAGGAAGGGGAGTGATAGAGTGTCTTGGTAGGTACCTGCATCCAGCCAGGGTCAACCCAGTACAGAGAGCAAATATAAAACCTTGGTAATCAAGGTTTAGCAGAAATTATGGGTGAGAAGATTAAAGAAGCAGATTAACCACTTTTACAACAATCCTTTTCTTTTTTTTTTAAGGGATATTACAGTAAAGAGAGAATTAAAATTAAGAAGTAAATGGCAATCTGAACATAGGAGGAAAGGAGAAAATAATATGAGGTTATTATTTGCTGCGGTGTCAGTGTCTCTTTCCCTGGGCCAGCCCTGGCATCATGGCAAGAAGGGGCACGGCTTGGTAGCTGAATGAACCTTGCCCATCCCATGGGTTCTGGTTTGCCCAGAACCAGGAGTGAAGCAACAGCAGTAGGAAAGAAGGAGAGAGTCTGCTCAGGGTTCAACCACTGACTTTATTCATCCCACAGTGGGGATAACCTCAGCTCTGGGTGTCTGCCTGAGCAGAGACCCCTCCACAGAAGGAGCCCTTAGTAAAAAGAGAAGGAGCACCCAAATGCAACATCTTTTATTGGGGGGAGGAACCCAGGGATGGGTTTAACTGAGGACAAATCAGGGATTATGTGGCTATGGCTCTGCAAGAAATGACACATATTACAACAAATCAATAACTCAGGTGGGGAGACAGCCAGAGTCTTGTCCAATCACTCGACGCCCTCCCTGGAACTTTCTAGACTTTTGGGAGAGGCCTCAAAGTGATAGACAAGACCCAGGGGCTGTATAACTTATGATTGACACCTAACTAAGGTTGGGGTAAAACCAAGAAGGGTTAAACATGGGTAACATGGGACAAACCATTACAATTTATAAAAAAAAAATATAAAACAAGGAACAAATACATACATAAAACTGATAAAACCAAAAACACACCACTACAATTATTCTTTGCTTATTTTCAGCAGAAAAGGTCAATATAACTAATGATCTCTTCACAACTAGAAAGATATTTTCAGTTTACATTAATAAATTTTAAAAGTATGAGTGTGAATTCATAAACTCTTTTAAGAGCCCTAACTTTCCCAGTCACAAGGCCTGACAAAGACTGACTTATAAAGAGGACATTGTTATAAAGTGAGATAACACCATCATAAATATCGAGAAAAAAGTTGCAGATTACATGACATGTAACTGGACCTGACTCTCAGGTTAAATTAAGGATTATCAAGTATTCTGTTATGGATTAGTATCTAGACCTCAGGAAAACACTTGCCAAATGTATTTGAGAACATCTTCATTCAATTATACTTACAGGTTGGCTTTTAAAAAAGATCAGCATTGAAAGTGGGTCTCAGGAAGTCCTCTAGCTCTTCTATTTTGTTATTTCTCACACGATTTTTATGACAACGTTTACAGCAAATACGTCACATGAGAAACCTTTATGAAATGTTCTGGCACTGAGTACATTTGGAGACAAGAGTGTTTAGGGCCTCTGAGAAAAATCTTACTGCTTGGAAATAAACCCTTTGGCACAAGAATAGAGCTCTTGCCCAGGCTAACAGCACTCCGGGGGTCACTTCTACTCCTTTACATTCTATACTTAAAATCTCCCTGGAGAAATTACACAAATTAAATTCTGTGGGGCAATACTTTTAATTTTTCAAAAAGTAGCAATAAAAGCCTCTCTGGACCTTTTGACTTTAGGGGTAAAAATCTCAAGTAAGCTTTGTTACCAAGTAAACTGCAGTAAGACTAGATATTGATACTTCTGCTTACAGGTCAGCATAGAGTTTGTGCAGATTTTGGCGCTGTTGCATATGATGCCTTGCTGCCACATTGCATCTTGAATTTGTCATTATTTTTATTTGTCATTATATTTTAATAACAAAAGAGAATTCAGAAGTTTGGAAATAAGTAAAGCAAGACATTATATTAAATCGATTAGTTTAGGAGTGTAGATCACTTTGTTTTATTTCTTTCATTTTTTTCTGGAAAGCAGCTCTGAAGAGAAAAACCTGGGGGCCTTGGTGGATAACAAGTTGTCCATGAGCCAGCAGTGTGCCCTGATGTCCAAGAAAGCAGTTGGGATGCATTAGGAAGAGCACTGCCAGCAGGTCAAGGGATGAGATCCTGCCTTTCTACTCAGCATTAGTGAAGTTACACCTGGAGTGCTGTGCCCAGTTCTGGGCTCCTCAGGACAGGAGAGACATGGAGATCCAGGAGCAGGTCCAGGGGAAAACAACAAAGACTAGGGGAATGGAATATCTCTCTTATGAGGAAAGGCTGAGAGAGTACGGACTGCTCAGCCTTGAGAAGAGATCACTGAGACAGGAATTCACCAATGTCAATATTTGAAGGAAGGGTGTCAAGAGCATGGAGCCAGACTCTACTTATTTGTGCCAAAGACAGGAGACCATGGGCAGAAACTGAAATACAAGAAGTTCCAACTTAACATGAGGAAGAATTTTAATATGCGGTTGACTGAGCACCAGAACAGATTGCCCAGAGAAGTTGTGGCGTCTTCCTCACTAGAGATATTCAAAAGCTGCCTGGACACAAACCTGAGTAAAAAGCTCTAGGATGACTACTTAAGCAGGGAGGTTGGACTGTATGACCTTTGGTGGCCCCTTCCAACCTTACCGATTCTGTGATTTTCATGTTCTTAAAAATGATGCATAGATAACCCATGAAGAATCATAGAATAAAACAGTCACACTCTATTTTGTCAGTTCTCTTGCTTTTAACCAAATTGGTAATAGTTTCTCATAGCTCTGTGATTTTTATGAAGTATTTTTGAGATAGAGAACTTGAAGGCATATTTGAAATAACTTTTCTCTAGTTTGTTGAAAACTGCAGATATTTCCAGAAAAATTCTTTGGGTTGTTCTGGACAAGCAGTGGGTCATACATAGGTAGAATTCTGAGCTGCAGCAGTTCACAGAAATAAAAGAAATATCTGAAAGATAAGACCACTACTTTCTGTGTTCCTACTGGGCTTTTCATACTGTGTATTAAAGAGCCTTTGGGGCTTTGAATATTTAGAAGGATTTGAAGGATTCTTGGGTCTGGAACTTCATGCACTTTTGTGTATTTCTTCCTCAATAATCTACAACTTTTGAATTTTTTTGCAATAGGGTTGAAGAAGTAAATCTGTTAGTATCCAAATAAATATAGGCAAGAATATAATTTTCAATAATAGGTACAGAAACAAGCAAATACTTTAGCAATGGAAAAAGAGTTAATGTGATTATTAAAAAAAAGAGAGTAATTTAGGTTTTCTTCTTTTGAATTTTCTTTGGCTTGATTGGGCAGTTTCTTTCACTCACTTTTCTTGTTTGTTTACTTTGTTTTATTGTTTGATTTCTATCATGTTTTCAGGTAATTTAGAAGAATTCTTATTCTGTCTTGATTTTTTTTTAATCTTCTTCATTCACTACCCAATCTATAAAAAGAGAGAAAATAGAACTGAGGAAAAGCACAGTCACTGCTGATGCATGGTCTTGTCTCCCATGTCTGTCCTGATTTACTACTGCCTTCAATGAAAGGTGGGAACACACAGTAAGTCCAAAGAGAGTTTCAATAGGAAAGTAATTATCCATCTATTTTTAAAAATGAACCAAGTCCAGCTATCCTACTGGCTTCATAATATTGTACTATGTTTTATGAGGCAGAAAGTGGTGCTGCTATTGGCAAGGTTTACCTAAAGCTGAATTATTAGAATAAACAGAGAAATATATTCTTTTCTTTTAAGATAATTGGCTAAAGAAGAGAAACATGTTTTATTTTTTAGGCTAAATTTAGTGCAGGATTT
This sequence comes from Trochalopteron elliotii, assembly GCA_024734555.1. Lineage (NCBI taxonomy): Eukaryota > Metazoa > Chordata > Aves > Passeriformes > Leiothrichidae > Trochalopteron > Trochalopteron elliotii. Next base: position 5,930,741 of record JANPWX010000078.1, on the reverse strand, counting down.
GGTATATAATTTTGCTTGATTTAGTTCTTCTTTTAGAGTCTGTGAAATGTAAATGTAAATGCAATAGAATCTAAATCTAAAACTGTCTATGAATATGAAAGTTCCAGTGGATTCTGTGAGAAAGTTATGCAAGGAAAGATTTTTATACTGATTGAATGTGTCTGATTCTGAAAACTATGCATCCTTTTCTCTTTAACACTCCAGTATTAAGCTCTTTGTAATATCTGTTAAAGGTTTTTCCTTAGTAATCAATGGGCTTTTTTTTATTTTTAATTAACTTGACATGATATCTGTTCTAAAAGCTTTATCCTCTCATCCTTTTATGTTGATGCTGTAGCAGATTCCTCATTAAAAGCTAATAATGTTTTACAGCTTCTTTGCTTTCCTCTGTTTTGCCATGGAAGCCCTTTCCATTTTGGTGTTGCTCAGGTTTATATCACATATTATCATCTTCATTGTTATTAATAAACCCAACCTCCTGACAGCAGGGGTTAAATGACTCTGCTGATAACTGTGTTGAATACAAAGTGAAGCTGAGAATTGGCATTAGAAAGTTGTTCTGAAATACCACCAGCATATTCTCTGTTAAAATATTTCGATAGAAGAAATAAATAATTTCATAATAATTTCATCAGCAATACTGTATGTATATGTGCCCCAGCTAATCTTATTCTAGGTCACTGGCTTTTCAAATATAAAAGCATAAATAGCCTTTTGTGTTGTCTGTAGTTTTGCATCGAACTTTACTGATCTGATATGGAGAAAGTGAGTAGGAAAATCATGTGCATTTTCATTTAAGGAAAGTGGTCCAAACATCTTTAAGGATGTTCATGCCTTCAGCATCTTTATAACCTACACTATTGCTTCACTTTGCATGAGTCAATTAGTCAGTCTAAATAAAATCTGCTTAGCATTCATGTTGTACTTGTTTTATTTTATATTCATAAGACACAAATATGAATGAATCATTTAAATTCAGGTCTAATCCATTCATTAGATATGTTTTGTATTGTCTCATTTCCTTTTTTATAACCCTGGATTTTCATTTGATCTGTTTAAGCATTTTAAGGTAAGTATCTATTTTAAAAAATGAAAAATCCCACATTTCAACTCCATTTTATCATATTCTGCTTTCTGCTTTGAGTTAATTTCTGTATCATTAATGATACGTTCTTTTCTCATGTATTATCTTTCCCTTGTGTATCATCTAGGGATAATCTTGTCTCCAGCTTACTGAAAAAGCTTTTAGGGAATTTCTATGTAGTTTCATATAAATGACATATATAAAGTTTGCACAACTGATGTCAGCTAAATATCTCTATTTAGGCTGAGGAAATAAGTAGTTGCATAAGGGAAAAACATTTCAATTTGTCTACACCACATTTCAATTTAATTCAAAATCAGCATCTGAAACAGAGTTGAACCCTTTGTTCACAATTCACAATTGTACATAGCAAAAAACCACAGAAAATCTTCCCTATAAAACCAGAGAATAATAGAAAATTTGTGATATCTCATAAGTATGGTCACACTTTATTATGTACTGGTTTTAAAACTGTTTTAGGCTGTGAGTTTTCTAAATTATTTGTATATGAATATAGATGAAACTGAATTTAAGTGCCAGCTGAACTGGGATTACATTATGTCATAATTTAAATTTACTGCAAGTACACATCATACAAATTTTCCATGAGAAAGTGTTTCAGATGAAAAAAAATTAAAAATATTTGAAGACTACATTGTGTTAAAAAAAAAAGTAAAAATATTACTCTGGGTAAGAGACTGAATTAAAAAAAAAAAATTTAATCTGTCACATATAATACAGGACTATATGTCTAATATCCTATCTAATAAAGAATTTAATTTTCAAAAAAGTACTGCTAAACTTAATCACATTTTAGAAAATGTTTCTGTTACTACTGTATTTTAGAAGACACCAAAAAAAAAATTTTTCCTCTAATACCCCCGATGAACAATCCTATAAATTAATTACAATCACCAAATATATAGATCTTATCTAGTAGTCCGTCTGAGAGACACTACAGTGCTGCCTAAAGTGTATTGGATTTTGTGTCAAACACATGATCCACTAAACTGGGGTCGCTTTTCTTGTAAAGAAATACTGTTAAAAAAATGTTCTGATTTTTTAGAGCATTTTCTGCCTTTATCTTTTCTGAAATAATTTAGGCTTCTTCCTGTGCATCCCTGGATATGTTCTCCGTGCCTTGTCAGTAGACTGTGGTCCTTCATGGAAGCTACTGCCCAAGTCAGGCATAGTGTGGGTGGATGAAGGGAGGGATTCCAGGAACTTTCTTGCCTCACACCTCTCCCACTCATACACCTTGCCTCAAAGTACAGCCAAGCACACCGTAAATACACTTATTTCTTCCCAGCCTGACCCTGTGGTTGCATTCAATTCCTGCCTATCTCTGGCCCTAGATGCTCCTCTTCAATCAAGGCATCCTTCACCTTTTTCTGTGTTTGTGAAACTCATTGGCATGCCTGTACCAGGGATGACAGAACACAGATGGGAACATCCTGTGGCTGGATTATACATGGGCTTTGAAGGAGCTGGGAATTTAGGGCATTAGGCTTTGAAGGCATCTGTGCCAAGTCTGGAAGGAGGAACTGTGGTCCCTTGTTATGAAGGCCAGTGGTGGATGTACAACACACACATCATGTGGGTATTTTGATCCTACCCATAATTGCCTACCTGTATTTACAAATATACAGATATATATGCATTATATATGAATTTAATGTTCCTTCTTTGCTGTTGTCTACTTTGGTTCACTCTGCTTTTTGCTTGACAATCGCTGTAGCACATTCTGCTTTCAGTCGTACTTGAACTACTTTTCATTTGTAAGCACACTTTGTCCTCCTAAATCCTTTCTTCTTTAGAGTCCACGCCTTAAACCATCCTTCCTGCTTTCAGATTTAAAGCCTGCATCAGCTTTCGCTTGAAACGTTATGCAGATATTTGTCTCCTCTTACATTACAAGTGAATTTTGTTGTAGAGTTGCTGAGTTAATATATGTAAAGCACTTCTGTGCTCTGTTCAATTTGCTTGAATCCTAAATGGATACGGCATGCTGGTTTCAAAGATAGCGTGCATAGGAAACCTGGTATTAACCTCCAGCCATCTTGCATTCTACAACCTAAAAGACACAGACACTAAGGCACTATGCATAATGAATGTGAAGGAGTGATCTACATGGCTGATAGCTTTAGAGGAGTTATACCTGAGACATGTGTGATGAAATATTTTAAATTTCTCCCAATTCACCTTTTAAAAGAAACAGACTTGTTCCCTGTATAGTAATTTTTTTTTTGTACTTCCTCTTGATATTTTCTTTTAAATACTTGTGTCTGTCCACTCTGTCAGTGATTTTGTGTTATGCAAAGAAGTACACATATAACTCACACTGCATTGAAACTCTCGTTTGGGATTTGAAGTGAATTGTGAGATATACATAAACCTTCTGGGGCACTGCAATGTTTAAGGCATGGGTAATATTTATTTAAAATTTGAGTGAGGTGCTTCACTAGCACTTCGCATCCTAGCTGAACCTTCAGGATAAAATTAAGTATTTAAGCTTACTATATTGTTTATGAGGAGAAGAAGAACTTCAGAATGGGATCAGGTTTTCCTGTTGCTATTTTTTTTAATAGTACTCAGGGGAAGAAGTCTAGTTTAGATGCATTTTAGGTACAAATCTATAAAGAGTTTGTTCAGCTCATTATACATATTCAATGAAAATCTATAATACTTATCATACTCCAGTGGTCTGGCTAAGTACTAGTAAGAAAGGGTCATTATGTATTTTATTAGCAGAACTGTTTTGCAAGAAGAATTAAGGAAGTCTCACATCAAAATACCTAATAATCCAGTGTTTGAACACTTCTTAAGGCTGTCAGCCACTCAGCCCATGTCTCTGCATCATTCTCATGACTTGCTTTCTCCTCCATGACATACTTCCTCCCACATAACAGTGTAATCAAGGGCACCTTCAGCAAGGTTGCTGATAACATCAAGGTATGTGGAACATTTGATGGGCTAGAGGGGAGGGATGGTATCCAGAGGGACTGTGATAGGCTTGGAATTTGTGCCTGTGCAAACCTCATGAAGTTCAACAAGGCCAAGTGCAAGGTCCTGCATGTAGGCCAGAGCAGTCCCAAGCACAAATACAGCCTGGACAGAGAATGCATCAAGGGCAGCCCTGAGGAAAAGGATTTAGGGGTGTTGATGAGCAGCTTAACATGACCCAGAAATCTGTACTTGCAGCTCAGAAAGCCAACTATGTTCTGGGCTGCACCAAAAGAAATGTGGCCAGCAGGTCGAGGGAGGTGATTCTTCCCCTCTACTTCACTCATGCAAGACCCTGTCTGGAGTACTGCATCCAGGTCTGGGAACCCTGATATAAGAAGGACAGGGACCTGTTGGAGTGAGCCCAAAGGAGGTCCAGGAAGACAGTCAGAGGGATGGAGTACCACTCCTATGAGAGGGTGAGAGAATAGGGGTTGTTTAGACTGAAAAAGGGAAGGCTCTCCAGGGAGATCATACAGCAGCCTTCCAGGGAGCCTACAAGAAAACTAAAGAGGGACTGTTTACAAGGGTATATAGTCTGAGGATAAGGGAAATGACTTTAAACTGACAGAGAGTAGGTTTAGACAAGATATTAAGAAGAAACTTTACTATGAGAGTGGCGAGTTACTGTAACAGGTTGCCAAGATAATCATAGAACTGTTATTGATGGAAGGGACTTCTAGAAATCATTTAGTCCAACTCCGCTGCCAAGGAAAGGGACAGGTGGGTTTTGATCAGTTGACACGTTAATGTATCCAGGTGGATTTTGAATGTCTCCAGAGAGGGAGACAGCATGACCTTCATAGGCAGCCTTTTCCAGTGCTCTGCCAAGGTTCAAGAAGTTCTTCCTCATGTTGAGGTGGAACTTCCTAACTTTTGTTTCTGTCCATTACTCCTGTCCTGTCACTGGGCATCCCTGAAAGAGTCTGGCACCAGCTTCTTGGCACCCAACTTTCAGATATTTATAGTTATGGATGTCCCTCCCACGAAGTGTTCAAAGCCAGGTTGAATGGGGCTTTGGGCCACCTGTTCTAGTGAAAGATGTCCCTTGCTGTGCCAGGGGGTTTGTGACTAAATGGTCTTTAAGCTCCCTTCCTACCCAAACCATTCAGTGATTCTGATTCTCTTCTGCTTCACAACTATACATCTATACATCTGCTCTAACAATTTAATTGTACAGTTCTCTGGTAACAACTGCTCTTCCAGTTCCCTGGGCCCATGGAGGCTGTCTTCAGAGCTGTTAAGATTTCTTAAATGTCAAGGTCACTGCTAGTTAGTTTTGGTCTTAAAAAAGAATCTCACTTGTAACATGAGGTCTGTAGAGACAGACACACAACATAGATGTCTTCTGAGTCCTGGGCAATAGCCAGTAATCCCTTTATCGTTCCAAGCTTCTTTTTGTAGTCAGTTTGAATTTCCCGGGCTTGGGAAGCCTATTGGTTGGGAATCTCTGCACAGCTTAGATCTCTGGCCAGTGGTGTGTCTGCATCCAGGGCTTAGCTGGGGAAGCTGAGGTCTTTGTTCCCCTAGTGACTTCTAGAAGAAGCCAGGTTAGCTGAATTAGGTCTGTTATGATAAGACTCATTATATCCAGCTGTAAACCAGCTGTATATTGCTACACTCACTGGCTAAGTAAAGCCACAGAACTAAGCAACAAGTATTTGGGTGAAAAGGCAATATTCAGACTAATGATCATATGTGTGATAGCTAAAGTTGTGGGATTCCTTTTACAAACTATTTGTAAGGACCTATCACTTCATAAACAGGAGAAGAGAAGAGAAACATACTATATGTTTTCTTATGCATATTACCATTCCTTGACCTTGCTGATGCTAATAGAAAGGGGCAAGCTGGTTACAAAATAGGTTATCTCCCTCATCTTTGGTCCACAGAGAATTATTTCCAATAAAGGAAGAGCCCTTTGTATTTGTAGATTTTGACATTTCTGTCATTCCTGTTTGCAACATGTCAAAATTTAGCCAAATATACATTTTGCATTATTGCAAGTTTTTAACATGTGACATAAAACATTTTTTGAGGGAAAAGTGTGCTTCATTATTCCTTGAGGGCTGTCCTGTTTGTGTTTTCAGAATAAGATTTAGCTCTTCTTCAAAAAATGCCAAGGAAATAAGGCAATTTAAACAAATACATTTTAATGTGCATAGTTTCTGATTTCCCAGCAGTAGCTTCCCTCTGGAATGTTCATAATTTTCATTTAATATTTGTGTCTGAATAGTGAAAAAATAATTTCCCTTCCTTTCCCTTTTCCTTGTCTTGTCTCCTGTTGTTTCTTCTGTCTTTGAACCTAATGAAACATAATTTTCTGGTTTCAGTGGGATCAAAAATTTTTCTCAACATTTGAATAAAATATTGAATGAAATATACAAAATAATGAAATACACAAAACATTTACAGTGATGGAAGGAAATCAACTTAGTGCTCCATATATACCTATATTTCTGTGAATGGTTGCTCTATCCATTTCAGAAATAATAAAGATTAATTTTAGTCCCAAGAGGACAGACAAAAAGTCAGAGATGCCACACCAGAAAGGATATCATGGAGGTTGTCTTTGTCTGATCTGTGGTGGCAGGAAAAAGTTTGTAAGGTTACAGCATCCTTAATCCCAATATCCAGAAACAAGACCTGCTTCCTAAGCAGAAGTGTGAAAACCTCAGTCATCTATTTGCCAGTGGGTTGGAGAGCATTCTATTTTTTTCCAAAGAAAAACCCTAAGTATTAAAAATGTATATTTATGAGACTCCATTTATACAAAAGTAGGAAAACTTTTGTTTCTTTGTTTGTTTGTTTTGACTATTGCCTTGTTCTTTGTTCTGTGCAAGCTGCCTGCTTTCCACTTAAGCATGTATTTTAAGATAAAGAACCGTTTGTCCATGAATGACACCATCTTTGGAATAAGTTGAACTAACAGGTAGAATTTGAGGAATGCTGTTAAATGTAAAAGCTCTATCAAGCCTGCAAGTTTCTTCCCTGGAATAGGATAAAAATTGGCAGCATTCACATCATTCTGGAGAATCACTGGCAAAATATCACCCCAGCCCAAGAATGTTGCATAACCCTCTTCAGAATAAACTTTTTTTTCCAAAATTTTTGGCTGACTTGTGATGATTTCTGTTCTAAAGATATGCAAATCTTTTACATAGTCATGAAACAGAGGAAGGATCCTTCCATCCATTAGATTTCAGACGGCAGTTGAGATCTGCTTCAGCTCCATCTTTATGCAACAAAAGTTTTCCCCTCTTGTTGATCCATGAAGCAAAGTTTACATTTCATAAAGGGAACAGCTCACAGGCTACCCACAATAAACAGACCTGTTAAGTGCAGAAGTCAGGGTTTTGGTTTTTTTTCTTTTCTAGGAGCTTTAAATCTGGGTGACTTTTTAAAAGTAAATGTGTAGAGACTAGTGCAGTGAAAACAAGATAATTTTTAATATTGGAACAAAAGAGTGAGGGTGGAGTGAGCTGGCTTATCAGTCAAGGAGCTTTTCACATGCTGAGGAATTAAAAACACATTTTGTATCTTTAAAAATGAGTCAAGCTATTCTGTCAAGTTGCAGAAAAGAATAAGATGACTCAGATAAAAATGAATTTTAAAGTGAGCCAGATGCTGCAATGTAGATGATTCAGAATATAGTACTTCCTCAGACATGTCTTCCAGTAGCAAAATGTTATTAAATATTTTAATACATATGGTTAAGTTTATTAAGAGTGGCTTTGAGTCCCTGTCAACCATGTCTTACAAAAGAAATGCAAAGGCTATCAAAATACTCTCACATGTTAATAACAATACACATTCTAAATATGTTAATACAATATAATTTCATGCAACTAGATTTAATTTTAATGGTTAAAAATGACCCTTGAATCAAACCTGTAAATCAGAGAAGTTTTCAGAAAACAAAAACCTATTTGCATAATGAAATAGGAATAGTATTCCTCTTCAGTTGAGTATTTTCCTAATTAATTGTGTCTTGTACATGTATACAAGTATGTATGTTCAAACTCAAAAACACATTTAAAATACCTTAATAAAGGAAATTAATACATTTTATAAAGTATATTATGATTCTATCCTTAAGATATAGATACTTCATCACCATTGCTTATACACATTTCCTTGGCTGTTTGGTTTTTATTTCTGCTGCCTAGTGATACCTATGGCTTTAAAGAAGTAAAAGGCTCTTGTTGTGTGGATTGTAAAAGCACCATGGGCCTTTTAGGATTACATTCTTTGAAGATAAGGCATTCTTTCTTTATTACAATATGAACTTCTGTAAGGACTAGCAAATATTCTGTCATTTACATTATATTTCCAATATTCAAACTTTCTTCTTCTTTTCTTAGATGTCTTTGAAAAGAGAAAGTAGAAAACTCAATGGTACTTTCTTTTACTTGTCTGTCTAGCAGAACACAAGTACTCCAGTGTGAAAACTTAAACTCAAATTGTCTTATCTATTTTTCGATTGACAGCCCTTGGCATTTTGTAAATGTTCTATATTTATTAAATAAGTAACAATACCATATCTATTTAAGTGCTTCATGTAATTTCTTTGGTAAAAACTTGCCATACAAAAAAACTGCATGTAGGATTTTCTGGTCCCTGTTCTAATGCAAAATCTCTTTTTGAGCAGAATACATGAAGAGACCTTATTTTTTACACTCCATTATACAACAGCCTCAGTTTCAAGGGAACATTCTGCTCTTCTGATAATAATTTCTCAAACAGCTCAGCATGTTTACATGCTTAAAGGGAAACTTCTTAAATATGCTATCTTTGGAAACACTGCATTTTGTAACTGGAAGAGTGAAAAAACTGAAGTCTGAATCTATAAAATGAAAAACAATAGATGTAAGCAATATAACATAGTGCAAGTTTTAATGTGACAAATGTCTGGACAACAATTTTGATGATCATGTTTATTCAGAGAATGAAAATGTACTGCATATTGCCTCATTTTTCCAGAAAACTTAGTCATGTATTTATCTGTAAGTTATCCCTGTGCGTTTATCAAATCCCATCTGTGTACAGAGCAAACATTTATCCTGTTGAAAGGCAGGGTTATGGTTTTATGCTGTTTGTTTTTCGAGGCATCAGGACTTGCAAAGAGCAAAACATAACTGAGATGACTGTTTCCACACTGAAGTTCTTCTGCATGGCCTCTGTTTCTCAATTCTCAGACTTTACTTCAATTCAAGTATTCGCTGCATTCCTACAGATATATTTATATTTTGGAAGTTTGACTACATGATGACAACTGGAACAGCATCAGCAGGAGAGATCTGAGAAATGTGTACATCAGCAAATGATGTGGTTGAGTTGGAATGGATTTATGCACTGGAATGTTTGGTGCTGAGAATCTCATGTCCATGTAATTTCTGAGAGCATACTTCAGGCTGACTTCAGTGCAGACTCACAGGCTGACTGATTTATAATCCAGGATTTACTGCATTTTCCAATTTAGTTTCATTTGTAAGAAATTCAGCTGATGCAGTCTAAGAATGGTCCACAGTGTGAACTGAATAGTATATAAGTGTATTTAACTTCCAGATTCACTTTTGGAGAACAATTTTTATTTGAACCAGGAAAAATTAATAACGCAGATGCAAAGAGTCCTGAATTCTGGACATGATGACATTCCTAAGTCATAGGACATGAGTTAAAGTCATTGTCCTGAATCACAGAATTAAGAGTATTTAAAATCTTATTACAACTTTTAGGTGAACTATTGTTCATTCTGAGATAGGGCTGTGTGGGACATAGCTTGTCAACAAGATAAATACCAAAATAGATATACTGGAAATAGCAATTTTATCATGCTTGTTTATGACTTGCATGGGGAAAGTTATGAGTGCCTAGGAACATTATGTTCCTTGAAAGCTTATGTCCTTGTGATTGTTATGTGGGTTTTCTTGTGGTTTTGGGGTTTTTTGTTGTTTGTTTGGTCTTTATTTGTTTGTTTATTTTTGGTTTTGAATGCATTAAAAGAAATTTCCAAATTCTACTTGACACACTGAACTTCCAATTTTTAAATCTGAGACCAAATAAAGGTGGAAAAACGGCAGCATTATTAGAATTCTCATGTGGGCAGCACCATGTTCTGTTCATCAATCTGCTGTACCCATTTTCTTAGCTCTCACTGGGAAATTAAATAATCCTGACTGACAACTGACACATTAATTGCCTTTGAGGGAGCACACCTTTAAAAAGCAGTAATTTAAAGTCTTCTGCTTTGGTGGAAGAACCAATTTGCAGCATCATCAGTCAGGGTTTTGACATGTAACTTTGCACTTGCCATTTTGTTAATAAAGAATCACACTTGAATCCTGAGAGTGTTTCCCTAAAGAGAAACTTAGATGTCTTTGTGAAATTAAGATGACTTTGATAGGGACATGTAATGAATGTTTAAATGAGTTATTAACCTTTCATGACTTCAGTGAGTGTTACTGCAAGACAATTCATCATTTTATTGTCATAAACTGCAAAAAGGTGAATATCACAGTAAGATCAATTTCTTTAAAAGTTTATTTCTAGCTAGTTTCGTGAATAACCAAACCAAGTTCTTGTGTTTTTAATGTTTAGGAAATTGAATGAAAGAAAGAATACCTTGACAATAACATTTACTATATATGAATAAATAAACAGGTAATTTAAAAAAAATCATCCAGCAATTAAATTTTCAAATACTTGGTTCAGATCAAATTTTTCCGTGAATGTTTATTAAGTCAAGAACAGTTATATCATGCTCCTTTCTATCAAAGATAGAAAACCTTCATTTTTTCTTATCCTATGCAAAATATCAATGAAATGGAAAATTTTGAGAATTTTAAAATTTTAAATGGTCAAATTCAAGCACATGTTTACATTCTGAATACAGAAAATTTTTAATGCTGTAAGGTTCTATTTTTTTTTAATGAGTTGGGTGCAATCCAAATTCACTTTTGAGGAATGGACCAGCTTGTTTGATCATTTTTGTTTTGTTTTCATAAATCTCAGTATAAGGCAGTTTTGATAAATTTTCTTTTAAACCTATTTAAAAATGGTTTGATGACCTTATGACTTGTAAAATGGAAAAAAATAAAGCAAATTCTTTTCAGGAAGTACAGTCTTCCATGAAGAAAAAAATCTATACTTAACAATTAACTTGTGCAGCTTTTAAATGTATTTACAATAAGAGTTAATAGCAAGCAAACAATTGCTTTTTGGTAGTTTATAAAGCGTGTCATGTCTTCAGGTCCTCTGTTGACATATCTGCAGTTCTGTGAAATCAGACATATTCTTTGTAAAGGCAAAATTGTATCTCACAACAGTAAGAATGCCTGTTTCTGGGACAAGCCACATACATTCTTTGTCATTCTATTGGTGGAAAAGTGTCTTAAGTCAATAGTTTCTTTTACTGACTAAAACCAATTTATATGAAGATATCCTTAAATTATAATAAATAACAAGATATAGAATTTTTTATTTGTTCATTTTCAAAAATAATATTTAAAAAGAAGTTGAGAAACTGCTAATACTTGGAGGATATAAAAGACTGTTTCATTTACAAATACGTGGTAAGTATAAAGAGAAAAAAATATTGGAAAAACAAGTGACGTGCAAAACACAATATTGAGAATGAAGACTTTAAGCAATAACACAAAGAAGCTTTTAAGACTGGAAATGCACTGTTTTGGGTAGGTGACACTTGCTCCCCAAGAGCTGTAAATTATTATACGCAGTATGAAACTAGAATTGAACAAAGATACAAGATTATTTTCCACAACAGGAGCTATATGTCCTTTTGACACAATTCTGTGACAATTACCAAAAAAATTGTGCCCTTTCCTGTAATGTGTTTGCTCTCATTATTTGTCTTTTTTGTCATCATGTCAGCAATTTCAAATTTGAAAGTTAAATCATGGCAAATTGTCACAGTGGTGGTTCATGCAGTGTTAGAAGTACATTTATGTGATTGTTTTAGTAAATGGCTCATTGAAAAAATATTTTCTGCTCAGTTGAAAGTTTTGCTGCAGGGATTAAAGCATATGAATCTGAAATCCAAATTCAAGTCATTCATGGGTAAAAATGGACCTTTCCCTGATACAGTCTTAATAAAAATACTCACTAAGGTGAATATGAACTGGAATTTTGTGTTGATTTCATTTTACCTTTGGCAATAAAATAATGCAAATTTATGCTTTTTAAATATTTAAAATTTAGCTAAACCAGAAAATTTAGTTAATTTTATGCTTATATGTTACAGAAACTATTTTCTTTAAAAATTGTAATATAATTTTCTTATGCATAATGTTCTCATATGTTATGTTCTGTTTATTCTAAGAAAAACAAAAATAAGAAAAAAAGCAATATTTTTCTGAATTTTAATATGATTATTTTTTTTTACAAAATAATTGTGAATGCATAAAAAGATGCCCTAGGAATATTGAAGACATTTTCGTTCAGAATTTGTAATGTCTGGAATTGTTTTATCCCTACTGTTTGCACTTGTAACAAAAAGTAAATTAAAAGTTTTGTAATAGATATGCACATTTGCATTTTCAAGATAGTTTTGATATTGCTATCATTTAGCTGCACCCAGAACTCAAAGGCTGTGGCAAATCATCATATGCAGAAAGCCTGTCACAACATTGTCACAAATAATCCAATTTTTTTCTCTTTTTTCCCTAGCTGTTGCAATCTGTAATTAACTTTCATGTGAAATGGAGATTCAGTCTTTTAAGATATCTTCATAGTTGATAATGTGCAAAAAGGTTAAGCCACTGCATTAGTACAAAAGAAATAATGGGTTACAAAATGTAGTGAACTCTGAACCATTAATCTTGTTTTGGCAATAGACGCAGAATCATCTCCTACCCATGGCTGTGACTTAAAAAAGGGCAACACTGTTTTGTTTGGTTTTTTTTGTAAAACCAGTATCTAGTTACCTCAACATGATATCTGAAACTGGGTAGGAACTAGTATCTCTAATGTAGAGTTTCAGAGTGAGGCTCTTAAAAATCACAATTATTTGTGCTTTTTGCCTTGATAATTGGCCAAGAGACTAATAAAACATTGATTTCTTACTCAGTCTACAGGGAGTTGTCAGAGTTAGGACACTCTGACTGCTGCCTGAGGTGAGGGGTTTGTGTGTGAGAGCTGCTGCACACCAGAAGCCCAGGAAAGGAGGGAGCAGTGTGCATGTGTGTTTATGTATACACAAGAGTTGCAGTTCCAGAGCCATCACTTTCTTCAAGCACATTCTTGATTACACGGAGGATACTGCTTCCACAAAGGGGTTCTTTTACTCACTGTGTAGGAAAAATATGCTAGAAGCTTCAATTTAGTTTCTACAGGGAACAGTAATCTTCTGGTTCTTAGCACTTGAACACTTGCGTTTGCAGCTTCAATAATGTATTTTCAAGATAGCTTTTTTGGACGTACTCTCCTGCACTCTCCTGTAACAACAGATTTAGGACCCCAACTCAACTCATTGGGTTAAAAAACTGATCTACTTATTTGTTTTTGGTGGAGGGAATAGACAAAGAGCATAGCCTGACTTCTTTACTTTCTTGGACGTCTGGTTCACTAGACAGATGAGAAGAAATTCTCATTTATAATTAGCTGCCAATTGTCTTCCTCCTGGAGGATGAAGCACTGTTCTCACTGCAAATGAAGGCACATGTTATTGCATGGATGCATCAAACTCAAAATTCTTGTACGTAGAGATGTTGTGAAGTTTCATTCTGTTGCTCACAGGGCTCAGACAAATGAAAGGTAGTGACTCTTGCAAAAGTATTAAAGCTGGAGTAGCCAAATGGGGAAGCTTAATGACATCATGGTGTCATCATGGTAATTCACGGGTTATATTATTTTCTCACAATAATTTACTGCACAAGACAGTCTTTAAGACATCCTATGTCTAGGACATCTCTAGGATATCTCTGCAGAGAATGAGCTCTGTTCTCATATGCTCAAGTAGATAGGAAGAAAATGATGGCATAAATAATCTCAGCAGATTTTGATTTGGGAAGAAATCTACACTAAACCTTTGCTGTTCTATGAGACATTTTCATATGCTTTATTTCTCTCATGCTCTTCATTTTCCTGTAGTTAGTGTTTTCATTAGAAATCAGAGACAATATTACTTCATTGGTGTTGCTGCATCTTCAGCAAAATTGTGCAAGAAACACTTGGTCCAATGACTCTGGAAAACTTTCATTAAATGGGAATTTGCCCTGTAGCGGATCTGGAAGCTGTTCAAATTTCTGCTAAGTCAATCAATCTCCATAGCAAGAAGATAGTTTTATGGAATGCCTGAGGCCCTCTGATTCCCTGTTAGTTTCTACAAGGCAAAAAATCTCAAGTTTGGTCAACTTTTTCAGAGGAAATTTCTTGTTTGTTAAGAATGATCCACAACAACATAATCAGAATTCCTGACATCTCTGTCTGTGCTCAGAAAAACCCAAAAAACTTCCTGTTACTTGAAGTATTTTTTTTTCTTAATTCTTTCTCTTTTGTATCACATTCTGTTTCCAAGGCATCCCAAGTCATTTCAACAATGCTCCCTATTCACCTAGAAATTTGTAACTGTCTCATTTTGATGAATAGTATTTAAGGGAGATTTTGATAAAAAGTTGTTCTGAATTTAAGTGGGATTTAGAAACACATATAATCTTTCTGCACAAAAGAAAGTATGAAGACCACAGAAATACAGAATTAAAAACAGAATGGGGGAGGGAATTCTGACTGGTTTGTCCAGATTTAAGTGAAATGTATTTACCACATGTATTTGGTCTTTGTTGTTCTGTTTTGGGAGACTGAAGACAAAAGTAAAAAAGAAAGCCTAACAATACTGAAGTATTAAGATTTTGTGTTCTTGATGTACGCAAGGTACAGAGATGTATGCAAGGTACAAAATCAGAGAAGGTCAAAGTCTAGCCGTATTGCTAAATAACAAGGAAAAAAAACAAGGAAACTTGTGCTAATACTTGTCTTTCCAAGTTGAAATACATTGTAGGTTGACCTTGCCTGGATGTCAGGTGCCTGTCAACCACTCTATCACTCCTTTTTCCAGCAGGACAGGGGAGAGAAAATAAGGTAGAAAACAACTTGCAGGTTTAAGATAAGGCATTTCACTAAAGTAAAAAAGCAAAACTTTGCACTTGCATAAACAAAAAAGATTTAAAAAAAGGTTTATTCTCTACTTCCCATCAGTGAGTGGTGTCAATCCACTTCCCAGGCAGCAGGGTTTCAGCACATGGAGCAGTTGCTCCAGAAGGAAAACACTGCAGATAACAAATACCCCTCCATTCCTTCTCCCTCTGTTAGCTTTTATACCTGAGCTGTCTTATGGTATGGAATGACCCCTTGGTTAATTGGGGTCAGATGGCCTGTTTGTGTCCTAGGATATTGCCCACTTCCAGTCCCCTGATGGGAAGGGGAGATGTTGCTGTGCCAGCTCTGCCCAGCAGCAGCCAAAACACTGCAGGGTGATCAACTCCTTTCCAGCCACCAGGGCAGAGCACAGCACTGTGAGGGCTGCTGTGGGATAATGAACTCCTGCTCAGCCAATACAAAAAAAGACTTAATATGGAGGAAAACGTGTATTGATGCAAAATAACATGCTCTATTTGTTATATGATGGGAGTTTGATAATAGCACTGAAATAATTCTAGCAACAAACCTTAACCCCTGGTTTTTCTAGTAATTTATGAGCATACATCATGTTTGAAGAAGATGGAGGTATCATTAAAGTGGTTTTGTTATTGTGTATGCCAATACTTGCTCTCAGTGCCAGATGAACACTTTTCTTTGATTATTGTATTAGGTGCCTGATATCCTGATTGTTTTCTCAAATCTCTTCCACTTCTATTAATGCAGAAACTGTTTTTCAATTTTCTTTGTTGTGTTTTCATTTTTCCTTTTTCTTCCCCTTCTCTTCTTCCTTCTTCCTTTTTTTCTTTCTCACTCTCCCTCCCAGCACTCCGTTAAAAATACCCAATAGCCATCTATCTGGTGACTTCCTTATTGATAGGTACATAAATTTACTTTCCCATTTTTCTTTCTATATGTAAGAGCAAATTCTGGTTTGTTCATTCATCTTCAAAGGGCAAAGACGAGACAATAGTGAGGTTTTAGGGTTTTTTATTATGCCCCCTTTCCCTTTCCACTATGTCTTTAACAATTTTAAGACATCTTCAGAGCATGCCTACAAAGTCCATAGTAGGAAGTTAAATGGTCATACATTCTCTTTTAATCTTTATGATTTCATGATTTTTCACCTCTAATTAAAACAATTTTTAGGAAAACAGAACAGTTAATTTCAGGTTCTTATGGGAGGATATAGAGAAATGAGGATGTGCCTAGAAGTGGATGATTTTGTCTCAGCTAAGAGTTCTCAAAAAAGCCCCAGCTGATATGTGAATAGCCCAGATTGAATTTCATTCTTGGGAAAGTCTGCATGTGCCTGAAAGTCTCCTATGCCTTTGTAGATAGGGCTGGTGGGTTTTTTGGGGTTTTTTTTCTCTTTTTTTTTTTTTTTTCCAAGTTAATACTAGAGTTTTGTCAATCTAAAGAGCAAAAGAGACTTCTCTATTTTTCAGATCATTGAAGTGACATATTTGGGGACCACAAAGTATAGATAAAGGTACATGAATTTCTCTTCTAGAAATTTTGTAGCTTGAAATTTTTACACTTTCTGTGGTAGCAAACCCTTCTGTTATTTTGTAGGGATGGTGCTTCAGTTGGTTCTGTTCTTGACTATGTATATTAACATGCATTTTCTTCTTCAGTGTAATTTCTTTTTTTTTTTTTTTTTTTTGCCTCTGTGTTTACGACCTCTTTAAGTTCAAATCTTACCATGAAGAGGAAAAATAATTTAGATTTCCTATTTTTACCCCTAAGGAAAAATGGACTGGTAGTAAGTTTTCTTTTGTCTACTGTGAAAGTAACACAGATGATGAATGCCTGACTTGTGAACCTGGTGGAATGTTGCTGAGAACCACAGAGCCAGTCATTCCACAGTTTCAACAGGCAGATGTTTCACCATGTCTATGAACACAAAAAAGACATAAGCCCTTATTGAAATGTCAGGTAGATGCTTAGGTGTTTTGGGAGGGGAGAAAAGATGCAAAGTGTCTTTTAGGGGATCTAAATTTTGGTTGAGGTCCTTGCAGAGGTAAGTTTTATGACAAAAGACTCTGATCTACCTGTACAGGGGCATACAGAGGTACAAGGACAGGTGGAGGACACTCAACAAACCAGTCAGAGAAAATTTCCATTTCTGAGTCCTCCAGGTGTGTCCCAGGAGCTTCCTTCCCATTGACCAGGTTGCACCCACCACCATAAGACAGTGGGACCTTCTCTCCTTCACTTTGCATCTTTTCTCCCCTCCCAAAACACCTAAGCATCTCCCTGATATTTCAATACGGGCTTATGTCTTTTTTTGTGTTCATAGACATGGTGAAACATCTGCCTCTTGTATTTGTATGCTACACATCCCCCAGGAGCTGGCCTTACAATCTGTGTGCTAATCAGAGCCCTTATGTCCTCATTCTCCCAGCTGCTGGCACACAGGCACTCAAAGCCCCAAGGCACACAGATACACACACATGTGTAAGCCTGCACTGGAGAAGATATCTGGCAGGACCTGTGGCCCTCTGGACTGGACTGGGGGTCCCATGCTGGAGCAGGTTTGCTGGCAGGACTTGTGACCCCGTGGGATACCCATGCTGGAGCAGCCTGTTCCTGAAGGTCTGCACCCCGTGGAAGGGACCCAAGCTGGAGCAGTTAACGAAGAGCAGGGTCTGTGGAAAGGACTCGTGTTGTAGAAGTTTCTGATGGTGTGAAGTATGGAGTATGGTGATTGCCTAGGTATATGGGACACAGCATGGAATCCAGAGGAAGAATATTTTGGGAATGTACAAAAATTTTTATGGTACGCTTAGGAGGAGCGTGGTGGATTGACTCTGACTGAATGCCAGGTGCCTACCAAAGCTGCTTTATCACTCTCCTCCTCAACTGGAAACAGACTCATAGGTCAAGATAAGCACAGGGATAGATCACGCAGTGATTACTGTCATGAGCAAAACAGACTTGGGGAAGTTAATTTATTTATTACCAATCAAATCAGAGTAGAATAATAACAAATAAAAAGTAAATCTTAAAAACACCTCTCTTGCCCCTCACTTCTTCATGGACTCAACTTCACTCCCACTTTTCTCTACCTGCAATGTCTTTCCAGCAGCACAGGGGGATGAGGAATGGTTCAGCTGAAATCACTTCATCATACATTGTCTCTGTCACTCCTTCCTCTTCACAGGGAAGACTCCTCACACTCCTCCCTTGCTCCAGCATGGGGTTCATCCCATAAGAGACCATCAGAAACTTCTACAACACGAGTCCTTTCCACAGACCCTGCTCTTCGTTAACTGCTCCAGCTTGGGTCCCTTCCACGGGATGCAGACCTTCAGGAACAGGCTGCTCCAGCATGGGTATCCCACGGGGTCACAAGTCCTGCCAGCAAACCTGCTCCAGCATGGGACCCCCAGTCCAGTCCAGAGGGCCACAGGTCCTGCCAGATATCTTCTCCAGTGCAGGCTTACACATGTGTGTGTATCTGTGTGCCTTGGGGCTTTGAGTGCCTGTGTGCCAGCAGCTGGGAGAATGAGGACATAAGGGCTCTGATTAGCACACAGATTGTAAGGCCAGCTCCTGGGGGATGTGTAGCATACAGATACAGACACAATATCTACAGAGATGTACAGACGTTTCTCACTAATGCATCTTCAGCCTGCTCAGCCTAAGAGGGGAACAGGATGCTGTTTCTACTTGCATGAATGCAGTGTTTTCTGTCTGTGCTGATCTGTGTGGCTTGCCAGGGGGATACATATGTGTATAAAACACATGCAGTTTTCTGTGTGCATATTGAGAAAATGTGACCAGTCTTGCTGCTGGAGCTGAATCAGCCTTGATTTTCTTGGGCTATTCAGTTCAGCAGCCCTAGCACCATATGACTCTAGCCAGAGGGTGTCAAAACTACAAACATTTCCAATGTGACCCTTCACTAAAACTGTAGATCAAGAACACCTATAGGAATCTTCTTGACTCCCTTCAAGTACAGGCTTCTTACTGAGTAACATGTTTTACAGGGCTCTTTTGTAGGCTCTTTCTCCTTTGATACCCACACCTCTAAAACTGAAAGTACAAAGCAAAAAGGAGTATTTTTTGAACAATGTTTTGAGTGCACTTTGAGCTGAATGGCTGTATTTAAAATCAGAAATTGACAGTTTATGTTGGCTAAAAGCATTTCCAGTGGAGAATATAAAATCTTCAAAGGCAGGAGAATGTTACAGACTTTCTCTTATGATTCATTCTCAGCTGTCTGTGAGAACTTCTTTTAACTACCAGGGATTTCACAACACAGTTGCTAAATGTAGATGCAGCCAGGTTTTTTTATAAAGGATGTACTTACTCCTAAAATGAATATGGGTTCTTATCCATTTCTCAATACAAAATATACAGAGATTTGAGACTAGGGGTGAAATGTAAGGTGCAGCCTCATCCTACTGTGATATGTCTTACAGAATCTTGCAATCTCAAAAGTGTTGTTTTAATATACTTTTAAGTTAGTGGTATTAAGTGCTTTGTCTTCTGGTCGTGGTTGAATCCTGTGTGGCAACTAAGCACCATGTAACTGCTTGACCTCTCCACTGGTGACATGGGGGATAGAATGCAAAGAGTAAAAGTCAGAAAACCCAAAAGTTGAGATGAAGACCATTTATTAGGTAAAGAAAAAGCTAGGTGTGTAAGCCAATCAAAACAAGAAATTAATTCACCAGTTCCCATGGGTATTCAGCCCTTCCCAGGAAAGCAGGACTCTTTCACGCTTGTTCACTGGGGAAGACAAGCACCATTTCTTCCTCTTTCTTCTTCTTCCCCCAGTTTTATATGCTGAGCATGATGCCATAGGCTCTGGAATATCCCTTGAGTCAGGTGGGGTCATCTGTCCTGGCTGTGTCCCCTCCCAACTCCTTGTGCAACCCTGGTGTCTGTGCTGGCAGGGTGGGGTGAGGAGCAGAAAAGGCCTTGACTCTGTGCAAGCACTGCACAGCAATAAGAAAAGTGTCCCTGTGTTACCAACATACTTTCTAGCACAAATCCAAAACACAGACCCATACTAGCCACTGTGAAAAAATTATCCCTATTTCAAGCAAAGCCAGCACACACTGGCAAATAAGAGAGATGGCAGGGAACTTTAAATGCTAAAAGGGCTTATGGAAACTACAGACTTTTTGAATAATTTTGCACAAAGGGCACTAGAACATACTTATGACCACAAAGTAGAGAAAAGATGAAATCATGATTCTTTTATAAACTTAATCAAAAGAACATAATGCAAAACTTTATATAATTTATTATTTATTAACTTAAATTAGAAACAGGGAAAAATCACAGAACTGAAGCATGAGAAGTTCTGTGACTGCTAATTCTACTGTAGCCAATCACTCAGTTCCTCTCATTTTGATCAAATCACAGTGTCTGAACATGTATTTTATACATCTTTCCTATTTTCAATTTTCTCATTAATCTAGCTTTCATATTCTCCTAAAGATAGCTTTAGAATATAAAATGGATGCTCTAAACACTACAACAGAAGAATTAAAGCCATTAAAGCAATAATTTTTTGCCAATTTTTGTCAATTTTAACAGGATAAAATTTGATGAGGAGACTGAGGGACTTCCTTGGCTGAAAAAGAGGCAGCTTTAAGAGAGGTGAACAGCACCTTTCTAATATTAGGGAGAAAGTAATCAAGTAGACAGAGCCAGGCTCACCACAGCAGTTGAAGGCAGGAGGGGAAGAGAAAATGGATATCCATTGAAATGGGAGTTGCCATAAACAGGAGTGTCTAACCAACTGTATATAAGAAAAAATTCTTTCACATTTATAATAATAAATAATATATGTGGATAATAAAGCCTTGAAGCAGATTGTCCAAAGAAAGATTTTTTTCCCCAAGTTTCCATCCTCAGGTGTTTGCCCAACTGTGTAAATCTTGGAGCAATCTAATTGGATCTCACAACTCCTCCCTGATTTGAGAACTCTTGACTAAGGTCCTCTTCAATCTGAGTTATCCTACCATTTTGTGAGTTACACTAAATGTCTCCCCTGAATATTTGAAAAATATTTTTCTCTCTACAGAAGATTGGATAAAGATGTTTTGAGCTTTCATTAGAGATGTATGGAAAATGCTAGAGTTTGGGTTTCGTTGTTTGGTTTGAGTTTTAGTCTGTGTTGTTTGGAGTTTTCTTAATTTTTTTGTTTGGTTTGGGGTTTTTTTAATATTTTTTATTTACACTGTGAATGCTGTGTTTTGCGAGGTCAGGTTATCATGCTGGTGAATTTATGTGATCCATTGGATCAGTCAGTAACTCTGCATTCATGGACAAGCATCAGAGCTGTGATTGCAAAAAAAAAGCACAACTACCAGCAGGCAAAGACATCTTACATTATTTTGGAAATCCCAGCTTCCTGTTGGACAGCAGTTTATTCATGGTCAGTTTATTTCATGGTCATGGATGAAAATTCTCGTACATCAGGAGTTTAGAGCACAGTCTAAAACAGGACTTTTAGAGCACAAAGCACAGTGGATGGACTGGCAGGGATGGGCCTGTAGAAAGAGAAGACGTGAAAATCTATCTGTTTCTTCTCTCAGCACTACTAGCAGCAGAAACTGCTGGACTGAGTTCTAGGTAGGGTAGCTGATCACTGTCCCTCGAATGCTGTTTTGCCACCTTTGCAATTTGCTGCTTGAATTGCTGCCAGAGGGAGTCTTTCAACTGAAAGAGAATGGAAGACGCATTTGAGATCCTAATCCCTGACAGGTGAATACATTTTATATTAAATATTGAAAAGCAGAAGCAGTCACGGAAACAAAGATCACATCAGCAGGTCACTCTTCCATAAGAAGTTTATCTTGTATGTTGTACTCTCACTAAAGAATATTTATGTTTGTTTATTTTTACCATTTCTTTTTTTGTTCGCAACTCTAGTTTAGATGAGGATGTAGGATTTAGATGTGGGATTGTAGACTCAGAAGAAATATAAGAAAATTGAACTCTGAATGGAATTAAAGATTTTGTATTTTCCTCCGGATTCCTCTTGAATCATTGAATAGAGCTGTGCATCCTAATTTGGGAGGACCAGGAAATTTTTAAAGATAAGTAACTTGCAGTGAATTTGTAGAGCAAATATACACTTATGTTGGAGAACATCAAATCACACTCTTTCAATCCTACTGTCTAGCAGATATCTAATGGTGAATTACTCCTGCTAGGTGTGTTATTTAAGTACATTTGTACCCATTGAATACATATGTATTCCCAGTCCCATGACCATAAGTGCCCAGAAGTTGTATGTAGAGAGTTTAAAAGTCTGCAGTCCATTAAGGAGTTAGTTTGAGTTTTAAAACTTCTGAGCTGTGCAGGGACTTTTTTCAAAATCTCAATTTTACATTGACTTATATAATTTTAAATCCATCTTTGGAAGTTTAATTTTTTTTTTAATTTTTTTTTTTTATTTTTTTTTTTAGCTCTGAGGGTAAATTTAGAGGAAGCTGAGAAATTATATTCACATCCCAACGGAAATTATAATGATACAGAAATTATAGGGTAAAATACAGCTGCTACTACCTGGATGGATTGCAGTTGGCACATTTGAGACCTAATCCACAGTGATTCCCCACACCTACAATCTGCTAATGTAAGAACCTGCTAACACGGATGGAATGGAGGGTGGAGTGGAGACATCAAGCCCAGGCTCTGGTGAAATCCTTCCAGGGATGGGAACTCAATGGTTCTTTGCAGCTGGTAAAGTGGATAGCACCTCTCAGCTCTGCTTGGATGAACCTGGTTCATCATAACCTAATTGTAATACTAATACACACCTCCATCCCAAAGTTACCTGCCTTCAAGGTAGGACCCCTCACTGAGTGTGTGCTCTAGATTTCATGGACTATGTCTGCAAGAGAGAAGGGAAAGAATTTTACACCAATAAGTAACAAAGGTATGTATGACTGCAGTCACTCAAGCTCCACCTAAATATGAAGAAATAGTATAAAAGTAAGTTGAAAATGGGGATAGGTTAGGGAAAACTCCATTATAACTGCTGGGATTAGTCAATAGGCTGAACCGAGCTGCCTTCTCCCCTATAGGGATGCATGTTGGGTGAGAACCACACTCTGTGTGTTCTGAATATTTTTATTGTGGATGAGAGCTGATCTGTGTATTGCTTTGAACATGGTTTTGCAGTCAGATACTATCACCAGCCGTCCCTAAACCTTAACCTGTCACAATTTTCTATTAACAAGGAGTATTTCATAAACTGTTAGTTTGAATCCCTCAAGGATGCTCACAGTCACCAGCAGCAGGTGCCATACTTGAATAAAGTGTAAGACCCACTGAGGGGTCATTAAAAGAGAAGAGCTCTGGAGAGATCTCCCTTATGCTGTGAGTATCTGTCACTGACTGACTGAGTCACACCACCCTGCCATCCAACACTACTGCTCAGTACAGTGTCCCCAAATCAGGACACTGACAGACTGGTCGGTCTCACCTTTCCTGGGACACTGACAGACCAATCAGACTCTGAGGGTTGAGGAAATCTCCCCACACTAAGGGTCAAAGAAATCTCTGCATTTCACATGACAAACAAGGAAAAATATTTTGGTGAGATGTCTTTAACAACATGAAAGGCACTTGGAATTTTATATTTGTACATATAAAAATTGGGATAGGATGTAGCAGAAGCTTTCTGATCTTCATCAAACATGAAAAAAGGATTTTGTTGCTTATATATCAAGAAGGGTTCAACCTTGGGATAACTCTATAACATTTTATTTTGTGGTTTTATTTATACACAGCTAAAAAATGGATAATCTATACAGCTGCTGAATAATATTTGTCAGTGAATTTTGGTAGGATTAATCTCCCCTATAATCTAAAATCTCTGAACATTGCTTGAAGTTTCACTTGAACCACACACTACAAGAAAGTCATAAGGAAACAAATAAAAACCAAGAGAAAATTCTGGCCCCCCAAACTTAGCAAGGTGAATATATTTTTATCACAACCTTCCAACATGTATAGTTTACATTTTCTTTTCCAGTAATATTTGAGTTTCTGTATATATCTTTCATAAAATATGTATCCATTTGAACCATTAAAGCGACAGGTCATTCTACAAATAGAGTAAAGTTATTTGTGCAATAGCATCTGATTTTTCAGTCTGTTAGGGTAACTGTAGGACTTGGGTAATATTTGGAACTGTAGGATTTTTGACATTAGGTAGAAAGTAACCTTTACTTTTAAAAGTAATATTTGTAATACAAATGTGCAATTTATATTTGATTTCAGATATTTTCTTTATCCCACTTTTAATTTTTTTTGTCTTTCAAATCCTAAATCTAGAGTTGGTTTCCTGTAGGAATTAATGAATTGTGAGTTTTTCCCCATTTTAATCTCAGGACCAAAATTAAATTGTGTGATTAGAATTGGCTTCCCATTGAGTTTTATTAGGATGAGTTCTGATTTCTGTGTGAAACCCTGATGTTCTCCACATTCAATTGACAGGATATGTATTTTGGTGGCATTTTGTTATCACACAGAGTTGTGTTTAACTAATTATAAAGACATAAAAGTTTAGATTTATTTTAAGCAAAACCTCAGAACTACATCAAGTGCCCTCTAAAAGTGCACTGAAATTGCTTCATGTTGGCAGGGGCTGACTGTGGGTATCAGATCTTCTCTGTGGTCATTGCTCCAGGCTGCAGTTTTTTTCATGCCTACTGAGCACAGAGAGTGAAGTAGTGGATGAACACTCTGTCAAAGCATCTTCCAGGAGTCGATAAACTGCCTGCCCAGATTGCTACTCGTTGCCCCTAGGTTGTCCCAGTGCCTTGCCAAACTCTCCTCCAGTACAAAGTGTTGGCTGAAATACTCTTGAGGCTCAGAAAATACTACATATAAATCACACTTTACCTGTGCATTTCCTGATTTTTGATTCACAGTCAAAAATTCATGTTGCTCTTTAGTGGGAAAGAACTTGTGTATCTCTGCCTCCCTTTTCTTTCCCTCTCTGCTTTTCTGCTTTTCCTGTCTCCTTAATTTTTCTCTCACTTAAGTCAGCAACAGTGAGGATCACTCAAGACATGATTATGCACATTTATTTTCTTTTGCTCTTAGTATTAAAAAGAAAAAAAACCAAAAAAATGAAAAAATCCCAAGAAAACTCAGGTTACATTATTCTGGAGAACAGCATGACTAACACTTGAGAAAGTACAGTACTTAAACATATTTAAAATAAGAACATCACTAAGGTAAAGCAGAAGAAAACAAGAGAGACCGTAGTTTAATCCCAGTTCTGGGAGATAAATACCTCAGCTTTACAATATTTGTTAAGTTGTTTGCAACCCTAAAGGACCACAGATAATTCCCTCCGCAAAGCATGAAAAACAAGAGCTGCCATTGTACATGGCTGTTGAATATTCTTCTTTTAATATGAAAGATTGTTTGAACATAAGTCTCCAGAGTGCCTTTCTCAGAAAGACGTAATGAGGTCACAAAAGAAAGAATTTCAGAAGGAATTATCAAACTTAGAGGAACTTGAAAAGGAGACTGAAAGAGGTGCTTTCAGGAAATAAATAAAGCAATCAAAGTGTGGCTAATTGTGGCACATAAGAATCCTCTCAGGGGTAGGTGCAAGGACTATGTTTTAGATCTCAAACTGCACATGTTGTTGCTTCCAGATATGCTTTGCTGCAGTCCTTAAAAATGAAGATGACCCAAACACCTCCAATACTAAGTTATCCAAGTGATACTTGTACTTTCTCCATAAGTACATCCTGAAACATATAGCCAGAAATTTTTCCTATTGAGACATCATATTTAAAACACACTTTCCAGACATTGAAAATATTTAGGAGATATTACAATGTCATAGGCACTCACCAGCAAAAGTAAATCCCTAACTTTCAGTTTCAGCAATTTTTGTACTTCAATACCTAAATTCACAGTTAGCCACATAGCATATATCAAGCAGTGAAACAGGATAATTACAGAGTCTAAAGTCTATTATGTCTTTACTGTGTCGAGTAAGTTCTTTAAATATTAATCAAGGCTCCAGGAGATTACCAGAGGGATAATTCATAAAATATAGTTCTTCTAAGGAGCTATCAAATGCAATATGGAATTATCAATTCAGCAAACAAACACAAGAAAAAGAAAAAAGAGAAAAAAGAAAACATTGGTATGGCAAATTTATAGCTGTAATATAACAAAACTGTATGGAGAAGAAGTAATGTGATGATAAAAATAATTAGATGCAGAGACAAGAAAATATTCTAATCTCATTGAAATGTCTTTACATGAAATTAAAAGACATTTCTTTTCTACAAAGTGTAATACAGAGTTTTTATTGGAACACAGATTTAAGTACTTGTGTCAAAAATAAGGTCATTTATATAGAAATAGAATAAGTTCCAGTCAATTAAAAATACTTTAAAATATATTAAATCCTTGTAAACTTTAAACCTTATATTTTGAAGGCTATTTACATTAAATAACATTAAACTCTGTGCTACTTACTGAGGTGTAAACTAGATTAATTTCTTTTAGCTAAGTGTATTTTCTGTATCTGTGCACTGACTGGACAAGGCAAAATTGTATTAATTTTGATAAGAAATCATACAGACATAAAGAAATAGATTTGTGAACTTCATCTGGTTTTAAGCAATTTTTCCTATTCTTGAAGCAAATAAACATTTTTCTTGACTATGGCAGACCATTTTTAAATTGTTTCCTACGGATTATACTGTTTGTGCCTCATGTCCATGAATAAAAGTAGGCTTGAAATTAGAAAAGAGTCTTTTACAAATGTGTTTATGTTCTAGAAGATCTAGAATAATAATCCAGTAGGTGGATGCTTGGATTGTAATGCAGCTACTTTTAAGGTGCTTCCATGTTAAGTCATTATGCTGAGTTTATGTGCCACTGTTTTGGTAGTGAGCGGCATCAAGGGGTGGTTTCTGTAAATCAATGCCAGAAGTTCTCCCCATGCCTGATAGAGCAGATGCCAGCTGGTTCTAAGGTGGACCTTCCACTGAACAAGCTCAAACTTATCAGTGACAGTGGTAGTGCCTCTGTGAAAACATAGTCAAGTAGAGGGGAAAGTTACTGTGCAAGAACAGATGGAGCTGTAGGGAGGAGTGAGAATATGTGAGAGAAACAGCTCTGTAGAGACGAAGGTCAGTGGAGAAGGAGGAGTTCATGCAAATCTGCTCATGGGAAAGACAGGTTGGAGAAGTTCATGGAGAGCTGTCTTCTGTGCCAGTTTCAGACACACAAAGGACAAGGCAGACACCAGAAGATAAGGCAGGAAAGTTTCTATTTTAATTTTCTGACTCAATTTTCTATACATTTTCATCAGAAGGCAAAAGACTGGCTACACAGGTTGCCATCTTCTTGACCTCATTGGTGAACATCACCATCAATCATATTTCTCCTCCCAGAGGAGAAATATGTAAACAAAATAAATTAATTCTAAATATATACATAGTTTACATGAAGCTGCATGAGAATCTCCACTACAAACTGCAAACACTGAAAAGCAAGAAAATTCAGAGCGACAGTCTCCCATGAGAAGGATCCCAGGCTGGAGCAGAGGAAGGGTTTGAGGAGCTCTTCCCCTGAGGAGGGAGAAGCAGCAGAGACAAAATGCCATGAGGTAACTGCAAGTCCCTTCTCCTGTCCCCTCTCAATGTTGGCGACAGAGGTAGAGAAGTCTGGAGTCAAGCTGAGCCTAGGAAGAAGGGAGGGATAAGGGAAGGTGTTTTAAGTTTTAGTTCTCATCTCTTATTAACTTAGTCTGATTTGATTGGTAATAAATTCATCCACGTCCCCAAGTCTGTTTTGCCAGTGATGGCAACTGCTCAATGTTCTCTCCCTGTCCTTATCTCCACCCAGAAGCCTTTGGTTATATTTTCTCTCTGTAGTCCAGCTGAGGAAGGGAGTGATAGAGCATCTTTAGTGGGCACCTCATGTCCAGTTAGGGTTCACCCATCAGTGCCAAATTGTTTTTTAGGGATGCTGAAATTAGGTCTTATGCTACTTTGGCACTGTTTAGCCAGCTTCTATTATTCTTCTTTTTCTCCTATTGAGTTTGATATGGAACTGCAAAAGAGTATCTGCATTTGCAATAATAGCCTCAATTAAGTAAACCCAAAACTGATAGAGTCATTAGGCTTTTTATTTTAGGAGCAGTTTCATGATGGATTCAAGGCCAATCACGGTCAAATTATAGAACTGCTCCTCATATCCTTGATTCTTGTTAAATGTCTTATCTTTTTCCATTAAATAGCAAAATTCTGAGGTTGAGGAATCTATTTTCTCAGAATTTATGTTATGAAAAGGAGGTCATGGGTACATACTCAAGGTCTATAATTTGGCAATTTCAAAACATGCTATATTCCTATTTCACACCTTTCTTTGTTGGAAGGGGTGGATTTTTTTCATTTTGGTGTATTTATTTGTAGTTTGGGGGATTCCTTTGTTTGTTTTGATTTATGTTGGGTTTACATTGGGCTTTTTTCCTAGTACTGTTATTTCTGTTTTTCCAAGGCTTATTTCAGAGTTTATATAAATTACTCTGTCACCAAGGGAAGAATTTAACTTTCTGCTGTCCATTAAATCTGCACAACAAAAGGTTGAATCTTAATTTAGTTCTTGTGCAATGAAATTTCTGTTTGATTAAGAGAAAAATCTCTGCTGGCACATCTCTCAGGGTCATTGTAACAGTCTTCCAAATATGTCCTCTTTGTCTTGAAAGGATTCTAGTCATTCCAATCTGCAGGCGTATTCACTGGCTCAGGATCTCCCAGACAGGGCATTTCCTAATTGTAAGCTGGACTCTTTTTGAAGTAATTTCTTTTTCTTCTCATTGTTTCATCAAAAATTGCATCCTAAGCATCTGCTATATAGATATATATATTTCCAGCTTCCAACTACTGGTTGTGAAGAAGTGTAGAATCAGCTGTACCTCTCAGTGATGTAAGAGGACTTAGTGTGAGCCATACATCAGCAATGATAACAGGATCATGATTGTTGTTAGCCACAGTTTATTTAATTCTTTACTCAAATTCAGGACTGTCTCCAATAATATCTTACTCAGTTGGTTGAATAAAAGAAAATTCAAACATTTTATAAGCTTAGCTGTTTAGATTGTTTTTCTATGACATGCCACAAAACTTAAATATTTCAGAAGTCCTAAACAAATAATGCTATTTCTTTAGGAAAGTCAAATAGACTGATAAAGAAACAAACAAATACCTTAACATCCCCATCATTTTGCTCCTGAAGGGAAAGCTAAAAGAATTTGTGGAAGCTGAAACTACCCTCCAGAGCCTCAGTTTTACATCAGAAAACAGCATTTTTTTACTACTGCACTTAACGTATTTTCAAGTCTACTCCCAGTCTACAACTTAGATTCCTTGGTGAATGAAAATATTTTAGTGCCTATATGAGCTATGCTACATTATTTATTGCATTCTGTGATTTTTTTCTATCTAGAAAGGAAAACTGTCACAGAATCACAGACTAGGTCAGTTTGGAAGGGACCACAGTGGGTCTTATTGTCCAATCTCCTCCCTCAAGCAGGGTCATCCTAAAGCACATGACACAGGATTCTGTCTAGATGGCTCTTGAATGTCTCCAGTGAGGGACACCCTACAACCTCTCTGGACAACCTGTTCCAGTCCTCAGTCACTCACACAACAACAACAACAAAAAAATCTCATGTTCAGGTGGAACTTCCCATGTATCATTTTATGCCCATTGCCTCTTTTCCTATGGCTTGGCACAATTAAGAAGAGCCTGGCTCCATCCACTTGATACCCATCCTTTAGACATTTATACACATTAATGATGTCCCCTCTTAGTCACCTCTTCTTGAGACTGAACAGGCTCAGCTTCCTCAGCCTTTCCTCGTGAGAGAGATTCTCCAGACCCTTGACCATCTTAGTCTCTCTGCACCGGACCTGCTCTAGAAACTCCGTATCTCCCTGTACTGAGGAGCCCAGAATTGGGGCAGTTCTTCAAATGTGGCCTCACCAGGGCTGAGTAGAGGGGCAGGATCAGCTCCCTTGATCTGCTGGCAATGCTCTTCCTAATGCATCTCAGGATTTCCTTGGCCTCCCTAGCTACAAGGGCACACTGCTGGCTCATGGACAGCTTGCTGTCCACCAGGATCTCCTGGTTCTTCTCTACAGAGCTGCTTTCCCTATTGCTTGTGCTGTACCTTGTTTGTTCCTATTCATACCCCATTTCCTCGGTAGCATTTTCTCCCCCTCTCCCTATTTATTACCAATACTGAACCAGAGACCAAGATCCTAATTGCATTATTTTATATTTTTCAACTGTTCTTATGTATGTTAGAAAATAAAGAAAGACCTCTCTCCCTTTATAAATTGCATCACAGTGTAAAAAAGAGGATTAAAATCATAGAATTATTTAGGTTGGAAAAGATGTTTGAGATAATTGTGTCTAACCATTAACCCAGAACTGCCAAATTCATCACTAAACCATTTCCCTAAGTCCTCATCTACACATCTTTTAAATACCTCCAGAAAGGTGACTCAATCATTTCTCTGATTAGCCTGTTCCAATGCTTGACAACCCTTTCAATTAAGAAGATTTTTTTTCTCATATCCAATTTAAACTTCACCTTGTTTAACTTGAGGATGCTTTCCCTTTTCCTGTCACTTTTTATTTGGGAGAAGACACCAACCCCCACCGAGTTACAGCCTCCTTTCAGGTAGCTGTAGAGAGGGGTAAGGTCACCCCCAGTCTCCTTTTCTCTTGTTGGAAGGTGTAGTTGGTCAAATGACAAAAGCTGAGCCATCCCTCACATTATAAATTGAGAGTGAGGTAACAATTACTAGAGCAACAGATTGAAGCTCATTATAAGTTCTCCCATACCTCAGTCCTGATCTGTAGGCATTGTAGTGCCTCTATTTGATATCTTTGGACAGCATTTTTATTTGTACCTCTCTTCCAGTAAGGGTACAAAATGAAACTACTGAACATAACTCAGCAAGAGGCCTGGTTACATTACAGATAACGGTAGGAAAGCAGGAGTACACGGTTGTGTTATGGTTCCATGATAAAAAATACTCTTTTGTACAACATACTTTTAAAGCAGCTTAGAATGGTATTAGGTGTTTTTTATTAGACTGTACATGATAATCTAAGGAGATGGAAGGAATGAATGTCAAAAAAAGTATATGTTCCTCTGGGGAAGACTTTAACATGACAAACTGCAGTGCATTTCTATAACGGTCAGCTTTCTTCACTTTTAATCATTTAATAACATCTACTTTTATGTAATGGAACTATGGACATGGAAAACAGATTTGAAGAATGATCTAGGACAGAAATATAAATGAATACATATCAGGTTAGTGAAAATATATTCTGGTTCACTTGTGATATTTGGATGGGATTTCAGTTTCACTGTAGAGTTTCTTCAAGTCATTAGATGGATTAGAACCGAGTTGATGGTCTTCCATATTATCTCAGAATATAAGGAAAAACCTCGGTGACAAAAACAGTGCAAAACTGAGCAGTGTCATCCTCAAAAAATATTATTGGAAAACATCTACATAAAGATGCACTTTTAATTTCAAACTCTCGATCTGTGATATTTAGTTTTGGATGTACCAAACTTAAATCATAAGCATAATAGTGCAAAATGTAAAACCCAGTGTAGCATGATACTCATTCTGATCATGAACATCAATAAGATTCAGGGCAGAAGTGTAACAAGATGAGAAGTGGTCATCCCGTTCCAATTTAAGATGTATTTCCATTTAAGCTAAAAAGAACCCAAGTAACAGCCATAGTAAGATGTTGAGGTTTCTCTTGTGGTGGGGGCAGCCACCGGCTAGCAGTGAATCCTTCCAGACCACAGAAACATCTCGTGTGGGTCTGTCAGCTCAGCAGCTGCTGCGTGGTTTGGGCTTGGATGAAGGAATCGTGCTCTCTCTTGGGTTAATAAGGATGTTTATTCTGTGCAGCCATGTGGAAGGGGTTTTGCCAAAACCCTTTCTCACCATGCTGGTAGCATGGAGAGGGCGAGGAGAGAGAGAGAGTGGGCGTGGTGTGTCCCCTTTTCCCAGCTTGGGGACTGGGCAGGGAAACACTGACCCAATGGGGAATGGAAGGGGGAGGGGTCACATCAAGAGGACCCACAGGGGTAGGAATGTGGGGGGTGGAAGGAACATACCAAGTACAGACTTATAACAAATACTGATACAAATATAAAAACCTGAAACTCGCGTCGCTACAGTAAGAAACCTCACTTAGTCCCCCAGATAACTGATTCATTACAGGAATCTGAGTCATTACAGGAATCTGATCTAGTGCTCAGGGAATGCTCCTGTAACTTTCTTCAGTTACAGGAGGTTTTTCTTGAAATCTAACACAACCAATATCTGTACCCATTATCAGGTAAAAAGAGTCATCAGCATCCACACACTCCAACACGTGACTAACAGGAAGAATATAGGAATTAATATTCCCTGATGTTACTCAAAAAAAAGCTATTTCTGATATGGGTGACTCCATCCAGCCAACAGGTTATACACAACATTTCTATACAGAAATTTCTTCTCACTTATCTCAAGACAAAGATCTTTTAACTCTAGATTAACTTTTAACACTGATTAAGTGTCAATAAGTTACAAAGGGCTTGTGCACCAATTTTGAGACAACTTAACTATGGAATCATGTAATAATTGAAGTTATATTGATTTTGGTATAGGTCTCTAGACATCATTTGATAACAGCATTCTTCCCTCTGCCTTACCCTCTAAAACAAAGGCCAACACCATTGCATTTAGATAGTTCACCAGGAGTCATGCTGCCCACTTCAAAAATAGTTTGCTTCTTAAAGAACTCATTATGTGTATCATTTTTCATCTGGAGACCTGTGAAATCTGCTCTTCCTCAAGGATATAGAATGTCAAGAAAATTGTAATATCTTCCATATCTAAAGTTTTCTGAAGCTGAGCAGCAATACAATCAAATTTAGAAGATTCTTGAATTTAGAGAAAGAGAAAACAAAGACCCATGTGACCAAATCCTCTGGAGTAAGATCTTGTGTTCTAGTTTCATTTTTCAAAGTCTTTATTCTTGGAGAATAAAATAATCAGAAGTAATGCTTGGAACCTAGCTGAAAGTCAGTATTACACTTTTTCCTCTGAAATGCCATTTCAACTTGCTTTTTTGATTTCTGCCATATGCTGAATAAATGTCTTCAATGAAATGATTATAGTTTGAAATTTCTCATCAATAAGTTGCTGTATTTATTTATTTATAAAATCTAATATGATAATGAGCCATGATGATGCATTCTGCTTCCTAAAGACACTAGTCACTAAAGCAAGAGTCAGGCAAAAATAGAAAAGGAAAACAATGTTGGCTACTTCAAAATATTCCCTGGTGGACATTGTTTAGGAAAGCTCTATGTGACTCTCAGACTTTCAATGCTAGTAACAGAAGTCCCTTTCTGGGGTAACTGACACAGCAACCAGATATGTGACTACTTCAGAAATTTAGGATAAATTTTTATTGATCATACCCAAATGCTGTCAAACACATTTTTTAAAAAAAGTCTTCTACAGCATAATCCATAAGTATCATGAATTGGAATAAAGTTTTATTCATATTTTAGATTCAGTGATCTTTAATTGGAACTATTTGTGCATTAATGATGTATGGTAATAAAGCAAACATAATGCTTATATCTCTATGATAATTGTGCATTACTCAAAAACTGAAAGTAAAAAAAAGCAAATATCAACCCCAAAACCAGGATAAAACTATCTCAAAACCCAAAAATCTTTGTAGCAACATGAGAAGCACTTTAATGTTCCACAGTGTATAGAACAAATAGGTATAACTTGTTACTGTGTAGAAAAGAAAGCATTTGATTTGGTATTAGATTATTCTTCCTAGTTGCAATCAGTGAGAAGACACTGTTCTACTGAAGCATGTAGGAGAATGGAAATACTTTGAGAAAACAGAGAAAAAAAAAAAAAGGAGGGAAAGAAGCAAAAAGCACAGCAAGCATCAGATCTGTGTCTTGAGTCAAATTTCACAAATATATTCATACATTGTTTTTCTCTCTGTGAGATTTGTTTGGTGGTGTATTGGTCTGTTCTTCTGTGGCAATTCATACATTCTCATGTGGAACACTGAAAGGAATTTTATAAGAATGGCATCTAATACAGGAAGCTAAATTATGCACTAGCCTTGCATTACAGTGTTATATGCTGATAATGTGAATTGATATGGAATGTTATTTATTCCAGTACTGTCCCTTCCTAAAATATTTTCCACACAGTACCTGTTTCATATCAAGTTTGATTTTTTTGGCAGGGCAGGTTGTGAATAGCAAATTGCCTAGAAAACAGTTATGTGTTTTCTTGCCAATGTTGATTCAGAAGAATCTTGCACACTTCTGCATTTCAGGCCTGATTCCATTCAGAGAGTTTTCATAACAGTAAAAGTTTTTGGGCTTTAACAAAATTCCTTCTCAGCCCACACTTTCTCATAGAGGGAAGAATTAAGCTCTTCTATCTGTTTCCTGTACACCATCTGCTCAATGAGATATATGGTCTTCCATAAATATTCTGGATGAAGACTGAGGGGCTCTCAAGACTCTAAAATCATTAATGCAGACTTGTTGAATGGGAATGAATTTGGTAGAATATCTGCTGACTGATTAGAGGATGGAAATTTTTAATTCACACCAATGCTTTTAAAATTTATTGTTATAGCAGTAAATGAAAATATATTTATAGTAATAACTAACAAAATCAAAATAAGTACCTTAGTTATTATTGATATACACAGTATAGACAATACAAAAAGAAAAGAAAGAAACCCGCAAACAATCCCAAAACTAACAGCAAGAGCAAACCTGAAAACTATATTTCAAGATATTTTGGCTTTGACTTGACTTTGGTTTGATTGACTTTGGCTTTTTTTTCTGTTAGAGAAAAAAAAAAATCCATGCTCAATTTGTTATTTAATATCCTTGGAAGGAAATTCCAATTTTCTGAGATTGCATTTCTAACCTGTGAAGGTATGAAAATACCAGGTACTTCACACTGAGTGTTAGTGATAAAGCCAACAGTTAGAGCTGGGAATGTAATGGACTTTGTAGAGTTGACCTAATGCAGACACCCTGGTCTTGCTTACAAAACAGTCCTGCATGCCCCAGTTCTGTCACTGATCAGACAACTTTCTGTCTTGTCTGAATCTGCTGTTAATGACAACATCTTTGAGACCTTCTTCATGTTTCTTTCACTGTTCCTTCAGGTTGTCCGTATCATGCCAAAATCTGCATTTGAATCATATGTGTCTTCAGGTGTCCCAGACACCTGTAGAGCAATCACACCTGTCATGCTGTCTGCCAGAAAGATGGTGCCTACCCTGTCATTATTTTAGCTTTTAGAGCAGAGTCCTTCCTAGCTGTTCCTTATATCACCTCCATCCTTCATTGCCTACCTTTTCAATTATTTTGTAAGAGTTTTGAAACTAAGTGTTGCTTTATATTACTTACTTTAAGTCTAGAAGTCTAGCACCTGCTAGACTTAAAGATTTGGTGAAATAATCAGTTTGCTGTTTCTCAATGAAAACCTGTTTAGTTTAGTTAGTTTCTGCTAACCTGAAATTCCAGGGGCTTGTGCATCCTATTTAAGAAATCTTAGTAATGTTAAAAAGAAAGAGATATAACAACTCTTGTCTGCAGAAAATAAATTTCAGACTAATTAAAAGAATCTGCAGCAAGTAGAAATTCCTCTCTTTGGAAATTTCAAAGGTTAAATCAAGACAGAAATAGATATGGGGTAAAATGACACCAGTGAAATAGTGCAGACACTGCTTCCCATCTCTCTTAAAGACCAGTTGTTGAGTTGTGGGGTTACATTTTGAACATAGTTTTTTTTTTTTTTTCTTTGTAAATTAATTTCTTTGTAAATTAAATTAATTTGAGAGTGCGTATCAGGAAATAATTCAGTTTGATTTGAAGTGCAGGGCTAGATGGATTCTGTAGTTGATAAATTAATCAATATGTTATCCATAAACTAAGTTAAACTAAGCAAATTTGTTATGGGATCAGTGAGATGCAATAAACACAAAACCCCATAGAACAATTCTGTAGTCACTTCATTGTAAAACTGCATTTTAATTTTTCATTCTGTCTGCTATTGCACCCCCATAAAGTGCTTTGAGATGCAGCTTGGATGAACAGTGTTAAAGAAAATTTAACTCTTGTATTACAGCTGTAGGAGCTGCAGATGTCTATCCACAGAAGAATGGAAGTATTTTGGAAGTAGTTTCTTAATGGATATCATGCAACAAAGTGATAATCTGAAAATATTTCATTATAAATATGTTTGTTATGCACATTTAGTTATAGATATGTTTGGTGTGCTCCTTAAATTTTTTCCATGGTGTCAAAAATCCAAATATTTTTGATTTATCATCATTCCTTATCTAACATTGGATGTTAGCCTAAATATTAGATACTCAGTTGTCCTGTGTTATTAAAAATTAAAAAGTGGCGAAAGCCAGATTAGACAATTCAAAATAATAAATTTTTATTGTTGTCATAGATCTATAAAATAGGGTTTACAGTGTACCTGTGTGTGCATATATACCTTTTAAGAAGTGAAATTAACTTTGAGAAAAAATAAATTTTCTAATATTCAGGGAATAAACTGATCAGATGTCCAAACTGAGGGCTATTTTTCTCTTTCCTCTGTGAGGACACAAAAATATTAGTTAGAACTTCTGAAAGATACATATGGAGTCTGTTATTAATTTATAAATTCTCCTTTCCTGTTACTGTGGTTGCAGGCCCTGTCTGGACATGAAAATAAGTTGATCATTACAAGATGGAATATTGTAAGTGTGTTATAACCTGTGTGCTATAACCTGTATTTTTTGTATACTTTTAATATAATTTATTTTTATACTCACCCTAGGACAATATGTTTAATAGTGAATTTCTGGTTTTGAGCTATTTTATCAGGTTGCACATGGCTTCAATAGCAGGACCAAGACTCTCTGTGACAGATACCAAGACCCTACCCTGAAACACAGCCTGCAGGTGTCAGAGTGATTCGCTGGAAGCTAACGAGTGCTGAATCCTAAAGCAAATCCTCTCCTCTCTTAGTGTCATATTCCCTGATTCCTAACCACACCTATATGAACATATATATATATATATATATATATATATATATAAAATACATAATTAAAATGCATTAATTAATGTTATGTCTTCATCTGCCTGTTGAATGGTTTGGTAAAGCAGAACTATTTGTTTGCAGTTGTACAAAAGATGCTTTGCTGAGAGGAATTTCTTGACCGTGAGGAGTTTAAAACCAGAACACACAGAAGAGCAGGGACTTGACTGCACTCTTGACTTCTCAAAGGCATTATTCTGAAAATTACAGACTAAAATTCTCAAAAAAAAAAAAGTAAGAAAGAAAGAAAGGAGTTGGTGGATTGTGTACAGACTTCTACTGTCTTTCTGAAAGGGACTGGTGTCATGGCAGTAATTTCTTATCTCCTCCCACCATGTATCAGATTTTTTCATTACAAGCCCTTCAGTTTTTCACTGTCTGCAGCATCCAAGTGAGGACTCTGTAGATCCTTCACATTCTTTGTGAACTCTTTAGTTGGGCTTGAGTCTAAATATAAAATGAGCATGCTATTTGCAAATCATGCAAAGCAGAATGTTATAGAAGATTGATGTTTGAAGTTTCGTCAGCACCTGAGAAATACCAAGGTTTAATTAACAAGTCATGCGATGGCGTATAGAGTCTTTGAATATTTATGATGATGTTATAATTTTTGGAAGAGACCAAGACAAGCGTGACATGAAACTAGGAAATATTTCAAAATGTTTTAAACAAAAACATTTGCTAGAGGATTCAAAGCAAAAGGAATTGAGACATTGACTAAAAAAAATTGGAAAAGTGGAATGACCAAAGAACTTGTGATTGAACTTTGTTTTCCTATTGAATGTTTTTGGGATTTATCTGTTTTATGTTATCAGATATATAGTGCATGCAAATCAACATTCCTAGAATTTGATTTGTGCAATTAAGCATGTAAAATGAGGAAAGATAGTAAGACTGTAAATGTATCCCTAATTCCACCTCCAAGTGTACATTATTGCAGGGTGAGTAGTCCCTGTATCTTGTGGCAGTCTGTGCACATAGTAGAAAAACAAATGAAAACTCTCACTGCCAAGTCTTTTTTATTCCACAGAAAAAATTGAGCTTTATCCAACCACAACCCTTATTTCTCTACATGAATTGTGGCTTTTTGGCTGGTTTAAAACTTCTTCTTGTATCCTGTATAGACCTGATTTTCTCAAATACCTTGATCCTTTGGTTTTAAAATTGTAATCCTATTTTACATGAGGAAAAGGAAAATAATCCATGGGCACTAGGGGAAGAACAGATTGACTAGGAAGTGAAAAAAAGAGTTTCCTAGATTACTTAATTTTTCAGCCAAATCTTAATCTTTGGGGGATTTTTGACTTCTCACAAGTAAATTAAACTCAGGAATGGACTTGATAGATGTTTGAAACAGATTTTACCTTTAAATATTTTTGAGTCAAAGCATATGTGAATTCATCTTTTGAAAGGCAGAAATGTATTTTTTTAGGTAGTCTATTTATTTTGAAACTTTATTCAATGTGAAATAGTTTTTAAAGATTTATTAACAGATATTCGTGTTCATAACATTAAGAAAACCTGTGCTATTCCGCCCCAATGGTCCAGATGATTTATTTTGCCTCTTAAAGATATAGTTTGCAGATGATGCTGTGAAAGACATATTTTACTTGAAATTACCTGGAAGAAGATTTTATTCAGACAAATTTCTGTAATTTGACTGAACGAGTTAGTGATTGGTTAAAACAAGAAATAAAGGAGAATGGAGATGGTAATTAAAACTAACAGAAAAAAGGAAAAGAAAAAAATCCGACTCAGTAACAATAATATTTTTCTACTTCCTTTTCAGATCAAGATATCCCAAGGTATCCTTCATTGTATCAAATGTCATTATTAACAAAAAAAAATATTTCCAGCTATTATGAAGGCACAGACTTGAGAAAAAAACCTACTTGCAACATTATAGTATTAATTAATTAATGTAAACAGTTCCTGTATTCTCTTTCACTTTAATATTGTTTTTACTAACCACGCTCAAGGGAAAAAAAATGTATTCTGAAGCCTGATGCTACTTTCCCCAACAGAAAACATCCATGTGAAATTAAAATACATTAGAAAAGATAAAGGAGACAATTTTGTTCTTGAATTCTACTCTCCCATATATCCTTGCTGTGGAAAAAGACTGACATATCATCTTATCTGTTGCTCAAAGAATTTAATTTTATGGCATGAAATTTTTGAAACCTTTGATTTTGTATTACCTTTCTAGCTGTAGCTTAGGGATACTGTTACAGAAGATGAACCCTTTTGCTTGGCAAAGTTGGATGTTTTATAGAGAGAAAGTAAAAAAACCCCAAGAGATAAACCACTGAATTAGTAAAAAGATGTGTAGAGGAAAGAAAATGTATTAAGGAAAAACAAACAGCATGAAGTTTATGTCCATAGCCAAAGTGTTACTCAGTGGTCATGTAAGAATATAGTGATGTAACTGTGTCTCTGTCAGACTGCCACTCTATGTGTGGATTTTTTTCCCCCTAACAATTTTATACTGCAAGGTTAATTGCTCTTTTGCTTTTCTCATTCACTTTGGACAACTTAGGATCCAGGACAACCTTGATAAAATTCCACAATTCCCATATTAATCATGGTATCTGACAGTACTGTGCAAAGTTCAAATCCCTGAAAGGATTGAAACCATAATTTCCAATACAAATTAAATAATACCTTGAACTTTTGGAAGGTACTGAGGGCCTTGAAAAATGTTTTTTGGGTGAATTTGAGTGAATAGTAATGACCACCTACATACCCTGGTATACAAGCATGTAATCTTATTTGCATTTATAAATTTTGAATTAATAAATAATAAATATTTAGATAATCCTTCTTAATGTTCAGAATTGTAAGGAATATAACTATATTGCAGCACTGATAGTCAGTTAGTGAATCAGAGACTGTACCAGAGACTTCAGATACAGAAGAAAATATCTACCTTTACTCATCTGTTCTTCAAGAGGTATAAGTTAGGAGGACATCACTGGCCGTAAGAGCTTAAATTTCCAACTTTATTATGATCTCACTTGAACCCTCACTCTCCACAGATTTTCCATATTTTCTTGGTGCAGCAGATATTCTTGCTGGATTTTTTAATGGACAAGTTCAAATGAGATATGGTTGTTCTGCAACAAGGCAGGGTATCTTTGCAGATGGAAATGCTGTCCCTGTAAAGGATTGCAGCAGGCTACTGAAAATGTTAAGGGATGTTGTAGATAGCAGAAAACTCTTTACAGGATTCTCAGGTGACATGGAATGCTGAATATTCATCATCAGATTTTATCATATTTTACAGATCTTTCTGAATGATACAGGCCATAGTCCTCTGTAATTCAGATTTTGTAAGAACATACACATGCAAATAAAGAATAGATTAATATTTTTCTTTTATATTCCGTGGGACAGTGTTAATTTCCCTTCATTAAATGCAAGCTCTTTCTTGGCTTTATATCAAGTAGGGAATTAATGATTAATTTTCTTTTTTTTTCCGTATGTGACTTTTTGGAGATTCTTTTGGTCTACATGTAAAATTTGCTTCCAAAATTTAGTAGCTGAAGATTTGACTGCCTTAGAAAGGTGACAGACAGAACACATTTTCTACTCTAGCAACACAAAAACTGAGAGACAGCAGCATTGTTTCACTTAATTTCACCTGATATTTTATTTTGATGGCATCAGTATGAACAAATTATCCAATATTCAATATTATGTGCTATTAGGGAAAATACATTAATTTGTGATGATATAATTGTACTTCATATACTCTAGAAACTGAACACTCAATAAAATATTTATCAAATGTCTAACAAGGTATTGTTATGTAGCAAGTAGTTACTAAACAAAATCTCCTTCAGATAAAGTAGCTAGCTTTTATCCTGTAGTGTCGGACATCATTATCCTGGTTCCAGAGTTTAGTCATGTTTTACAGAATCATTTTTAATAGATAGTTGCTCCTTGCACTTATACTTTAAAACGTGGTAGAGACTCATAAAAGGCAATTCTCACAATGGTGGAAGTGTCTGATTTAATGAGAGATTTATCAGTTGAAGGGTGTCAAGCAGCAGTATCAAGTGACCTCTCTCAGGAATGAAATTTGGCACATAAAGTTTTAAGCTACAGACCATTTGTAGCAAAAGGGCCTTGTTACTTTTAAATAGAAACCTTGCTTACTCACAAATAGTTCTGAAATGAAAAAAAAGATGCAAACAGTGATAGAGAACCTGCAAAAAGTAAAACTGTGAGAAAGCAGGGACAGAGACTGCAAGAGAGCAGTGTGCTGCACCTGGACTGGGCTTAAGAGGTTTTCCTTCCAAATATTGCTGCAACTGAACAATTAGTAAGGTCTGATGGCAGCTAATCAGAAGCTGTGGGGTGGCAAAATTGATGAAGAAATGAGGTAAAGAATTCCTTCAGCTCAAATCTGTTATCTAGAATGAAATTATTTCCATCCTTCCCTGCTTTATTTAGCTATCAGATCTCTGGTGGTGTGTTAGATATGCCCAATGTCATGTTTTGTATCACAAAACATTAAATGTTGTTCTTCTTCTAGTTTAATATAGTTTATCAGGCTTCATAAAATTCGTTATGGCCTTCATTTTAAATATAAAAATAGTGGCTGTGTGTCTTTGAAACTTTGCACAGAAATATCCACACAAATACATGGACCATTCCAAGATCCTTGTCACCATAGTATCTTAAGCAGGAAGACATTTTGAGAAAACAGGTTGGTTAAAATTCCTATAAGTTTTCACATGAAAAATAAGAATTAAATAGATTCACTTTGTTAGGAATATAAAAATCAATGACAAATACTAGTAGGTTATATGAGTGGACTGGAATTTATTGAAAAGCTCATGAGGTGGTTTTAATTTTGAAAGATTAGGAAGTTTTAATAAGAGATTTATCAGATTAATTTGCTTTCATTTGAAGGACTTTGGTAGCATTTTGAGGAAGCTATTACAGCTCCAATTTTTAAAATAACTATTTAAATTGTGTGCCCTTTATAAAATTACAGACATAAAGGATACAACTACAAATTAAAATACAATCATGAAGCACATGAAAGGTTCTCTGAAATATGTTAATATGTTAGAAAAATAAAGAAGGAAAAAATAAAATTAAGAAAAGAAAAGAAAACCTAAGATAAATATTCTG
The DNA here is from genome assembly GCA_024734555.1 of Trochalopteron elliotii. Classification (NCBI taxonomy): domain Eukaryota; kingdom Metazoa; phylum Chordata; class Aves; order Passeriformes; family Leiothrichidae; genus Trochalopteron; species Trochalopteron elliotii. The sequence continues at coordinate 5,888,141 of JANPWX010000078.1, read as the reverse complement.
TCTCTCCATGTCAACCTCTTATAGCAGTTTTTCATAAGGAACTCTAAAACAGCTCAGAGTTAATATCCAACATTTTCCTCTTATACTATGGGAAAAATTACACAATCCCACCTTCCCATTTCCTATATAGCATTTGATAATGTCTTCCTCAGGAAGTAGTAAGCTTTTAGTAACCAACTTTTATACTCTCCATAAAGAACTAGCAGGACCCACAAAACTGTTATTAAACCCTCTGGCACTGAAAGAGCACTAAAAAAGTTTGTTGTAAAGCACATCAGATTTCCTCTATAAATCATGCAACTAAATACATCTTTCTCTCATTATCAGGATGGTCTAGAACAATTTGTACATCAGACACTTAGGTTATGATGCTGTCAATCACATCCTGTCTGGAGACTCTTACAACACTAACCTCATCCATTTCATCCTTACCCATGTCAAAATTATTTTTCACAATACCATGTTTTTTCAGATTATGACAGATAACTAACTGATTGTCTCATTATATGCTGAACCTTTAATAAGGCACTTTGATCAAGAGATTTTTGAATAAGTTCAAAAGATATTTGAATAAGTTATCATAAAGTCTATGATCCAATGCATCTGCAAAATGGGTTTATCTTTTGTATAAAATTTGGGTTCCAAGTCTATTATTGCAGCCAAAAATTAATGAACATTATACCTCTATGAAAATTTAATATATATGTTATAGATTTTTTCCTAGGGATAGTGGTCAACATAAATGAAATTATAACCTACAAGACACTGTTAAACTTGCATAACAACACACTTACATAAAGCCAAAGCTGTATGAAACATCCTGAAGTATGCTCTATATAACCTTAGACACATTTAATAAACTATACTGCAAAAAGAACTTATCTTGAAAGAAAATTTTCCAAAATCATGCTTCCAACAGATCCTTCTTCATTTGCATATGAAAGACAAATGCCTTAAATGAAATGGGTTGTCCAACATAACTTGATGTCCTTCAGCTAAATTTGGAAGTGAAATGTAATTAAATACTATTCATGAAATGGTTACCACCTCTTCCTGCTGTTTGTTTGAAACAAATGACCAAGTGGACTTGGCGCTAAAAAGTACATCTTCATTGGTCCTTTTGAATGAATTTCTTGACTTGAACAGTAGAACGTGTATAAGAATCCCATGCCCATAACATATTCCTTTGTGTCTATTTAGTTGTGTTTTCAACCATGTGTTTGTTTATACAGTTGCATAATTAGATTTACATCAGAGTGGTTATTTGAATCTCTTCATATTTAAGATGCTCACACACTACATTTGTGCAAGTTGGGTCTGTAACTGTGCTGACACTAATTTATGGGAACTAGGGTTTCAGAATATTTGAAAATCAGTCTTAATAGGTTTTCCATTTGTTCTGGGTTTAGATTTTACAACAGTCAGGAGTTTTGTGCAGTACACTGTAAATTTTGCTATATCTTTCTCCTTATAATACAACTAAAGTATGTCTGACTGAATTACCCACTGAGATGCCTAATACATAGTCATTTCAGGGTTTTTTATGTTAACACACCATCCTAAATTTTACACTAATAATTTCTTATTGATGTACAATTCTTGCCTATAAAATTTAAAGTGACAACTTCCTACAACATGAATTTTGAAATAATTTACAGGATGAAATAAAACAGTCATCCTTATCTCCTTGAGATATAAAAAACAATGTAGTATACTGAAGTATGCCCGGTGATCCAAAGATTCATATTGTACTTTGAAAATTATCATTCAATGAAATTGAATTTGTTTTTTATCAAGTATTCAACAGATGCTTCTAATACCCTTCTAATTCGCTATGTTCAGACTCATATTATTTTAATGTAAAAACTTATAAAATATTTATAAGGAGATGGTGCAAGAGTACTTTTTAATTATGTTTATGTCTTTCTGCTCCATTTAAAATATTTATTGCATCATGAGAAGATATTTAAATTTGGAGAGAGTGAACAAGAAATATAGAGACTTTGTAAAGCTTATATAGATTATGCCAACGTCAATATCTTGCATTATTTTATCTAATTAAAGCATATTGTGGAGAGTTAATTGGAAAAATCCTTGTGGGTTTGGGTTTTTTTTATGAGCAGTAAATCCTTTACAAGTTCCAGCAAAAAAACGAGGGTTGGCATTATTAAAGGAGAAATCTTTTTTGTTGTTGTTGCTGTTTTCCTCTTGAAATGTTTTTGTTCAGTAAGCTTTTAACACAAGAGGGAGATCAGACATATCTGAGGTGCTCAACTCTGTGAAGTTTTGAGTAGCATGTGTCACAGTCATGAGCAGGGTTACAGGATATTGGAGTCACACTTAGAAGAAGGCTCAGCTGAGAAAGGCAGTGTCAGGGCAGGACACACTGAAGTTGGGAAGCTGAAATCAGGAAGAGACATTACAAAGAACCAGGACAAGTCAGAACTGAAGTCACTAATGAGCAGCAGGAAATGGAGTTGGAAAACCAACCAAGAAAATGGGCAAAAATAAGGACTCCAACTCTGCCATTAAATCCTAAGGACACTTCTTTTTTGCCCCAGACACTCATGTGGTATCAATATAATGACCAGAAGATTTTACTTGGTGTTACACTATTTTCAAGTCAAAAGCTACATGGTTGCTGGGCATTCCCCATGACTTCTAGAGAATTTTTATTGACTACCAGAGCACTGTACTCTGGTAATGGATAAAGATTCATAATCCATTGTAATTTTTATTCCAGTGTGGACAAGGGGTGTGAGAACTTTGATACCCATGCATCTTTCTATTACAGCTTAGATTGGAAGATATAAATGAAGGTATTTTAAAAATCAATTGCATCTTGCATGCAATAACTTGGCTTAAGCTTTTCTTATTTGATATGATTGGATTTGATTAATTTAAACATATCACTAAAACACTGGAGCTTTTTCTTTTGAAACCTGTTTGGTTTTGAGATCAGCTGTCAAAATGGGAAAGATATGCCAGTTGTTTAAATTGCGTATTTTTTGAGACTGGGCTCTGCGTATTTTTTGAGAATGGGCTTTCAGGTAGGATTAACTGGAAATAGGATCGTGTCTTCAAGAAAGTGATCGAGAAAGTCCTCTTCCAGGATTCTTGGAGCCAAGAAGCACTTCAAAGCAAATAGATACTCCTTACAAATAACATTTTGATTTATAGACCTTGGAAGCTTAATGGATGCTGATCAAAAAAAGAAAGGTATATTTTCATGAGGGAAAATAAAGGAAAAAAGAACTGGTCTTTAAAAGCCAATTCTACAGTAAGACAGAAAGACATGAAAGCAGACAATAATAAGGTAAGCACATGTTATCTCAAGGAAGATTATCCATGTGAGGTATTAGGAAGTTAAAGTGCTAAGTTCAGTCTCATTTAATTTGTGTATTACTGGCATTTTTAAATGATAAGAGTATAATAAGTCTATATGGACCAGACTGACTGGAAACTGACATTTTGTTTCACTGAATTGAATTAAGTGATTCATCCAAATGCATCAGCAGTAAATGTGCTTCTGCAATTCTTCAAGGTTCCAAATCTTGATGTTACCTTTATGCTAGGTAGCAATCCATCCAGACTAAATAGCTATAGGACAGCCCCTTGAAGTTCATTGCCCTTCAGAGATGTTCCTCTAAATGAACTTGTTTGGAGAAAGAAATCACTGAGTAAAGGAGATCCTGAAGACCTCAATGTTTGAAGTAAAGATAAAAAGAGTTCTGCAGCACTGCTTGTTTTCACCTGCTTCCATGGCAGAACTCATTCTACTGGCATTGGTGCTCACACAAATGTGAGTGATTGTATTCTGCCACTGTCTTAGGGAACTGAGAGCTCTGAGGGAATATTAAATACTAGGAAAACCTTTTTAAATGGGTAGAAAGTAGATATCCACCAGAGGTCACATAGCTTTTTCCACTTTACTGTTTCATCTGCATTGATTCCCCTCCTTCCAGTCAGATGAGAGACTCTTGCCAATCAGGTATTTATATAGTAGTATATCACACATTAAGGTGCATCAGAGCTCTGTCCCCCTCTCAGAAATCAAAAGTCTAAAATGTGCCTCTTCTTTCAGCTCTGACAGTCAATGTCAAAAGCAAACAGATTTATAAGGGAGGAGGTAAGGGAAAGGTTGGTGTTTAGCAAAAAGTTTAAGTAAGTCAGTCATATGTTATTGTCTCAAGCAGAATGATCTTGAGCCAATTTAATGAAGGTAAGTTACAATTGACTTTGAAAGGATTAATTTATACTCTCGAGTCTCCTCAGATGTAGAGCTAATAGAAAGCTGTCTGGGTACTTGAGTTTTCACACATCTTGCAGCTCAACTGGAGATTCAAAAGCTAAATCAAACACTCTAGGACACCTGGGAGGACTCAGAATGCATACAGCAGTGAGGTGACTGTTCTGATCAGGAGGCTTTTACTCCCTTCTATAACAATACTGATAGAGCTCCTCTGTTGTACTCTCTGTTAATGTTATTCTTCTAACAATTAGCCAAACAATTCAGTACAAATTAATTATATTAGTTAAATGTTACCAATTTTACCCTTTCAGAATCCAGAAATTTCACAAGAAATGGAGGATTATTTACAGTATTTATGGTGCCTTATCACTGCAATATCAGAGCTCCTGACAGTTTTTGAGAATATTAATCCTCACATCATGTCATTTGATGTAGAATGTAATGAGGGAGGAGGAAAGATTAAGTTTATCTGGTCTCTGCTCCAGGCTCTGCATGTTTAATATAGAGTAAAAAATTCTCTGATAAAAAGCAATTCAGTAAGAGCAAAAAATAATAGGCCTCAGGATTTCTTGTGGAGTGCCTTCAACTGGGGCTCAAGATGTTGCTCAGGTTTATTCAGGCTGTCTCTGATCCTGTAAATTTACTGAAGCATGCCTTTAGACTGTCAGCTGGAGCCTGGACTGTGGTCCAAAATACCTGTTCCCCTGCAGAAAGGGAGACTGATTGCCACACCACGGAGTGGCAGCTGCTCCTTTAGGAGCAGGGCAATCCCAAATCTCTAGCCCTTGTTTTGATTTTCATGGGGGAGGTCAGCCAGCTGTACAAGTCTTCAGCCAAGGTGGCTAACAGAGTGCTGTAGACTGTATCTGTGCTCTTGCACCTTATCTGTGAGTTGAAATTTCAGAGATGAGGCCCCTCACTGTCCTAGGACCATGTGAGTTATTAGCACAATTATGAAGAGCGCTAATGGTGATCATCAGTTTTTTGGAGGAAAACAGAATGACCTCTTCATATAAGGTGTCTGTTATTTGCTGTGAGTTTCAACAACTGAATTTCAAACAAAAGTTTCAGAATTTTCATTGTCTGAACCCAGAAAAATGTCAAAACCACACATATTTCTTTATGCAGCTCCTCCATGACAGGATTTAGGAAATTTGTAGCATTGCTTTCTGTCTTTAATTTCTATTTGCTTTAGTCCTTCACTACCAAAGCCATTGGAAGTATTTTTCTTCTTGCTGCCTTTTCTTATTGCTGCCTTAATCCTGCAGCAACTTTGTAATGATGATGAATTTCTCTAAAGCAGATGAGATACATGACCAAGACTATAGTTGGTGAGGGATCTGAAGTACATATCTCAATCATACCCTAATAGTTCTGTTATTAACTTTGCTGATAAACGGCAAACATAAGGTCAACATTGATGTCAAGATTTGGTACCTAAGTAGTTCTCTAAACACATAGATTCTGATTAAGTACTCTTTGCTGTTAGTTTCCATGGTTTGTTTTTTCAAAGAATTTAATTTAGCTGGTTAATTAATCTGCACCTCAAATAAAACACTATGGTCTTTCTAAATATTAGATTTGAAATGTAATATGATATACCTCAAATGTACAGGTAATTCTTTGAAGTATTAGTAATCCCAGTGTTTTAGAAACACAAAATTCCTAGAGCCTCACAGCTTTGGCAGAGCTGCAACTGGAGGCAAATATTGCTCAGTTTCTTTTCTTGGCCCTGAGATTGTGAGAGTGGCCAAACTGACCTCGAGTATGAACTCCTGTAAGGCTGTCCTAATTTGCAGGGTTATTGGCCCTTAAGCAAGTATGCACTTAGCAGGGGCTTAAAAACACATTTAAATTCTGGACAAAGTACACCTAAATTTGGGAAAACAGCTAGAAAAAGAGGTTTTCAAAATCAATCTCTTGTTGCCAGAAGTGCCACTTTAAGACCAATTTACATTTCTCTGGCAGTGCAGTGTAGCTTTATTGGACTAGGAAGAATAAGACATCAAATGCAACTAAAAATTTCAAGACATAAATCCATGTGTGGACTAAATGTGTGACTGAATTTTTTCTTTTACTTCTTTAATATGCTCAAGCCTAGAAAATGTAGATAAAAACCACTTCTTGATATGAGTGAACTTTTCTGGAAGATGTTTTGTGGTACACAAGTTACCAGATTGTAAATAGAAATATTGTGCTGAAACTTCATACTTTGGTTATACATAGCTCCCTATATTATTGTTTATTAGCCCCTTTTGTCCTTCCAATCTGCAGAAGAAGAGGCATTTCTGTCTCCTGGTAACCAGCCGAGGAGTATAAAAGCATTAATTTCCTTCTACTTCCTTTGAAGAATTTGATCTAAACGCAGGGTTGGAACAGTTTGCTATATTGTTTCTGACATCCCTGTGCTTTCACACTCCTTTGCATAATGCTCTTTGTGTCTTCATCACTTGAGTCAGCTATAACTATTATGCTTTCTGAAAATCAACTTTCCTGGCTAAAACCACATTAAAAAATACTTCTTGAATGCATAAGTAGCAGTTGATGTTTCTAAGCCATGTTTGTACCTGAGCCTGCTGTATACACTTTGCATGAACATAAAGTGGAATTTGTGATGGGGCAGAAGCAATGAAGGATGAGTTTTGTTAATGAGTGATGCCTCACTGACTCTGCCTTGATTAGTATCAAAGACTGCTGATCAAAAAGCTCTCATGTTCTCTCACTGACTGATTTCTAAGTATCAATTAAAAAAATCTCGTGAGAATGGTATTAATAATGGTGTGAAAATCTGCATGACAGAGAGAGTCAGTAACAGAGCCTCTGATTCACCTGAGTCTCAAAAATGGGTCTTGAGTGAGGATTAAATTGAGGCTATAATTCAGAGAGCCCTCTGATCTAAAATTTGCTGTATATGTGTATTTTCTTTCATTTATTCATGATTTTCCTTCAGAATACAGCAGATCAGTCCTGTGAAGATAGAACATTATCCCAAACTCATCAGAATTTACTCCAGGAGTTTGGATTCTTCCCATGGCATCTTCCTTACTCTCTTTTCTTTTGTCAACTAGAAAAAAACACGTAATGGAAAGGTCTTTGTGAAGATCCAATAAAATGCTGAGGTTACATCATAACAGAAAACTTTTTTCTTCTCTGGATATATTGTTTTCTTTCAATCTTAATTTCACTTCAGGTTCTTTTCTCTGTGCATGCATGGAGGATACCTGATAAACCCTGAGAAGACTTATAAAATTCCCATTTCCATTGAATCCCTGTATTTGTTTCAAAATGCAGGTGCTATTGCTAAGAAGCAATGAAAAGGATTTATTTTCTCTTTCAACACTAACTCTTCTGGTGAGAAGACAAACAGAAATGAATCTTCCTTAGCTCACTAATATATCTGTAAACAGCCATTCAAATATGCTTCACTTTTCTTGTGTTTGGCTGATTGACAATTTATGGGCAGAACCATCAATTCATTTGAGCAACTGAGGAGGAGCAAGCAAAATATCACCAGAGCACTGACTCCTGATGCCCTTCAGCTGTGCTGCTAAGGTGAGGAAAGAGGATGTCCCAGTGGCCTGGGAAATTTGGGATAAATGAAAGCCATCTCTCCTTCTTTGTTATTGCTGCCTTAATCCTGCAAAAAGAGGACATAAAACATTGAGAAGGTGCATATTTTTTCTGTAGAGGACAAACAAGGGAGAAAATATCATGTAGAAAAAACAGATTCTTGAAAAAAAATAGTTCAGAAGGCAGCAAGTGTGAGTCAAAGTAGGGAATTAGGCCAGAAATGCTGTGCACTGTGCCCGTTTCTGAATGCAAGACACAGTAAAGACAGTAAAAAATGTTTTTAAAAAGAGAATATCAAAACTTTTCTACAGTTTTGTCAAATTACTCCACTTACTCCTATTGTTTTTTGTCTCAGATCTTTCTGTTTCTACTGTTTCTATTTCTGCTGCACTCCCATAAGATATTCTAGTCATTTATTCACTTTGGTTTTCTCCTAGCTAACCTTCGGACTACCGTTTGCAAATTCTGCCTTTATTATATATAATGAAATTGTCTTGACCCCAAATAGACATTGTAGACTGTCCTGGCAAAGTTGCTTGTTTTAAAGAAGAGAGAAAATGTGTGAGAAGCAGATCCAGGATAGATAAGTTTTGTTTTTACCATTTTCATTTACTAATGTACAGCTTTTTCAGCTGGAGCCCAAATGCAAATTTGTTCAGCTAACACAAAGTTGCTAAGAGCGAAAGCTTTTCTCACTAGTGTCTTCTGGGGCACTTCTTATTTCCTGTTTCCAAAACAACCAGATGCTTTTCATGCCCAGGTCTCCTAATAGAATTTGCTAACTCATAGTTCAAAAACTCTGAGCCAAATGTATCTCCAGTGTGACTCCATAGCCTTATATCTGGCCCTCTGTTCTCAAAACTGCTTCATGACACATTCAGACTCCTCTTTGTTCTACATTAGCTGGCATTCTTTGGGAACTATTGCACGCAGGGATATTTCCTGCTGGAAAGCTCATGCCAGCTTTCGGAAGTACTTGGCAGTAGCAGCGGATCATTTGTAAAATTAGTAGCCCACTTTTATCTGTTCACTTACAGCATTATTTGGTTAAGTGGCCTATTCTCTGAGAAAACCAAGCAGAGTACAATTCTGCTCTTTGTTACAACAATTGAGCAGTGCCAAAGCTTTGCTATTGAGCACAAATGCAATGCTGTGAAATATAAGTACTCTGCCATGGAAAATTTAAGACAATGTATTTTTTCTCCTCAGACATACTGTTCTTCTGTTTAATTTATCCATGCAGCACAATGGTGACTGATTTCATCCTCTAGAGAAATCTGTCTAATTCCATTTGTCTTGGAACATTCGGGGACAGAATTCAATCTGCAGACTTTAGAGATCTAACCTGCTTTCATTGTAGGAGCAATTGTGTACCTACTGAGTAAAATAAGAGAGAGAAGAGATTTCCCTCTTTTTAACTATTGCCTTCAAAATAATTTCTATCCAGGCACCCATTACCAAGTCTTAACAGAAAAATTTCTATTTCACTTAACATTTCAGCTCTGTGCTCATAATGAATAGTGTTATGCCTTTGCAATTGTTACTTTATACAGTATCTGTGCTAGAAGTATCATAAGTACCAGATTTAGCTTTATATCCTATTTGAGCAGGATTGAAAATTCAGGTTCCATTTGCCTCCCTCAAGGTCTGCCTTATCTGAATATATAATGTGTGCTGAAAAACAACCAGTAAAATATGTTAACATGACATTTAAATAAATACACATTTTAATAAGGTTTGTCAGGATATTATGATCAAAAATATCCTTGATAGTCCTAATGACATCACAGAGTTATTTTAATGATTCAAACATGGTAATCTTAATGCTTAACCTAGACTCTTAGCCACATTACCCCCCCTTTTAGACAAAATGTGGTCTAAGCTGGAGGCACCATGACTGGACCTGACATTTGCAGGCAGAATACACACAAAGTTGTTGCCAAGATCAAACGTAGTTACTATTTATAGTGCAACCCCTTTGCAGTATTTGCCTTTCACTCCAGCCTTGCAGCCCTGTGCAGTACACAAGGGGAGAAAAAGGCAGTTGCAGGAATATGGTTGTTACTACACTTCACTTCCAAAATCTCCTTGGACTGCTGAGTGCTGGTGGCTCTATCCCCTATATGTCCTCAGGCATTTTGATCAATTGTTTCCTCTTTCACATATAATGCAGCGGAAGAGAACTTTGTAGATTTTCTTAGATTCTGTATTACTTTTGGATAAAGTTAATAAAATACAGGAAAATTACCAAGTAGATAGCTAGTACAGGAACATCAAAGAACTTTTAGACTTTGACAGTCAGTCCAGGACAATTCTCTTAGGTACTTTCTCAGGACTCCAAGTTTACTTTCAAAGTAAAAACTACAAAACTCATATAAATAGATGTTTTTAAATATCTGGAATTAAATGATAGAACATTGTCATTCCCACACCCTTTTAGAATATATTAAAATATGTAGTAATGAATGCAATATAAGAATCTGATGAAACCTAAGTGCTGCAAAGACCCATCATGTGCTTTCCACTACTTGCTCACATTGGAGAAATTCAGTGCAAGACACATCAAATAACAGTACTGAAAGTCATGCCGGGTGTTTTCTGCAAATGTCCCCAAATTACTCAAACAACTATAAGATGGTGTCTGCTTACACACATTTCCTACTGTGCAAATCTGTTCACCTCATGTTAATTTCCTTCTACTGTGAATGAGCAAAGGCAACCATTTGCATCAAGCTTATGAAGAAAGATTTTCATAAACACGTAAGCTAGCTCCAGCAGGAGTACCCTGATTCAGTAAACCCACAAAAGAATTGTAAATTACTTCATGAGAGCTAGAATTATTTTTTAAGAGAAATTCAGAGTTTTAATAACTGTGAATGTAGATTATTCTATTACCTATTGGCAAGAAGTTTAATTTCCCATCCCTCAGTAGAATGTAACATCCAGCCACATGGACTTTTTTTCATTTTTATTGACACTCATTTCTTCATTAATTGACTCATGACTGCTCTATTGGTTTTTTGGGAGTTTTTTCACCCATGGAGAAACTGGAAGGCTCCCAAATCTAGCTGCATGAAAAAAAAAAAAGGAAGAAAGTCATAAGTATTCAAGTATCTTCCATGTGAGAAATTCTATCATTAACAACAAAAAAAGTCCTTCAAATCCACTTCAAGATTATGATTCTTGCTTTCTTGCTATTGGTTGTCTTTTTAAGTGGTTTGTATAATGAATAACAGTTTTAGGCATTGTATGCACAATTCTTGATTAATTATGAATATTAACCTAAAATAATATTTTAGAGCATTTCCATAATAATTTCATTTATAAATACTTCATATTTCACTTTACAGACATATGGTAACACAGTGGTAACTACTTTTTTTCAGAACCAGGACATCAGCTATTCAGTTTGACTTTGGAACATTTGCATTTACTTATTTTACATTTCCTTCAACCTCCACAGCATTTACAAAACCGTGATCTCCATCAGTAAAGTTTCAAAACAGTGAGCCATGATTGCCATTAATAATTTCCTCTCCTGGAGAAGCTGCTTGGGACACAAACCCAATTAATTCCTACACTATTTCCCATGACAGATTTTACTTTTCAAACCAATTCCTTTCAGACCCTTTTCATTTATGTCTTTTATGATACTAACTGTTCTGTGGATTCATTCTGCCTGAGTCAATTATAGGAAAGTGGGTGTTTTTATTACCTCTTACTTTCTACTATCTCTATCTCATTAGTGTCGCACATTACTAAGCAAGTCTAAATACAGACTTGGGTGTGGGTTAGCAATAAAAAACTAAACTATACTAAACTAAACTAAATTAATAATTCCCTGTGGCTTTATTAATTCTCTAAATGACAAGTACTGATAAATAACCACCCAGAAACACAATCCAAAAAGTGGAGGAGGTGTGTCTGACTGAGCAAACTCAGGAAAAGCATTCTGCCTCAGGCCTGCAGCAGCTGAGAGATTTTGAGGAGTGTATGACAAATATGTCTGCTTATTTATATCAGTGGGACTTTGATAGGACATTGTTTCCCTTGGAAAAAATTGATTTTTCACAGCAGTAGTGAATAGAGTGTCATAATGCTAAGTTTCATAAAATGACTAAAGCACTGACACCAGCGATTTCATGAAATGCCTGACACTTTTAGGCATTTCATATAATGACCCGGTGGAACAGCTAAATAGTGTAATAGAATGCCTATAATTCCAGGAACGACTTTCAGTCATATCATGAAATGAATGATTTCTGAAGATGACTGCAAGGTATTTATAAAATCTTCACTGTGAGCTATGAAACAGGTGCTGTAAGCTGGGAGTTTGCCAGTCAGTGTTCCAGGCCAAAGACAGATTGTTTTTGTGAAGCAGTATCATAGATTTGATGAATGGTCTGAATTAAAATGTCCCTTTTGTCATTTAACCTGATGCACCTTTTGTAGAAAAACAAATTTCAAATAATACTAAGAGCAATAATATTGGCAATAAAAATATTGCTCACAATATCTTTTTAGAGAAAATAAACACTTTTACTGTCCAGGGAGCTGGCTGAAATATTTCTGGGAAAATGCATTTTTGCTGAAATATAATTTTTTAATGAATTTAAATCTTTCAGGAAGATTATATATATCTTGCAGAAGATTGCTGAGGTTCACAGTTTCCAAGTCACCTTCTAAAGTGTACATGTCTCTGTGTGTGTGTGCATGTGATAGGAGCAAAAACATAACTACTGCTGGTCTGACCTTTCGTCACATGCAGAAATGAATGGCATGGGATATACTGACTTTTCAAAAAAATATTTGACAAGTCATGTCTTCATTCTCACATGAAAATCAAGTATGTTTAACACCCTAGGGTTACCAGAAAACAGAGTACATACCTTCCTGTCCATTTACACCACTCGCTCAAAAAAGCTAAAATCCTGTCTCGGATCCTAACAACTCCTGCATATTGCTAGAGTAGGATTGATATGAACACACCTGATTGAAAGTGGTCTGGTTGGTCTGTTAGGAGATTTATTTAGGAGATCTATTGGTGCATTTTATGACACTATGTTTTTAGAGATGTGACTTAGATTGTTTTTAGTCACTTTAAAATATTCACACGTGGTAGATACTGTTACTCTGCAAAGATCATAACATCGAATGTTTTCAATCAATTTCAATTGACATTCAAAAGTTTCTAAACTGCATGTGTCCAAATAGATGAAACACTAAGAGCTTGGAAATAACTAACTGCAACAACACTATTCTCTTACTCTACAGTAATTGCATTCAGTGGAATTAGACCAGCATAAACATGGAGCAACAGATAGGAAAAATAGCCCCCTGTGTTTTATTAACATTTAGAAAATCTGGTTTGGATCTTCCTTTTAAATAAAAATTATTATCACAACATAGAAAAGCAATGAAAGGAAGATCCATACTCTGAATAAGGAGTTTCGTAATCAACAGCAAGGCTAGAAATAAACTAGTATGTTAAAAATATTGGTGGATTACCGTGTGGAAAGTGTTATTTCAGTTCCATGGAAACAAGTGAGAAGCAAATTCACCAGACTTTTCATGAAAGTAATTAGTATTAATAAGAAAAAAACTACTGGGGACTTGCAAGGATTGTAGGTGATATTTCTGATGGATAATGTTTTCATTTGCTTCTGGGCAAATTCAATAGTGTCATTTTACTTTTAAACATGGCTTACAATAGAAAAGAAAACATTTCATAACTTGATAGATAATCTTGCCTAGGTAGATATATATGATACATTGGCTTTGTAACCATTTGGAAGCACAAAAATATTTATTGAAAAGCTCTTATGACAGCATTTAATGTAACTGAAATGAAAAATGACAATGCAGAAGCATGCAATGGTATTAGATCATATTTAGATTATAGAAGAAGCCTGACTTATTTACAACATAGTCATAGCCCAAGAGCAATGTAGTCTTATTAAGAAATTCCATGATTTTTGTAAAGCATTACTAAACAATGTTAGTTTTATAATATAATACTGAATTTCAAATATAAAACCTTTTGAACAAAAAAATATTACTCCACATGTGAATGTTCTCAATAAGTTAATGTCACAGATTTGCTGATACTTCACTGACTTAGAGTTCTCAATTGAACATTTTTGTTAGTGTGACAGTATCATGACTAATGTTTTTATTCATGGTAAAGTAAAATCGATTTGCACACATATACAGCCTTATTCACATTTAAAATCTCATGTCTTCTGTTCAGAACATTGCCAGATCTCTCCACATCTTACTCTTATTTTATTAAGAACCACATTTGGTATAATCCTGCTTTTTTTGTGAAAAAGAAAGGGAAGGAAAAATTAAACCAGCATAACTCAGATATTAAAAAATTAGTGAATTGAATATTAAAATGAACATTTATGTACATTTTTACTTTATCTACATGGAGATTTTATCAAAAAATTATTTACATCAGATTCTTTTTGACATTAAAGATCATATCTCCACCCTTTATATGGATAATTATAGAATTTGCCCTTTGAATTACCTACTTCTTCTACCATCAACTGATAGAGCTTTAATTTAGAAGATAAGACACTAATTTAAGGCAGATGAATCCTGTCTTCAGATACCTAAATTTTATTATAGGTACCTAAATCTACTTCTGGATAAAACTCTATACTTAACATCTCCTGCATATTAAATGTCTCTCACAGATTGTTTGATCTTTTCTTTCCTTGAAGCACGTAATCCAAACAAGCAACCCTTGTCATCAGACTTCATTATAATCTTCAGAATTCTGGTATGATACCTATTGTCTTCCACTTACTTGACCTGATCATTGCTACTGCCTGAAAAACATTTCTTCCTCTCAGCAACCGTTTGATAACAGCACTGAGATAGGTCTGGAATCTTTCACTGACACAATATTACTCTTTGATTGTCTGGAGAATGCACTTGGGACTAAAAGTGTTTTGCTGTTACATTGATCTAGAGATAAACAAAAAATTTTAATAAGGTATCTCTAGTCATTATAATGTAAACATAGTAAACTTTTTTAAATACTAATTTAATTAGACTAGTTGTCTTTTTGGTCTTCTAACTTAGCACTATCATGATTCTTCATTTATGGAAATGTCACGTTTTTTGAGAAAGTGTCACGTAGTAACATCAGCGTACTATATGCGAAGAAACAACCAGTACCCCAGCGTTCATATAAATGTGTGATTGGGACTAGCTATAAGAATTATTAACAACTTTAGGGTGACAACAGCTTTAAATTTAAAATGTTAGCAAACTAGAGTTCCACACATAGCTAATTTTCAATCACAATTATTTCCTGTCTTCACCTTGCTATGATCCATCACTAGGGGCTAAGATGTTCGCTATGAATTCTCATCAGGCTGAACAGACAGTGCACCATGTGTCAGGGATCTCTTATGCCATTTATGACAAGGGAAAGCAAGCAAAGAAAACAAACAGTATCACCAGTCCTTAGATCCCATTTTGGTGCTGCTGCGTGGATGGTTTGGAACTGGGGTTGTGAGACAACAAAAGAGAAAGAGAGGAGAAAGCGAGAGAAAAAGAGACAGAGAAAAGAGAGGTAAAAGGGGTAGAAGGAGGGCCAAATAAAAAGAGAGAAAAGAGAGTAAGGTCGGCCAATCTAGTCCATTTTTAGTTTACCTGGTACACACCTGTGATGTAAATTAGACTTTTCAGATATTTGTTCACACAAGCACAGATATCCCTTTTTCAGGAAGTGAAGAAGTGAATTGGCAGGGAGGGGAAGACAACATTGAGCACAAGTCTCCAGGTGGAGCAGGATGTTGGCTCAGAACACCTCTGCCTCACCTCTCAGGACACTCTCCTCTGGCTACTTTTCCTGCAGCAATACTCAGAATTTTTGAGACAAAACATGCATAGGTTTGGTCTGCTGCACAACTGCACAAGCTCAGTTTCTTGTCACTTTTATCCTACACATGTTGTATACCATTTTGGCTGGCTGCATAGTAATGCCTGCCTTTTACCTATCTCCTGTGTGTTCTCAAAAATGTCTCTTTAGAATCTGGCCACACTGTGTTCAATAACTTGACTTCTGGATCTCTAAATTAATCTAGGGTTTAGACTAACATTAGTGCTTTTCCTGCTTGAAAGATCTCAACAGAGAGAATTCTGATAATTTTAGAAGCCAAATGATATGTATGTTACATTAGCTGCAATTTTTGAGATGTTCACAGAGGGGCTTCCTGTTTAATATTTTATCTGCCTGTTTATGTTCTTGAAACCATGCAAAATTCTTAGCCTTAGTACAGACCTTCTCTGTTTAAGCACATTACACCTGATGTAGCATTTTTTATTCCTTGCTATTTGGTAGATTATCATCCTTCACTGTCAAGCTAAAATAGTTGGAATAAAGAAATGGGATAGAGTTTTCAATCACAAACTGGGATATGGATATTAGGACCTAATTTGTTATGAGAGCCCTAAGTGCACTCTACTATTTACTCAGCCTATAAATATGAAACTGCTGTCTTTCTTGACACAACACAATAGCTGCTTTAGTTAACTTATAGTCTCCAGAAGAAAACACAGTCTATATTTGGTTACATTACTTGACTTTCATAGAAAATTTTTCTTCATTTCCACTGACTCTGACAACCACAAAGCACCTACACCCAGTGGTTTGAACTACGATGATTTAATAGACCTGAAAGTTTTAACAGACTATTGCTTTTCTTACTACTCTGGTTTATTAGGGCGGGACCCATGATCACTCCACTTTTCACCCTATAGCAAAGTAAAAATGCTTAAAAAAAAAAAGAAAAAAAAAAGAAAAAAAAAAAAGAAAAATATTTAGGTAAGATAAATGCAGAAGAAACAAGCTACATTAAACAATTCAGAGTTCTGAAGCTCTAACTTATACTTTTCAATTAATTTAGAAAACTAGACTTTATTTATCTTCCATTTTGACTAGGCGCCATGACCTGAAACAACTTCTATCAGTAGATTTCAGTTTCTAACATGATACAAGAAAAATTCAGAATAATTTTCCATAGTTTTCATCCTCTTACAGAAGAACAGAATTTTTTCTTCCTCTTTAGCATTAAATTTTCTATTTCTAGAGGAATATTTTTCTTGCTTTCATTCCCAGAGGATTATGCAAGTATTTAAAGAAAGCAAAAATTCCACCATCTCTATGCTGTCACACCTTGGAAATATTTTCTAGAGAGGACTGTGATTGTGATTGGAGAAGGAGTGATATTTCTTTCAAAATGTGGGCTTACTGCTGATGGAAAGATGAATTTTAATTTAGAAATGGGGAACTTAGGCTCTTTCACCCTATGTCATGACACACCTTTGACAGGTTTATTGCACTGATTTCCTTTACTGAATAGGGTGTGATCAGTAGGTGGTTCTCTTTCCTGGTCTAGACATAATTGCTATAACTGAATTCCTCACAAAATAAGGATGATCTGCCCCTGCTTTATACCTCAAACATCTTAGCAAATAAAATTAATGTAAAGCACACCTAACAAATTGCCTGTTTCAGGCTCTCTAAAGAATTTAGCAATATTTGTTTGCTATAGCTTGTAAAAAGTTCACAGCATCTAAGAATAATTAGCTAAATTTCTACATCAACATTTAATTTATTCTGAAGAAAGCAGTCTGTCTAGTTCTGCAGAGCTCTTCCAAAATGCTGTTCTAGTGTTAGCCTTGCATTACATAAAATTCTGGTGTTCAGTAAGTATATAATGTAATGGCACAACTCCACAGGTAGGCAACAGCCAATTCATCCCATTTGAAACATTCTGTCCAGGAAAAGTCTCTTGTATGCCAGATAATCTAAGTTTTAGGTACCTTATGGTGTTATCATTAATTGTAAAACTGTTTCTTTCTGTATGGATCACATGTGGTTTAGGAGCCTGAGATGGGAAGATTGGTATGTGCATATTTCCTTATGCAGTTAAAGGATATAGATACAGTGTCATTTGAAGATAGTTCACATTTCAGGTGTGTTAAAGGAAGCTGGAAGCATTTATTAATCCCTGTTGATTAGAGCAAAATAAGGGTGAGTATACTGGTTTTGGAGTTTCAGGTGACATGAATTCAAGACTAGCTATCTTATTAAATACTAGTAAGAGAAATTCTGCAGCTGATTTACTAAGAAGCTGTAATTCTGTCCCAGTTTTTCCGCCTTCTGGGTCTTCATGAAAGGTTATCCTATAATGTTGTGAATTATACAAAGTGGGTAGAAGAATCCAACTGAATTGGGCTCCAATTTCCCCACAAGAGGTAATTTGGGATTACTCCCAAAAATCTGCCTCTGACTACTGCTGGGAGAACAATGGCTTTAATTGTTCTGACAGAGTCAAAACTCAGATCCATCTGCATTACTAACAGTCCCAGGCAAGACTGGATACATTAGTAATAATTTACTAATCAAAGTGATTTACTTATTCACTAATTGCCATTTGCAATACTTAGACTATTTGTTCATTAATATATTTTTAACAGTTTCTGGTTTGGAGATTATTTTTGTGGTAATTAAACACATAGATCTTAAAATATTAATCATAGATTCATCATGGCAAAAAAAAAGGATTAATCACAAACCCCGTGTTTTTACTTCGTTAAGTTAACTTTTGGAGCAATCACTCAGAAGAGAAGGGCATTATCTGTCAAGATAAACTCAGAAATTCTTTGAGAAAGCAGCATTGTCTTTGGGCCTGAAAACAGCACAAGTAATGCATTTTGTTTAATTAAACTCCACTTTCTTTAAATAAGCAAATCATGAGTTATATCTTAATTCTCTTTTTTTAACCCTTAAAACTATCCATTGAAAATTTGATTACATATTTGTTATATCAAGTGTGACATACAGAATGAGTTTATGTGAAGGAATGTGAAATATATTGAAGTGACCCTGTGGCAAAAATGGGATGAGACACCACAAATGCAGAATTTCTCCAGAGAGAGAAGGAAGATAAGAAAGAGAATCTACACTGATTCCCTCTCAGGGAAAGAATCCTCCCATTGCTATCCCAAGAATGCACAAAGGTAAGGACTGTTAGGAGAGCTCTGACAGTAAGATTGAGCAGGAGTTTGTGTTTATGAGACAGTCACCAGAGGCAGTTTCTCTCACTCCTTCTCCTTCTCTTCCCCCGTTGGATTCTCTGATGTCCAGACAGAGTAATTTATGATGCAGTCTTAACAGTTAACAAGCAAAAATTCATTTGATTCATTGTTTTCATTCACAAAAGATCTTATTGTTAAGACAAATTTTTGGAGTCTGTGAGCTTTAAAATCGAAATTGGTACTAATGCCTTAGCCCATGTAATTGTCATATTTATTCAGAAGCAGGAAAACATCTACTAAAACATCTACTAACCCTTCATGGAATGAGGAGTTATCTGTTCAGTCCTGGTGTAATGTGCTTGCTAATTAAAAGTTTTGATGAATAGAGGAAGCATTCCCCAAAGTACTTTTTTCTCACAATTAAACCAAGAACAAGTAGATAACCTCTGACTTAGACTCAACAGCCCCACAACCCAAACATGAACCCCAAGTTTGCTCAAGCAGCTAGAAGTGTAGTGATTGAGAAAGATGGAAATTCAAATTTAATAACAACTCTCTTTTTTGTGTATCGTATGAATATGAAAAGAAAACCTATATTTATTATGGAAGGTTAGAGGAAAGAGATAAGGCTCATTATTCTCTTTTCTTAATTTCTAAGCATTCAGCTGTTTGGCCTCATATATGAGTCTACTAATCATTAATTAATCAAGAAACCCAAGAGGGAAATTTTATTCCTTTGCTAAGATTTATTCAGTTTTTTTCTCTTGTATTTCAGAGGATTTTAAAATAAATAGATACTCTTCAAAGACTGTAGCCAAGTAATTATTTTCTTTTAATAAGTTTATTAGTTTATTGACTAATGTTGAAGTGGGCTTCCATGCTATTATATTTCATTTTGGGAACATTATTTTTGAAGAATGATAGGATGATTAGTGTTATATTAGAGTTTCATAATTTGCAATGCTATAGTCAAGGCTTTGCCAGCATTTACATTTCATATCCCTTTGGTTCAGTGGCTTCTTCCAACTTAGATATTAAAAGAACTTTTCACTGCTGGCCCATGAGTCTGTCTTTCAACAAATTAGTATAAAATTATTTCTGTAAGTTTCATTAAGATTGAAAGAACTTGTATAATTTTTGCAAATTTTTTTAATATAACTAAATTTTACAGTTTTGATTGAAGCCACACTTCAAACAGCATTTTATAGGAATAAACAATATTTTAAAGGCAAATGTCTAATATGCATAAGTATTTGGATACTTCATATAATAAGGGGCATAATTTATATTTTCCTTTTTATATATCATAGAAAACATGTAGCTTGAAGTAACTTAAGACTTGTCAACATCATTGTGGTAAGGACCAATATATAGTTAATGAGAGTTCAGAAAAGTTGAAAGCCTTCGAAACATACACAGGAGTAGTCTACCGCATGTTTGGTAGTGCATCTTACCTAAAATGATGTAGTCTTGATTCTTGACTAACATATTTATGGTTTCTTGACAATCTGCAGGCAAGAAGAAGAGAATTTTCTGTCTCCTATAGCTGACTCACATTCTCATCAAAAGCAAAGACACTGATTTTTCAATGCAGCTATTCAGCCCCTTACATTCATACATTCATGCATACGTTCACTGGTATTACCATCAAAGGGATAAGTGCCTACTCTCCTGGGTTGTCCTGCAATACTGAAGCAGTAGTTCCCACGCAGCTGAGCCAACTATGACATTCATCACAACTGAGCAACCATCTGTCTGCATATAAAACAGGTTTTTACTGTAGACTAAGTGCTGTACAGGAAATTTGTTAGTTCTCAAAACACTGTCTGAATGTATTTAACTTAGCCATATTTAATGTTATTCTGTGGAATTGAGCAAGTGTAGCCGTAGCCTACTACCCAGTTGGTTTGAGGTTTTTCTGACAGGAGTAAATGTTAGGAGGAAGATTCATCCAGAGATTTGAGAAATGTGCATTATTTAAATGCACAGGCACTGGTTACACGGTATGGAGGATGGAGAGGCACAAACAAGGCCAGCAGGTTTGTTAACTGCTTTTTCAAAGACTGTTATTTATGTTTCTTTTCTCAGAATGGAGGAAGAGAATTGTTTTCTTGGAATGAACAGTTTCTTTATCTATAAGACTGAGTACCTGTTACAAATCTTCTTGCCTCTTTGTGAACAGTTATGTTTTCATCATGTCATCCTCTTATAGATGAATCAAGGTCAATCAATGGTAGAGGACACAAAAAAAAGGTATTGACAAGGGTTAGCAGGAAAGAGTATTAAACAAGACAGAGAAATGATGAATAGAGAGAGAACAGAAAAAGCTAACAAAACAGCATTGGAAGCATAGCCACTGCTGTGCCCTTTGGACACTGAGCTAAGACCACTGTAGTTTTGAGGTCATCTCTACTCTCTGTAGGTAAGCTTAAGGAAGCCATGGGGCAATTTTAGGCACATTCCTGACTCTGAGACTAACTAATGATCTAAACAGAAGCCAAAGTGACTTTATAGAGAAAGTCAGTTTCTTTGGGTGTTTTTTCCAAGGTGGCATAAGTCCTTTATTTGTGTCCAAAGTACATTTAATGCCTGAGTTACTTGTTTCTCCTTTTTTTCTTTTATTTTTTCTTTTTTTTTTTATTTTCAGTAGCTCAATAATTTAGTGAGTGTAATCAGCAGTTTGGGAGATTAGGACCACAGAAGGTTTAATTGTGATTTAGAGCAGGATTTAATGAGCTTGCAACTTAACAGAAACCTTACTACAGTCAGTGCCTGCTGATTTTAATGTTGAGCTACAAAAAAACATAACATGGACAACTTTCCAGAGTGTTGATAGCCACAGTGAATGAATTCATCCAAGTCTCGGAGGTGAAAAATAGCTCCTAGTCCAAGTTCTGCATTTCAGCTGCAGTACATTCACCAGTTATTTCAGTAGTTTTATATAAAAGCCAATATCTTTGGAGCATTCATAAATTACTATTGTAAATAAATTCTACAGGCATTGTGAAATTTGATGTTAGGTAAGAGAAAATTTGAGTAAATTTATATTGCACTGATTTTTTTTCCTATGTTTGTTTTTGTTTGGTTTAAAGAGTTAGATGAAATTCCATATATTTTTATGACACCATACACTGTAATAATAATTCAAAATTGAAGCACATCTACATTTAATGATCCATTGAATATATAGCTGTTAATTTCTTAAGCCAAAATCCTTTCTAGAATAAGTGTGCACCAACTACTCTGCGCCTGCTTGGGAATCCAGTAATACAAAGCATAGCCAAAGGGTTCTGCCCCACAAAATTGTGTAAATTGACTGAATTTTTGCATCTGTTCTTCAGGGAAGTAAGATCCAAATGACAATAAAATTGGCATATCTCCACTTTTTGCATCAGAAAGCCGTCATGCCCCAAAGAGCTCGAGTTTGAAACCTTCTGGTCTTTGCCATGTTTGTTATCATTCTTTTGAGGGCAGCATGATGAGGTAGTTGGAGGATAGCTCTGCCTTCAGTATAAGAGACACCTCTCACAGAAAATGCCACTGAAACTGCTGAGCTATGGTTTAGGTGTGCCTATATATTTATGGTACAGTGTGCCTAGAAACAAGCTGGTTTTCAATCTTTCTTCAGTCTCCCCAGACATCCTTTACATTGCGAGAAGCTTCTCTCACTTGCTGCCTCTACCCAGGCTGGGTACCAGATTGTTTTGTCCACTTTGCTGGAGCTTCATCACAAAGTTAACAATAGCACCCTCACAGACTGTTTTTGATGATATAGTCATTTCCCCTGATTAAGTAAAGCTATTAAGGTTTTCGAATCTTTTGGATTTTGTAATTTTTCCTGGCACATGGACATAGTACCTTTTTATCATGTCTGAATTTCATTCTCACTGCTCCCTGATATATTTTCAAGGTGGAATTAATTTTAGAAACTTAAATTAGGTAGACAAGAACTTCTTCTCTACTACTTCAAAAGTATTTTCTTTTTTACCTTGTCCACAAGCATATATTCAGCAGGAATGCACCCCTAGAATCCTAAAATTTTGACACAATTTAGTTGCCTAGCTTAGATTTGAATCTTTTCTTCCAATTACTTTCTCTTCTTTTTTGCTTTCTTTAACACTTGTCTCTGTAGACAGGCTTAACTAGCTGAGAAATATAATAGACATATCTATGACTTTGATAAATGGATATAATACAATATCTCTCCCATTCTCCACTGAAGCCAGTGATATGTTTTGTTTTCTGGCAATATTTTCTATGTGCCCACTGATAATTAAATAAGCAAAAAATGTACACAAAAAAAATACAACCATTGCAAAATATACATCTCTTTAAAATGTGTGCTTTGATCACTCAGTGTAATAAATACCAAGGTTTTGGTGAAAAACATGCCTTTCAGTCTCTACTGAAGTAGTATTCAAATGCTATGCATGACTGAATTTTGCCAAACAGATCCTGTGAAGCTACTTACCACAAAGCTTCTGTTTGTCAGGGTTTTATGTGCCAGTCAGACTCATTTAGTCACTAGCTGTAAAGATTAATTAATATTTGCAGTCTTGGTCATGCTACACGTGTAGATTTAACATGTACTTTCAGGAAGAGAAGAAACATCTAACAGGTGCAGCTGTAGATATTGTGCTGGCACTAGACAATATGATTATTTGGAGAAGAAACATTATTTAGAAACAGTTGTGGCAAGTATACTATGGCACTAATTCAGCTTTTTAAGATCCTGTTTCTCTGCTATGTCCTATGAATGAGAAGTAGTGCTTGAGAGTTGTAAAATGTTTCGTATTTACATGCTGTTTGATTATTTTGCCTTTGCATTTTAAGAAGATTAATCACCAAGAAATGTACCTTACTGGCAATTTTTTTCAGAATTGTTCAGAAGAGTATACATGAAAACTTACTTGAAATTTATTTATCAACAATCTTATTTTAAAAGGAAATAAATAACAATGATAATTTCAACTGCTTATATCCCTGGAGAATTTGGACATCAAACAAAAGAGATTAATTTGTCAATGTTATAATTCTCTTAGAACATAACATAGTCCTACAGAATTTTAACTCTAAAGTCCCGTATTTTCCAGGTGTGGAATGAGAAGAATAAAACCAAAAAATTCTAGTCGGTAAGATACTTATTTAGAATCACAGAGATCAAAGTTCAAGTCTCAGTTCCACTGGCTACTTAGGCATTTAAATTAAATGGAAAGAATCCAACAGAAATGTTAGTTCTGGTAACATATTTTTGCTGGGAGTTTTGTATGCAAGTATGTACATCAAATAACTTCTCCAGCATCTAGGGTTATTCCAGTGAATGAGGGGCTACCTTTACTTTATATTGAAAATTGATTCATGGAGGAGCTGGATGGGAAGCCTTTCGGACTTATCAGAAAGTTTCACTTCATTAAACTTGGTTTCTTTCACAGATTTACATTTTAAATGCCCTATTAGCCAATTAAAGGTTTGAGTTTTACATATCAATACGCTTTTGTCCTTCATGACTGAAAGGTTTACTACAGGTGCTAAGAAATCATAATTTCTTTAAAGAAAGAAAGATATTTCTCTATTTTGGTTGAAGAAAGGAAGAGTGTGAAATGAGATATGCTAATTGTCATGAAAACTTCCATAGATCATCACAGCTAGGATATTAAAGACTTTTTCTTCAATCACTTAAACCAATTATGTAGATATAACATTTCAAAAGCCTTTAAAATTTCTTTTCTGACTTGCCGTTGTTTTCTACTTAAACTTCCTTGATTCGCATTTGATGAGAAATATGTTCCCTCCAACAGGAAATAATTACCTTTTCTCTTAAGGAAGGTGCTGTTGCTTATAAACATGGATTTTGTTGAGAATAGTTGCAGGGATTATAAATTATCTGATGTTCATGAAAGCAATGATCTCTCTTGTAAGTTGCCATTCAAATGGGGATTTGTTTCCTGCTTTGTTGAAGCTGTTTAACATCCTTCTAAAACTAATGTAAGTATTAAATGCAAATTCTCTATATTTCAAGGAAACCAATAAAGCTGCATACTAAATTTGACCAATGGTCTATTCTATCAAGTTACTACTTTCTCTTTGACATTCAACAGGGGTCAGATGCCATAATTACATTATCATCTGATTATAAAACAATTTTTCAATTCTGAATGTTCAACACTGGATTCTAAAGTTGAATGATTTATATGCATAATAACATATACTCCTGCTTATATCATAGAAGTTTGTGCTTAGATTCAATCAGTCAATTTTTTAGTCTTGTTAAACACTTAGCATTAAGTGTTTAAGCATTGAGTTCAACAGGTTTTACTCCAGGGAAAAAATAATAACTATTTTAAATTATCCAATTTTCAGTTTTGTTGAAAATCAGCTCTTGTCACTGTAGGAGATGTGATGGATCTGACCGAGATTTCTTTATCTCGAAATGATAAAATATATTTTAAAGACAAAAAGTAGAGGGATATTTTTACTAGTAAAGGTAAGATACTCAGGTATTAAAATGATTAAAATGGGAAGCACTATAGATTGTACAGCTTGTACATGGTGTCCAATTTATTAACTAAAGAATGTACAACATTGTTTAAATATACTTATCTTCAACAACGTCTAGAGATGAATGGCAATGAAACTACTGCTCTTTTTACAGTATAAAATTCCATAGAACAGTAGAGAGAAAACATGGTTATCTTGACATTTAAATCAAGCAAATTATGCACTTTTCATTTTTGTTATAATTGTATACAGGAGGTAAAAGCAGTGACATACTACAAAGAAGAACTTAGAAACATTGCCATGTCATGTAAGGATGGTATCAGGAAAGACCAGGCTCAGTGACAGATGAAACTTGGAAGGTACATTAAGGGCCCTAAGGAGCTTTAACTGGTACATGAGTAGTGAAAATCTGAACAAAGAAAATGTGGACACTGCTGAACTATGTAGGGGATTTAGTGACAGTTCACACAGAGTGGTCTGAAGCATTCAAGGTGTTCTTTGCTTTGGTCTTTGCCAATAAGATCTCTGCCCTGGCCAAAGAAATGGTTCCAAGAGAAGAACAAGCAGCAGTGAATGAGAGTCAAGTCCAGGCTTGCTGGAGATGGCTTGACTCATACAGGTCCATGGCACCTGTTGGTAGCCTGTAGGTAAAAGCATGTCCTTACAAGGCTACTCTCCATCATATCTGAAAAGTCATGGAGGCTGGGGAAGCGCTCCAACAACTGGAGAAAGGGAAATGCTCAAAAATCCTTCTTTGAAAAGGTCAGAAGTAAAACAGTCTAAAGCCCAACCAAACTCACCTGGTTACCTAGGAAAATTATAGAGCAAGTCCTCTTGGAGAACACTTCTGGGCACATGAAGGAAGTGTTTGGGAACAGTCAGCATAACTTACCAAAAGGTAAATCATGTCTAACCAACGTCATTAGACCTGAGGGTCAGAAGACTGGATTTGTGCATGAGGAAAGAACCATAGATATAGTGTATAGGGCAAATATTTTTGCAAAGTCTGCCACAAAATTCTTGTATCCAAACTGAGATATCACAGTCTGTATGGATAAATAGATAGATGGGTAAAAAATAGATGTAATGATGAAGCTCCATGGTTAATGAGGCTCACTCAACCTTCAGGCTGATAAGTGAAATACCACAGGGGTCTTATTTTAGGATATGACTTGGTTAATCTCTTTATTAATGATTTGGAAGAAGCGACTTTAGAATCCATTGTACACTCTCAGTCCAGTTTGCAGCTGACATCAGACTGAAATGAACTAGTTTAATTGAGGCAGAGGGACCTAGACAAGTGGATGAATGAGGAACAGGAATCTCGTGAAATTCAGTAGAGTGAAATGTAAATTCCTTCATACATGGAGGAAGAGCTCTTTGCCAAGATACAGGCTGAGTACGGAACGTGGGGAGAGGGCTATGGAGGTCTTGGCAAACAAAACTGAGGATGAGCCTGCAGCACCCTGGTAGCAGAGAAAGACAACAGCAACCTGGACTACATGAGCAGGAAACCAAAGAAAGTGTCGTAGTCCCACAGGACCTTGATGCTTCTTTAGGGACACGGCTCCTGCAGAACCATATCGCACACACAATGGATTCAGGTTTGTCAGTCTCTTATGATACATCATATACAATGCTGAATAATTTTAAATCCCTCAGTAAGCAACAATGACAAAACCAGAGTCAGAAACAAACAAAAAATATCTCAGAAACAGTTTGCAGATTATTTTGAAGCAGATTTATAAGTTTTATTTGCTCTGGATGTTAGATCCAGAGCTGATGTGACTCAATTTAAGGTCTTTCATATCTTGGTCATTATTTGTCCGCTAAAGATACTTTTTTAACAACATCATCATGACAGTTGTATAAGTTCATGTTTTGCCTTGCTCTTGTTATAGTGTAAACTGTTAACTTCAAAGCTTTGGAGGCCTTCTGTGACTCTTTTCTCATATATTTTCTTCAGGCTGAAATACTGTATTACACAAGATCTATACTTAATACATTTTTTTTCCTTTAGGCTACCAAAACTGTTCATCATCCACCAGAGGTTCAAATTATTTATTCAGTTTAGTACAGATTCTAATTTTGTAATTTGTCTATGAACTTCTTAAAGCAGCAAAAACTCTGGTAAATTAGTGTCAGAAGTCAGACTTCTATTTTAAAGGACAAATTTTTATTTTCAGATGTACTGATATACATAGCATGAAAAAATATTCATGCGCCTTCATTATTTTGTGTGGAAAATCAAGTGAATTTCTGGAGATTGCAGAGGACAAAGGGGTATCTATAATTGGAGCAACTATATTGAGGCAGTACATATTTTTCCCATTTTGGACCGAGCAACAGGAAATCTCACTATTCTAGAGCTTTCTGAAAGGCAAAATAAATGCATCTGCTGTGAAGTTCCCCAAGGAAGAGAAGGTTCTCTTTTGTCATGGGGTAGTTACAGGCAACTTTGTGGGTTGGAGTTTGACATCCTGATTATCTTCCTAACAGTTCCTTATGTGGTCATTTGAAAGCAACACAGAAATAAGCAAGAAATTCTCACATGAATATTAAGAATAATTGTGTGGTCTATACACAAATTTCAAATGCATTGATGATTAAATACTTACTGTTAGAACTTGAAGAAAACTGAAAATAAAGTGATTAAGATACATCATGAATGTGGCAATTAAGTATATGAAGGTCAGCTAAAAAAAATTTGGCATGAGCAGTTGTTAGACTTACATCTAGATTTCCATTCATACAGATGTACAAGCTGGATATTTTTATTTCTAATAAATACATTACTTGATTATTAAGTGCACTTAGGAGCAATCATGGGAGGAACTTAATACAAATTACAAGAGCAAAATATTTTCATTCTCACTGTGTTGCATCTTGAGTTATTATCAGCCACAATTTGTTGTTTACAGAAAAACAAAGTAGATTTTAAAGAATTGTCAGCTGAATCCTTATATTATCAATCTAGTTTTTAGCCGACCATCTTTTAAAAAGAAATTATTAAAAATACCACTGACTCCCAAATAATTTTAATTTTGGTGTTTTGATTTCAGGGGTGTCAAGTTGCAAGGGACACATTTTTTACAAAAGGTAGGGTTTTTTTTTCCCTGAAGGTTAGGTTCAGTATGGCTACACTGAATATTCAAACCCACTAGCTGTTTTTAAAACTTTTGGTTTGAGATCTTTACATGGTAAAATTCTCTGCCCAACTTCTGAGGAACTGTTAAACTTAGATCATGCATATTTATGCATCCGTGCTAAGGTACTGTATCAGGATCAAGTATAGATCAGATCTGAGAAATAGGGCTGTTTTCACTTCTAGTCAGTACTACAAAAACAGTAAAAGGGCATTCAATACTTAATACAAATTTTTAATAGAATCAGTACATGATAGTAAAATCAATGGGTGGAAAATGCTCCTACATATATGTAGCTTAACTGTGGGAATCTTTCCCTACTACACTGGGTTTTGTTCCAACTACTTTGAATGACTTTCCAGATTGCAAAAACACTATTCTGTCTTGCAGTTGTTCATAAGAAATAGGTCTTAGTTTCTGTTAACTTTGAATGTTACATTGCTTTTTTCTTACTTAACACAAAAATGCCTCAACCAACATTTTTCCTCACAGGCTATCATCTTCCTGTGAATCTCAGACTGCTTTTTCTCAAGATAGTTAATCTAATTTAGCTATTAGTTCTTTCTAGGGAGGGCTCTTTTCTACTCTCTTCCTATTCTGATACACCATCCTCTTTTCCCTTTGCCTTGACTTTAGTGCTTGTCTGGTACTTGCTTTGGTTTTGTTCATGACTCCTAGAGCAGATGTAGAAAAGGTGGGAACATGCAGCTGGACACAAAGGCACTAATCCTAGGAGCAACCTGAAGCTGGATTTTAAAATGAAATATCTTTTTTATCATCCTTACATGGCACATCAGATTTTTCTCCCAGTGTGAATTTTTAATTGCTTTAAGGAAAGTATAATCCCCACCTCTGTTCAAGTGATTGCACTTGACCCTGATCACAACAGCCAGGAGAGAAGCAGCAGTCAGCCCCACCTCTTCTGTTCACCTAGGTCCTTTTGACAAAATACTAGCTCCAAAAGGTTTTTAATATTTTCCTTAATTTGTAGTAAGGAAATGATTGAAATAGATACCAAATTATACCTTGAATTTGAAATATTACATTTTGGGATGAAAGTATTTTTTCTTTTTGATACATCCCAATAATAGGGAAATAAACACTAATCACAACTATTCCAAGATATGAATGGATTTCTTGAACATCTTGCATTTACCTCACCTTTGTAGCAGCAGGAGAGCTGTGTCATGGCTGAGAAAGGCTGTCACATCCCTATTCTTGTTTCTCATGTTTGCAAAGGCAGGTTACATTGACGAATATCAGACAGCCGCAAAAAACCTCAGCAGCATTTATGTGCTCCCAATTAACTGGATTATTCTCTTTCCCCACTTCTGTTCTTCTTCCCCCCACCCCACCTCAAGATCAAATTTCATTCAGAAATTGACAGGGCACAGACCGAATGTTCCTTTTATTTTCCCTTTGTTTATTTTCTTTCTTGGTCGTGGAGTCCTGACTCTTCTTGCCTTCCTTCTGAAAGAAAACAGTTTTTTAAACCATAAAAAACTTCATCTTTCAGCAAGTTTAATCTGCAGGGGTGGAGATGGGGGAAGCAACAAGCAATTAATTTTACAAAAATATTGTCTTTTCCAGAGCTAACACAGGCACTTGCTTTTACATCATAAATCAATATTCTTGATATTTTTTGTTGTTATTACCTTTCAGCTTAATATAGAACCAAGTCCAATAGCAAATGAAAGTAACATAGCGGAAAGATGTTCTTTCAAGATGAGGGAAATTTCTGAGAGGAAGAACAAGTACAAACACATTTGAATCAAGTAGGAAAGTTGCAACAGGAACAAATAGGAATTTCAGATAGTCTGAGAACCAGCCTGTGGCAAAGAAGGATGCTTGGCTTTCCAATTTTAAGAAAGAATGATAGCTGTTATATAGGATTTTTGAATTATTTTATGACAGCTCTATAGCAAGAACTTATTTTTCAATTTTATTCTGATATTCTCTGAAGGAAATAACCTGAACCATAGGACACAGATGGTTGACTTCTTCACTCATCTGTCAGTCAGGAGAAACACCACAACATTCTGTCTTCTCATAGCTGGAATAAAAATGACAGTGATATCCCCTTTCTTGATCCTCTGTCTGGGAAATGAAACATGGTGCTGCTGTGTGCCTGTAGCTAGTCAGATGACAGAAGCCAGTGATAAACAGCTTACATGACATGAACATTTCTCACATATTTAGAGAAAAAGATGTTTTACATATGTTATGCAACTATGTGTTTAGTATCCATGGTACTACATTCCTAAGTTACTAATTCCTAAATTTTGGAAGTGGTTGCTCTCTTCGTAATTTGATTATTGAAACCAATGAAGTTTTTGATCTGTGTAAATTCAGGCAAATCCGTTTTGCTTCTGTGGGAGTCATATAAGTTTATTTTCTTGATAAGTAGCAGTAAAATCTTGGCAGTCATATAAGTATATTTTCTTTTAGTTTTCTATTGATTTCTCGCAGGAAGCAATACTCTCCTTACATGGTTCTCAATGCAGGGCAAAGCCTTAATATTTACTGTATTGCTGTGTGAACACACAGAGATGTAGTCGCACTAGAATTGTGTTTTTAGGTGACTCTCACTCTATGTTCCTCATTAGCAACATCAACTGAACTTGACTGCTTTATTTGGACTCTTCTTAAATTCTTTAACCTTCCCGGAGAAAGAATGATGCAAACATTGTTTAGTTTGCCTGGGAACGTATCTTTCTAATGAAAACTTGGGAAGCTTGTGGAAATAGTCAGTGATAATAACTGCTGAGATTGTAAAAGCACCTACATTTTAAAGAAGAGCTTCTTTTTCATACAAAATTTGAAGTCCTTTCCTTCTTTCCTTCCAACAGATGTTTTTAACAGGTATTTTAAGAGTTTGTAGTTAATTGTCATCAGAAGAATACCTAAATTTATTAATAAATCTTTGGGAAAGAGGTGGGTAATTTTTATCTTTGAAATACTTATGAATTATTCTGTAAATCAAGTGTAATTAAATGAAACTATAGGTTTCATATGTTTTATTAGTCCAAAGCTATAGATGGAATGAATCCTACTGTTTACAGCCAGTCAGGCAGTCTGTGTATCTGTAAGGCATAGGCTTTGAGGCAATTTTGGAGTTTATGTTTTTGCACTTTCTTAAACTGAACTTTTATGTTAGTTGATGACATTTAAACCTTTGTAACCTTGTTTTAAGGTGCATATCCTACTTACTTCTTTACTCTGCAATGTGTTCATAGCCAGAACAAGCCTTAACATCTGGAACTATATGCCAAAAATGCTGTCTTGGTCTGCTTGGAGCAAGTTCAGGATGCTAAAGGAGAACATCTGGATTTCCACAGCTGAGATTATGACACAAGACTGTTGCTAATATAGCTATGTGCATTTTCCAGCTTTTTCCATAGATTCATTTTTGACTTGATGAAGGGGCTTAATAACTATAAATCATGAAAGACCAAGTTCATCCTCTGTCACTAAAAATAGTAAAATCATCTCAATATCAACATCTGTGGGAAGTATTGCCATCTAGTTTACAGATTATGAGGACATGAAGGTCTCTTTTGGATTTTCAATCCATGAAGCTAAAGACAATAGAAGTTTTCTAATGTAGAAACTCAGGGACTTGTAAACTTTGCTGAGGAAGTAGATCAGATAACACAAAATCTTTCTGACAGAGTTCAGCAATACTTGAAGAAACTTGAATTTTGATTGTGGGGGCAAAATGACAGACTGTCCAACACATGCAAGAAGTTTTTGCTTTAATTTCTGAGTTGTTTTCAATTCCTCCTACTTGGTGTTGACAAGAAACATGCAGGAACCAATTGACTTTATTATGCACAAGCTATTCCCCTGCCTGACAGGCAGTTGCAGGATATAAATGCTCCATTTGTTAAACAGATGGATCTCTAAATTCATTTTAGGTATTAGCAGTTGCTAATTCAATGGAAGGAGGAGAAAAGAAGAAAAACACCGTAACATTTAACATCTCTCAGATATTACAGCGTGTATTATTCTTTCCATGTTTTGTCTGAAAATAAAAAAGGCACCTCCCAAAAAAAGTGGGAGTGGTGCGGGTGGTAATCCATCTATGAACTGTAAATGGATGCTGTTTATGTACTCTCTGCCAGTCACTCTCTTTAGTGTTGACACTTTGAAAGATACCACAAGTCCTAGTTCCTAGATACCTGGCATCCTAGGGATGATAGATTAAAAAATGCACCAGAGCAACAGGCAGGTGGGCCTTTTGAACAGGGAGACACAGTGCAATTATATCTTCTTTTAATTATCTATCTCTGTGTATGTGGATAATCTAAATTAATCTAGCTGCTTCTTCTCTAGTTTTGTCAAGATTTTAATTAAGGTGTCTTGAATATATAGTCTGTTTTTGAGTCAGCACCTGCAACATCTTTTCACTTTCAAAGATCTGAAAGTTTTTGTGTTATGGCTATCTTTGTGTCCATAGAAAGAAAAGAAAAAAATGAGCTTTCCACACACAACAAAGAAACTCCTTTTTTTCCCCCTTATTCATTATTTCTGAGTTAGTTCAATTTCAAAGTTAATTGGTGAGATACATCAATACTTTATTTCCTGAGTTTGGTTGAAAATATAATTAAAATATTATTGCTGCTTTAAGCAGAAGCATATTTGAACTCAAGCAAAGTTGCTGGATGAAGAAGCTACCCCATTTCTGAGAATCTGGAATTTACCTTAATCATTGATGCTACATCTGGCTAAATAAAACACAAAACCCAGCTATCTAAGCTGCACTTATCCTGATTATGGAAATATTTTTAATACATTGTTTTATTTCTGGAAAACAAAACAACAAAAAAAAACCAAACTGGAAAAATATATAAACCAAAAATTGATCTTGACTTTTGATAAAAATGTGGATTTTTAAGCTATAACAGGAAGACAAAATTTCTATACTATGGTATTACAGAGAAGGAGAGATAAGATAGATGCTTAAAACTCCTGTCACTCTCTGTGTCAACAAATTCTAACATAACTCAAAAACTGTAAAACATTTTTGTTTACTGGAGTTTTTTCACTGCTAATAATTTAATTTGTACCTCAAAGCCTACCTCAAATGAAAAAAACCCAACAATCTACACTTATTATAACTCCAGATAACTGCATGTCTCAATCCTCTCACTAGTAAGGGCTGCTTTTATCTTTCTTGTCATCATCTCTACTTCATTGTGAGAAAAAAAATCTCTACCATTAGTAAATGATTAATCTGGTCATAAAAGTAGATTCCCTGTTTCTCTTGTGAAGAGGAGGGTGATGCTTTGGTGGCAGCTAAGACCTTTTCGATTTGCAATTAAGTTTTCCATTAACTGTACTAATACTGTGCCTGGGGGAAGTAAATCTTGCTAGTTTTTTATGATTTTCACCCCAACTGCGAATCTCTATAATTTTCACCCCAACACATGAACTGCTTTTTTAATTGTGTATTTGAATACATATATAGTTGAATGTGACAGCAGGCAAAAAATCTAAACATGGCCTGAGCTATAAGAAGAGTTGCATTCCTTGTGTATTAATATTCAAATGTAGTTCCAAACCTAAATTTAGAAAAAACCCACAAACTCTTGCCTTATCTCAGTCTTTGTTGCTCCTTTCTACTTTATGTGTAACTTCTTTATATTGCTATTTAATTTGTTAAACTGGGTTATTGTAATGTGACTATCATCATGCCCCCATTCCTAATTGTCAGAAGTACTTATGATGTCTTAATTTAATATGTGCTATTGCTGTATTATCTCAGGTATATCAGGATTTGATTCATACATTGGATTCCTAGCTAGATAACTCACTGAGTCATAGGCCATAATTGTCATTTTCCATGGGCACAGGAAATACTGGCTGTCAACCAACATAAAGTTCCAGTAGGATTCCACAGTTCTTGTTTCTTCTTGCTCTGTTTGCCGACACAAGTGTTGTCTTCTTTGTCCAGATGTTTTTGTCTGGAGTTTTGTTCAGTTGAGACAGAAACTTTAAGCAACTTTTACTACTGAATGTGCTTTACTTTCCCTCCTCTGACCTACTTAAAACCCTCTCCTCTACATAGCCTATTCATACAGCTTTTTCCTCCTTTTCTATTCACTTTTAGTTTCTCACATACACATTTATTTTCATAAAAAACTAAACTTATAAGTACAATAATGAAAACATAAACTTTCTCACCTTCATTTGTCACTACTTTGCTTAATTGTTCTTCCCTTTTTTTCCTCAGCATATTTATATATCTGCTATTCTTAATTACTATTTTCATCAAATTTGAAAGTGAAAAATATAGATCTTCAGTATTCTTTTAGCTGTTTCTAAATTGTGTGTAATTTTCACAGTGTTGAAATTTGTGACCTTCAACTCACTTCTCACTTCTGTAGAGTATCAGGATACATTACAGTCATAAGAAAAAGTTTTGACTGTTGAGATCTGCCATTTGTTTTTCACAACCCCTCTCACAAACATCTAAAACCTCTCCCCACGCTTCTCACTTTGTTTTCATGCAAAATATCTTCACACCTATAGATCCTAGTCCTTATCTGTCTTCTTTTGGGTTATGTTCTCTACTTTCCTCCCCCAGATTCTTTTTGCTGGGGATACTTGTTCCTGAGTTCTTTCAACCTTGTTTTACTTAAATTTAGTTTTGGAGTTTTGGTTCAAGTTAAGCTGTCTATTAACACTTGAGCAGTTTATAGCTATAGGGTATTTCTGGTTTTAGGAACTATTTGCCTGCAATCTGAAACAATCCTCAGACACATCCCATCCTACAGCTGACCACCAAATTAAACAACAAATCATGACTGGGCATGAAGTGAGCTGGGATATCATCATGTCTGCAATTAGTGGTAGGAGACGTATAAGTTTAAATATCATTATTGCCACCTGAGAAGTGCTGGTGTTTCAAAATAAAACACACTTTATTCTGTCTAGACACACCTTAAACAATAAACATATTTCTATTATCTCTCAGTGGATTTTTCTTTAAACTATACAATTCTAAATTTCTCAGTCCATGTCAATTGTTCTTTCCAGTTGTCATCCCACTTGCCATATGGTGAATTTTTTCCATCCTCCCTAACTGACACTAGCTATACAAAATGATTTTTTCTTATTTGCTACCAGAGCATTCCATACAGCAAGGGCAATTTCTGCATTTATAGAGATCTGGAATAGCACAGAATAAAATGGAATGGCTCCAAATTTATACCATTATGTGTCATAGAGGATTTTGTGGCTCAGCAACAGTAGATGCTTCTTCACTTAATCTTATCAGCGCATATCTAGAGAAATTATTTTTGTGTGGTGTAGCAAGCTTATTAGCTGCATTATAACTGCAAGCACAGAACTCCATGTATGCTAATCTGTCTTGTTTCACTTTATCTCTCTAGAGATGTACTTCCTATATTACCAGACTTATACTGAAAGAGTAGAAGGTTACTGTGAGCAACTAGTATTTCTGAATTATTTTCTTAGAATCAAATCTGATTTGTCTGAGTTTAAAGGCTTTTCCCCAGGTTTAAGATCTAGATTTTTCTTTCACTCTACCATTCAGTTAGATGTTACCACAACTGAACATTTGGAAAAATGGCTGAAACACCTGTTTTATGTTGACTTTTTTGCAATTTACTGTCACTTTCAAATTTACTTTATTTAATGTCTTGCAAAAGAACAATGCCAAAATGAGCTCAAATTTCAAAACATGCACTTTTCCACCAAGACAATCAAATAGCAAAGCATGTCAAAATAGGTTCAGAGAATGAATAATAGCAAAGCTGTGAACAACAGTACACTCCTGACAATATTCAATCTGTTCTTTGCAAAAATAAAGTATCCTTAAATCAAAGAAAGCTTTAGCTTCAAGAATAGTGTTTTCTTTTTTATTCAGAAATAAACATTGCTACACAATACATATAAGGAAAGATCAGAGCAACTTTGAAACATTTAAACAATACATGTGACACAGAATTTTAGAAACAATGGTTTACAATAGCTGTTATTTTTTTTCTGAACTCACCCAATATCATATGGTATTTTACTTACTTTTCCATCTGTCACTGAATGGAATGACTGTGTCTGATGTGTGATATGACACTTAGCAAACCTGTCATGCAACACCTGACTGAATACCATAATGTCAGCTATTAGTTGTTTTGTCAAAAATATCCTGTAGTTAAATCTCTTAAAGGGTCTGAAGAATATTACAGAACCCTATTTGTCCTGAAGTAGAATGGATTCATCCTTTCTGTAAAGTGACTAGCAGATAAGCAACCAAAACAAGGTTTTCTCAAAATGTCATGTTTCTTAATAAAAAAATTAAAAATTAAAATTTAAAAGAAGCACAAAATTATTGTATGAAAGGTTGTAATAGAATTTTTTTTAGCAAATCCCACTCCTTTGTACTATGCCTTTTAAAAATAGGTCCTTTCTTTCTCATGTGCTCTCAGTCAAGCAAATTTGATGACATTTTGGGTTACACAAAACCTTCCCTGCAGCATGAAATCTTACTTAGTTCTGTTATCCCAGGATGCATCTGATTTCCCTCCTCTTTTTCTAATTTTTCCTAGTTTCTATATGTGCAGTAATTTTTCAAGGAAACATTTCATGCTTTGCTTTTATTAGGCACTGAAACTGCACTGTCAGTGTCTTTAAAGATATTTCAGATGTTACATATTCCCTTCAAAACCAAGAAGCTAAGTACCAGAATGTCTTTGAAAGCAGGATCATTTAAATAATTTGTATGCAGATTATTGGGATCCAAGATAAATCTGGAAAATGAAACATGTATCACATGACATAGTGTTTGTTGTTGCTTGGCACAGCAATGCCTCAAGACCAGAGATCAGTTCAAACCAAAGTTAAATGGCAACGGATAAAACAAATTACACTTCTAAAGCAGTGTGACATGAGGCTCATGGTTCAGATTTTCCTCAGATTTTACCTGATTTGAAAAAGGGGGAGAGGTCATATAAATTCTTCATAGTTAATCAGGAAGATTTTCAGGATTGGAATACCTTATTCAACAAGGACTTAGGAAGTGATCTCTAAAACTACAGACTCATAATTGTATTTTATTTTAAAAAAGGGAATTAAAACTGTGAGAAGGAAAAAGACAATAGTGGAAAACTGAAAAGTAAAGTGTACTGAGAGAATTCAACACGGCAAAAGGAAGAATACATCACTCATCCTTTTGTTTTCTTTGATAATGCTGTATTTTGTAAGTCCTTTTACAAGGACTTTTAATTTCTAAAAGTACTGAGACTGTCTCTCACTAAAACAAAAATGTAATAGAGGACTATAAAGTCACAAATTTTTTGTGAAATGTGAAGACATAATGATAATTTTCTATTTCTCACAGATTGAAAATGAGGGACTTTTCCATGAAATTATCAGACAGCTGGTGTAAAACATTAAGGAGAAATACATATTTATTTATTTATTTACTTCATTCTTTTTTTTTCCTAGTACACAGCTCAACTGTGGTACTCCTTGATTAGGCCACAGCTCACAAGAGCTAAGCAATGGAAATAAACATGATTAACACAAGGATGTGGACATCCTTAAAACCCATACATACAGCACTTCAGAGTATATATCATGGGAAATACCACTAAGGATTCCAGAAAACCTCAGTATTTCTTCCTCAGCAACAATTTGTGAATAATATCAGAATATAAACCAAAACTGGATTTCTAGTTGGGCACTGTCTGCCTGATTTATGTTCTTATCTTACTATCTTAACACTGAAAGACAGATATTTTTGAACTATGTATATATATATTACAGAGTAAATACTAAGTTGCAAATTAAATACTATGGAACATTTTTTTAACTATGTACAGAATAATCTATCTCTGCTGTTTTGTCTGCTTTTTAAGAATTGAGTTGCTTAAACCAGGGTTTTATGAAATGCACATTAGCTTTCTGAAATTAGTTTAATTTAGATATGAGAATAAAACATCTCAATTTAAGGTGGCTTAATCTGATCTAGAAACCCATCCTGTAGGATTAGTGTATGATATCTTCCTGTTGAGAGTTCAGAAATTATTTGATAGAATTTCATTTTTGTTTTTATCCATTTTCATCCGTGTTCTCTTTCCTGCTTTGCAGCAAATAAGATCTATGTAAGAGAAATAGAAACAAGGGTTAGCTTTACTTGTTGCCTGTGCCTGTGGACGTGAATAAATGGGTATATCTAGTCTCAGGAGAACAGGTAATACTTGCAGGAAACAACTTGATTACCTGTGGCTCAGTGGTGAAGGTTTTATTTTGATCCAGTGAAGC
The DNA here is from genome assembly GCA_024734555.1 of Trochalopteron elliotii. Lineage (NCBI taxonomy): Eukaryota > Metazoa > Chordata > Aves > Passeriformes > Leiothrichidae > Trochalopteron > Trochalopteron elliotii. The sequence continues at coordinate 5,849,321 of JANPWX010000078.1, read as the reverse complement.
TAGAAACTAATTCTAAGTCTCTAAGTAGTCCAGTAAAATTTATCAGGAACATTTCAGACTAGAGGATTCATTTTCAGAAGAGACTTGGTTTTCCAGTGTTTTAGGTTCCTTTCTCTTCTACCTTCTCTACCTTCAAAGATTTCACTTGTCTTTCTTTTACTATTTGCTTTAGACCTTCCCAACATACTTTCTCATGCAAAATAAGCAATGCTTTGTAAGATTGTCTTGAAAAATATACATTCTGAACCAAAACAAAAGTAGTTTCACCAGTATATGTTGCCAGCCCCCAAGATTGTACAAATCTTCTATAACGTATACTAATATTTTTATTTAGAAAGGAATAAATAAATGGCAATGATCTTGAAGCTTTCTTTTGTGACATTTTACAGAGAAAGGGCTGCATTATATGAAGCAAAGTCTTAGGGCAATTTCTGTGCTTTTTTTTTTTTATTTTAATACACCTAACTTAAATTCCATGTTTTGAAATTCTGTCTCATGTATATTTGCATGAAATGAAAACATTTTAAAAATAGGTCAGCCTATACTATCAGGAAAGCAAATATTTAAGCATTGGAGCCCCCTTGATATGTTAACATTTTTATACATTCTTCCTTTTATTGCTATAAAATATTACATTTTTAATGCATAAAGTACCTCGTTAAATCAGAACATCAGCAATTATTAGAGCAAGTTTTAACATGTTCTTTGTCTGTTGCTTAATTTCTTGATTTTGTTTGATTTTTTTTTCACAAAACAATTAGCCTACTAATCATGCAGTTACTGTCAAGGTGCACATTGTACAGATCTTCACCATTATGTAAACATTGTGTTAGTGAACACCATAATATTTAAGATGTTTGCAATCTGACCTACTAAAAGAAAAAATTTCTTGATATTTGTAGTTTTCTTTAAAAATGTCTGCTCAATTGACCTGGCTCCATTAGTTTTCTGCAAAATTTTACTGGAGCATAATTCTCAATGAAACTAAAATTTTCTTCTAAATGGAAACACAGAAATTTATGAACAGTCTTTTGCAGCTCAAGATCTGGGAAGACTTTCAACACGATATTTTTGTATAGTCAAATCAGTGTATTTCCCTTCAAGTTCCCTTCAAGATTCTTAAGTTGGGATCAAAATATTAAAAAAAAAAATCTTATAATTAAGTATATTAATTAGAATTGAAATTCATTTTTTTTGGCTGAAAGACTTATTTATTTATACGTCTTTCAGAGAAGTAATTAACTGGTACACAAATATTTTGTCTCACTAATTCTTTATTAGTGTACTGTTTGTTTTCTCAAATATTTGTTTTCTGAAATATTTCTGGTTTTATTTTTTTAATATTTCATATCCTAGAAGATTTATTTGCAAACATTTTTTTTCTTCCCTTTATTTGATTTTAAATATTAGGGAAACACATTCTTGCAAATTCAGGGTAGATATAAACCACATTTAAGAGTGTCTGAGAATATACAGTATACGATAAATCCTACCAAACACAGTTTGGCAAGGTTTCTAGATGTCTTTGACTCTTATTTTTGGGAAAAACAAAATAAAACAAAGAAATGCCAAAGCTCAAAAAGAAAGCCTATTAAAAAAACCCCTTAAATCTCAAATGAAAAAGTGCAATTCAGCGCTCTGTTCACACCAGGCCAAGGGGGGGGAGAGGACTGGTGAATGCAAAAGAATGCCTAACCCTAAAGAGATAATGTGAATTCTTCAATTCATTTGTGCTCTCTTGACAGATGAAAGGGTGAAATTGAAGGTCCCCCAGAGAACTTCAACCATTCCCCCCAGTTGGATTAGAAGGGGCAGGAAAAAATGTGAGTGTAAGACAAAGTGATTAATGGAACGTCCTGGAAGTAAAAATACCCATATATCAAATTATATTATATTAAAAAATGCATATACATAAAGTACTTGGAATATATGGTATTTCTGAATTTCCATATGATTTCTGCCTCCTCTTCTGTTACCTTTTTAAGGCAGAAAATCCACTTTACTGTTTAATGTTATATTTAAATTTGATTATTATTTTATATTAATTGATTAATTATATAATTTTGAATATAAATATTGGACTTGTTGAGAAAAAAAACTTTTACAAATGTAATTGTGCTTATTGTGCAGCACTAAAAAAATCACAGTATTGTAGTCAGTTTTTAATATGTTTATTATTTCCTTCTGTTAGTATGATATTTGTCTTTATAATGAACTGTGTTACTACTACTAACAGAAAAAAAAATACACATCAAAATTTCTGTACGAGGAAACATTCAAAAGTTTTTATAGAATTATGAAGTATTGTAACAAAGGTTATATTTTGCCCAGAATAAAAAGAAATACAATAATCTCTGAAGGAAACCCAGTATAATTTTCTAACTGGACATCTTTGACATAATGTCAGCATCCAAAATGGACATGCTATAATCTGCACAGTTCTAATTACCTTTTAGATGGCTTTGCCTGGAATTGATGGCTGTGCATATTTCTCAACAGACAATAGTGATTTAAAAGGATAATTCCTGATTAGGCCTGTGAAATATTTGTCTTCACACTTATTACCCTACTTCTTATAATTAAATGACATGATGTTGAATTTGCATGCAAACTTACATCAATAGAAAGCATAAAATAGGTATTTACAGAAAGCAACTCCATATTCATGACTGTGATGTGAATATAACAAAGGACATAGGATCCTGATGAATCCTCTTCGGTGAAGTCAGTGCAGATTTGGGGTCTGGGCAGGCAAAACTGTGTCCTTTGGGGATTTTTAAAATTTTTATTTATTTATTTATTTATTTATTTCATGCTTATATTATGAAATGCCAAATGGTGGGAGCTCTTTTGTCCATCTAGATTGATGACTTTTAAAGAGAACACAATTAGAGGCTTAGTTTTATTGAAGAGCATAGGATAGCAGGATAGTTCAAGGGTCTCTGCTGTGCTTTCTCCAGATCCCAAGTATAAGATAGCTATAGAAGATTTATTATAGTGGCTAAGTAACTAATTATAATCATGTCCAAACAGCATTTGTCAAGGGGTTAATAAAATTTTGGGCAGAACTACTCAGTTCTCTTATGTTACTATTGTAGTCTAAAAAATTTTGCCCTTTTTTTTCCATCTGCCTATCTCAAGTTCAATAAGGACTCTTGTCACCATGGTATCCTTCTTCATTTCCCAAAAATTAAACAAAAGTGTTTCTGAAATATCAAAAAGCAAGTAGCAAAACAAACAAGAATAAGTTCTGGCATATAAAAGGAAAATCTAGCAGAAGAGAAAGAGAGAACACATTTTTCCTCTCTTGTGTTGTGATAATATAATGTTTTTATGCATTTATGATTTTTTTTTCCCAAACTGATTAACTTGATCACAAATCATGCCATAATTTATGTTAATGTAAGCAAATTTCTATTTTTTTTTATTTATCAAGTTGGCTGTGTAAGGCCTTCTTTTTATGTTTTGACTTCAGTAAAAACTATGGTGAAATTAATAAACAAAATCTGAAAAACAGCAACCTGGCTTTCTGTTGCTTCCCACAAGAATACAGGAATGCTTATTTCAACACCTTGAAATGTTTACTCAATGAAGAAAGAGACTCCACATCAATTAAAGAGAAGTCTAAGAGTCCTATTCATTTTCTGATTTGCTCATACACAGGAATAGGGAGGAATATTTCACAGGCAAAAAGAAGTCCATGTACACTCTATAGAGCATATACAGGGAATTCAGCATGTTCGAACATATCACATTTGCTACCTCTTCTATGATCAGCTGTACTATGTATGAACTAAGATCAGCATCCCTGCACAGACAGCTGGTGTTTTGCAGCTCATCTGATGCACCCTAGGTATGTTAATCTCTCGCATAGTCATCATATTACTAATGTAATTAGTACAAGACATGTATAAAAACTTATTTGCAAGTCAGATTTCCAGATCCACCCAGTCAATATTTCTTTGTGAAGGAAAAACATGCCAATGTTAGAATAGTGTAATCTTATTACTATTATAATTCGAATGTCAACCACAGCTACACATTGTAGCAATGCGAGTTTCGGGTTTTTGAATTTGTATTGTATTTGTTATAAGTCTGTACTTGGTATATCCCTTTCACCCCCCCCCCCCCATTCCTACCCCTGTGGTTCTTCCTGATGTGGCCCCTCCCCCTTCCCTTCCCCATTGGGCCAGTGTTTCCCCTGCCCAGCCCCCGAGCTGGGAAAAGGGACACACCACGCTCACTCTCTCTCTCTCTGTCTCCTCGCCCTCTCCAGGCTACCAGCATGGTGAGAAGGGGCTCCGGCAAGGCCCCTTCCACATGGCTGCACTGAATAAACATCCTTATTAACCCAAGAGAGAGCACGATTCCTTCATCCAAGCCTGACCCATCCAGCAGCTGCTGAGCTGACAGACCCACACGAGATGTTTCTGTGGTCTGGAGGGATTCACTGCTAGCCGGTAGCAGCCCCCACCACGGGAGAAACCTAGACAACACATGATCACGATATGTCCTGACATGCCAAAGTTTCTTAGATAGTGCAAAATAGACATTATCCCCAATTTTGGAATTAAAAATATGACTAAGTTAAATGAGTATGGATAAAGAAAAATTGAGGTTCTCCTTGATGTCTCTATGTGCTTGTTTTTCCAATGTGTTCATAAATTTAACCAAATAGGTAAAATCAGACCCATGACAGAATTATAATTTTGTCATTGTGATAGTCTCTTTAGTGCAAAACCTTCTATGTCTTGGACGAATTGATAAAGAAAACACAAAATTATTATTTCCCTTTCTAATAACTCTTTCAAGTTCTGAAAGTTTCAGATAAAAGATTTCTATTTTATTTCTGTATTTATTTCTGAACTTGGAGAAGGCACTTGTCATAGCCTTGGACATTGATCAGAGAGAGCTAAGAAAAGTTGACATCATGGTGAAATTAAATTCTTTGCCATTTCTTGACAGAAGGTGACATGCAAGCAAATACCTTTTTCCAGTTTACCAGATGAAATTTGTCTGGACATTGTAAGGATCCAACTCCAAGGAAAGTCCACATTCAAGCTGCTTCAGTGAAAAGGAAAAGCTAAAGGTAAGACATATGAGTTACTGCAAGATGTTCTGTGTTGCCATTTAAGTATTTTCCATCAGATGATTGTATTCAATTGTATTATTTTTGTGCTGAATCTTTTGTAACAAAAGACAAAATACATTGAGATGTTGAGGTTGTTGACACTTGACACAATATTCAGGAGATTTTGTTAATTTTCATTACTGTAACATTTAGAGATATTATGTCCTCTAACCCTAAACTGATCTACAAAAAGAAAAGGCTTACAATGAATCTATTTGTTTGGTTGCATAAATTAGATAGACATTTGACTATTCTCCTTGAAAATTAGCGGGTAAGAATTCTATCCTCTCTTAGACAGGAACACAGGAGGTATGTGTATCAAGTTTTTTGTATTACCGGTGCCTACCATGTCATTAATCTTCAGTCTGTATGTATTATTTTTAAAGGGAGGCTTAAAGTTTGAAGGATAGTAAGAAGCAGAAGAAGCAGAAAGAAACAGAAAGAATGCTGAGGCCCTGGATGTAGCATCCTAGACTAGAACAAGAATACAAACCTGGGTATATATTCTGAATGATGTTCATTGCCTCGGAGTTTATCAAGCAACTGACATAATATACCAATAAAGCAATTTTAGTACCATATCCTGGTCTATGCAGGAGCATTAAGACTGGCAGATAGTTCCCCAGGTGCGGAAAAATATAGAGAGATAGGTATAAGAAACATGTAAGCATGCTGAGCATCACAGCGAACAGGTGCCTGCTTCAATATGAAATTGTAATTCTGAATTTCCTCAGTGCCTTGTGCCCCACGTTGGGCACCAAAAATATGTAGTGGTTTGAAAGCAAAACAAGTGAGAGGCTCCAAGTCAGAAATACAATTTAATAAGAAGAAAAAAGGTAAAATAAAATAAATGCAGTAATACAAAAGACCACTGACAGAGTCAGAATACAACCTGAGTGAGATGATGGAAGCAGTGATCCCGTAGAAAGGTCTGGTAGCTCTGATCTTCTGGGAATCCAGTGGGTAAGGGTCACCTGTACTGTCCCAAATCCCAGATTATATCCAGGTGAGCATGCTTGGCTCCTCCCCCTGGGTGGAGCATCCCACAATGGGATGATGAGTCATACAGGGGGTCCTTGATGGCCCATTAAAGAGAGATAACTCCCAGAGGGAGTTATCTATGAGTCATGCAGCAGGCCATTAACAGAAGACACATTAACAGAAGAGGGAGGTGGAACCTGGGAGAACACTGCTTCAGCAATTGGTTTCAACAGTTCATGAAGATGGTGATAGAATACTTTGTGCATATCTTATACTACAACCCAGGACATAATCCACCTCTTATTCTATTACCATCTACATCATACCCAACTCAATACATTCTTACAGAGATATACATGGATACATACAGAATGAAACCTCACACACTGTTCTCACTTAAAATTAGGTCTCCCTGTGGTACACAACGGGTTTCTCCATCTTTCTGGATTACCCACCAAGTGTAACCAGGTCCTTGAACAAAGACAATCCCACGGATGGGTCTGCCTTTGCCTGAGGTGGGATTAATCCAAACAGTCTTTCCTAAAATGCCCTTCATGTGTACCACAGGGACTTTGTCTCCATCCACTGTGTGTAAGGGCTCAGACTGGGCAGGACCAGCTCGATTGATAGACCTTTGGGTGTTGACTATCCAGGTGGCTTTGGCTAAGTTCATTTCCCAGTTCTTGAAGGTCCCTCCGCCAAGTGCCTTCAGGACAGTCTTTAGTAGTCTATTGCACCATTCAACTTTCCCAGCAGCTGGTGTGTGATAACGAATGTGATATATCCATTCAATGCCATGCTCTCTAGCCCAGGTGTTTATAAGGCCGTTCTTGAAATGGGTCCCACTGTCCGACTCAATTCTCTCAGGGGTGCCGTGTCTCCACAGGACTTGTTTTTCAAGGCCCAAGATGGTGTTCCGGGCAGTGGCATGGGGTACAGGGTAGGTTTCCAGCCATCCAGTGGTGGCTTCCACCATGGTCAGCACGTAGCGCTTTCCTTGGCGGGTTTGGGGAAGGCTGATGTAGTCAATTTGGGACAGTACAGGTCCCTTACCCACTGGATTCCCAGAGGAATCTTTCTACGGGATCACTGCTTCCATCATCTCACTCAGGTTGTATTCTGACTCTGTCAGCGGTCTTTTGTATTACTGCATTTATTTTATTTTACCTTTTTTCTTCTTATTAAATTGTATTTCTGACTTGGAGCCTCTCACTCGTTTTGCTTTCAAACCACTACAAAGAACTATGTCAAGTGAGCAACCTATTTCATGGAGTAAAACAGTCACTTAATTTTTTCATATTATAGGCTAGCAGCTTTTGCTCAGTTCCATACCTCAGCTGGCTTAGATGTAAATTGGTATTCTTTAATAACTGGCTTACTGCCATCTATGTTAAGAAATATGTCACCCTTATACTTAACATTCATTTCAGGGGAAGTACTCATAATACTAGATACTATCAGCCTTATAATAACTCATTCTTAGTAAATCTTAATAGTAATTAAGCTCTCCGAATACTTTATTGAAAACCAAGACAGTGTGATTGAGACTGGGCCAACCATCAGCAAATGCTATCAACACCCGGTATAGAGAAGACATAATTCAGTCTTTACTAAAGTGTGTATGTATCATATGAGATTAAAAAAATAAAACCTGGTGGAACAATAAATGTAAAGTTCACAAATATTTGGTTGCTTCACTGTTTACAGAAAATGTCTACTAAAGGGACTTTTTTAAACTGATGTCTCAGCAAATGACTTTTGCTTGCTAAATTCTTCCCCTGCAGAATCAAGATGCGACAGCATGCAAAGTCTTAATTCCAATTCACCTATGCATAGTACTACCTTCAGTTCACCTTCACTGAAAGTGAATATGTAAAGGAATATGTAATGAATATTTTAGGTGTTTGACACTGGAGGGGTTGTTGGCTTGAGACATTTCAGGTGCATGTGTGTGGGGTAATGGTAAGGTCAGGCCTTGCCCTGGTGAAGAGATGCACTGCCCACCCCTCACAGCTAATATCCCAGCATGGCAGTGGCTGCCAAACCCTGGCACAGCAGAGCTGATGTCACACACCTGCCTCTGGAGCCTCTAACTCAGCTCTTGAGTGGCCAAATGACCTGAAGTCCCATCTGGGGTATTTAAAGTAGAACATGCAACAACCACATGTATTGACTCTATCCTCACTTGGAATCTCTCCCAGCTGAATAGAGTAGGAACCAGGAGTGGTAGCAATGTTTGCTCTTTTGTTTTTTTGTCCTCTTATTCTAATTCCCTCTTCTTGAAATTTTTGGGTAACTTAAAATCAAACAGGCTTAGAGTTTGCTGAGTTGAATGGGTTAAGTTAATGCTTTGAGAAATGTTTTATGCTGATTGAATGGTTCTCTAAACATTTTTTCACAGTTCTCTGATTTTCTAAAGTTTCCAGTAAAGTTTTTTGTTGTTTTGATCCCTTGAGAATATCTTTTTGGTATTTTTGCCATGTGTCTAACTCTGAGTACATGAACAATCATATGTCCTTTCAGGTGTCTCGTCGAGTGACGTTTTCGGGCCTAACAGTTGGCCTTATTCACTTGCAGTTCATTCTTATCTGCAGCCTCCAAGGAGACTTGCTGCACCAAATTAAGTGGAAATCTTATTTAAACTATCTACTTCACAACCTCACTGTGCAACCTATGCCAGTCACTCTCACAGTAAAAGAAAAAACTATTTTCTGATGTTCAGACAGAAACTTCTGTGTTGTTTATTGATGTCTGAGTCAGTATTGACCCATGAAATACACAACTACTGGTCTTGGTTCCTTCATCTGGTTCCTCTGGGCACAACTGTTCAGTCCATTTTTAATTCACTTCACTACTGTTCACCCACCCCATAGTTCAACAGCTTACCTGTTATAAACATGTAGTATGTTCAGCTTCCTTAAGTGTTCTTAAATATTTCTGTTATGTGGGGTCAGTCTGCTGTGAAAACACACAGGGAAACATGTAAGTGAGAAAGCATTGTGAGAGGTTCCTCTGGGGTCTCTGTCCCCTTGCTTGACTGCTTCGTCTAAGCTCAGGCCCTTGCTCTATGTCCTTGCGTGCCTAGCACTGCACCCACTGATGTGGCATCACTGACTTGGCTTCCTGGCCTCCTTGGGTTGTAGCATGATCTCAGAGTGGTATTCTCACCTTGGACATGATAAATGTCATCTGACTTACATGATAAATGCTCCCTGACTCTTCTCTTCATAAACACTTCTCTTTAGCAGGCCCTTTAAAGATTTGTAAAGCTATTGTGAACAAAATCATAAAAAGAGATTTGATGATGCACTGGGATTTTGTCCTTTAATAAATTTTGGCTAGATGTTTGAGCATTCAAGTACTGCTTTTACAATTCTCTATGGAAAAAATCCCAGCAGAGTGGCCATTCATAAAAAGGGGCAATATTTCCAAACATTCAGATGTCTAGTTTAATTGGTCACATTTTTGAAAAGTGTAGGTGAAGTGATATCAAGCACTGTCCCCGCATATAACCACACAGTACTATGGCAGATCTGCAATTCAGATCTTCTATTAAGTGTTATTTAAAGTATAATGCCTGGTTAGCTTGAGTCAGCAGCAAATATTTTCTGCCTGGCACAGAAGTCATATTGCCCTTCTCAATCGAAAGTTACCCATCAACACTTCTTGATAGAAGAGAATTTACCTGGCAGTTGATTGCAGGGAAGAAGCAGCTGTTGTAAGAGTGAATATTCTAAAAAAGATACAAGAAGGTCATTGTGATTTCCTCCATTTTATTAAAGAAAAAACCTGAAGCAGAAAACGACAAATAGTTTGCTCAAGGTTATCTGGCAGTTGCAGATCTACAAAAAAAGCTTAAGCCTTCTTAATCTTAGAAAAGGTGAAGACAAGATTGGTTTCCTCATGGAATGTCCTGTACCTTCATTGGAACTATTTCTGAACTAAATGAGAAAACAAAAAGAGTATTTGTTAGAAATTAGGCAGCAATTTCCCCCCTGCCCACTTAAATATTCTTTGTATTTCTGAGTACTCAGTAATTATTTTTTCCCCTCAGGCATTCTTTTCTGAAATAAAAAAATAAAAATAAAACAATGTTTACTGTATTTAAAATATTTTTCCATTTGACATGATATCTTTAAGAGGAATGGGTTGCACTTGTGGCATTTTTATAAAAAGCTCTTCTTGTTTATATAGATATTATAGTAATAGTGTCTGAAATAAGCTTTTTTAACCACTTCTCTTGTATTTAGAAGCTCAAATTATAGTGAGTTATAATTTGACATATACTTCATTGTAATCTGATTTAAATCTGATTTTAATCAAGCTTTTATTACTAGAAACATTTTCTTTATTCATGATGATCTAAAGAAGACTGCTTCAGAGGCTGAAATGATCTTTACTGATGTCCTTTAGTACTTGAAAAAAGTATCTGTTTTGGAACTGCTGAAGAAAATACTTAAATCCATTTTCTGAAAAGTGGTGTTTTTTGGGCTTTATATAAAAATTTGGGCTTATTTTTCGATCTGAAGTAAAATTATTTCTTTTCCTGTCTGAGTCTCTTTCTATCTCTCCCATGTTAACCATCTGTCTGGTTTCTTTCCCTCATCTAATCTTCTTTCTCACATACTTTTTTTTTCTACCACAATGATAAGCTTTTCTGTGCAATAGTCAACTGAAAATGTGAATTTCTTTCAGCTGTATATCAAGGACCACAAAGTTTCCATTCTTCCAGGCTTCATATTTTCATGACATTCAACTCCGGTACCATAAAAGGAGCTGTGAAGAGTGTAAGATTTGATCATCTGAAGGTGCTTGGAGGTATAGTTTTAAAATCATATTCAGGATCCTTGCAGGAGAATGGCTTACAAACCTGAGGTAGTTTCAAGCAAAAGTTTGTGCATATGCACTACACCACACAGAAACAGAAAACTTGATGTTGTTGGGAAGCATAAGATTGACATAGGAGTTTATTAAATATTCATTAAATGTCTTGCATGTGCAGATCTTTGATAAAGGTGCCTGATTCACTGGGCATGCACTGAAGTGTTTCTGCCTGCACACATAGTATGTGTATTTGGGATATTTGCATGGCAATTCCAGTTGAAAAAAAGGGGGACTAAATACACTGAAGACTTAAATTACTAACTGAAGAAATCTACTTGCAATCCTCAAATCTTTGGATGGCATCAGCTTTTAACTGCCTTCTCAAAATGCGTGTCAAGTTCCTAATGAGATAAAACTTCCTAGGTCTGAGTAAATTATATATTGGGATCAGCTCACACTGCTCACACTGCCTGCTTTGTGTTTTGAGTTTCTTCAACAGTGTTTGCCCTACCTATTGGTAGGATACTTCTCAGACCACTGAAGTCTCCACACTTCTCTGATCCTGCAGTTTCTGAGATAAATACTACATGAACACTAGTCTTGCTGACCCTTTTTATCAGAGCTCCCAAATAAGAGCATTGCTTTGTTTTTTTCTCCAAAGTCCTTTGTGTATCTGTGATTGTGACTTCAAAACACTGAAAGCAGGATTATCAGTTAACAGGACAATTTGGTCAGAGGTAAAATGATGAAATAAGACACAGTGAAAATATTGGAGATAGACAATTATCTTACTGTAAGGGCTAGTGAAGGATAAAAATGCACTGTGAGTACCAGTAGAGAATTAGGGGAAAATGCATTAGGTTGATAATATTAGTCAATATTTCACTGATACATCTCAATTATAAATTGAAATTTGCTATGCAAATAATTACAAAGCATATACAAAAAGGATCCCCAAAGCAGGAAACTGTAAACAAGTAACTTTGTAAAATAAACTAATTAATACTCCTTATTTCATTGTGATTTCAATGACAATGAAGTCCTTTTGTTCCTTTCAAGCAGCCTAACTTCAGGACCTTGGAGAATTGACTCTGGAGAGGTTCTAATGAGACCTGCACTGCACATCAAGTGTTATGAGTTAATTGAGCATTTACTGGGAGATGTACAATAGTAGGCATAAGTTTTGTTTCTGGATTAATGTACAATGTGTGTACTGTTACTGACAGAAATATAGGCAATTTTTCATGGTGATTAAGCTTTAAAACCACTTAACTAGTAATTGAAAGGTGAAACAGGAAGATCTATTCAGCCCTCAAATTTTTTCTTAATAGGGATAAATGAAATAAACAGACATTTTCCCATCAATAGTGTATTTGGAATTGTTCCCACAATATAGACTTTAAAGAGCCCGGAGGAAAATGAGATCACTTGTGATGATCTCTAGTTTACATCAAGCCTGACAAAGTCCTAAATGATTTTTCTATAAGACTTACAGATAATATATTGCTGGTCTCTTTATTAATATAACACTTTCAGATGATGACATAGAAACAGTAAAGCCTGCAACTTCTCCACATCTGTGTGAGACCTGTGATAGTGGGTTGTTTTCATTTATTTCTGTTTTCTATTTAAATCATAGTATACAAGGTATTATGAAAAATAAGAATGAAAAAGTAATACAAAAACACTTTTACTTGTTTGGTTTAAAGCTCTTGTTTACTCTTCATTAAGTTGATCAGCTAAAGGAAAAGAAAGGAAAAAGACATTTCTCATGTTAAGGTTTCAAAATTGCTATCAATGATACTATTTTATTGCTTAGGATCAAATTAATGTGAAGGAACACGTAAATTTCTATTGAGGCTGAGCAACTGATAGGAAATTCTCAGAGAATTCCACTAAAATAAAACATAAATATTCATGGAGTGAGAAGTGTTACATTGCTGATATGGATCCTGCCGTGGTAAGCATTCATCAGAGCTTTATATTTCCAAGACTACAGACAGCTTTTAAAGATGTGAGATAAAGTATGATTTTGGCTTCTTGGCTTTTCATTTTTATTTTGTTTCCTTTTGAATGATTTATAGCTGTTGTGCCAGTCTATCCACAAAACCAGCTTTACTGAATCATACACATAACTGTAAATGTTCACAGAATCGGACTTACATAAGCAAAATACTTTTATTTCCAATTGCTTGATGTGATGAAGTCATTTATTCAACCCATGTATAAGTGAGTTGACCAAATTCATCTCCAGTATAAGTGGGCATAAATCAAGATTAGTCATTGGAATTGCACCAACTTTCATCAATGCTGAATTTCTCTCACTCTATCAAGCAGTGGTTAAGGTTGACTCAGTGTAAGTAGTTTAACAGCATTGATCCAGATAAGATGAATAACACATCATTACATAGAAAACTAAGAAATACATCCTGGTTTCAGCTAGGGTAGAGTTCATTTCTTCTCAGTGCTTGTTACAGTTCTGGATTTGGAATTAGAATGGTGTTGATAACACAGTGATGTTTCGGAGTTTTTTTGAGTCGTGTTTTTCCTAAGTCAATGACCATCCCTTTCCTTGTCTCATGATCTGCCAGTAAGGAGGTATGCAAAAGAAGCTGGGTGGGAGTACAGTGATTCAAACTGATCAAAGACAGAACACAGAGACGTAGAACATCATGCCCAGTATATAAACTGAGGGAGAGTTACCCAGACGAGGGGGCCAATCCGAGTTCAGGGAGGGGGATCTGAAATCTGCATGGTGAGCAGTTGCATTGTGCATCAATGGGGTTTTTTCCCCCTTTTTATTATTATTGACAATTATTATTGTATTTTACTTTATTTTCAATTATTAAACTGTTCTTATCTCAACATCCAAGTTTTATTTTTATTCTCCTCCCCATTCCGCAGGGGCAGGGGGGAAGAGAGGAAGAGTTAGTGAGAAGCTGTGTGGTGTTTCATTTCCATCTGGGCTTAAAATCACAACAGAATACTTGCAAAATTACAGATTAATATCGGAAAACTCATAAGAAAACACATTTTTACCCATAATCATCAAATTTACAGGCACTGCTTAATCTTAAGATCAACCTGCACCCCCTCCCCGCCTCACCCCCCAAAAAAAGCCTCTACAGTTTGTTTTTCTGTGCTCAAAGTCTAGGATTTACAAAAATAAGTACCCATCAATTATATGTCTTATGGTTTTTCCTAAGGGTGTTTAATTTTTCCACTCTATATTCTCTCCTGTGATATACACTGTAAGTGAAAGTGTGTCTGTGCATGCATTATGCAGTATGGGAAAATTTGTGTCAGTATTTAGAGAATTGGGGGCCACAGTGTTGGAATTTCTTTTAGAAATGTGTTTGGCTTAGAAGAGTATATGGACGTAAAATTATAGAAAAAGGTTAATCAACTATTTGCCTTGAATATGGAATTGTGCTAGCTATAGGAAATCAAATCTGATTTAGCTGACAATAAAGTAAATTCATCATTATTGCACATATTTTTCCCTAAGTTAGGGAAGGGATACTACTCAACTTTCAAAAAAAAAAAAAAATTATCCCTACCCTATGCATTCAAATTTCAAACCAAGAGAGACAACTTCTGTGCTTTATGATAGGAACAAGTGGTGCAACAGAAACAATACAAAGGTTCTATACTGGGAGAGAAATCATCTGCACATGTTAGTGTTAGAAGCATATATCAGTTCACTCTACAGTTTTCCAGATGTATTAATTTCCCAGATGACATTGTTAGATGTTTTCTATTACTTGCTGAGGGAAGCCAGTAGCTGAAAAATATATTTACAGAATTTGCATTGAAGAAATTTTCTTCCTAATATTGTAAAGTAATTACTTCTTGTTTAAGCAAGTCTTGAGGCAGAAAGCTCTCGATGTGATGTTATGTATAAAGATAACTATTGGTTAGCATGAAATATGCATTCATTCTATTAATGCAAGTGGTAAGTAAAAAAGAAGTGTATCATAGTAGAAGCAAAGGGAATATTATATAATGTACATGCCTACAGAGACAAAGTAATTGTACTGCATGCATTGAAAGCAAGCTTTCCCTCCCAATTAGAGAACTCTTCCATTACAGCATTCTGCTTACAAGACTAGACATACATACATTTTTATTGAGTACATAGCAATAACATATTCTTGAACTCCAAAATATTGGACTGGCAAAAAGTTGTTGGCATGGGATTATGTGCACAGTATTGATCATCAGGGTTATCCAGGGAGAGGTTGCCATCCCTGTTATTCGCAACATCCCATCTTTTTTCTGCAAGTACAATGACAGAGCAGAAGGGAAAAAGGAACATATGCTAAATCAGCCATAGACAACTCAAAGATGCATGGAGTGAATGAGTTTACAACACAGACAGGGCAGTGAGGTTAATTTCTTCCCCAGTAGGGAAAAGAGGCCAAGATGTGGAGATGGTCACACGAGAGGTACAACACATCTGTGAGAGGCCAATGCAAAGTATCACAAATTTTCCTGCACAAGGTGTCTGGTGCATTGAAATAGATCTGTCCATGTAGGCTTGCATTCACAGACCTTTCTGTCTATAGTGTTTTCTCACCATGAGTTTCAGGAGTAGAGGTCTGCAGCTGAGGAGAACAGAGTGAAGGAATGTGGCCATGATATTTCAAAATTAAGTGACTGATGAAGTTGCCAACTACCTTTTAGCTTTTAATACATGTTCAAGAGACAGAGTGTTTTAGTGTTTCCTGAGTTCTCAATAAAGTAGAATACAATCACTTGTGTCACAGCAATATTTAGTAGCATTGCTTTACATCTATCATGATTATCCTTGCACTGTAGTACTGTGTGCAACAGCCACTTACAACTCAGATGTCTGGAGGGGCTGATTTCCATGATCCTTGTATTAATGTTGAACTAGGATAAGGAGCTACAAGGGATGCTAATCACTAAAATATTAAAAATTAAAATTTCTTTTACCTTAATTCTCAGATCAATCCCTTCTTCAGTTCCAAGAAACATGAACAAATAACATATCAAAGAACAGCTGCAGGTGTTTATGTTGAACAGATATTTATATTACTTTTGAGGTGGCTATGTTGTATTTATATTGACAGAATTCCATTCTCTCTTTTTGTCCTTCTTAATCACCTATTTTATTTTAATCTATTAATGTGAACTTTTAACAACCATGAGTCAGTCCATCTCCTCTACAAGCAATCATCTTCACAATTCCACATCTCAGCTACGCACTTCTGGCTTTTACCGACTGACATGTGTGAAATACAAACTTACTCTCCTGAGCTTTTAGTACTTCCTGGTATTATTTTTAGGATTTAGTTGAAAATAACACAGTATTTTATAATCAAGTAAATCCTACATGAACAAGCTGGGAGACAGGCTGGTTAACATTTGCTGATCTTATTTGGAAAGAATTGGAATGATTCAGTGCGTCCTCTGCTGTAAACCATCCCTAACTGGGTAGAGTAGAAAGCTTTGCTATGGAGAAATAGGATTTAGACTGTAGACCTAGAGGCACCAAGAAAACAGTCTTAAAGGCAGAGAAAACTGAGAGCAGATATGAACAGAAGTTTGTTGGGGTTTTCTGGATTTCTTTCCTGGTAATATCTGAGCACAAGAAGAGAATAAGAATAGATTCTGATTACCACAGGAGCTGTATTTTTAAAACATGCTAGGAAAATTACCTTACATGACAGATATGTTATGGAAGTATTATATTTTCTTACACATTTGTTTATCAGTGTGAAATAAAGATAGATTTGGGAAAGAGAAAAGCAAGCAGAAGATTCCTGGCATTAAGATCCTCTTTTCTGTCTCTTGAATCAACACCTGCAAGTCAAACATATACTATTCTATCCTGTAAAAGACTGCAGTCTAAGTCTTCTATTCAAAAGATGGTAATGTAATTGCACTGCAGAGTTGGTCCAGGCTGAGTACAGTACTCCAGAGATGTCTTATTTGAAGTATGCTTATCAAAGATGCACCTCCTGTCCTGTGACTTATAAATGCTCATTTATATAACCCACTATGGTGTTTTCTTTTTTCACGGGACTGTTGACTCAGCCTGTGATCCTTTAGAAGCCTGACTGTTTTTTGTAAAATTGTTTGGCAGACAATTCTTCCCAATCATGAGCCTGGTAGTCAATAACTGCTGCCCACTTCTTGCAGTTGTACATGCCACTGTTAAATATCTTTTTCTTTTGCTCCAAAAGGAGTATTTTAGTCTTAAAACTCTAAAGTTTGTTTCCTTTTTTTTTTTTTTTTTGACAGTATGGATTAGATTAGCTCAGAAGCTTCTGTAATGAATATAATGTCTAGATTATACTTGTCATCATCCAGATAATTAGCAAAAATTCCAGATCATATGAGTTCTGAGTGAATCCCCATGAGACTGGGCAATGGATGTATATAAAGATTTTGTTCAAAATTCAAACAGAATGGTTTTGCAGACAAGGCTAAATATGTGATACAAACTTGTGCCTACAGGTCTGAAAAAAAGATTGGGGATATATTTTTCAGAGTAGGATTACTGAATTGTATATTTTTTATCATTTTTAAATATTTTTTAACAGAATACCTTAACTAATATTATCTCAATCTGTGAATTACTTTATCCATTTATGCGTGTATCTTGCTGAAAAAGTATGGGAGAATGCATTGGTAAACACATGGCGTAAGTATATAAAAACAAAACTCATGAACAATGTGTAAAAATGGGGAACAAAACCCACCAGTAGGACATGGAGCTCAGTTTCATACAGAGAAAACATGAAAATTCCATGTAATATAACAGCCATCTATCTTATTTCATTATTCTTTTGAATCAGTTGAATTTCAAATATATTAAAATAATTTACGTCATTATATTAATTTGACATTACATATACTTTCTTCACTTTACTTTTTCAGATAACTTGCAAGTGCTTGCCGTGATGAAGACCATGCAATTTTAATAGTCAAGTAAAAAGATTGATTCAAGTTTCCCCTTTCTAGAACCATACGTACACAAATTCACATAAAGAAAGCAGCAGCTCATTTGTTATCACTCTGTTAGCGTTGGAGAGAGGGAAAAACCATGGAAATACAAGCGTGAGCACCTAAAATTAACTCTTAAAAAACCTGATTCAAGAAAAGTTTCCATGATAAATATTCAAGTATAGTGCCTGCCTTGTCAGTAAACATAAGTTTACATGGGAATTTTCTTCCAGTTTACAGGAGGACCAGAAGTGAAACAACAACAATAATAATAATGATGGTAATAATAATAATAATAATAATAATAATAATAATAGTAGTAGTAATAAAATCCCCACAACTCATATTATTCAACTTATCATAAAGAACAGGGGAGAAATTTGCATTCCCCATCTTAAAGTCCTGTACTCTTTCCCCAAGATCAAAGTAATTGTTTTTGAGAATGTGGGTCACATTCAATATGCCCTTGGAACCCCACCAAATTATTACAATGAAGTCAATATCTTGTTCTGATACTCTATAAAAAGGTATTACAACAAGTTGTTACACCACAGAAAATTCTTGTGTTATCATTAACCCTCTCTCACAAATTTGGAAATTTAGACTCAGATAAATAAAGTTTTTGACTGAGTTCCACTTGAAAATCACTCACAGACATTTATCATTCTTATCTCCTTTCAGTCTTCTGCTCACATCACTGACCCTAAAAACAAACTGTTTATTGCCACTTAAAAAGTTCTAGAAATTAATTTAATAAACCCTTGATTTATACTGGTAAATGGGCAAGTTAATTGGGATGTTACTGGTTGCAGTATCTTGTCTTTAAGTGCCAAATAGAACTTTCCTTTAAAATATTTTTCAAAAGTGGAAGTCAAATTCTGCTTTGTTTGATACTTGATCAAAAAAGAGTACTTCTATTCATATTTATTTTAGTCAGATGTCTGTAGATAACAGAAAAGAATTAAGCTAATTTTATCTCACTTTGATACCTCTATGTTTTGCATATTTGGGTAGCTATTTAGTTCTGCTCACAGTGGAAGCAAAATATTTACAGTAGCGATTGTAGAAAGATTATAGTACATTTCAGTGTGTGATCATGATCACTTCTTTATTAATTCTGAAAGGCCTAGCTAGAGACAAGAACAGAACTCCACCCACCCCAAAAGAAATATAGAGAAATGAAAAATATGTTTCTGACCAAAGTTTAAAATAAGTTCTTTCCATTGAAAACATTTTTTTAATTGTGGTAACAAGATCTTGAAACAAAATAGTGTTTATTTAATTAGGTAAGACATGTACTTTCACTCTTCTTTAATAAGTAAATAAATAAACATTGATCACTACATGTTGAAGCTAGCAGTGCTTAATTTCTTTCCCAATGTTGAGCGACAAGTTCAGTTTTTATCATAGAATCAAAGGTGACTTGTTTCTTTTTCGTCTTGACAGGAAAAGAATTGTTTGTATTATGAATATCAGTTGGGTGCTGACAAGTGAAAGAAATTGCCAGCTTTCAGTAACTCACTAAAACAAAACCAGAACTGTCCTTGAAAGATGAAGATACAAAAATAGAAACTTGAATATATCTCCTTACTTGACTGTTAAAACTGCATTGTGGTTTCATGACAGACACCTGCATGAAATCTGACTAAATAAAGGCTGTAAATTACTTAAGAGCGTAGATATGTCTTAGCAAACTGTTTCTGTGTGACATAAATGCTGGTCAAAACCCTTTTCCTTAGGAACTTAAATTTTATCTTTTAATGTGGGTAGAAATGAAGTTGTTCTGAGATTGCCTAACCCTACAAAAGTAATTATGTTGACTCTTCATCATTAGGCATAGTAGGTTATACAAGATTTTTTGAGTACTTACTGTAAAGAATCGTGTTGTTGGATTCCTATATGGCAGGAATTCTTAATGGAAATTTGAGAGATAAAGGGTTACAAATCCAGTACTGTCAAAGAAATAGATGGAATATCACTTGTTGGATCACTTATACAGTGACATTCAAGCTGCAGAAACGATTCTGGTAAAAAGCAATTGATACATAAATGCATTCTTAAGAGCAGAGGATTTTTTTTTTTTCTAGTTCTAGACCTAGTAAAAAGGATGGTCTTTTTTTCAGTTTCACTGTGTTTCATAGAGAACTAAGCATTAGTGTCACAGCTGTCAAATTTTTCAGTGGTTGCCAATAGGCCTAGACTCTTCATTGTTGTCCATGTCACTGAAAGGACCAAATAAGGTGTTCCCAAAGCAAAATAAATATGTCACAGATAGGTGATTAAACTGTCCTGATTACAACAATGAACAATTTACAGTAGGTGACCCAATAGCTAAATAAAATACTGAGATATAGACCATTTTCCAGTATTTCTAATTGTTTCAAGATATACTTGAGGGAGAAAATACAACATTTTGTGTACCTAGCTTCCAAGATGATAATGAAGCTCAAAATTACAGGTGTTGTCTGATTTTAATTTAGCATAATCATATGTAGTATATCTTATGGCCCTTTATGAAATGATGTAATGTAAATTGATTTACAGTCAGTAGCTATCAATTATGTTTCCTTTACAAAATGTGGTGTTCTTTGAGTATGTTCCATCCTTGTACCTCTTTTCCAACACTAAAATATCACTTTTTATTAATTAGTATTTACTATTTTATTAATTACTATTACTATTATCAGGTTTCTATCTGAGAAATCTTTGGATGAATCTCGCATAAGTTCCTTTACTTCAGATATTGTGGTTTGGTAATTTGGAAGTTTTTTAGAGATAAATGGTATGCTTTGAAAAAAACTCAGAAGATTTCAGTGAACTACAAGAAGCAGCTGTCCATTAAGCTAAGACAGGATCAACCTCTTTTGTCAAATATCAATACTCCTGGAATATTGACAGCTTCCCCTTTCCTCTTCATTTGTACATCTTTGTCTCCTACGACAGCTGTCTAGGCATACTAGTTCCCAGAACCACCAGCCCCTTTTCTCACTGCCAAAGCTGTCTTGCCAAGGTAATGATAGATACAATGGTCTTCATCTTCCTTAGATATAATTTGTCCAAAGGAATTTCCAGGGCAGTCTGGATACTGACAATGAGATTGATGTCTGCAAAATAGGCCTTGATTCTTAGAGGGCTAAGACATGCTAATACTGCTTTATGGATGTAAGACCACACTTACAAAACTGGATTTTATCCAGACAGTCCAAAGCATTAGGAGGGAGACCCAATTTGTCTGCAGGAATTTGTACAGTCATGGTCACAGAATGAAGAAGTGAAAACACCACTGTTATCACTGAGCCCTGTGATACCCTTCAGTCATCATGGATAGACCAAATCTACCAAGACAAGGATAACACAGCCTCCTAAAATATATTTCTATTAAATCCTACAAGCTAAGGGGAAAAAATTTGGAAAAAAAAATTGCATCCCTTCTTTATTTAAATCATTGAAGGAATGTTTTGCCTTCATGTAGGCAATAAGCATATTTTTTACACTTACATCTGTTTCTGGAGCTCAGTTGGGTTAAACTCAAGGTAAAATATTTTATCAAGTAATTTGGAGGACAAACAAGTCACCATTTTAGAATATTTGCTAAATTATCGCTTTACAAGCAAAATTGAATTCTTATGATTTCTAGGCCATTCTATTTACTTGGAGATGTGTGAAACAGTAACATTTAGCATATGGGAATATGCTGAAAGCACAGGAAGATTGCTAAAGCGAAAAGAAGGAGCAAAGGGATACAAAAGAGCAATTGACCCAGTTAGTGCACCAGATGAGGTCCAATGCTACTAACTACATCTCATAACATTTTCATCTGTGCACTCTTTAATACTGCTGAGACAGAAAAAAAGCAAGGGAAATAAATTATTTTCTCCAGTAAAATACTGATTTTATTGGACTTTATGATAAGAATCAGTTCTTTAGGAAACAAAGAATTGCCTCCAAATATACATGCATTTCACATTTCAGTAACAAAAAGAAACACGTTACTTAAAACATGATGTGAGAAGGAGCCACTTGCCATATTTTGCCACGTAACACAAATTATGTTCCCACAAAACTTGGAGTTACACTGAATTGTTATTCTTCCTGTGCAAAACAAGTTTTAATTTGCTTTTCTTCATGGCAGTTACATACCCTAGAAAGCATAGGACTGGATCCTAAGTTTACAGAAATTGTGCCAGCAAACATCTATGTTACCTTGTGACATAGCTAACTAACTAAACATACAGAACCATATAGCTGCAAAGTGTCTCTCCTTATTGTCCTAGGGTGACTTTATGATGCTTGTATCCTCAACCCTCTGTTCTGCTCATGCTGGATATTGAGGTTCGTGCCTTTAAGACTGGTTCCAAGAGTGAAGGGGGGAAAAGAAGCAAACAGTTTGTTTTCAGAAACTGCACTCACTCCTCTGCATTCCCTCTCACAGACTGTGGTGTCTGCAGCAGAGATAGCTCTCCTTTGTTTTTAGTTAGTTATTTTAGCTAACTGAGGCAGAGAAGCTCCCCAAACTGTGGCTTTTCTTTTTCCTAGAACTCTTCAAACCTGCTCTGGACTGAAAACCCAGAAGAACACTGGGAGTTCACACCTGTGGCTCACCAGGGCCTGGGATGCAGCATTTTCCAGTGCAGGAAGGGCTGATAAGAGACCAAGCAAGCCGAGTTACACACCACAAAAAGGACTCTTTCTGAATTTGCCATCTCTTCAGAACAGCAAGAGGTTTCATTGTTTAATATTATTCTTTTTTTTCATGCTTTTCAGTACTGTGATTGTTAAATAAACAGCTTTTTCCACTTTTCTGGAAGGAGATTTTCCTTATGAACCAGTTGGAGGAGGAGCCGCTGAAATCTGCTTTTTTAGAGGAGACCACTTCAGAAGTTTCCTCCTTAAATTTGCCCTAAACTAGGATGCTTATCTACAGAAATCTATCACGCAAAGGATTTTTTTTGCTACAACTTTTTTTCTAGATAGTGTGAAAGCAAGAAATTTCTGACTTGTTATCCATATTGTACTGGGTGTTCTTATCCAGGTGTTTGTAGCAGGGATGCTGGAGACATCTCTAAGAGGTGGCCAGGGCTGTCCTGTGCTGGGCATAGCTGGTTCCACAGGACCCATCACAGGACACAGCTGAGCCCATCAGCAAGGCTGGTGGTGCCTCTGTAAAAACATTTTTAGGAAAGGTCACAATGCTACCCAGTCAGTGACAAACGAGGGAAACCTGTGAGATAGGCACATCCGTGAACATTATGGCCAGAGAAAACGGAAGGTGAGGACACCAGATCAAAGACACCCTTGCAGTTTGTGGAGGACACCATAGTGGAGGAGACCACATGGAGGACCCCGTAATGAAGTGGGTGGATATGCCTTGAAGTAACTGCAGCCCATGGAAGACCCATGTTGGAGCACAGAAAAAAATGAATGAGAACAGAAAGGAGCAGTTATGGACTGACAACACTCCCCCATTTCCCATACCTTCTGTGACACTTGATGAAGGAGGTAGAAGAGTCAGGAATGAAGCAGTTGACCTGGAAGAAAGAGGTTTTCGTTTTGTCTTTGTCAGTATTCAACTCCATTTTAACTGAAAATAAATTGAATAATTTTTCTCCAAATTCAGTCTGTTTTGGTCATGACAGTGAGGGGTAAGAACTTCTTTTCTTTATCTCAACCCAGGAGCTTTTCTATCTCATTATTTCTGCCTATCCTATGGAAGAAGGGAAGTGAGAGAACAGCTGGATGGGCATAGTTTAGCCAGCTAAGCTCAAACCACCAAACCTACAGCAGATTCTATTGTACCTTACAGGACCTTGCTATTTTTTTCTTCTAAGATTTTCATGCAAATTTAGTCCTTCTAGTGGTTTCCAGCATTCTGCTGCAACCTTCTGCAGATTCTCAGCAGTATTCACCTCATCAACTACTAATTTGAAGGGTGAAACTGTCACTTACGTTTCACAACAGCACTTTCATCAGGCTTTTAAATGCCGTTTAGGAACACATTTAAAGAATCAAGTTACAAATCAGATTTTGAAAGGTGAGACAAAAGAACATGATAATTTACTGAGGTAAGAGTCAAGAAAAATATTTTACTTTGAAATAGGATTTAAAACACGTTGATTTTATTTTGAAGAATAATATCAAAAGTGTAACATTTCTTTATTTACAGTGGAAATATGCTTTTCCCTAAATCAGCACTACATGATAATCCTGAATTGCTCTTGCTGACAATGAAATTGTGGTGTATCAGTGAGTTATAAAAACAGAAAACTTTTTTAACTAGACTCTATCATTTTGCAACAAAGATGAGGAAAACAATATACTTACACTATATGAATTTGCAACCACATCTGCACATAATGGCAAACACTGGAAGTGGTACATGGAAGAGAAACCCAGAAACAATGCAAAATCACTGATCTCCAATTTTCTGATATGTAAACATTAATGGCAAAGAATCAGCTTAGATTCATTGTAAAAGCATTCTTTTATATAGCTGGTCTCACATTTTTATTTTTATTAGTAACAATATTGACAAAACAAGACCTATTCTTGATTGCAAGCTCTTGTGAAAAATGATATTGCAACAATACCTGATTCTGGAAACCCCTAATTGTCAGAGGAAATTAATTTCTGAATTGTATTGTGGGCTGCCAGAGTAGAATGAGAAAGTGTTGTGATTTAACCCCTGCTGGCAGCTAGGCCCCACACAGCCACTTACTCACTCACCTACTGTGGGCTGGAAGAGGGAACATGAACAGCAAAAGTGAGAAAACTTGTGGGCTGAGATCAAGACAGTTCAATAGGTACAGCAAATGCTACAAAACCAAGCAAAGCAAAATAAGGAATTTCTATCACTTTCCATGGACAAACAGTGTTCAGCCACTCCCAGGAAAGGGGGGCTCCATCACACAGGAGTAACTTGGGAACACAAAAGCCGGAGCACATTAAGCATGATGCTGTATGCTTTAGGTTATCCCTGGAGTCAGCTGGGGTCAGCTGCCCTGGTTGTGTCCCCTCCCAAATTCTTGTGCCCTCCAAACCTATTTCCTGTTGGTGTGGGGTGAGGAGCAGAAAACACTTTTACTCTGTTTAAGCACTGCTCACCAGTGACTAAAACATCTCTATGTCATCTGCACTGCTGCCAGCATAAACTATCAATTTATCCACATATTTGCTACTGTGAAGAAAATTTATCCCAACCAAAAGTAACATAGGAAGCCACGTAGTAAGTGACATGAAAATGGTTAGAGACAGAAGAGCTCCACAACTGGGGAAAAAAAAAAGGCTAAATTCTTGTCTAAGAGGAAGTATTACCTAGAGATCAAAACAATAGTGAAGGATTTTTCAGTTTTTCCTCTGCGTATTTTGTGTTTCTGCTTCTCATTAAACTGAAATTGGGTCATCTGCTCATCTCTTGAAATCTGGTTAAATATGAAGGAACTACAGTGATTTCCTTTATACCATCAGTGATTAAAAAATCTGTTAATTAACTAATACTAATTAGTCCAGAAACATATGCAAAAATATTGGTATTGAAGTAAAATATAGATAAAACTTTGTAGTTATTTATAAAGTTGTGGAGGCCCCTGAGGGCTGTGCAGAAGGAGCAGAACTCCCAGCACTTCCCTGGAGGGCATCCAGCCCTTAACACAATTAGCCAACCCCTGGTCACAGTCGCCAATCCCCTGTTGCCCAAGGCATGCAGTTAAATTACTTCCTGGTATGTTAATGACTCTATCCCTGATTGGTTGTTGTGCTACCCTAGAGTTCTCTACTTTGATTGGTTCTTTTTGGATCCTTCCCCTGATTGGTTAACTTTTCAATCGCCACCCCTATTGGTTGTTTTACCAAACCCCACCCCCTGGTTGTGCATAAAACCCCAACTCTCAGAAGGGTCGGGGCTTCGGAGAGTTGTGGGCTCCAGAATAAAGAGTCTGCTGGAGACATTCCCTGACTCCTGTGATTCTCTCCTGCGCCACCTGGGAAAAGCCCCGCCTTTGATACATGGTATCAACAGTGCCTGGCCAGCTGGCAGGTCTGCTTTGGACACATTGTATCAACAGTGTACACCTGGCGAGCTGGCAGGCCTGCTTTGGACACATGGTATCAACAGTGTACACCTGGAGGGCAGGCAGGCCTGCTTTGGACACATGGTATCAACAGTGTACACCTGGAGAGCTGGAAGGTCTGCTTTGGACACATTGTATCAACAGCTCACACCTGGAGAGCTGGCAGGTCTGCTTTGGACACATTGTATCAACAGTGTACACCTGGAGAGCTGGAAGGTCTGCTTTGGACACATTGTATCAACAGTGTACACCTGGCGAGCTGGCAGGCTCTGTTCCCTAGGCATCCCTTCACAACAGAGCTGGTCACTTGGTTGCTTAGGCAGCCATTCACAAAAAAAGAGCAAATCACTAAGCCGGAGTGCCTGTGCCCCCTGAAATTGAGGCCATCCTTCTCAGGGCGACTCACCAGGAAGGTCGCGGCACCCAGAAGACCCTCGCCAGGGCCTGGGCGGTCTGCGACATAAAGTGTTGGAGGTTGAGGGTTTTTTTTCTTTCCTTTTTTCTTTACTTGTTACCAGTGGAATTTTTTCCCATTGTGTTGCTAAGAAGCACTGATGGCTGGGTGCTTGAGACAGGGAGGGGAGGAGAAACGCTCACTCACTCTGTCTGGATCTGAGCCTTTGGAAGAAAGCTGTGTAGCTGCTGCTTGGGGAAAAGAACTCACTCCTGCTACAGAAGTCCACCTTGGTCCTGTTTCTTCTGGTGTGGGGTGGGCCTCTGCTCCTGAGAGCAGCCACTGAACTGAGACCTTGTTATCGCCTGCCTCACTGTAGGAGGGGACTGTCACCGTACTGGGAGTGGGGTCGCTGTTGTCCTGCCCCACTGCTGGTTCTTCAGCACAGCTCCGAGTTTTTCACTGCTCTGTAGTCCGCACCCCCTGCCTGCCCAGACCTCCTGCGCCTTCAGCCTCAGCTCCAGAGTTTCTGGTCCATCTCTTCCATTTCTTCCCATCTCAGACAAAGCCGCCATTACAGCGTGTTCCCGAGCCCGCCCCACAGCGCCCCCTGCAGCCATGGGGGAATCACTGCTCTGGCCCTGCCCTCTCGGAGTCACCAGCGCCCCTCCTGGCTGTAACTGGAACTGCACTGAGGGGGAAGTGCCTGCGCTCAGGGAAGTTGTCACTGGGTTCCTGGTTCTGTTTATTATTAATGCTGTAGTTGTTGTTGTTTGTTTTGCCTTGTTATACATACTACTAAAGAACTGTTATACCTATCCCCATACCTCTGCCTGAGAGCCCTTTAATTTTCTAAATTCTAATCTTTTGGAGGAAAGCGGTTTGAATCCTCCATTCTAAGGGAGGCCCTGCCCCTCCCTAGCAGACACCTGTCTTTCAAACTGAGACACAGTTACTAGAAATTTATAAATAATTTTTTTTTCTTAATTGTTCGTATTGTTTTGCGTCTTCAGATTTCCAGCCATATTATAAATCAGATGTTTGTATACAGATATAAAGAGATTGCAGATTGATTTTCAAGACTATATCTCACTGTTAAACTAGGTGGATTACTTTTACAAGCTTTTAGCTATTTTCAAACCATCTGCTCAATGTAAATGTAATATACTAATATTTAAATTACATAACATTTAATGCATTGTAATGTGAAAAATTCAGGATCATGGAGACATAAAATTTATTGTAGTCAACAATGATCAAACAATGAGCATCTATCAAATTACTGAAAAATTCAGACAATACAATGAACTAGTTAGTATTTTTCTTTTTGGAAAGCATCCTGTATTGTCTTACATAATCAGATGTAGATGATATTGGCACATATGAATGTACAAGGCATGTCACTGAATTGAACTAAAGCTGCTGTCATCATTTTAAATCATGAAGAGAACAGTCTTACCCTATTAACAAATGGCTTTCCAGTAAGCTGGTTGTGAGATAAAAATGAATTCTATGTCCAACTTTTCCAAAATATTTGCTAAATATGTATGGGAATATTCAAAAGAGTAAAAGATACTATTTTCCTGTGTGTACACCACTTGAATGACCATAGGCTCATTCTCTGCTCCAAAAGTTGCAGCGCAATTAATATTGAAGTTTGAAAAAGTATTTATTAAAGAATTTAATCAAGAATTTGATTAAAATGATGCATAAGTCATTGATTAAGCAAAATCAGAATAAAAATAAAGTGCATGATTAATGGTGAAGCTGAGAGCTAGTTAATTAATTCAGTTCTCTGGATCATTTATAGTCTTTCAAGTAGACTATTCTAAAAAGATATGAAAAGCAGTAAATAGTATTCCATCACACTTGACCACTCAGAGTTGAAACAAAAAATATGTATCTGAAATGAAGGAAAGTTATTAGTAATTTGGTTTTGGTAATTTTCTCCAGTTCCATATATGCAGATGAAAACAAATGCTGCAAAAAAGGAAAATTGAAAGGTTTCAAATAATTGTATCACTAAAAGTGTAAAAAGAAACTTATCCAACACAAACTTGATGCGAATAAGCAGACACCTCTTTACTGGGAGCATTGGGAAGATGGAGGATAACTCCTCTCAGATATATCCCACTCAACAAATAAAACCCATCCATTTTATATGCTTTTTCTGCTAAATCATAATTACATAAGTTCTTTTACATACTGCATATACTACGCTCACTCTTAAATTTAATCTTTAGATTGATTGGTTCCAATAGTTAATGAATTTGTCAATATTCTTATACTAAAACAATAATTTTTACAAAGATCTACTGATTGGAATCCTTGATATTAAAATCAAGATGGGAAGGGTAAGGGGTTTCCAAGCAGCATGAAAGTCGCCATAGCTTCTTGACTGAAACATAAAGGTCCAGTAACTTCTTGGAGAGGTTTCTACAGTTACATATTTCAAACACAGCACTACTGATACTTCTATACCTTGTACTTCACAGTTTTCTACTTATAATCATAGCCAATTCTTTTATATGATTTGTTTATTTAATCAAAATATTCATAACAATTGTACCAATGCAGGTTTTATATATTTTTTCCTGTTGATATTAAAAAAAAATAGGTATTATTATCTTTATAATACAGAACACAAAGCAAAAGGACAGACTAGATACACAGTGCTAGAATTTTGAAGGCTTGGTGTAAAGGGTTGATCAAGAAAGCGATATTAAAAAAATGTAGTTGTTGAAATTATTAAACAGCTTTCAGCTTGACTTCCTCATTTTTAACTGATATATTTTTGTTTTTCAACCTGACCTGGGTTTGGAACCCAATAACTCCACACAACACACTACCTCTCCTGTCCTGAGTGACCACCTCAACAAATTCCTCAACTAAATGAAATCAGTGGCTGTTTATAGATATTTTACAGATATTTCATGGGGGTGTACTGTAAAGGAATCATATCTGTGTACAATATCAAATGATGAGAAAATTGATGTTGGTTAATGAGGATGTATTGGATAGTGTGCAACCAAGCATGATATAAATAGCATGGATTAAGGGGTGTGGAATGTGCTAGTTTTGTCAGGGGTAATTAATTTTCTTTACAGCAGTGAATAGCTCTGGTTTAGCCCTAAGAATAGTATTCTATTTCCAGTGGAAGTTCAGTGCTCCCACTGAGACTCTCCCAAATCAGACCGTGGTCAATCCCTTCCCACCTTCCTCTCCCTTTCCTGTCACTGTCAGTGTCCTGGGAGTGACCTCCTGACCTGCCCCAGCTAGCCCTGGCACCAGTGATAAGTAAGGTACGGCTCAGTAACGCAGGCAAACCTTGCTGATCCTGTGAGTCCTTGGTTCAGCGTAGGTGTGATTACGGCGAAGGAAGAAAGGAGGACTCTGTTGAGAGGTCTGCCACAGAAGTTTATTGGTGCCCCACCAGGAGCAACCTCAACCTCAGGGAGTCTGCCTCAGCATAGCCCAGATTGCCCTGTGATAACAGCTTTTATTCGGGGGAGGCACAACAGGAGGGGTTAGGGAAGGAGGCAATCAGAGAAGGTCTGGGTGTGGTCTGAGGGATGAGGGACTTTCCAAGAAACCAATCCTTGGGGAGAAGGAGGGAACTTCTCAGATCCTGGCCAACCACACGACGCTCTCCCTGGATCTTTCCAGATGCAGGGAGAGGCCCCGATGTTACTGAGAGGACCTGGGGGTTAGATAACAAATGATTGACAACTAACTGTAACAGGAGGTAAACCATATATAGGGATGAACTTAGCGGGTACATAGAATGAGCCATTAACAACATACATTAAACAAATGAAACTAAAACCACACCACTACACTTTCCTGCTCTGAGGGGTTGAGATTTGGAGGCACAAAAGGTGCACTGATTGAGATAAGAACAATTTACTGGAAACAGCAAAGAAATAAGAAAACGAACAGTAAAAGCAACAATACCAATAAGAAAAGTGTACAAAGAGTGAGTGATCTACATGCAAAATACTCACCCAGTTAGAATTGATGCTGCACAACTGCAGCCAGTGGCGGCAGCTATCCCAAGTGCTCCATCCACCAGGCTTGCTCCAGGCCTTTCTTTTCCAAATCAAGTGAGAGTCACCTTCCCCCACCCCAGCAATGATGTAAGATGGTATTGAATAACACAAAGTCCTGGCCCTGCCCCCTCCTGCTGATCTGGGAGGCAACCAGAACATGGGTATGGAGCTACATTTTGGATTTGTACTGTTAGCACAGAGAAGTTTTGGTAATGTTGAACAGTGCTGGGACAGTCAAGGCCCTTTCTGCAACTCACAATGGCCTGCCAATGAGTAGGCTGAGGGTGTACAAAAAGATTGGGAAGATCAAGAGATAGGACAACTGACCTCAACTGACCAAAGTTATATTCCATACCATATGATGTCAGGCTCAGCACATAATCTAGGGGGAAAGTTGGTTGGGGGCTGGCTAGGCATTGCTTGATTTGTGGTGAGCAACAGTTTCTCATTTGTTATCATTTGTCTTTATTGGGTTTTAGTTCTCTCTTCTCTTTTCTTTCTTTCTCCTTTTTCATTACATTATTTTTGTTTTTATGATTGTTACTTTTATCTCAATTATTAAACTCTTCTTATCACAAGCCATTTGTTTTCTCACTTTTACTCTTCTCTTTCTGGAGGGAGTGAATAAGAAATAGTTTAGTGCTGAGATGTCAGCTGGGGGTAAACCACAACAGAGAATTATGTCATATTTCTAAATAAAATTAAGCAGAGACCACTGTCTGAAACCGAGCCCAGCTGGCGCAGGCTCACTGAATTTACACTGTACAGTATTTGGCCCAAGGCTTCTTCGGGGCCATATGGCATCTCTACATCCAAAAGAAGTAAATCTAATTCTAATTCTGTGTGTGTGTGTGTGTGTGTGTCTCATGAAGGGGTTAATTTCAAAATAAGTCAAGAAATTGCTGAGATATGTTACAGTTCATTATGAGAATGTTTTCACAGTAACAAACTGAAAGATTTTGTGGCGAGCCCTGGTCAGTGGGTTGGAATCATGTAATGGGTGTTTGAAGACACAAAGCTAACTGGGCTAATGTTGGAGGACCTTGTAGGGCAAAGAAAGTGCATTATTATGTGTATCATCTAATGATCCCTAATGCCAAATGATCCCTAGCATATCTTAACACCTAAATCATGCCCAGGCAGTGTCTTGGAAAGAAAACGGGAATGGCTCAAATATGCTGAGGAGCATGGAAATGCTTAAGCAGTATGGATGATCAGCAGTCTATTGCTGACTTTGCCTCCTGGTGCTGTCTTACTTAACCGTACAGCTGTAACTTATCTGTCTCCATTGGCAGTAGAGGAAGGTTTGGGTGAATAGGTAAGCTTTCCTCAATGTCTTTATTTTTGATTATATAGGTCAGTCCCTAATGAAATTGAAGATACAGAAGGTGAGATATTAGGTAAAACAAGTCAGAAAAAATAAACTGAGTTTATTTATGGATTGATTTCCTTGGCACTCTTTGGTCTTTTCTGGATTTTTTTTTGTTGTTTTTCTTGATATGTTGAGTCATATATTGTTCATGTTATAGGTAGCATAAGTAGCAAAGGGAAAAGGAGGATGATTTTGATATTCAAAAAAGACATTGATGTATCCTGGAACTCTGAATGTTTTGTTTTGTTTTTTATGTTGTGCCTGTATGAGCTGTCTAGATCTATTTACGATATCGATATATTTAATTTATGGTTCAAAAGCCAGTTACAGACTTCAGTGCCCAGGCCTCAGGCCTCATCTTGGCCAGAGCTGGGCTGGGCTGGTTTCAGCTCCTCTCTCAGTGCCTGTTGCCTCCCCTGCTTGAGCCTGAGCTGTGTCAGTGCCTCCATGGGATGAGTCTGACAAACCCAGGGAGTCGCTGTCCAACAAACAAGAACCTCTGAGGGGGCTGAGTCTGGGGAGGCTGCATGGCTGGGGCCATACTCACACTCAGTGGAGCAGCCAGAAGGCAGCAGTTCAGGGCAAGGAAGCAAAAATTAGACCAAGATCAACATCATATTCCTCCTAGTCAGGACCTTGGGATACTGAAGGTTTGCTATGTTATCCCTTACAGAACAGTGACATTAGAGGGACATTGTGAGTGAGAATATCATCAAAGGAAATGGCAGATACTAGTAAGATTTCTATACAAGTTACAGTATATCAATTGATGTTTTCTATATTAATTTGTACTTAGAGTCCTAGTGTTTCTTTAAGTGAGCAATTGGTGACTATTTGTTGTATTTTAGTTAGATTATTTGAGATGTTAATTGCACACACATACACGAAAACATAATTGTTGAGTCCACAGATGTGATCTGTTTTCTTTTATCCACTGTGGAATGTGGTTGGTTGAAAGTTAACTTAGACTTGAATACAAAAGAGTATTACAACCCCACTGTGAATTCTGTGTACAGCTCTGGTGCCTCGACACAAGACACGCATGGACCTATTGGAGTGAGGCCAAAATAGATCCAGGAAGATGCTTGGAGGGATGGAACACTTCTCCTATGAGGAAAGGGTAAGCATGAGGAAAGGGTAAGAGAGATGAGATTGTTCAGTCTAAAGAAAAGAAGGTTTTGGCATCATCTAACTGCAGCTTTCCAGTGCCTAAAGGTAGCCTACAAGAAAGATGGAGAGAAACTTTTTGGAGGTGCATGTAGTGATAAGACAAGAGGGAAGGGTTCAAACTGAAAGAGAGCAGGTTTAAATCAGATATTAGGAAGAAACTTTACTGTGAGGGTGGTGAAGTAGTGGAACAGGTTTCCCAGAAAGGTTGTGGATGATCCATCCCTGGAAAAGTTCAAGGCCAGGGGCCTTTGAGCAAGATGCTGTTCCTGCCCACAACAGGACATTGAACTGCTATTCCTGCCCACTGGGACATTGGAACTAGATAATCTTTAAGGTCCCTTGCAACCCACACAATTCTACAATTCATTCTAAAATAATCCATGGTTTTGAGTAATCTAAGTCATGTAATGATATCTTTAGAACACAGGGATGAATTTAATTAATTTTGGAAACCACATCTACCAAGTATTGCATACTTTAATAAGGTTTTTTGTTGTTTTGCAACACTTAAAGATAAGTTAAATGCCTGTGTATGTAGGCAGGAACTATTAATGTTTTTTCTTTGTTTTCACTTAGTCTTACTGTAGATAGGACAGAATTCACATAATGCTGATATATTTCCAATAAAAATCAATTTATTCTGCCTTCCAAGAGGATTCAGCACAAAGCAGCACATAACGCTTGTGTATAATATGTGTTAATAAACCTAGCCTTACTTTTAAGTCAACAAAGCTATCTGGACTTGATGGTTTCAGAACAGAGATTAATAAACACGATTAGTCTGTTTCTGAAATGTTTAATGCTTAACTTTGGAAAGGATGACATCTTGAGTCATTGAGTGTATTTGCTTCTAAAGGCTTTTGAAGGAACAATCAGAACCCCTTCAGATTTTAGACCATGACAAATTCCTTGATAACTATTTGCACAAAAAAAGGGTTAGGATTTGCAAGCACATAAAGTGCTCTTTGGGCTTGCTAACTCTAATCAAACAAGCTTCATTTCTAGAGGGTGCTTGATATAATACTCTCTATAATGAAATACATTTCATTCCAAGTGCAAACTCTGTTCATGGCCTTCAGAAGCCAGAAAGCAGTAGGACAGTGTTAACAAAGCTAGTTAGCTAAAGCATTGGTTAAGGTTTAAAAGGGTATTTTCATCTAACAATATCTGGATACATGTCCAAGGCATCCCTTTGGTCGCCCTGGAGGGTCAGGGACCTCGGCAAAGATATCTGGGACCAGAGCAAGAGGGTTTGAAACCTGGACGGGGGGTTTGAGACGTGTACATGGGGGTCTGAGATCTGGACAGGGGGGTTGGCCACCCTGGCACAGAGTACAGGAGGACACTGTCTTTGATTTCAGTCCATGGGAAAGGCTTCCAGCAATGAGAGAGGAATTGCAAGTCACAAGGTTGTGAAAGACAGTAGTTTAGCTTATCACAGGGTGGAAAATTCTGTAGTTTTGGGTTTTTAGACTGGAGGTGAATGAGAGCAAGATGGAGAATTTTGGGCGGTGTCCTGTGTTCTTCTTCTTCGTCTTCATCTTCTGCTGTAACAGTGACACAAAGTAGTTCAAGGAGATTGGGTCAGAGTAGAGATGACCTGTTTAGTATAGGTGGTAGGTATTGGTATGTAATTGTAAATAAGGGATATGTAATAATCAGTATAAAGGGCAGCGATGTCCCATCGGAGGGGGAGTCGCCTGGTGCCTGAGCTGCTGCACTGACCTTGACTGGGCACAGAGAAAATTGTAAGATAAGAAATAATAAACAAAGCAAGAAACCTTGAGAAATAAGAACTTGAAGACTTCACTTTATTCTTGTGTCTGGCTCAGGGCTTTTCAGAAGGCAAAAGACTCTAAACCTTGAGAGATCAACTCGAGAGATACACCATTTAGTATTGCTTTTAGGTTTGTGGTTTTGGATTCTTTTAGTACGCATATGGAGCATCGTTTTGCAGAAGTTGCATCTTAGAAACAAAATATTTTTGATTAATAAAGAGTGGGGTTTCTTTCTTTCTGTTTGAAAGGAGATTACATTTAAAAAGAAAAGTGAGACTCTTTTTAAAACAATCTGCCAGTATTTATAATATTATTACAGATATCAGAATGCTGTTGTCATTTAATTCATTGACTCTATGAGTCACTGGTCTTTGGCTAAAAGCAAAATTTAAGCTATTGGAAAGAGAGTCTCTTACTTAGAACCTTTTACTTTCCTCTAGTTTTAGTTTCCTGTAGGTTAAGGCTTTTTGAGCTACATGCCTTCTGGATGAAACAAGCTGTCACCAGCCTTGGACTCAGATAATTTAAATGGTCCAGGTTGTAATTATGGATCCTGGAATAGTTGGAGATTTTTTCCTCTGACTATTTCATAAATTAAAATGCACAATGTGAACACAAATTAAGGATTGCTTGCAAATAACAAAACTTGAAGCCACACCTATAATAAACTTTAAATACCGAAAAAGTATCAATAATGTTATTTGTATTTTATGTGATAACTGACACATCCATAACTGCAGAATTAAGAATAAATAATATGTGAACAGACCAGAAAGTCTGATACTACAGTCTCAGAGATAGAGTAGGAAGAAAAAAAGAGTCAGTCTTTGCAGATGCTTACTTTTCATGTAGTCGTTGAGTGGAAAAAATTATATGTTTACCACCAGCTGAAAGTATTCCTGATGTTTTTTGCCTTTTCCATAGTTTCATAGTATGCATTTGGAAAGTTGTCAAAAGACTAAAAGCTGCTACATAAAGGAGGCTGTGTACATATTTAGCTGTTTCCTCATGGAGGTGAGCTTGCTGTGCATGAACAGTGTCTGAAGAAAAATTATCTAGACATACTGAGA
The DNA here is from genome assembly GCA_024734555.1 of Trochalopteron elliotii. Classification (NCBI taxonomy): domain Eukaryota; kingdom Metazoa; phylum Chordata; class Aves; order Passeriformes; family Leiothrichidae; genus Trochalopteron; species Trochalopteron elliotii. The sequence continues at coordinate 5,813,511 of JANPWX010000078.1, read as the reverse complement.
ATAGCACCATAACCCCCCAAAAATGTCAGCAGGCATTTCCAACAAATATTTTCTGAGAGGAAAAAGGTTCCACCCAAGACTTCACATCAACTACTCCTCACAGAAACCACCTTAGAGATTTAAAATTTTACTTGTTCTGTGTTTCATAGCCACTTCTTAAGAACGAAGTGCAGACAACCTCAGTGGCAAAGAAAATGCTTGTTGATGGTTAATTATGGAATTGCCCCCTAAGTGGAATTCAGAGCCTTGTTGTTAAGATACTTACTCTCCATACACTTCTATGAAGACAGTTAATTCTATTAAAGTTGGATAAAGCCTCCCAAGGGAAGAGAATTTTCCCTTGAGTAGCCAAGACATGTTGACAATACAACTTGAAAATCCTACCCAGATACTGTAGCTGCAGGGGCAGATGGGTGCTTCTACTCACTGATGTTCCCTTCTAGAGCATTTATATCCAGACATTCCTTTTAACTACTGAGAGGACACTCTTTCCTCTCATCCTGTCACTTGTTACTTGGGAGAAGAGACTTCCTCCCTGCCTGGCCACAACTTCCTTTCAGGTAGTTATAGAGAGCAAGAAAATCTCCCCTGAGTCTCCTTTTCTCAAGGCTGAAAAATCTGACACTGGGGAAGGGAAAGAGCAGTCCAGCTCATGAGGAAGAAGGAGTGTCAGAGACAATGTGGTGAACCGACCATAATCCCACTTCCCTCTCCCTGTGTATTGTGGAGGAGGAGGTACAGAATTCATGAGTGAGGTTAAGCCTGGGAAGAAGGGAGGAGTGGGGGAAAGTGTTTTAAGATTTGGTTTTTATCTCACATTATCTCACCATGATTTGACTGGTAACAAATTCAATTAATTTTTCCTCAAGTTGAATGTGTTTGGCCATGAATGTAATTGGTGAATATCTCACTCATTGGAAAACCAATGAGTTTTCCATCTTATTTTCTCCCCTCCCCTGTCCAGTTAATGAGCACAAGTGATAGAGCAGCTTTGGTGGGCACCTGGCATCCTGCACCTACCACAACCTGAAAACCCATCAGTAGATGCAAGAATTCAGCTGTTGATCCTGTGAAGCTGCATGAATATTTTACATAAGTTTCAGGAAGAATATGCATATCTATATAATTATGTATGTGTAAGTATTTCAGGCTTGGAAAGATACAGGCCAGATACAAGCACTCAGGAATACATTAGTGGGGACAACTGGAAATTCTGCTAGTTTTATAAATAGAAATACAGACTTCAGAAATGAACATAAACACATAAAAAATCAGGGCTATGAATGGGCACAAGGACTTGAAGGAAGGTTTTAGGTGATATTGCCAACTGTGATGTGAGAGGAGGGTGATTTTAGCTATGTAAATCCCCCCTCTCAAAAAAAAAAAGTACTCACAAAGAAATAAGAATTTCAAAAGTTTTAGTTTAGTTCATTGAGGAACTAAAGACAGAATATGGACTGAATGATGGGAAAGGATTATATAAAATGTGTCACAGAAAAAACAGATATAAATGACAAATGGAGGTGAGTTATGAATTAAATGCTATAAAATATAAAGAAGACTATCATGTTTTCAGATAAGTACTGATGCTTTTTATAGAGATAATACAGTTTAAGTTATGACTGATTTTAGGAGTAGAGATATATGTTGAAATAGAAATTATATAAAATTAAAATATGAAACATGTATATACTAAATTTGGGAATTTTAGAAGGCAGAGGAGATGGTGAAGTAATGTGTCCTCAAGATCAGAAAAAGTGACCCAAGTAGAGGTTGCCATTTTCATAGTCAATGCAGTGTATAATACAAAACTAGTGCAACTGCTAAATTGCACTGTGGTCGCTTCATTTGTGTTTGTCCAAATCTTTTTTGGTCAGGCATAAGTACTGGAATGAATATTAAATTTCAAGCAGGCCAGATCTGAAGGGATTATTTACAATAAAATGTAATGATATTGAGGAAGGAATCAACTAAGTAGAAATGTTTAGTATTGCATACAGGTAGAAATCTGACAAAAGAAAGGCCTTATAAAGTCAGGCCTTGCTCTGCTGAATTACCAGCTGGCTTGTTACTTCTTCTGAGTGCATCTAGCTAAGTTCCCATGTGCAAAAATCTTGAGAATTAAAATCCATTTGCATAACAACCTATTCTTAGAGAGATAAATTAGTTGCACCTGTAATAACAGAAGATCTATCCCATGAGAATCCACAAAGAAAAAATGTAAACACCTATGAACAGAAAATTTTAACATATACACACCAAAACACTTTCTAACAAATGAACTGAGCAGTGAGAACACTACTAGCAAATTAGAGTTGAACACAAAGTCTATGAAAACTGTATAAAAATGTTTTATGTGAATAAAGAATGGGCTTTTCCTGCATGAAGAAACGGAGTCTCTGCTGCTTTATTGCAACAGTTTAGTGTTTTAAAATGTTTACAGTGGATGGTTTTGTGTAATAACTTATGTCATATAATTATCAAGTTAACTGAAAGAAACACTGTAGAATAACTAGATAGATCTTTCTTTAAGAGCTATCAAATGACAAAAGAAATTTTTGAATTGCAGACCTTGAGAAGAATGCTAAAAAGGACAAAAAGACAAAAGGGATATTAAAAATGCAGAAAAAGATGAAATAGAAATCTGAGAAGAATGATGAAAACAGTAAAACAGATAAAGGAGATATTAGAAAGGAAAGAAATAATTGAAATAGATATGTGTATTAAGAGATGCTACTCACATTTCTAAAAAGACTTTGAACACTGCAAAATAAAAGATCAGTGAAGGATGAAGTTGAAAATTTCAAGATCGAATAAGATACAGAGTAAAAGAGAATAGGAAAAGAGATAAACCATTAAATTGACTTTTCTTCCATGAACTGCACAGTATTTATGAGAGAATAAGAAATCATGTCATCTGTTATTAGCTGGGTGTCCAGAAAACTGAAGGCTTTCAAAAAGGGTGAAGAAATATCATATTTGGGCAATTTTAACAAATCTTGAGGGGCAAAATAAAATCTTTATCTGATATTTAAGAAAATCACACCAGACATATATATACACACACACACACACACACACAATGTTATAAGGGGTTATAAAGGGTTAGTTATAAAGTAGAATTTTTAAGATGACACCTTCTGAGTAAAGGACCATGACATATTTATGACTGATCTTTAAATATAAGACTAAATAGTTATTTTTCTCTTAATTTAAATAAAATAACAAAAAGCTAAACAAAAAATTAAGGATAAATAATTTATTAAGTCTTATGGTCCAGATCCTGAAAAATATTTATTTTTATCCTAAGCTCCTCCAAAAATAAGCTTCTCTTCTTATTGTTACTAGGCAAGTTGTAAAACACTAGAACACTATGGGAATTCATTCAGTTTCTATATCTTTCTGGACCATAAGCACCTATGCAAAAATACAGAAGGGATAGGAACATCTCAATTGCAGGACAGACTTTCTGTACAGTACACGAAGAATAAAAAATTGCAGAATATATTCTCCTTGCCTCGTACATTGAGTAAGAAGTCACCTAAAACCACATGAAACAAAAAATACCTGAAGTAGATACTGGAGGAAGAAACAAAACAACAAATATCATTTGTGACAGAGGTGTCTCATAAATCCTGTTTTTTTGTTTTAATCAAAATTCTCAACCTGAAGTCTTATGATGTAAGTTATGTGTCCATATATTTTCTTCACTCAGGAAAACTACAGTCAGTGCTTTCTTTCAGAAAATATCTCATAAAAGATATTATTTCATCTTCTTCATTTTTTATGCAGCTGTTTAGTAGGTGATGTCAATTCCCATTTCCTTTTTACCTTCCAATACAATGTCTTAAAACCAAGAATACTCTCTGAATTAGGCTTTTTTTTTGTGCTTTCTTCTGAAGATGCTATGCTAAGGCTAAAACAAAAAAATCTTTTAACACTTTAACTTCATAATCCCGTGGTATCCATTTACCCATGAAGTAGTTAAATGCAAGTTCTGATCCCACATCTTGATGCCATATTTATATATTTTTAGTAACAACTCCAGCCCCCATCCAACACAACACCCCTCATACCTATAGTCTTTAAAGCAAAGACAAGAGATTTTTTGCTCAGCCAGCACACACACTCCAACCATAAATCTTAGAGTTTCATCTAGCTTCTTCTTTCTGACTCACAAATTTTAAGTTTCCTCTAGTTCCAACACAATGTATTTAATGTTCCATCTCCTTTGAAACTTTAATCCATAACAGGATACATTCTTTCTAGAAGGTTTGGAAGAGCATTTTCTCTTTAATTTCAGAAAGAACTGAACACCTATCCTGAATGCATTAACTCAGCTCTCACTATGTACTCCTGAAGCTGAGAGAAGTAGTAGAATATATTTTGCTTGGGGCATGATCTGTTGGGCTGAAACCAAATAAATTTAACTCTGCTTATCCATTTTAATAAATCCCTAATTAACAGAATCAGATACTGCCTAAGCACAAACAATAATTTATTTTGCCAAAAGTAGTATGAAAATAAAAAACAAAGTTGTCATATAACTGGAAAATTTTAGTTTCAAAAAATTAAAGTAGATTATTCTGGTTTCAGCTGGAATAAAGGTGGGTTTTTTTGGGGTTTTTTTTGGGGGTTTTTTTGTTTTTTTTTTCTTAGTATCTGGTACAATGCTTTGTTTTGTATTTAGTATGAGACAAATGTTGATAACACACTGGTGTTTTGGCTGCTTCTGAGTAGTGCTGACCCTAAGTCAAGGGTTTTTTAGTGTGTCATGCTCTGCCGACAGAGGAGCACAAGGAACTGGGAGGGAGCACACCAGGGATAGCTGATCCAAAGGGATATTGCATAACACAGAACACCATGCCCAGTGTATAAACCGGGGTAAGCTGGCTGAGAGGAGCTGGTCATTACTGAGGGATGGGCTGGGCATCAGTCAGTGGATGGTGAGGAGTTGTATTATTTGTTTCTTGTTTCTTCTGGGTTTTATTTCTGTACCTCCCTCTTTTTGTTGTCTCAATAATAATAATAATAATAATAATAATAATAATAATAATAATAATAATAATAAATTCTTANAATAATAATAATAATAATAATAATAATAATAATAATAATAATAATAAAAATTCTTAAAATTTTCTCATCTCAGTGTATGGGATTTACCAGTTTTGATTATCCTACCCATCTCACTCTGTTAGGGGGATGACTGAGCAAGCATCTGAGTGGTGTGTAGCTGTTGTCTGGGGTTGAAATGCAGCAAGATACAAAGCTTTAGACTTTCCACAGTAAGACGTGAAGAAAGAAAAGTCATCTGAGCATTACATGTAAAACCTAAATTTCAGCAAGTTCATTTTCTAACAGCTTTTAGCATAAAATCATATCTGGCAATGGGATGAATGACAAAAAATGTAATAGTTACACTATTTCATTCTGTTAGAATTTATCCAGTTACTCCACATAATTATGTAGTTCTTACTGGACATGCCAAAAAGCTTAAAAAGAAATTTCCTGTTGCACTCCTGTCCATTTGTGCTTACATTATATTTCTTGGTTTACATTAATTTCCAATGTCTGTATCTGGAAATCTGTCTCTGCAAGCACATTTATTGTGTGAAGCAAAATGTGAAATGTTTTAGTATTAAATGGAATCACATGGATAAAAAAACCAGTTCAAATAGCACTGCAAAGTAAGATGTAAATTATGAAGTACCTTTATTTACTTAAATATCAGTTTTTAAAGTCAATCAAATCTACATTTTAAGAATATATTTCCATATGACTACCCTTAGCCCAAAATTGCATATAATATAGCCCTCCAACTTAATTTATAATATTAATACCAAAAACATAATACAGACTTTGAAAATGCAGATGGTTATGTACTTAAAATACTGCTTTGGAAAGGGAAAAGGAAGCAGGGTATGTGCACAAAAATTATGTAAGGATTTGTAGCATTATGACATATAAGGCTCAATATGATTTTTGGCTAGAAGATCTATATATGTATGTATTTATATATGCATATATAATTGATATAATATGAAATTATGTATATAAATATAATTATTTATAATGTAATGTAATTATGTAATAATGTAATAATTGTAATTATTTATGTATATAAATATATATAATATTAAATTTTCTATGTGCTCACATTCATGAAAAAGATTTTTGTTTTCATGTATACCTCATTTTACATATCATTTTGAAATGAAATTGAGAACAAAGTTTGTCTTTCACTTCTTCTTGAACCTTAGAGCACATTGTTTGCAGGAAGCATGGGATTTAAATTGTTTCACTGTTTGTTGGTTTGTTCTCTCATGAGTACAAGATTGCCTTCATGCCATTCCTGTTTTTTCCATACCTTGATCAGTCATAATAGCCAAGTTCTAGGAGACAGCCATCCATCTGGAATTCAGTGTTGCAAAAAAAAAGTAAGACTATTCAGGATTTTTTTTCATCTCTTGCAGTGAGTATTTATATGCACATGTAAAAGGCACACAAAAATTAGAATCACCTGCAGGTCTCTGTAGACGTCTTCGTGTCTGTATCATTCTGACTGTGTTCAGGCACTCTCAGCTTTATCAGAAACACTCTCCAAAGGTGGGGACTGGGAGAAGTGGTGCAAAGAGAGAGGGAGGGAGGGAGGGAGGGAGGGACGTATACACACATATAAACTGATTACTTACAAATGCACACCAAAGATAGGTTAAACATCACTATGCTTGCTACTCTCTGTAAGATGCCCGAAAAGAACTTGCTTTGAAAGAACTCCTTTGGATCATGTGGGTCCATTTACAACATCAGAAGTAAAATAAAATAAAATTCACCTTTTGAGGTGGTCAGTGTGTGTTAGAGCCTGATTTATGCCTTTGATGTGTGTTGCCATTTCCCAATTTTTTTTCAATATATCCTTTTAAATAGATGTATTTCATGAAAGATCTTGCTCAGTGAAATTCTTGGTAAAGTTCCCATAGGCCTCAAGGCTACTACTGAGTGGCTTTCAAGCAGTAGAATGAGGGAACAAGGGCAGAGAACATGTTCAAGACTCTCCTTGAGCACACTTTATCATATTTATCCAAATGGAAATCCTGCATCTTGACTGAATGTGTCCACCAGTCTGGTAAATGTGGTCAATTTTTCTCAAAAAAATCTTTCTCTCTTTATGCCATACTTAGGCCACAATCGAATGTAAATCCCAAAGTATCATAGAACCATTGCTAATAAAAGGCCTCTGATCTTGAATTGATTTTACTCTGCAAGGTCTGAGGCTTCATCTGGACTCATCTTTGCTAGAAGTATAAGCTCAGTTTTTCCTTGCTAATGCCTAACCTGTCTGAGCTAGAAAATGTTTACAGGAACAGTCTGACAAACTGAGAGGTCAAAACCCCCAAAATACAGTAGCTCCTTTACTTGATCTTGAGAAAGGCTGATGGGCCATTTCCAGACTTTAAGTGGGTTACAGTGAGGAGAAAACAATCTCTGATAACAAAAATAAACACAAGCTACCCAAGATAAAGGAAGGATGAATCCCACAATGAGTAGCATTCTCTCTTTTGAAGAATTCAGAATGATGACAAGTCTGATTCTTGAATAAAGATATATCACTGACACTAGGACCCAAAGTTTGTTTTCAATAATTTTGTCTTACAGATGAGGTATTTCTGTATTAATCAAGTAACCTGGACTGCTAAATACTGCCTTAGCCAACAAAAATTCCTTTATATGTAATTTGACTACTTTTTTTATTTTTTCCCAAGATTTTGAAAGCACTAAGAGCATTGCCATAATTTCACATTTTACATATGTACCCAACAGAAGTCTGACTTACTTGCCTCATAGTAAAACCTTATTTTGGTTTAGAAAAACCTGGTGCTCAAAAAAAAATCATTAATGTATTAGCAAAAATATTGGAATTAAGAAATAGTGTCAAATGTTAATAATTGTTTATGATTGGAATAATACTTTTCCCAGCCCCTCTGTTGTGTGCTTTTGTAACACACGAGATCAGCTTAAGCCTTGCCCATTAATGAACTCCTCAGATTAAATGTCAGACATTTAAGAATGTTTGCAAAATAATACATGTGTAGTAAAAATCCAAGATTTTGTACATACCAAATGTACTCAACTCAAATGTAGCACACAGAATTTTGTTTCTTTGGGCATTTTTCAAAGGTTTGCAACAGGGCTAGAATGATCTTGTACTATGTGTGAGAAGAACCTTGAATAGCACCATTTGTAGGGGAAGGGTACAGAAAAGCAAGGTACTCCAGTACTTAAAACACAACATTTGGTCAAAAATTAATAATAATTGGGGCTGAAGTATAGGTGTTTAGGAATAAGTAGAATAGTTAAGATACTTTGCTGTGGTTTTCTTTTCATAAAAGCATGTACTTTTATGCGGTTACATAAGACTTGTCTCCTAAAGAAAAAAATCATCATAATGCATTTCAGAGGGTTATAATTTTCTTTCAAATGTTACATAAATAACTGCAAATTTAATTTTTAAATGATAATTTTCAATTTGACAGAGCTTAATTCTTTTATGTCAACCCATTTGACACTTCTAAATTTAACATACTGTGTTTAAAGTTTTTAATTTTAATATCAGTTAAAAAAGTTAGATATATTCTTGCTACAAGTCAGATAAATAACCACACTAAATGATGCAAAACATTTATTTTGGTGATTATTCTGCCTATAATGCAGCTCTTTTGATATATTTAAGTTATTCCCTCTTTAATATCAAAAAAAACCCTAAATTTAGGCTATCAATGTCTCTTCTTTAAAATCAAATAATCTGAAGTATGATCATTCTTGATAATCAATGGCAAATATGAATTCATACTAATGGGCAGAGATCAGCATTTATTAGAAAAAAATATAACTATACCAATTTAGAAATGGTGTAGAAACACCACAGCAAGTGATGAGTTAACAAAAATACTGAATCTAAGAAGTAGTCTGACAAAGGTGGTGAGACTTACCATAACTAATACTGGAGGAAACCATTCTGCATAAACAAGGCAGGAGATATTTGGGAGCTGACAAGATTTTTTTTGCTGAACCATGACAATTCCAAAAGCAGTGTAATCACTTCACCTGACACCCAACTCCACTCGGTCCAGGCTTTCTTCTGTATGATCTACTTCTGGAGATTTTTTTTTTTTTAAATTAAAGCTTTGATAAGTTTTTCCATTTTAGAAGGATGAGGGGCTGGTTTGCAGCCTGTGAAAATTAACAAAAGCAATTGCAAACCATACACATATGTAGATCTGTTCATATTGTCTTTCCTTCTCACGAATTCTAACATTTTTCTTTCACAATATAATTAATTATGACAGAAAATTGGATTTCTTTGTCCATAGGTGTTTCCTTCACTCAATATGTTCCTTATTTGTTCCCTACCTTAGTCTCACTTGGCCATCTCTGGTTTCTTGACTGTGGAGGTTAGGATCCTTTCACAGTCATACCACAAGGCAGTCAGCAAAGTTGAGTTTCAACAAATCACATCCTTTTAACTCTTAATATATAACTTTATTTGTATCAATCTATTGTTATGCACTCCCCTGGTATGTTTTATACCCCTGCTTGCCTTGTCTGTTTTATTTAAGTCTGTAAAGCAGCTTGTAGGAAAGAGTGCTTGTCTGATGTAAATCCAGTTAGATTCCAAAGGAGCTACCTCAAATTACATCAGCCTCCAGTGTAGCTCATTATGTTCCTTTGATATCTACTTTGTCTTATTTATAGCAGGAGAATAAGCTATGATTTACACTGACTATTAAATTTTAGACTGAAATGTCTAGCTTTATATTTTCTCTTTTAGCATTTGTCTTTAACTCCATTCGCAGCTGTCAAGGCTTTTATATGCCCTGGTAGGAATTCTTAGAGGAGTGTTCCAGGTACAGAAAGAGGAATCTGAAACTGTCATACAAGTTAGAGATTTCTCACTTCCTCCAGACATCTAACTTTCCCAACACCAGCCTTAATATTAACAGATTCAATTATTCTCCATTACTATCTTACATCAGCCCTACCGTACACCTTGGGTTCCTATAGTATGGCCTGATAGGGGTCATGACAATACCTCTTTTCTTCCCTGTCATTTTCATAATCCAGAACATTTGCTTATGTGATTTATCAGGTGCACTTATGGTATTAATGATGAAAGCATTTTATTTTTTTCTGGGTTTAATCATGATATCTTGCTGCTGTATAAACTTATTACCTTTACCAGAGGTTCATACTTATATGTCTTTCTTTGTGAATAGTTTAAGGAACATTTTGCTGTGTGAAGATGTGTAACATAATTATTTTAAGTGTATTTCAAACATTTCAAGTTTATTAGCCATCAATAAAATGTAAAACATAGCAATTATTTTTACACTCTATACAGACTTTTGAATGACAACAAGAAAGGGTCACATTCCTGCCTCAATCAGTCAGAGCTGCAAAAAAAACTGAATGTGAGAAATTAAATTCTGAAACAAAAAAAAAAAAACAATTGTTTGCAAAAGTGGGAAGTATCTGAAACGTTTCATTTTCCACCACCTAATTTTCCTGCCACCAGGCAGCTCGTTGGAGACAGATTTGTTATTGTTGTAAGTTAAGTCAGTTTTTCTAATTTCATTACTGTACTGCACCTTGATAGGCTTTGGACAGTAATCTTAAGAGTATATGAGTAACACAATCTGATTTATGGTAAACACCAGACATGTACCTCTAGGGACTCATTATAACTTCTAAAAGCATTAAAAGATGGGTAGGGATGCTATTTGTGGAACAAGACCAATCTTCACCTTCTTAGACATTGGTAGCAGCATAATGATCATAAATCTTTTAAAAGGTGTTCTACCCTTGCCAGATGTGGATGAAACATAATTTTTTTTATGTTCAAGCCTACCTTACCATCATACGGCTGGACTTGATGTTCTTGGAGGTCTTTTCCAACCTAAATGACTCTATAATTCTGTGATCATCACACACAGGGAAGAGACTAGTGTGTTAAAATAGAAAAGCAGAAAATAATAACTCAAATAAAGATGGCTAGTGAAGTGTCCATCTGGATTTATGCCTTTGGTAAATCATAACCATAACCATAATCAGAACATTTCTTGAAAAGATCTGTTAAATCATAACTAGAATATTGATTTTTGAATTGGTTCTAAGTAACAATTTAATGACTATGTAGATGTTGTTAGTCACTTCTCTATGTTTAATTTCTTAGCTCTGTTCTTGAGCTGACAAAAATGACCCTACATATTGTGTACCTATTTCTTATTAATATTTTCATTTCAAAAAGGTGCATAACTTTACTTGTATTTTGACCCAGATTGAAAACAAATCTTATAGTTCTATAATAATATATTTGGGTAGTGTTTCACTTGAAGAAAAAGAAAAAAAATGGGACAAAATGGTATAATGCTCTGAGTGATATTGAATGGTGACCACTCAAATTGCATATAGTTTTTCAGTTACTCTCTTTTGTGAAAAGTGACCATTCACTGAACTCTCTTTATCTTTGTGATTCAGCAGCAGAAACTTTCACACTCGAGCTACTTCTTCAGAAGTTTCAAGTACAATGATTGTTTATGAAAAGTGTACTGTGAAAATCAATTTTCCCCTCCAAATATTTCAAAGGAAGCATCTGTCCTTTGTGAACATGTTTTTTGTAAGTCTTCATTGGAAACCAGATGAAGTTCAGTCATATCACAGTTGTCATCTGCAGATACAATTATACAGCTATATTTAATGCCTCAGTGGATAACCCCATATTACAGTTTAATTTTCCACAGAAATCTAAATTTGTTCTTGGACTGTGTATTTTCTATCACATTAGATAATCAGACAGAGGAGAAATCCAATTTTAACTCAATCAACAATATTTTGAAGAAGGTTGTGTAAAATAACTTGCACAGGTTTTAGTATGCAATCCAATATGTGACTAGTCTGTTCATTTATTCATTGCTGGAAACATATTCTGACATGAGACTGAAACTCTGTGAATGATCCCTGGAGTGTCTTTTTCACTGGTTTGGGACATATTATTCTCCTGGGGGTTTTTATTTGTTTGTTTTGTTACTTTGTTTGTGGGGGTTTTTTTTGTTGTTTTTTTGTTGTTGTTTTTTTTTGTTTGTTTGTTTGTTTTTTTTTTTTTTTCTTTTTAGCAAACAGTATGGCAGATTTTTTACTGTTTAACCTGGAAATTTCTAGTTCTAACTCTGAGCCCCAAGACCAAAGTGGCATTCATGGTATCATGAAATAGATATGACATTTATTTTGTTACATTGCAGAAGAAAATAATATCAAATACACTTCAGAATTGTTTAATTGTCTATTTTCTTCTGATGATGAAGGATTGGTTTCTGTATCCCTGCATGCTTATATTAGTTGGCTTTAAACTGATAGGAATCACTGGAGTTCACGAGATCTTGACATACACAGTTTGAGGTATACAGTTATACCAACTGCACCCCATGGTATTCACCTTTCCTTTTGTCTTAGTAGTTATTCCTTATTATTAATCCCAGAGATTTTGAGCGCTAAATAATATCTCCTTTTTCCTTGTTTCTGAATGGTAAAAAATAATCATAGTGCACTGACACAAAATACTCATTTTGAAGCAGGCATGTCTTTCAGTTAGCTTCATATATATTCTTTGATAATATACAGTACTAGAAACTTCAGAAGAAATTGTAACAGGGTGTTTGCATTGTACCATCAGGCAGAGTGATTAGACTGATAGGAACTATATGTCTGAGCCTAGCCAGTGTGGAAATTTAGAAGTGAGTTGCTCTATTTATTATGGATCCCAAATGGTATAAACTTACAGCAGATTTCTTTTCTATTGCCTGAAAATCTGATTTAATAATAGCGTTGCTACAGTTCCTTCTCTTCAACCCCATGACGTTTCTGTGAAAAGAAAACAAGCTCTATAATTTCCAGAGCCAGCATCCTCAGCTAGACTTTAGTACACTCTTCAAGGTTACCTGAGACACCTTTCCTACCTAAGTTTGAGGACAGAATTATTGTGGCTGCAGATTTCAGATTTTATTTCTTTATGCTACAATTTCATATGGTTAGCAATTTTGTTATGCTTTCCACGGAGGAAAGTATAGCAAAACCACAGCTTGGAAAACCACAACTTGGTAGCAATAAAATATATATCTCTTGTCATAGAGTCTTGTTCTCTTGTTTACCCTTTAGGAAGTCCTTCTTTTTATCATCCTCTTACAAGAAAGTTCAAGTTCTAGCTATTCTTACCCAATCCAAAATCAGATGTCTACAGAGAGATGAGTGCAGGCTATAGCATACAGCAGAAAGGCTTCATTACAGAAGAGGCTGATGAGAGCATCAACAGTGGTTGTTATTCTCTTCAGCAGGAATATGGAGTGCTACTTTCTTTGCTTTCCTATAGATAACAGGTGTGATCTACATTGTTCTCTCAATGCATCATGGCTTAACCATAAAAATTGGAAGAAAGCTAAATACAGATTAATATAGTGCCAGGGAGACAGAAAAATATTTCTGTGTACGCCTCTGTGGATATATGAACGTGGTAAAGTTGTGGCCCAATCTTGGCTAGTGACTAAGGACCCAGATATTTGGTCACTAATTCTTCTCCCTCCTGCAGTGGAATGGGGCAGACAATATAAGAGCAAAACTGAGGAAACTTGTGTGTTGAGATAAGGACAGTTTAATAAGTGAAGCAAAATTCTATGTGCAAGCATAGAATAAGAAACTTATTGACTGTTTCTCATCGACCGGCAGATGTTTAGCCATTTCCTCTAAATCAGATCCTCATCACAGGCAGCAGTGGCTTACAAAGACAAACATTGTAACCACCTATGTTTCACCCTTCCAATTCCTTTCCTTAAGCTTTTTCTTTTGCTGAGCATGAAACCATATGACCTTGCTTTGATTCAGGTCAGCTGTCCCACTGTACTGCTTCCATTTTCTCTCTTACCCCTGGGCCATTTCTGGGGGATGAGGGCAGGGCCAGAGTGAGAAAAAGAGAAGGCCTTGATAGCTTGTAAGCACTGATCAGTAGTGGGCAAAATACAGGTGTGTTACCAACATTGTTAGCCACAAATATGAGCAGAGCACCCTACAGACTGCTGTGCTAAGAGTTAACTCCATCCCAGTCAGACTCAGTACAAACAGAGAGTCGAGTGTGTCCATTCTGGCAAAGCTGTCTCGTGGAGTAAAGGTTAAGAAAACTCCTGTGTATATACATTGGGCAATGCCTTTTCTGGTAAGGAAGAAGGGCTATTGGTACTCCACGTAAAGAATATTTTCCACTCATTGCCAGATGGCAAACAATGAGAGGGAATCAGCATTTTTTATCTGAAAATGTTTTCAGTTAGAGATACAGAGAAGTGTGGCGTGTGACAGTAAGTAAATCCAGGCTTCCGCTGTTGTCATCACAACAGAAGTGAAAGTCTGCCCTTCACAAAAAGGCTCAAGACAGTAAAGAAAACTGGACTAAATCATTTGAAGAAGGAAAGGAGGGAGAGGAAGATATTAGAAAAGGAGTTGGATATCTCTGCATCAACAGAATGGTTCATAAGCAATGTACTTAATGGAATTTTATTGCTATTAAGTCAAATTGTGGTTTATTTTGCTCAGACAGGAGATTAAGGCCATATTCAAGCCTTTCCTACAAAAATGTTGGAAGGACTTCCTGTGTATTTTTGCTCAGTTCTCAATACATGCATAGTGATTCGGATTTTATTCTCAATTTAGCATCTACTTCATATCACAGGCATCTGTTTTAGAAAATGAAACATTTAATGGAATTTGTGAAGGTCACTGAGACAGAGCTTAGAGCAGTTGGTTTTCTACATTGATCATCGAGACAGAGCTATGTGAAAGATGACAGTGGAGACAATTGTCATTGCATTGAGAATGCAGATTCATGTTTTCCGGACATAGAAGTGATTTTGTGGTGAAATAAGGTGTCCATTTGCATCAGGAAGAGTCAAATGTTCAGGCATGAAGAATACTATCAAGTAGATGGTTCTGGTGTGCCTGAATTTTCTGAGCTGATGGGTAAGGTCCTAGAGTACCTTGCAATACCAGTAACTATGGTCTTATGACAGGGTATGCCTGTCACTAATGTTCCGCTAGGATTCACTGGGGGCTTACTGTCTGGGGATATATCCATCGCTGATGGTCGCAGTTGGACATGCTGCTTTACCAGAATTCAAGGAATACAGGTATGTCATGGGTAGTATTTTCTGATAGGTAGACAAGATGATGGAAATAGCACCTTGCAGAAAGACAACCTTGAGTCAGATTGACAAGTAGCTGATGAACACATAGAGTGTTTCATCAGGCTAAACAGAAAGCTTCTTGGGACCCAGAATGGTCAAGAAAGGAATTCAGGAATAACATGTCCAGAATTAATAACTTGCTCCTTGCAGAGGTCGATGAAGGCTATTCCATAGCCAGAAATGGGTGATCCATGCTTGCTGATGCTAAGAGTGAGAGGTGGTTCTCATAAAATTGCACAGACTTTATTGTCCTGCCTAAGGCTGGTGGCTTCTCTTACTCAGATACATTCTTGAAAAGCTTGTGCAGTGTTGTGACCAGTGTAACTTAATTATAAATTATCTGGCACCTCACCTGTGCTGGACAAAACTTTCCTACTGCTTAAGAGGTCTCAGGTATTTGCAGTCTATGACAACATCAGAGAACACAGAAGCAGAGAAATCATTGCTGAGCAGCAAAGGAAGGAAATTATTCCAGATATTGGTGAAAGCTGATCAGAAATTCATCGATTTATTGGGGTTTGATACATTTATAGTTCCTTTGAGGTAGATGAAGCCTAGGAAGGACTTGGAAAATTGTAAAGTGTTCTGGGATAGATGGCATGGATTATGTTGCACAGCTAAGAGAGAGGATCTTTGAAATACCTCGGAGGGTGACAAGTGTTGTGTTAAGGCTATTAGGTGTGAGATATATCGTCTTTATGCATCATAATTCCTTTAATGTGACCATTAGCTTTTGTATTTTATATATGTGTTGTACTTTAGTGGGCTACCTCTAGAACAAGGCAGTGGTCTGTAAAGCAGAGGAATTACCTCAGTGCAGTGTGCCTCATGATATAGGTCTCTGCAGGAAGTCTTTTGTCACCTTATTGCATGCAAATTTATGTCTAGTTTGTTAGGAGGTATCCTAATCCTTTTGATTGTGGCTGTGTGAGCATGTTCTGTGTGAATACTTTCTTCCAGCATACATTAGAGTAAGTGTTTTATGTGCTCTTGAGAGTTTTTGACTCTTATTTCTTTTCCCTCATTATTTCTCTATATTTCAAGGTTCTATCTAGTCATGTATTAAGGTGCAAATTGCTTCTGTTCCAAAATCATGAAAAAATAAGTTTAGTAAAAGCAGACACAGAAACAATCAGTGTGTTTTGATTGTAACTAAACTATTGCTCCCAATTCAAAATAATGTTATCCTTTCATTTAATACTTTACCTTGTCCTTTTGGGGGACAGAGGGAAAACATGAAGACACTAAATGTCTTCTTTTGTCTATGCTTTTCTAACTGGAAAATTTCTGCAAATAGTCACTTTGACCAAGATTAAAAAAGCTAATTTTGTGACAAATGGATGGGCTGAAAACAGGAGTTTAGAGTGACAACAGGAATTTGTTTTGGAATCTCAGTGTTGGGAGTTCTACAGTGACACAGCATGTATTGCATTTTTTGTAGACATTGACTTTGTAACAGAATGTTAAAAGCATTCAGCTCTATTCCATGTTCACAGAAAACTGGAGCATATGCCTACTACTTTGTAAATCTTTTGACAGAAACTTAATTTCAGAGATGTCACTCATAGTATTTAACATACCACACTTCCTTCATTATAATTCCAAGAACATATTAGGATAAGTGCTTGAGCAATTAGTATCAATTGCTCTGTGTTTGTGCCTGTGAGTAATTTGCATATTTAAATTCATATGTTGAGCTAAAATAGACTTGTACTGGCCACCACAGGAAAATTTTAATACATTTGATTTCTATAATGCAATAATTCATTATTTTATTCTCCTTCAAGAGAGGGATGCTATAAAGATGTTTCAATAAAAAAATCCACATCTGATATTTTTGATAGCAAATAATCTTGTAGAGAATAATTGTAGTTACTGAATTATACCTAATAGTACTATAGTTATATGAATTATAAAGTCATTAATTATAGCTGATGATTTATAGAAAGAAAAATTTGAAATGTTCGTTATGAACTTCTTTACCTCGTTATGACATGTATCTTGTTATTAACAGTCTTGTGCTAACATGATACTCTTGTAATGTGAAAAGTTACCTGACATCATTTGAAGCATGATACCATGCTATTTAAGTCTCACAGCCAGAGCCTTTTCATTTCTAATGGAAAAGTCTTCAGGTATCCTGGATCACTTTTTGAGACACTCAAAAAGAAGGCCTTGGAGACACCAATGCTTTTGCTGACTCTAAATCAAGAAGAATACAAGGGCCATAAAACAATGGAAGGATTGGTTAGGTGCAGGAATCTCTCATATGTGTGTGAATGTTCTCAGCATCTCCTGAAATGCTAGTTCAAGGCAATGGTGACTGGTACACTGCCCGTCCTTGTCCATCCTCTCCAATTCTGAAGGAGACAGATGTCTCAGCGCTTGCCAGTACAGCACTGACACCTCGGGTTAGTGACAAGGCATATCTCTTGATGCTCTTAGAGGAACAAAGGAGCTATGCCAGCAATCATGAAAAGAATTCTCTGACATGAGGGAAGATGGAATGATGAAGAAGAAATGAAAAGTGCGAAGTGGAAAAAAATATGAGTTCTCTGCTTTTTGTAGGCAAAACTCAGGAAACAACCTGGAGAATAAAGACCCTGGCCTCTCAAGCTAGTGTAAAAATGCTCTGCACCTCACAAATAAGAAGTACACACAGACTCTGACCTTTAACTATTTAAGTGCCATATTCCCACACTGCTTACAGTATGCACAGCATGGGGAAAGCAGTGGACTCCGTCTGCTTATTGACCTAGCATCTCACTAGACCCAGTGTTTATGTGACAATATTTCCTTACTGAATTCTTAATATGCAGTCTTATGTAATACAGTAACCTATCAGCAAACCAGCTAATGAGTTCTAACTTTAATTATATACATATTTGGCTCATCAAGGGGCCTTCTTGGGGCAATATAGCAATCGGACATTATATGAGTTAGCATGAATTTATATTAGTAAGGGCTAGTTAAGGGTTGAAAACTTTAGGGAGACTACAACAAAACAGTTGGCGGGAGAGAAATTTATGTGTCTTTATGAAAAAATGCAATGTAAATTGCCTAAGGGCATTACACATCTAATTTTGCATAATTTTTAAATTGAAAGACATACTGAGTTTCAAAAGTGGACATGACAGGAGAGGTGAGGTGAGCTAAGAAACTAGATTTAATAAAATAAATCACATCTGAATGTCTAAATCATGGAGATCAGTTCAGACTTTCACCCTTTTTAATGAAGGATTTAAATAAAAGAAAGTATAAGTTTTCTTCCAAAAATATATATTTTAATGGCTAATAGATTTCTAGAACAAAGTAAAGACCCTTGAATGAAAAGTGTTATAAGTTATGGAGAACTAGTGTAACTGATATCATAACTATTTTCTTTAGACTTTTGCATACAAACTTTTGTTTGCCTACCTGCACAGCAGATGCAGAACGGGTTTTTTTTTCTGGGAACACATCCTGGGCTGTTAAACTTAGAAGTCTGAGCTCAGCACAGTTTTTGTGAGGTATAAACATGCAAATCTGTGTGACTAGCTTGTGGTGGTTATAAATTTTCATCAGGCTTCCCACAGACAATTTTAAGTGCTTTCACTCTGGTTTTGGCAAGAGACCTCTTCACTGTTCCTTTAGCAGTTGCACAGGTGAAATAGTAAAACAGACCATTGCAAAAGCAAATGCTTACAATGGATTTTCTCCTACTGTTCAGAAACAAAAGTGAAGGCCAGTGTGAGCAGTAGGAGGTCAACCTATCTTTATTTGATTTAATTCTGTCTGAGTTGTATCCTGTAAAACCTAATGAAAACTCAATATTATCAGCATGGTGTGACAAACTATTCAGCAACTTGAACTTAGAAAGTTCTCAATGATTAATTCTTTCTTCTACATGCTCTGCATAAAACTGCTGGGGAAATGTATTCAAATTCACCAGAAACCAAACAGGAAAGAGTCCCCCATGCAGTTTCCTACACTTGTTTCCACATAACTTTTACTCGTAGAAAATAGAAGAGGAAAACAAATTAAATTGTAGACAGTATGAAAAATGCATCTTGGCAACAACTCTCACAATTACAGCAAAGCGAGTTTATTCTTCTAATATTATTTTTAAAAGATGTCCTGTCTGTTGTTTTTGCCATTTGAAAGCTGTAGCATGAACCACCTCTTCTGTCTTCACAGATTGAAACTCAGACTTCAAATCATACAAGGGATTTATGCTTTATCTCTTTGATAGGGCTTCTTTCACAGTTCATGAATTGTCATCACCTCTGGAGACTGCTTACTTAACCCAAACAAGGGCAGCCACCTGCACAGAATTCCTGACTAATTGGCCATGTCCTTTCCTTATTCCTTCTTCAGCTAATAATTGCTTCTTCAGCACATACTAATTCATTGCATTAGTCAACATATTTTTTTGCTTGAATAACCTCACAAAATATTTTTTTATAGTAAACAAAGGACATTATTTAAATTTTATTTAATAGCACCAGGGTCCCATGTTTTGCTTCAACTAGTAGCATGGAATTTTTGATTATTTCTTACAATTTTTCTGAAAGATTATTTTTTCAGTTCCTGTTTTTCTACACACTCAATTTATCTGCTGGATAAAACAAAAAAAAATTCCACCTTCTGCAGCTATCAAAGAGAACTGCATACCCTTTTTTTTTTTTTTTTGAGCTTATATTGCATTCTTTTCTATCACTGGAACACACTAGAATAAAACTAAAATCGGGATAGCTTGATCGTCTTTAAAAAGAAGGTCAAACAAACTGACAAGGAATTTTGTGAAGGAGAAAATCAATGGACATTTATGCTGAAAGTACTTATGGCTATAGCAGATGGACAAAATACTCTGTTAGTTTGCATGTGTCTGTTTGATAGTAAATGAAACGTGGCATATAATTAAATTATGATTTCAAATTTGATTCTGAAGTATAATCTTTTAGATTAGAAAACAGAACAAAATAGATCTTGATAAGGTCATACTGTTCCATATTTTCTGACAATATAGGTCCATAGAGCTGGTAGCTGGTGGTAGGTAATACAGCCACAACACCATTTCGTGCTTGCTTTTATACTCTTGAGTGATCTTAGCCAGATTTTACAAAGTGACTTTAAGAAAAAGGTTATTTTCTTATAGACTCTGTAAGTTATATTCTTGTTTAACTGGGCTGTCTGTCAATGACCTCAACCTTCTTTTGTCAACCAATAGAGACAGTGAGCAAACCCAAGCACCGGTGAAGGAAGTCACAAAGAGATCTTTTCATCCCCTGTCTTACCTGCTCTCTTGGGTATGGTTTCGACATGCCACAGAGCTCATTTCCCCACAGCTGCTTGAGTGACTGCACCAGCCATGTCAGAGGCCTCCAGACAGACAGACCTTCTGTTGTTAAAAGTAGCTCACCAGGTCTCAGGTTAACAAGAGAGTCTGATGACTCTCCATGAGGCTGGAATTTTGCCTTTAGCAAAAACTGTGCAACTATCAGTGAGGTGTTTGAAGGAACTACAGGAGGAGGTCAACAGGCTGTGCAGTATTCAAGAGAATGAGCAAGAAATTGGTAGGTTATTCTCAGAGATGCTACAATCTCAGGGGCCTCAAACTCTACTGTAGTGGAGATGCAGGTGAACTCAGAACCCCGTCAAGTAGTTAATCAAGGATCTCTTGAACATGAAGGATAGAAGACTGTCAGTGCCCGTGTCAGAAGGAGGGCTCCTCCTTTCCTGAGAACTTCCTACAGTGACAAGTAGGACTGGCATTTTTACAACAGATATGAGGCTCTAAAACTAGTACAGTTTTGTCACAGATGGTTTTACCTGAGAGGTGAACAAAGGTGCTTTGGGGATAGAGGGACCACTTAGGGGAGTACAGTCTAGCCCCTACACTATGATCTCTGTTAAGAGAAAAAGAAGGGTAGTTATCATAGGTGACTCCCTTCTCAGGGAAACAGAGGGCCCAATATTCAGACAGGAAATTCTGCTGTTTATTAGTGGCTTAGATGAGGGTCACTACTGGATAACTGTCCAGTCTGTTCCAGCTCTCTGACTATTATCTGCTATTGGTGAGAGAACAAATAGAAATCTGAGGGCAAAAGAGATTTCAAGGCCTCGGGATGATTCGTTGAAGAAACAGGAGTACAGGTAATGATTTCCTCCATCTTTCCAGTAGCAAGGAAGAATATCGTATGGAACAGAAAGACTCCTCAGACCAACACAAGGCTCCAGCAACACTGGAAAAATTGTGGGGTTTTTGGCCATGGGGTGGTCTGTACTCCACCACATCTACTATTGCCTCATGCGATGCACCTTTCTTAGAGAGGAAAGAGGGTTTCGGTATAGGAGATGCAGAACTCATTGATAAGGCTTTAAACCAGCCTGGAAGAGGGAAAGGAAATCAGACTTGACAGTGATAAGCAATGGGATAGAATGAAAAAACTTGAGGAACTGAGCACTACTGGGATCCCGTAATCTGCTACACAATGTGTCAGCTAAAGCAAGCCACACCTAAAAGGTTTCTACACCAAAACAAGCAGCATGAGGAACAAATAAGAGGAACTTGAGGCTTTGTCTTAGTCCCAGAGATGACAACATTGGCATAAGGGAAACCTGGTGGGCTGAGTCCTGTGACTGGAGTGCTATGACAGTGCTATGGGTGAGGCAGGGGTGTGGTGTTATATGTAACAGAAGGGCTGTATGGAGCTTACAGTTGGAAAAGGCATGGCTGAGGGCCACTGAGTAAGGATTAAGGGGCAAATAAATAATGCTGGTTATCATGGGAGTCTACCATAGACCTCCCAGTCAGGACAATGAATCCAATTAATTATTCTTCAAGGAATTAAAGGACACTTCCAAGTCAAATGCTCTTGGCCTTATGGGGGTCATCAAGTTGCTGGATGTTAACACTGCACATTTGGCATACACAGGTCCAGAAGACAGGGATGTAGGCAATGGAGAGGTGTTTGCCTACAATTCTTTGTTTGCCTCTGTCTTCTATGCTTTATGGGTTAAGGGGGTTCTAGTGCCTTGTGCTTGAGTGCTATGGCTATGAGAATGGTAAAATCCCTGTAAACCCTGAAGCTGTGCCAGATCTGATCCAGCTAGATCCCTATAGGTCCATGAGGCCTGATGGGATTCATCTGAGAGCACTCAAAGAGCTGGCTAATCACAGAATCACAGAAGGGGTAATGTTGGAAGAGACCACAGTGAAGTCATCTGGTCCAACCTTCCTGCTCAAGACGGTTCATCCCAGTGCACATTGGTCAGAATAGTGTCCAGTTGGTTCTTGAATATCTCCAGTGGGGGAGACTCAACAATCTCTCTGAGCAATATGTTCCAGTGCATGGTCACCCACACAATAAATAAATTTTACCTCATAATCAGGGGAAACTTTTTGTGCATCAGTTTCTGGGAATTACCTCTTGTCCTATTTCTCAGCATCGCTGAGAAGAGTCTGGCTCTGTCTCTTGACACTCTCACTTCAGGTACTTATAGACATTGATGACTCTCCCTCTTAATCTTCCATACTCAAGTCTGAAGTCTCTCTGAGATAGGCCCCGATCTTTCAGCCTATCCTTGTAAGAGGTGGTCAGTCTCTTAAACATCTTTGTTTCCCTCAGGCACGTAGTGTTTCCTGGGACTGTCTTGTGCAAGGCCAGGAATTGTTTGATGATCCTTGTGGGTCCCTTCCAACTCAGGTTATTCTATGATAATTATGTTTGTCAGAACTATAAAGAACATTCCCTGCATGGAATTGTTGTTTGACTTGGGCTTGACTGCAGCTTTGCCCTGGACATGGGGCATTCAACTGCTGTGTACTGCAAGATGCAAATTGTTACCATTTGTTCCCGTTCGTTTTGCTGGGAGGGTACCCTGGGACAAGCCAGCTAACTACAGCAGCCTTTGCAAGATTATGCTCCTACAACAGCCTGCACACACTGGCATGAACCCTTGCACAAAGAGCATAAGCAGTGCCCTGAGGCTTCTGTTATTCTTGTCTGGAGAACTGAAACATGACTAATACGAGGTGCAGTGCACATGCTCTTTACTCCCTTGTCTGTCTATTGAAAATACACCACTATTTTCTGTTTTCAGGGGCCTACATTCAGAGAAGAAATATAGGACCAGATCCACACAAGTACAAATGCAGATTGATAACTACCTTTCCTACTTTTAAGCAATTTTATAAGATTTTCTCATGAGGAGAATTCATAAATCTAATTTTACAGTGTGAGGGAGGAACTTATAACACATAGAAGAGGCCACAGGATTAGATTAAGTTCATTTATAGCAGATTATGAAGAGCTTGCTACAAGAAAGATTTTTACTTCCCTAAAAGATGCTCATTAGAAAATAATTTAATTTTTTTTCAATTTTGTATCAAGAATTTAATGGCTTAAATAATAATATAATCAACAATAGGAGATAATTGTACCTGTAAAAATTATATTAAATGTAACTAACTCTCCTCTTGACTCAGGTGCTTTAGCAAATTCAGTACTTTGGCTCTGTAAGTTATCCAAACTCAGGCTCAGCTTTTTCTTCCAAAAAGTAGCTGGAGGAGTCTGGCAGGCACTCACCATTTATATTTAATTGATTCAGTTGCTTAGTTTTTACAGTGTTTGTCAAGGAGCTGAAAAACCTCTCCAAGATGGGAACTGACCCACATCTCTCTTGTCCCTCAGCAGAGTGGCTGGTTGCAAGCTATAAAGGAAAAGGTGATTATCCTTCTCTTCACCACACGTACTAGCATAGCAGAAAGCAAACTTCAAAGTGGAGAGATTGAGTAAATAAGAAAAGGGGAGTATGACTCCATGGCCCAGAAATAATACCACTTCTTGCAAGGGAAATTTTGGGTCTGATATGTGGTCATAACATTATTTATTCATTTTATCTAGTGTTTTATTAATGCAAAATGTAGAAACAGTCTCAGACTTCTATGCTGCAATGGCTACACCTTGGTCTGTACCAAAGCTACTCTAAAGTAACTTCTGTCTGTTTATATAAGTTGCACTCCTACAAATGACTGCAACATTAATTTATCTTTCAGCTGCCTGTCTCTCCTCAGGCATTGTCTAGACAACCTGGATGCATAACTCAAGGCTTTGAGAATCCCCTAAACAATAATGTTCAGGCACTGAAGTGTTAAGACAGTGATAAGACAGCCAAGTGTTGCAGGTCCAGCTCTGTATGAACAACCATAACTGATGTAAACAGCTCAACAAAATAGCTCTTAGCAAACCAGCATAATATGTTTACCCCCTCGTTATCAATTGTAACAGTAGGACAACAATCAGAGCCATATTTCTATGGAGAGCACTGGGTACCTCTCCAGAAAAAAAGAAAATCTATCAACAAGCAACAAATCAGCTGTAGAAAGCTCCAAGATATTTTAACTGGAGCTGGTGTCATATTCAGTTCTTACAATACAGCATAAATAGCTTTTCTCTCTTTGATTTTTTTTTCCTGTGTAAGGCATAAAGCTACTTCAGCATTATTCCTTATTCTTAGTTCTCAGTGTTTATTCTTTGTACCTCAGTGTTGTCACATCTCATACCATATAAACAGCTGTATTCACACTATTTGTTGCTGGAGGCACAGCAGACTCTTGGGAAATAAGCTGTAGAATCAAGGGTTTCCTCTTCCTAGGAAGATGGTAATCAATTTTAATTGAGAAAAGATAAAATAACTGGTGCATGAGCTTGCTAAATCCTAGATGTTTTTCTAAGGGGACTGGATTCTGGAAGAAGTTTTAAAAAAATCTAGTATAGAATCAGATGTGAATCTTCCCTTACACTGAACTTTGGCATATCATATGGATAATGTCTGCAGAGAAACAGACAGAAAACATTAAAATCAGATATATGACCTACCTAAATTTTCACACAGAAGATACTTGAAAAGCATAGTAACATTTCAGAATCAAACCCTTAGAAGCTAGAGAAAAAAAAAGTTCACCTGAGCAACTGTAAATTAATCCTATCAATTTATGCTTTATACGCTACCCAATATGCCTCAATTAGATGATCATACACTACTATTTTGCAAGAGCTCTTGCTTCACTCAATACTTGCATTTAATATCTCCAGTATTCAGAAAAGTATCTGTTTCTCAAAGTATATTTTTATCTTACCTGTTGGTATGAAATCTCCCTCCTCTATTTTTGCCTTTATATGAGGTGTTGAAATGTTGAAATGGTTTAGTTCTAGAGGAGTACACTGTACCTCGTTCAGGTGAAAGTGAATGCAGCTTATCTCACACTACCCTGAAACCTTCTAAATTCACAAGTACATGCTGATGTTTTCAGAAAATCTGATGATATGGTCAAAATGAAGAAGATTCACACTATTATATGTGGGAGTGCATTTTTTAATATTAAGTTTAATTCATAAGTTAATGTTCTTTGTAAAATGGTTTGTTCTCTGTACCCCTTTTGTTACCCATGTTTGATTTATCCCTGTTTTTCCCCCAGTGACAGTTCTGTAATTGGTTCTGTCTTCTCCCTAAGTTTTCCCCCCCAGAGACAGGTAACTGTCCATCACTTCATAGACAGCCACCTGTTGCTGTCTATCATTTTTGGGGTCGCTCCCCACTTCTGGAAGATTCTGGGAGAAGCATCGAGTGATTGGACAGAATTCTGATCGTCACCTTCTGATGTTCATTGTATGGTTGTTTTATATGTTTGTTTATGATATGAGCCACCACCCTGTAAAACCTTATTGGTCTCCCCTCTGTGTTACACTCCCAGTTATAAGGTCTCACTTGAGGGTCAGTCGAGGTCTTCGGGCACGCTGACACCCGAGGTGAGGACCCCACGCCGGGGTTCCAATAAACTCGTGTGACCCAGCAGCTCTGGAGTCCCCCCTTTCTATCCTCCAGCCAATCGCCACGCAGGAGCAGCTCGAGCAAAAAAGATCCCACTGAAAGGAAAACTGTTGCCTGTGCCGAGGCTAGCCGGCCTGAAAAACAGGCATGGCAACAATTATATTATATGCAAATAAACCAATAGACAATATTATAAACTTACTTCATATTACATATCTCAGCTTACAATGCTGGGCAAATAAAATTTATAACTTAATATAAAACATTTTAAAAATTACGTTGGGAACACTCCAAATAACAGGTAAAATACCAATTACAAGTTCCACAGCAAGTTTTTCTATCCATAGATTCGTTCACATTAAAAATTGACTTAAATGGAGGTATGGTAAGTTACGCTGTCTTAAGATGATTCTCTATAAAACCGCTGCATATCTCTTCCTTAATATGATTTCACAGTGCTATAAACTTTCTGTGACAAACTTAAGAGTTCAGTTTGCAAATTGAGCCAGAGGCCTACATCCTAAATTTTATGTTGGTGATGTAAGTACTTCTTACGCTATGATAGCTTCTTATCAGCTTGGTTTAAAAGTACTCAACTTCCATGATTTCTCTTGGAAATTAGCTTTCTGCTGTGGACACAGGTGTCTTGTGTTTTGGTAACCCACTTGCACTCTTCTTGTGTTTCACAGCTTTTAATCCCTGGCTAGGGTGCATCCTCACTATAGCAGAACATCTCTTTCTACAAGTTGCCCTTTTGCAGAACTAATGTGACAGCTAAAGATATGTCTTGTGGGTGTTTGTAGCATTTCATCATCTTGCCTTTCATCCATACACCATATTTCAACTAGCCATAACAATAGCTCTGGGCCATCTTTTATCAAAATATAGAGCAGATGCCCAAAGCCATATTAGCTGGCCTACATTCCATTATATGGTGTAGAATACTGCTTTAAGGTGTCAGGGTCTAGGACCTGACTCTGAAAATGTATGCCCAGAAGTGCATGAAAGAATATGTCCTTGGGATTAATTGAGATGCCTAACATAGCAACAAATAATTTAGTTTTGTTTTGAGCTGCATCCTTGTTTGGATGTTTTAGTCTCCTCAAAATCTTCCTTGTTTTGTATTCTGTGTGACTTTCTCATCCATTACAGAGTCTTGAGGCACATGGGGCCATAATAGAAGAGATCTACAGAGATCAGTGCTTTATTGACAATATTGATACTGCCCTTGACAAATTTTCTTTCAGATCGTGGCTGGAAGAGGACTTCTTTTTCTTCATGTTGATACTCAAACCAAGCTTCTTAGCAATATAATAAAAATAATATTTTTTGTATCTTTTTTTTTTTTTTTTTTTTTTTTTGCAATGAGCACATTGATTGTTGGAGAGTGATTGCTGGAAACAGGAGAACACTTGTAATTTCAAGTATTATATATTGCTTTTTTTTGGTTAGGAGTAAGGTCTCTGAAAATTGAGAGTTTTCTCATGTGAGGACTCCTGTCTTTAAGTGCAGAAAGTAGTGTTTTTCTCAGCTTTTGTGAACAAGTACCAGTCAAGCATTTTTATTCACACCACAATAAAGTGGTATCGCTCTTCAAAATTCTAGTCCTCAGTATTTGTGAATTATCATTATTCCCCAATGTGATTAATATTTTATTTCCTGAAACTGAGTTTTTGAAGAGAAACAGCAAGTGACCTAATCAATATAGATAATAGCTGATCATACTTGTTATGGAAAAATATGAAAGGAACGTTAACATCCATTACTTCTTGGATTTTACATCTAACTTGCATTCCAATATCTCATTGATGGAAAAAGTAATCCCAGGTTTTTAATGCTCATCTTCTAACATGCCTATTCAGTGGGAAATGCAGATTTTTTTTAATGTAAAATTTCATAAGCTAAGTAGATTTCTCTGTGTAAAGTTCAGTAGATTTTGTACTGGTCAACTCATACTACAGCAATACCATGCACCTTTCAAATTTTGTGTCAGTATTACAAAGTAGTTCCACATCCCAAAAGACAATTCAGTTCAATCTAAGGAAATTTGCATTACCATATGTTCATGTCGGTGGCTATAGGCATGTTTTGAAACATATAGTTAATACAGCAAGTGGAGCATATCAAATGACTGAGCTGCCACAAAAGTTGACTTCCAGAAGAGCATCCAAAATATAGTTACCTAATATAGTCACAATATCAGAACATTCTTGGCTGGCCAGTGTCACTCAAGACATACTCAAGAGCGTCTCTCCCTTTTGACCCATAGAATACCTGCTACATAGATATCTCAGGTGCATTTGGGCCTTTCAAGCAGCACTAGTTGTAATCAACTAATAGATGTTTTCAGACTTCTGTCATTATCTCACGTCTATTAACTAGCTCTTGTACAGAAACCTACAAGTAGTCACCGAAGTTTAGATGCCTTAACCTCAAGTTGAATGCATCCTTGGAGCTCAACTTGAGACCAGAGGGAAGCTTGAACCCTTACGGAGTGTCAGCTGAGGACAACATGGAAAACACACTGATATGCACTACCACCACCCCTCAAAACCCATCTCAAATTATCCTTCATGTGTCCTTCAAACACCTTAAAAAATGATATAATTTTACAATATTAGTACCTTTCTTTGTTCCAAGAGGAGTTTCACAATTGGGTGACTGTGGGAGGCCACACAGGCTTGCCTGGGCCCTTCATGTTTTCTTACTCAATGGTAGATGAAAGGTAATCTATAAGTTACACTTTAGAATACGCAAAGGAAAGTAAGGTAGAGAAAATGAAATTAAAGGTGTGTCCTTATATCTGTTCAAGTTAAACTGAGACCTGTGCCCATATTTCACAGAATGCATAGTTCAGATATTTATGACTGTGTAGGTATCTCTTCTGGTTTTAGGTGAAAGAAGTTGTACTCCAGTTGAAAGCACATTAAGGATTCATTTTCCAGTGACAGTGTTAATATCAAAGGATACCACTCCCAGACACTTGCTGTAAAAAGGGTAAGGACACAAAGAATTAATGCCCTTCGGATGCAGAGTGAAAAAAACAATCTAATTATGCTGCTCAAGGTCTGCTGAGAAAATGGAATAGACACATCAGCATAATTTAAACTACCTTCTATTTATCAGCACTTCCAGCCTTCATTTTGCTGGCCTTGCCCCATTAATACAGATAACAATTTTATGTAGCTCAAAGTTCTCCTCTTGTTGACTCATGCTTTTTCTTTGAAACAAAAATGAAATTAAGGGTTTATCAATATAGAATGTGACTCAATTTCTAGTACCTTGCGCTTTTTGAGAGATTTCAAGTTTTCTGCAGGGAGATCTGTGGAGGTAGAGTGCTTAATATTCCCAGCTGTACTTTCAACTCTACCCCTAGTACTACAGTTTTAGTGCTATACTCCCTAGTACTTTACTGCTGCTTCATCAGCATCCTCAAACTTCAAAAAATGTCAAAAATATTTTATGAGCTTTTGGGCTAATCAAAACACCAGAGCTGCCTTCTCAGTGGGAAAGTAAATAAATCACCTCATTTCTTGTCTTCTTGTTGATCCTCAGAGGTCTCTCTCTTTGTTGTTTCACATACATTTTCCATGCTTTTTAAGGTCTGCTTAAATTCAGGTCCAGATATATTCCTTAAATATCAAGAATGTATCTGGACCTGCAGTGCAGAGATGGGGAAATGAAGGGAAAATATATAAAAATATATACTGACATTGTATATCTGCAGAAGAGCTGGGAAAAAACATCCATTGGGGAGTGTAACCTAACCCTTTTTGTAACTAAAAAATACAGGAGAAGGGAGACATGTAACTTTCTCCCTGTTGTAAGAGATAGCTGGCATTGTTGAGAGTAGGAAATTTAGTGATCTGTCTCTACTTATGTATCTACAATTTAGAGAGCCCAAGTTTCTGATATCTAAATATTTTTTTTTAAGCTATCGCATTTTAATGCCTATATTGAAGGCTTTCTTCTGCCTTTTGGCTTTTTTTTCATATTCCATGCATTATTCTAGAAATTGTAATTAAGTATCTGAAAGGTTTTTTTCCAACCTGAATGAGTCTTTGTTGAGATGAATAATTGTATTATTAATTTGTTTAGCTTGTTTTGTTACTTGCTCCTGTGCATTATGTAGGAAGAGATTCAATGACCTTCAACATCTCTTACTGAAATTTTGATTAGTCTCTAATTGGAATAATATGTGATTTAGTGAAAGCCATATGTATACAGATTCTTAAAGAAACAAACAAACAAAAAAAAAACCCCAAACAATTAAAAAAAAGAAAAACAACAAAAAACAAAAAACCTTTCCCAAAAGCAGCACAACTCTGAAATCACCTTTCCTTGATGAAAGGTCCTGCTTAGATGTGCACGGTCTGGGAATTACAAAATATCTGCTGACATCTGTGAACTGAAATATTTCAGTTAGTCTAATCTACTGGCTTTAGTAGAGTAAGAAGAGCACTATTGGATTGGTGCAATCTTTCTGGGATAATTTTACCAGAAAGAGGAAAAGAAAACTTAAACATACATGAGAAGGTATTCTTGTAGTAATTCAATATGAATTTTCTGTTTCCCTAAATTTCACATTTCACTAAATTTCAGTTTATCTCAGTGAAGAATCTCTTCTCCTGTCTTCTCATAATTTAAAGAGTTGTTAAAAAAATCCCCAAACAACCACCCAACCCCCATCTCTGAAATGTACTCCTGAGAAGTCATTACCACAGAAATTCATTTATTTCTTGTAGTTCAACCAACCTTCTCAGTTACAGAGACATTATTTGGTCTTCTGCTATCATATATAAATTATTACACATAGACATCAAATTAGTCCTTTTTCCACATTATTTTAGTGGCTTACTGCAATTCTTGGTTGACCCATTAAAGGGGCAAAGGGTAGCAAAAAACCAGTGTGCACTGCAGGAACAATGGCATCCAATCCATTGTCCTTTAACACGTCGATTCACAAGGTATTACACACCAGAGTCTTGAAGTACTGGCTGAGAATACAAAATCCTTACCAAAGACAAGTAAATCTGTCTTGTATTTTGCTGAAGCAGCAAAATGAATCCGTTCAATTTCTGATTCTCTGTTTCTGAGCTAGTCAACTTATTCTTCTTTAGTCAACAGAGAGAAATATCATTTCCTATGATACATTTCAGCTGACTACCTTATAGCTAAATGTGCTATGTGCTGCAATTGCCTATTACTTTCTGATGAACTAGAATGGTTTAGATTATAAATAAATTGATGTCTACATAAAATATATATTTTATGTATAAATATATATAAAATATAGACATTACTGGAAGCTGAAGGCATGGTGTAACCAAAAAATTGAGGCTGTTTGCTTTGGATGAAACAAGACTGGATATACTAGGAAAAAAACCCAAAATACTGAAAGCTACAGGGAATTGCATTCTCTCTTAAAGCCTGACAGTATGAAACCCTGGGATATTTGGTGAAATTAAAAGCAATATATTTACAGCTTTTGGAAAGGTCCTTCCCTCAGGACACACTGAGGAGTATTCACTATGGCTTCAGAGCAATATTTAAAGACTCTCTGTTATATATGAGATATAAGGGAGCTGCAAAATGTAAGAAAATTATTAATAGATTGGATAATGAAGGCTATGGAAGAAGTATCCTCCATTGAATGATAGGATAAACATGAAATGATTTAACCCAAACTGGTAGGAGCATCTCTTCTCTGGTGCAACAGATCTGCCACTGACTTTCTGCATCCATGCTGTTCTACCACGTGGAATGTGTACATAAGGTTAAAACGATAGCAATATAGAACAACTCAGATTAGAAGTTACCTCGGAAGATCATCTGGTGGAATCTTTTGTAAGAAAGGAAGCCTAGAGGAGATAAACTAACACCCTATCCAATCACATCTTGCAAATGTGCAAGACAGCTGGTGATGCTGTGCTTGATGGTCCCCAGGACACATTTGGCCCTCCCAGCAGCCAGGGTTCTGCTGATCCACAATCAACTTTCCACTGACCAGCACCCTCAGGTCCCTTTCCATGGTGCTGCTTTCCAGCATCCCATTGCCCATCCCAGTACAACCTATTGTACATCCAGGGTTGCCCCACCCCAGGTGCAGAATTCTTTGCTGAAATTTGGCTGGTGATTGCCCAGTCCCCTCATTTGTTGAGGTCTTTCTGTAGGGTCTCCCTGCCTTTGAAGGAGTCAACAGCTTCTCTCAGTTTTGTATTTTCTTAGTATCAATTTAAGTTTGAGCCTGCTTTGCTTTTCTCCTAATCCTATCTCACAGCAGAGAAAAAAAGTAAATGATTAAGGTAGACACTCAGACCACTACACTAAATTTGGAAAACAGAAATTGGCGAATGTGAAACCACTACACCCTTCCAGTCCTGGGTCCATTTATGTAGTTTACGAAGATGTTGAAAAACACAGGGACAAGGATGGAGCCCTGCAGAACCCCACTAATGACAGGTCACCATCTGATGTCACCCCATTCACTCTACCTCTTTGTGCCCCACCGATGAGCACATTGCTCCCCATCCCATGATGTGTTTATCCAGCTGTGGCTGGACATTTTGTCCAGAAGGATCCTGTGAGAGACAGTATTGAAAGCTTTACTGAAATCTAAAAAGATTACATCTACTGTCCCCCCACCCTTCATCAACTAGATGGGTTACCTTGTCATGTCAAGTTTTTTAGGACTCTTCTGGCCTGGGTTGTACCAGCTGTGCGATGTTTCCAAGTTAATTTGTGGCAAATTGAAGTCCCCATAAGGGCAAGAGCAATTGGCTTGGAAGCATTCCTTAGTTCCTCAAAGAATAATTTATCAGTGTCATTGTCCTTGCTGGGAGGTCTATAGTAGACTTCCATGAGGACATCCACACTATTTGTTTGCCCCTTGACTCTTATCCAGAGGTTCTCATCTTTGCCATTGCCAGCTCTGAGCTCCATACATTCTAACCCTTCCATAACACAGAATGTCAATCCCTGCCTTTTCTGCCCTGACTATCCCTCCTGAAGAGCCTGTAACCATCCAACAGGGCACTCCAGTCACAGGACTCATCCCACCAGATTCACTTATGCCAGTGATGCCAAATCTCTGCGACTGGGCCAAAGCCTTGAGCTCTCTTGTTTGCTCCTCCTGCTGGGTGTATTAGTGTAAAAAAGTTTCAGGTGTGGTGCATTGCAGCTAAGACCTCTTAAAGGAGATTGAGGAATCCCATTAGTGCTCCTTTCCTCAAGCCTTGGCACACCAGCCTGTTGGTCATCACTGGTGAATCTCTTTTTCCCCCTTTTTCCCTTCCAAACTAGTTTAAAGCTCTGACAAGGAGCCTCACTAACTCCTATGCTAGAACTCTTTTTTCCCTCTGAGAGAAGTGCATCCCATCAGGTGTCAGTAGACCAGTTAAACAGTTTGTTGAATCTGTGTCAGGATCCTGTGATGTGGGGTCCAGCTGCAGCTGGATAAAAGGTTTTGTATAACTGTATATTCTCAGGGAGGACCTGAAGTCTGGATTTCACATATGACTTTAACATGGCATTAAAAAGAAAATAAATTTAGACTGGTCACAAGATTTAAACCTGATATAATTGCTTTGTGGATTTTAAATTTTTTCTGTGTGATATTTATGCAAATCTTGTCTGTATATTTTCACTGAGAGAAAAAGTTTCTAATTGCATCCACAGAAGAGACAACATCCTTAATCCTCTATTCAATCTCAATGGTCACATATAGAGTCTCTTGTGTGAAAGCACTACACAACAGATCAAACAGATTATAAATGAGAAGCTGGATTTTACTGTGATCATACTTTTTCAGTAACAAAAGACAAAGTCATTAGGAAGTTGTTGGATTCAGCTTTATTTTATCCATATTTATGTACAAAAATGCTTGTTTTTTGGAAAGCTGTATGTCTTAGATCATCCTATTTTTTAGATAACTGCTAAATTGCCATCTTCCAAGATGCAACGTTGTGGCTGTCGTTCAGTGAGCCCAGATTAGCAGAGATTCTCTGTCACACACTTTGTCTTTTGACAGCTCAGTGGTATAATTACTTAAAATGTCATTGCTGTTGCTGCAGCTGTAATCAGCTTCTACTCTCTCTTATTCTGCCATCTTTCAGTGCTATCAAGAACTATGCATCAGCCTTCCTAGCTTGGACCTCCTTAACAAAAGAAACTTTTCCTTGAACATATTGGAGACCGTGCAAAAACACTGTCTAAAGAAAAGACCTTCAAAAACTGTCATCCATGTCACCATGAGCAGTACTAACATTGTCATAATATAATGATAAGTGCTCCAATAAAATCCAATGACTTTATCACACCATTTTTTTTTTTTTTAAATCTCTGGTGTCAATCAGAGACAGATTGCACCCAGAGAGGAACAATTTCTAAAAGAAGAGCATGCCTAAATGTTTTTTTATCACTTCAGGAAAGCAAATATACAGCAGTTGATTAGTGTTTGATCTTCCTCAAAGGTTACCTTGGATTCCTAAATACTAACCTATATACAAGCAAAACACATTTACATTTTTTTGTTTTTCTTTTGAGGGCAAAATGAGCATACAGTGTAGGAAATACAAAGTATTTTACCTCTTAGGTGACTGAAGATGTGAATTACCTATATCTAGATCAGGGTAGGAGGTCATGTAAATAATCTGGAGGGCAAAAAGAAAATATCTAAAAAATCTAAAAAAAAAAAGACACAACTCCAGACTTTTGCCTTTACACAGGAATGGTAGCTAGTTGAACTTGAGTAAGAAGATTACCTAGATATAATTAATGGCTTGGTCTTTCTAGCTGACTCTTGGGAGTCTTTATTAAAAGGTAGGTCATTATTCTTGTTAAAAGACAGCAGTGGTCTCGACTCTGATTCTAGGAACAAAAAAACTGCAAACTCTGGGCTGATCCATATACAGTGATCCTGATAAAAACATTAAACATATAACTAAATATATTACTTTAAAAATATTATTTTAAGAAAAGGAAAGCAAAAAGCTGCTGTGTCACTGTAGGACATGAAAGAAAGACTCCAAATATTTCAGAAGGCAAAGAGCATAGAAAAAGAAGGCTTTATTTTCTAATTCTTGCTACTTTTTATAAGGCATTCTGATATAGACTTAACATGATTGGTGAATAGGAATGACACCTCTCTAATCCCATTGGTTAACTAGAGAAACAACAAAACACCACCCGGAGAAAGATTGTTTTGAGAGAGGATAGTTGTTTGCCAAGATTGTTTTGAGAAAAAACTTCCTTGAGAAATTTTTCCTTGGGAAAAAGTTAGCAGCTGCTAGCAGGCTAAAATCTCTCAGACCCAGAAATATCAGGCCCACATTGTTGCTTTTCTTTTTAAAAGAAACCTGTATGTCACAATTTTTGCACCTACATATGTTGAATTTGGACCAGCCATTGTCAGCTCTTTATCTGGCGATCATAGCTGTTTATTAGTTATGGTAGTCTAATTAAGACTTGAATCAAGGTGAGGTGGTGGAGTTGCCCTTTGTGTAAGCAAGCAACTAGAAGTCATCAAGATCTGCCTAGGCGTGAAGAATGAGTCAAGAGCTTACAGGTAAGAATTAAGGGGCAGGCTAACATGGGTGACTCAGTTGTGTGTGGATACTAGGGGCTGCCTGAGCAGGAAGAGGAAGTCAATGAGGCTTTCTGTTGACAGCTGCAAGAAGCCTCAGAATCACGGGCCATGGTTCTCATGGGGAGCTGATATCTGCTGGAAAGACAGCACAGCTAGACACACACAGTCCAGGAACTTCTTGAAGAGCACTAATGATAATGTTTTGATACAGATGACGAAGAAGCTAACAATGAGAATTGTATTGCTGGACCTATATTAACAAAGGACTCCTTGGGGACATCTTTGTCTTGAAGTGACCATGAGATTGTGAAGTTTGGGATCCCATGTGGAAGACACATAATAAAAAGTAGGGTTATGACCCTGGACTTCAGGACAGCTGACTTTGGCCTCTTCAAAGACCTCCTTGGAGGAATCCAATGGGTCAGTGATCTGAAAGTTAAGAGACAGTCTAAAAGAGTTGGTTAATCTAAGAATTGCATCCTCCAAGCTCAACAGTGCTGCATCTCTCTGAGTAAGAAATCACACAGAGGGAGCAGGAGACCTGCATGGTGAGTGAAGAGATTCTGGCAAAACTCAGATGGAAGACAGTTTATGGAAAAAGGGACAGTGCACATATATAAGAACACTGTCAGAGTATGCAGAGATGCAACAAGGAAGGCTAGGGCCCACTTGAAATTAAATTTGGCAAAAGATGTCAAGAATAACAAGGGCTTCTTCAAGGACATAAGCATCAAAAAAAAAAGGTTAGAGAGAATGTGTATCCACAGCTGAATAAGGCAAATGCCCTGGTAACAGAGGACACAGAGAAAGTGGAGTTATTGAATGCCTTTTTTGGTTCAATTTTTACTGCTAAGGCCAGTCCTCAGGAATACCAGAGCCTGGTGGCAACAGAGAAGGGAGACTTTCCCTTGTTTGAGGGGGATTGGGTTAGAGACCATTCAGACAAACATGACATGCACTAATCCATCACCTTTGAAAGTTCATGGAAGAGATGTGTCTTAGGACTGAAGGAAAGCCTGTGCCGCTCCAATCTTCTTGGGGGATCCAGGAAGATACATGCTGTCGTCTCTAATATGAGGAAATAATTTTCCTTGGAGGGTGACAGCATACTAGAACAGATTTTCCAGAGGGGTTGTGGAGTTTCCTATGAAGATCCATCTAGATCAATCTTGTGCAACCTGCTCCAGGTGAACCTGCTTTAGCAGGAGTGTTGGCATAGGTCATCTCCAGTAGTCACTTACAACATCCATCATTCTGTTATTCTGTGACCTTCCTTTTGACTGCTAAACATTTAAACATTTGATAAACAATGAAGTTTTAAGTACTTTAAGGAATTGCAACTTTGCCTTGGTAACATTTGTGAGTTAGTCATATTTCAATCTCTTTTTTGAATAAATAGTGTTTATCTCCCCGCCATTGTTAAGAGGAAGACCTGCATAAGTCAGAGAAAAAAAAAAAGTGATGAAACTAGAACTTGTGAGCTCCACTGTGTTCTTATATAAAATATCAGGGCAGAACAAAAGCAGATTGCAAGGAATTAGATTTTTCAGTTTCATGAAACCAGATTAAGTACAATTTTTTTAGAACCTTGGAATACTGATGCTTATCTAAGCAACTTTTGCTTAGCCCAAATATTTAAACTTGGCTTTTTCTTCCACCATCTTTTTTTCTGTTTCAGAGATTCCTTTTTTTTCTTATACTTCTTCCCAGCCTGTTTCCACCCACATGTCCTATGTTCCTTTTCTTTGTATTTCTCAAATAGAACAAAAAAAAAGAAGTTTAAAAGGGAAAGAAAGAAAAGTACAATGCACAAGAAGGAACACTGGCAGAAGAAAAGGCATGCATGACTGGTTGTTGGCAGTGTCTCTAATATAAAGCCCTCATTTCTTCAGCGTACTTATTTTAGTATGATAAATTGCATTCCTTTTCCTTTATAATGCTTTTTCCCTTCAAATGTGCTAACATGTAAGTATTCCAAAAAAATTTAATTACATTTGGCAGCTCATTGCACATAAACACAGCATTCTCGATAGGCTTTTGGACTTTGCCCATATGACAAGACTGGCAGCCTAAAAAAGATTCTCAATCCGCAGATGTTTACAGGATTTAATAATTGTATTTTGGAAATCCATTCTTGCAGGTCATTCCCATAGCCTACAATAAAATATGAAGATATTTAGCTTGTCTCTTAGCATTTTTAAAGCCAGATGTGACCTAGAGGGAAAATTCCCCAAAAATCTTCCAGTTATTCTGCTGGTATATATTTTTTTAATTAAAAATTGGGTGTGGGAAGGTTTTACCAGTAAAATCTACATTTTCTGCCTTACAGGAACCTGTAATTTTATTTAGATTTTTCTACCTCATCCTGAAAATTGAAGTGCCCTGAATGAAGAATTGTTTGGATTAATTTCTCTAAAAGAATGACACCTGGCTTCAAATCTAAATTAGATTACATCTCAGAATTTGTTCATGTGAACTTTTTTCTCCAAATGGAAGGAAACATCTGTGAGTTTACCAGCTGTATATCTAACTCAAAAAATAGATACTGTAAATTTTCATCTGCGAATATCAGAATAATTTCAGAAATTTGGATTTAGCTTCTCATTTGTAGTAGGTAGTGATCAAGTTTTACTTAAAGAAAAAGATATTTTTCCTATCAATTTTTGAAAATCTATACATTGATGGTAGTTTCAGAAATACAAGAATAAAAGGTTTATTGTAATATACATTAGCAAATATTTAATCGATCCATCAGAGGCAATTGTTCAATCATTATTGTTGTTTTGGAAGTTGCGTGAAGATGTAAGCTACAAAACAGATTAATTTGAGATACAAGCAGAGAAGTGATCACTTAGAAGCTGTAGTTTCCATTGTCTACTCCTAACTTTTTGCAGTTAAATATTCTTCCTGCGTACATAAATAGCTTTGAGTGAGTATGCTTTCTCAAAGCTGTCTCTGTATAAAAATGCAATTTCAGATTTCTAGAAAAGGTTTTGGTTGCAGCACCAAAATTCCCCAATGTCAGTCTATAGTTCTCTGATTATTTTCTAATTTTTTTTTCTTGAATACACATAGGATGATTATCTCTAACCTGCTACCTCCTGTAATTCTGTTAAAGGCAGAGCAAGAGATCATAATACCAGGAAAAAGGTCTGTTTCAAAACCTTGTGAGGGAGGTAAACTTTAATATGGCCTAGGAAACATAGTCAAGAAGTCTATTTATGAACGTTCCTAAGTAATAGCCTCTAGGCAGAAGTGCTTTGAAATCAGGACAGCTAAATTAATCAGATGTATTAATGCACAGGCTGTTCTCAGGTACTGCATTAGGGGATGTACTGCTCAAAAATAAACTGAATGTGGGGTTTTTCTTATTTTCCCTTATGCCTTAATGAAACATTAAAACTGCTGTTGCATCCTGTCTCACAGGGGTAAGAGCCTCTCTGACCCACACCCGGCAGCAAGGTTCCAGTCACTGTATTTTTCTATGATTCCTTAAAAGCAAAGAGCCTCAAAGTACTTGATGCCAATTACAGTGCTTATTAACCAATGTTTGTCTTCCACAATAGGTGTTTGTACTAGCAGGAAAAAACCTCAAATTAATGTACACAAGTAGATTTTCTTAAATATATCTTTTACTGGATGGCATATTTAATTAAACTCAAAACCACAGTGCTAGTTTTGGGAGGACATTTTTTTGTGTGCTTTTTGCAGTAGAGCTGACTGCTAAAGCTGTAATTTTCTCTTGCTCTTGAGCCTGCTGTGACACTGACAAGTGAATGACTCAAGCAGCAATACCAAGAAGTAAGAAAAACAACGTTCAAGACCTACAGTTGACAAATATTTCCGTGTTTTCTCCCAAGAGCCTTTCACAACAGTGGAAAATGAACCTGAGTGCTTCTTGTCCACTACAGATGAAAACAATCAGGGATCAATTAATAAAGGGTACTATTTTCCACAGCTGTGAGACTGTGATTACAAAAGGGATCGAAACAGATCGACTTGGGAAAGACCACCTTGCTAGCTTGACAGGGTCACAAAGCCACCAAGGAAGTAATATATTATTGCTATTCATTA
This sequence comes from Trochalopteron elliotii, assembly GCA_024734555.1. Lineage (NCBI taxonomy): Eukaryota > Metazoa > Chordata > Aves > Passeriformes > Leiothrichidae > Trochalopteron > Trochalopteron elliotii. Next base: position 5,773,755 of record JANPWX010000078.1, on the reverse strand, counting down.
AAGAAAGGTTATGGTCATTTTTCTAATTATTTTTCTTACTTAGGACTGCTAACTTTTGCACAGATTGCTTGTCCCTTGTACTGACCTCTGTATAAAATCGATTTATATTTGCATTTTTTGTACTCATTATGGTGAAACATAACACAGACTGAAAATAAAATGTATTTTTCTCTGTAAGAGCAAGAAAGCACTAAAAACACTGGTGACAAAGTTAAGATTTTCTCTTTTTTGTTTCATTGATTCTTTTACATATTCTGGCAAAATTATTATAACTATGCTTACCATGAAGTTGCTATGGGAAGCTTCAGAAAAAATGAAACTGATATAATAAGCAAATCATTCCAAGAACTAAGATATTATGTGTATTGTTTTTTCTCTTAAATTTTTTAATTACTAAGGATCACCAAAAATTATTTAAGAGCAAACATGTTTATCTCTTTTTCTTGATGTTGAGCTATCCAGTTATCCAAAGCTCTGTATTTATAAGTAAAAATGAACTGACACAATGAAATTTGGAGAGAAATCAGGTCATATATTTTGATGGACTACTGTTTACAGAGTAATTTTGTTCACAGAATTAAGATTAGAGTCTAATTTCTTATTTGAATACTAACTTTTGTCCAAACCCGATCTCTTCTCATAAGGCACAAAGTCATATATTTAGCCCTGTTCCTATCTCTATTATCTTTAAATTCTCGAAGAGAGCTGTCAGCTTTGTCACGAGCTGAGACACTTAGGGATCTTATTCTAAAAAACACTACTGGCTGTAGTATTTTTCTAATAACAAGAGAAACATTTAATGTTCCTGGTAAAACATCATCCTGAATAGTTATCCATATACACCAAGGAGAAAAGCTGTTAAATTCTAAATGGTTCAAGGTTATTATTGTCTATCTTTTTCAAGGGATTATATTTAACCAATGATTTGAAACAATACTGGTGGAGAAAATCTCCTCATTGCAACTTTACTCTCCATGTCTATTTTAAATACATATTTAGAGTGATCATTTGAAATTGGGCAACTAAACAATTCATGTGATTAAGAAGACATAAAGGAAAATTCACAGTAGTTCAGAGGGAGAATAGGTAGTATCTTTATTTTGAGACCACGAATGACAAATACAACCAGAAACACAGTGTGTTTCTGCATGACTGGAGGGATTTGAAAGCAGTAACCACTGGACACATATTTATATACTTAGTAAAGAGGTTCTTGATTCAGCAGTAAAGAATACTAAATACACCCTGGGCTATATCATCAGAGGCACAGCTGGTAAACTGTGGAACCTAGTTATTTCAATTAATTCAGCATTTATTTATTCTATGCATCTAGAGTACTGCATCTGGTTTTGGTCTTCCAGTACATGAAAGACATGACAAAACTGGACCAAGTGCAATGTAGGCCCACTGCAGTGGGGACTTGGTGTAGTTTCCCTATAAGAGCATGAGAGAGCTGATCTTGTTCATCTTGGAGCAAGGACAGCTTTAGGTACAGCAAACAGCAGCTCCCCTACATGGGCAGGCAATGGAGAAGATGGAGCCAGGCCCTGCACAAAGACACAAGATGGGACAACAGAGACAAAGGAAATTAATTGAACTGAGGGAGGCTCTCACTGCCTATAAGGATAAAACTTCTCAGTCCATGACACAGGCTGCCCAGAGTAGCTGTGCATTCTCTCTCCGTGCTTGGGAGGAAATAAGTCCCTGATCAACCACATATTTTGTGGTGATCTTGCTTTCAGTAGGAGTTTGAACTGGGGATCACTTAGCTTGCCTTCCAACCTGAAATATTCTTTTTAGCTCTGAGATAACAGCAGACTCTTCAAGTGGTCCTGAAAATGTTATTGTATTTTATTTGCTGTTTCATGTGCCATTTTATTCTCTTACTGACCTAAGTTTATAATTTTGACAAATCAGTGAATTCAGATATTCCAAAGAGATCTGATTCTTGTCAGCTATACTGGTGATGAATATGCAGCAACTTGACTGAATGTAACATGTGAGATACATTGAGAGTCTGGAAGCTTAACAGACTAGGTAGTGACCATCTGAGATAAGAGCACACTGTAATCTTCAGACAGTAGCATTGACTATGACTAAAGGGATTTGTGCTATGTAAACAGAAAGTCAGGAGAACTTTGTCTTTTCATTCACTGTAAATCATTATTAAAAGCTGATGAGTGAGCTGTGGATCTTTCTCATGATATTTTTTTTCCTCAATGAGGAGAACAGCAAACTGTTAAAAAAGCTGATAAAGTATTTTTGGCAGAATGCTAAAATTGCCAGAGCTTTAAAGATTTGTATTCATAGTATAGTCTTAAACTACCAGTAGCTATAATTCATCATATTTCTAATTTTACAGAGGCACAGATGGCTGTCCACTCTAGTGGTCCCAACATTACTGAGTTAAACATGGAATAGCATGATTGATTAAAAATTGTAATCAGACATTACTCCTTGTAATTGTGATTAATATGAGTTTACTATTTCTGACAATAATTACTTTTATTCTTCCTTTTAACAGAGAGAATAGGAAGTAAGTAGATTACAGGCTTAAAAATCAAGGCTTTAGGGCCAAATGAATAATTAGTTTTAATTGCAAAAAGAGAAATTTGCTGTTCGTACTTTACTTTTCAGATGGTTTAGGGATTACTGTTATCCTTTTAATACCAGGTGTCTGTTTCTTCAAGATGAGCCATCCCATTCCCCTGTGGGGAAAGGACAGCTAATAATTTACTTGTATAATTTTCTCTGTAACATTTTATTTTTTTTTGTATGCTTACCCTTTCAGTGGTGCCTAGTAACATGATTTTTATTTTTTTTTTTAGGAATGTTGGGTAATTCTTTGAAAGTTAAAAAACAGATAAATAAATTACCTGAGGTATTGAAAAATTAATGGGCTAATTTCTATTAATGCATTTCGCATTCATCAGAAACACAGTTAATGGGTTAATTTGGTTTTGGGTCAGGCCATTGTTTCTTTCACATAGGAGTCTCATAGCCAAATCAGGCCTGTATTGTGATAAAATCCTTGACTTCAATATGGCTCTCTTTTCCTTGGAATAGCTTGTGAAATTTACACTTAAACTGATACTGTGTCTCTATAACTTAATTTCCTTAAGGACTGGGTTTGCACCACAAGGTTTTGATAGCAGGTGACCTGCAGGCGTGGCTTCTGTAAGAAGACACCACAAGATGCCCCCATGTCACACACAGTTTCCTGCAGCTCCAAATCCAGCTAGACAAAGCTGAGCCCAACAGCGACAGTGGTGGTGCCTCTGTGCAAACATATTTAAGCAAAACTAATAGCGCTGTAGAGCAGCTGTGAGTTAGAGTGAAAAAAATAAATGAGAAACAGTCCTGTAGACACATAAGTCAGTGAAGAGTAAAGAGGGAGGAGGAGTTGCTCCAGGCACCAGAGCAGATTCCCCTGCATCCCATGGAGATCTATTGTGTAGCAGAGATCCACATGCAGTCTGTGAAGGATATCCCTGAAGCAAAAGGCTATGCCCTGAGGCAAGCTGCAGACCATGGAAATCCCTTGCAAGAGCAGACTCCTGGCAGGAACTGCAGCCTAGGGAGAGGAATCCATGCATGAAGAGGTTTTCTGGCAGGAACTGTTACCCTGCGAGGGACCCACTCTGGAGCAGTCTGTTACCCCGAAGGAATGTATCCTCCAGAAAAAACTCATGCTGAAACATCATGTTCCATTCTGAAACAGGGTAAAAACATGAGAAGGACATGGTATGGTAGGATAAAATTTGTTAATTTTTTGTGTCTTTAGTGAAACATTTTCATTCCCCATCTTTCCTTCTGACACAAGATCTAGTCTTTCAACAAGCTGAGGGATGCAGGCAGTGGAAACAAAAGAAGGAAGATAAACATAACTTTTGGGCAAAGAGTTCACAGAAAAGTGTTGCTGTTTCTCAGTGTCTCTTGAACAGCCTTTGGCAGACAGATCTTATGAAGCCCAAGGCAGAACTTAGAGCAACTTCCATTGAGTAGAATAATTACAGCAGGCCTCTTTGGTTTTATTACCACTGGTTCTCCAAAGGTGGAACAGGCAAGTACAGTTCTTTCCTTGGCTGCTAGTTAAATTTTCTCTTATTTTACTCATAGTAACAAATTCTTCTTATTTTATTCTTCCCACATCTCCCTCTTATTTTAATCTTCATGTCTCCAAGATTTTTTTTTCTTCTTATATCTGCTGTACTGCTGTCCATATAATGCTTTTGTTTTCTTTATGCGGATGCCTTTGACAAAGCAACCAATTTCATAGCAAAAATAAGAAATATTTATAAGGAAGAACTAATATAATTTAGCAGAAATTTTCTTTCCAGTTTGTTAAAAACAATCCCAAACAATTTTCTTCTTTATTTTGTGTTTAACAAGATGTACTGCATATTAAGTTTTAATTTCAAATGGATGATACTTTCTAAGACCAATGGTTCTACTAAATTCATTGCAGCAGAAAGATGGATGGTAAGATGTCATGTGTAGAGGAATGTTGGATGTTAAGACTTCAGTGGCTGCATGCAACTTCTCCCAAAAGATGATCAGTCCTGTATAATACAGCTGGTATGTGCTGTATCACATGGTGTTGAAACCTGCTATCATGAGAGATGGCTAATTGGCTATTTGATTAATAGCTCTCCACCAGACTCCATCTGTAGTGAGATTTAGCCTACTGTTCTCAAAGCTGGCTGAGGCATACTTCACCACAACCTAGCTGAACAGCTACATGGAGCAAAATCATTACACAGTGAGAAAGCAGTTATGATTGAGCAAAAAGTGTCAAGTATATGCAGCATCTATCAGAGGGTTGTAGTTCTTTGCCACTGACTTCAAAGTCTTTTCACAAGAGTGCAGTGACTAGTTTCTCCTTAAAAGAAAGGATTTCCTTTTTCTTGCATTGTAAAGAGAAAATAAAGAAAATATCCATAACAAGCAAAAATCCTCTCCAAAACCACTGTGCCAGAAAAGTTTATAATAGGAACAAAGATGTACCTCTAGATTAGCCAAAATGAACATGGGAAGGGCAGTAACACAGAGACATCTGCAACCCCAGAAGCAATGTGATAATAAAGTTCCCAGTGGCCCTAACCCCTTTTTTATATACTCAGAGACAAGTATAGTTGAGCAGGGAGTTGTCTATGCATTGGACTATCCAAGTTTTGATAAGTGTTTTAACAAGTTGGCGTGGGATGCTAGTTAAAACTAAAACGAAGACCTAACAGTCTCTTATTACAGCCACTAAACAAATGAGGGGGAAATCAGTGAGCTAGATCCAGAAACACTACATTCTACATATATGCCTTCTTATCCTGATGATTTGGGGTTTTTTTGTTTGCAACATATATGTTAACTTAGGAAAAATGACAATGAAGTAAAAAGAAATAGCCTATAAAACACAATAGTCAGAAAAGGAAGCTGCAAAGAATAAAGCACCATGAAATTATAAAGATTATGGATTATTTTAGTTGGAGGGTTTTTTGTATGAGACCAGTGTCTAACAGGTCTGTGAATGGGAGTCAATATAAAAATGGTATTTGTATTACCTCTTTTAGAAAACAAAAAAAGTATATTAAAAACTGTTGCAAATTGCTTCACAAGGAAGCATAGGCAGTGCCCAGCAAAGCACACCTACAAAGCAAGTTTTAAATGCTTGAATCCTAACAACTAACTCTATATACTTATTCGCTATCCTTTTGAATTCTGTAGCTCCCTAACACAAACAACAACAAAATCCTAACTGGATTTCATACAGTTTCTTTACAATTGACCAAATTTCTGAAGACTTTCAAAGAGACATGAATACTGGGAAAAATATTTAGAAAGGCACAGTGCAACAGTCTTACAGAACAGGTCTCTCTGGATAGACAGTCTAAAGAGAGGCAGTAGAAAAGGTTAACCCAGGTGTATTCAGCTTTAAAATTCAGTCTTTAAGACCTACCCCATCCATTCAAGTCATAGCAATACTGCTTTTTCTTACCTAATAGAGAACAGTCCTGGTACAATGTTGTGTTACTTTAAATGCAAGTAGGGAATATATTCCTTCTTTAATATATAAGCTGCTTTGCCAATGCACACAGAAGTTCCAGCAGCAGTAATACAGGAAAAAAGCAGAACATCCAACCGAACCTGCGACAATTCTCTGACACCTAAAAACTCTATGAATCAGGCTGCAGATAAAATTTTGTACATTTTAGATCTTTAAGGATAATTAAAGTGAAAGCTTTATTCTTCTGAATAATCACATTCTTATCTTTTACCTGCTTCTCCCAGTGGTTAGTGTTTTTTGTGTGTATTTAACAAGATTTTTGCAACCATAGAAAATAGCTCATCTCTAATTCCTTAATCCCCATTTCCACTGGAAGAAATTTTAGTCTGCTAGTTTAAATTTATTAAATTTAACATAAACTGTAATTTCATCTCTTTTTTTGGAACATATTATCTGTCTGTATATACAGATATATATATAGGAATCTATATTCAACTTTACTAACCAAGGCAAACTAACAGGAAGTATTCCACGTGTGCATGATTTACAGGACTTGTGTTCTATGTTATGTTAAAAACACTGCTGCATCTTTCCCTCTCCTATCAATAGTACACCCTAACACAATGAGCACAACTATTTTCAGCATAATTTTTCTGCTTATTGTATATGGACAATGTAAGGACGTATACAGAAAAGGAGATACCACAGCTGTTTACTCTTTTTTCAATTAAGTACCCTCATGTTTCAGTATTTTTCATTCTGTTTTCTGTGAAAAGTTAGCTGCTTTTTCCATATATATGAAGGAATAGCTTGCAATACTAAAAAAAACAATAAAAAGAAATAAAGTCCTTGTATTCTTCATGTTTTTAAGGTTATATATGAAGTTGAAAGACGTATTGAATGAAGTCCCAGAAAATGAGACAGAATTTTTTGTTTCTAGAACATATATAGAATTCAGTTAAAAATCTATAGTTTTTTGCCTCGTGTATTTTTTTACTTAGAATGAAAATAAATGGCAATTGAAGTTTCATTCTGTAAGCCTTTCTAATTTTCAAAGAATTAGATTTATATTAGAAAAAGGAGGTGTAGACTACTCAGTTTTAGGAGAAATTAGTTTGGGGTTTTTTTGGTTTTTTTTGGTTTTTTTTGTATTTGTTAGGATGACACTATCTTTAGTAAGATCTCTTAAATAATATACACATAGAAAATAACTTTATTTTTTGAAGTACATATAACAACAGAAGAGGCAACATAGAGACATTAGAATGAAAACCAGGCCTAAGCAGGATTTACCATGCATATTTTCACTAGTCTAAATTAATTTCATAACCATCACTAGTATCAGGGATTTAACAATAATGCCTGTGCTAGCCAGTTGAATTTGCCAAGAACATTGAAAAGTACTTTAATATTAAGAGAACACATTTGATAAAGACCCTTATCTTCAGTGTAGAGGATTGAAATGTTGGAAAATATAAAGGAACATTGACATACAAAAGAAAATAAGGGAGGAATTACAACATAAGTAATAACATAGCAAGATATCTTGTCACTTCTTTGGTTGAAAGGTGATAACAGATTTGTGAACTTGTTATTATGATTAATTTAGTATAGCCTTGTATCCACTGCAATCTTACGTGTTTGCTTATGTGTTGTATACACGACAGTGCACAGAGTAGGGGCATGCAAATCACATAAATGCATGTAAGCCACTGAAAAATAACCACAATATTATAGATGAAATGAAAAGGTGTCCTGTAGGCTTCTCAGACTACTGCCTCCAAAGAAATCAAATTTGTAAGGGTTTTCTCATATCTGATGACAGCCATGCCATTTATAATCTTTTTTCCCAAAAAACTCTGCAGCTCATTCAGATGGAGTCCACTGCCTAAGAATTTCTCAGTAACTGGGAGTACATGTATTATTATGTCCAGACTTTTTTGACTTATTCATCAATGGCTTGGATGAAGGAGCAGATGCCTCTGCAGTACTTCTGCTGAGGAGGCGTGGTTGATACTCTGGAGACTGCTGTGCAGCCCTTCAGAAGGGTCTTGACAGGTTGGAGAGATGGACAGAGAAGAACCTTCTGAAATTCAAGAAAGGCAAATGCAGGCTCCTGTACCTGGGGAGGAACAACCCCCTACCCCAGTACAGGCTGGGGGCTGGCCTGCCAGTAAGCAGCTCTGCAGAGAAGGATCTGGGGGTCCTGGTGGACATAAACTGTCCAGGAGCCAGAAGTGTGTCCTTGTGGCCAAGAAGGACAATGGTGCCCTGGGCTATATTAGGAAAGACATTGCCAGTAAGTTGAGGAGTTTGGTCCTGCTCCTCTACACAGCCCTGATGAGGTTGCACCTGGAGTGTTGTGTCCAGTTCTGGGCTTTCCAGTACAAGAGACATATGGAGTTCCAGGAGCAAATCCAGTGAAAGGCTACAAAGATGATTAGGGGATGGGAGCATCACTTGTTTGAGTATAGGCTGAGGGAGCTGGGCTTGTTCAAATTTAAGAGATGACTGAAATGGGATGTTATCAATGCTCACGAATATCTGAAGAGAGTCTATCAAGAGGATGGGCCAGGCTCTTCGCAGTGTTGCTGAGCAATAGGACAAGAGGGAACAGGCAGAAACTGATGCACAGGAAGTTTGATGTGACCATGAGGAAAAGCTTCTTTATTGTGTAGGTACTGTGCGCTGGAACAGGTTGCCCAGAGAGGTTGTGGAGCCTCCCTCACTGGAGGTATTCAACAGATGTAGCTAGACTCTATCTCCATAGATAATTTGGCTTAACAGATACTGGTTCAACCAGCCTAGCTCAAAGTAAACAAGCCCCTAGACACGACAAAGATAATTCAGATTCAGATCCAGTTAGAAGACCTCAGCCAATCCCTTTAAAGCAGATACCTCCATATTATTGGCCAATGAGTTAAGCAGAGTTAAGACCCTTGACCATTCATGTTTATAAGCGCAAGAAATTTAAAATCCCTATAAAAGGACCTGCCAGTCAATAAAGGAGGCACTTGCCACATGATCCTCAGCATGTGTATGTCACATCCCTGTCTCCGACTCCATAACGACATTCAAGAACCATCTGGACACAAACCCTGTGCAACGTGTTCTGCTTGAGCAGGAAGGTTGGACCTTCCACTGTGGTCTCTTCCAGTCTTACCCATTCTCTGATTAACATGCCAACATAGCACAATGCTCAAATAATAGTGATTTATAGTGATTTTTAACTTTATTTATCTTCTTGATTTATCTTTGTCATTTTACTGTTAGAACACAGGAGAAATAGGAAAAAATGGTGAAATGAGAACCAGTAAAAACAAAACACTTCAAGTATAAGCCTGAAGTGCTGACCAGCTATACAATGGTGATAAAAATGTCATCACCTTTCAACAAATAGGTCTACCCACTGTAATGTTAACTGGCCGCAATTTTCTGGAGATCTTGAACAATGTGAGAAATATCCACACACACAAAAAAAGTAGTCTTTAGAAAAAGACAGACTTAACATCAATTCTGAGTGGTAGGCCTCACATAATATAACTCTACTGAGACCAAAAAAGACCTAACCTTTAAGCTTGTGGTTTTGTGAAACAAAAGCCAGAGAAAAAAAAACAAAGAAACAAAACTGGAAGCTTAACAGTTTCAATGAAGCTGAATTCAAATTCTTCATCTTACTAGTGTTTTGCAGATCAGAAAGATAATATGAATTTAAATCGGTGTATTAAAAATAATGAGAATTTATAATGTGTGTAGGATAATATTAGAGATTAATCATTTTAGTGAGAAATGGATGTGTGTTTGTTTCTCTATGTGCAGTGGTTTTCTTCTGGGGGGCTGCTACCAGCAGGCTGCTTACCCCAGACCAAGCGCAATAGTTCCCTCAGTGGGTCCCTCAGATCTGCTAGCTGGAAGCGTGGGTGAGGCTTTGGAGTGAAGAGCGGACTTCTGCCTTGGGTTTGAAAGGTGTTTATTGTTGCAGCTCCACATGCAAAAAGCAAGGCTCGGCCTGTCCTTCTCCCTTATGTACCCCAGGACACAGCCTGAGGCCACAGGAGAATTCGGGCCAATGGATGGGAAGGGGTTGGGAGGTTCTAGAGTGGGACACTCAGCAGGACAATTGAAGAGGGTAGGTGCTTGAGCACCTGGCCAAATGGGAGATGATTTCTCTTCAAGTTTCCAGGGTGATTGACAAGGGGCTCCCCTCTGGGAGATACCAAGGGGATCAGGGGGTGGGTGAGAGGATTCGAGAAGGGACATACCAAGTACAGACAAATACAAATACAAAATACAAATTCAAAAACCTGAAACTCGCGTCACTACATCTATGGGCAAATTAACTCCCTTGGTTACCTTTCTCCACTTATAACTCAATGTATCTATATTTAAACCACAATTATATACCATTTGATGTCTAATAATCTAACCTGATATCACTAAAGTTATCCAGTAAGACCCAAGTTGAGATCTGTTACATGATTTACATCAGTAATGATCATTATGATCACAATACCCTCCCTAAAGTCTGTCTTGTCCTTCTGACAAAGCAGTTTTCTGTATTCATTGATTCTGATGAACTCCTTTTTGAATATCCGGTTCTTGAAAGTATCTTAACTCTTCACCTATGATTTTCTATTTTAAAAAGAGAATTTTAAAATTATGGGGTTTTTTTCTTTGAAAGGTGAGACACTGATGCATTTTGTTGAAAAAAACTGATCTTGAGAATGCATAAAGGCTATGATGGTAAAAACATCCTTCAAGTGAGGCTATTTTCAGGTTTCTGACCCCTTAGAATAGTTGGTTATTATAATGTTTTTTTGTCAATTAGAGCATGAACTCGTTCTTGTATGTAACTCGTGGCAAACATTTTTCATCAGATTCTCGAGGACAATATGGCACTGAAGCATGACAGCCAAAATTTTTATTTCTTTTACTCAGACCTAGCTATCAGTTTCCTGATTATTTCACTTACAGAAAAAAGGGTTCCAGAAAATACTTATTTTTAGTGCTGAGAACTCTGCCAAGGTATTACAATTACATTGATTCTCCAACTACTTTGTTTTATTTGAGTGTATGAAAACAGAGTTTCATGGGATTCATTATTTTTTTCTTCCTGAATTCCTCCTTAAATCTTCTTAATTCAAAGTGATTTTTTTTTTTGAAAGATTGGGGACTGTTTGTTTTTGTTATATTACATTTTTCCCGTGTTCACTAAAAGAGCCTCACAAAGTAAAATCTTCCTGAGAAATCAGAAATAATGTAGAAACAAAAGCAAATGAAAATGAAAGATTCAAATAGCTCTAGGAGAACTCTGTAGCACCTTGTGAAAATGCAGTGCAACAAGAAATGAAAAATATTTATCCATCTTTTTGTCTATTCAACTGCCAATCACAATTACAGCCCAGTTAAAGTGATTTCCACGATTACAAGTTGTTCTGTGTCTGGGTGGAAAGCTTCTAGCTTTCTTCTTAATAGCCCATCTGGGGCTGTATTTTGGATTTATAGCTAAACCAGTGTTGAAAACACAACAGTATTTCTGTTGTTACTGAATAGTGCTTGCACAGCATCAAGGCATTTTTCCCTCACTGTGGCCTCCCAGAATTAGGCTGCAGCTGGGCCAGAAATTGAGGGGCACTGCCAGGGCAGATGACTAAAATCAGCTAAAGGGATAATCCATGTCATGTAATAGGATCAGCATCAAAACCTTAGTTAAAGGAAAAAGTGGGAGGACTTTTATTTTCCAAGATGACTAGTGCTCTGTCACCATCTCAGTTGGGAAAGGCTGTGGCTGCCTTGAAAGGCAGTGACTTGGATCCCTTGAATCCCTAACTTCTCACCTACTCCATTGTCTTTATCTCAGCCCACAAGGATCTGTGGGGTTTTAATTATTTATGCTGCCTTTTTTTGTTTGGTTGATTTTTGCTGATGAGGCTGTTCCTGATTAAGACTATTAAGATGAAAATATTAGTAGGAATATCAAATTAACTTCACATACATAATGTGATCTCTTTTCGTCATGAAAAGAACTAGTAACACTGCTACTAGTATTCCATGAAATTCAGATTCCAGGAATGCTAACAGAAGCATGTTTCTGCTTCAAGCATAGCAAAACTGGACATAAGTGATAACATTCCTGCAATGAAAATGTTTCAAAATAACATTTCTAGGAATCAAATCATCATACTGCTGTCAACAGATATTTTTCAGGCTGTTATTTGCAACTGATATTTTGCCTCATATGTTAAATTAAACCCACATTTTTAGACTTCCCTTTTCTGGTTGTAGGAGAAAAAAAATGTGTTTCCAGGTAACATTGTTGTATTAGTAGGTACTTAAGATAAAAAAAGAAAGAAGGTGTCCATCTTATGTAAAATGTTTATGAATTTCTGTAAAAGGACATTAAACACCAGTCTGATGTGTAACAATGATATTCTCCTTTTAGATGTTCTTGGTCACCCACTGAACAGTTACTCACTGAAACCGTTGAGATTTAAGTGTATATCTAAATGGATAACTAAAGTACACATGGTCTACATTCCTGATTTAATATTTCAGAAATTACATCACTATATATTACTGTACCTTGAATTGGACTGCAATAAAACAAGACATTAAAACAATACTTATGATGGATATCCATTGTAGATGTAATATTATGTCAATTATAGACAATATTACATTATTATTTTATAAATTAAAGTCCATGTCTTATCATGTTATCATAGAAATGCCTGTCAACACTACAGCTACTGATTTAATGCTGGCTCATGGAGCAAGGATAGCTGGAAACATTAAACGTTTAAGAAAAAATCCCTGATTTAACACATTTTTATGGCCTCTAAGTTTGTTTATTCTTTCCTGGGATATAACAACAGGTATTAGAGGAGATGTGGCTTGCATTTCCTCAGTCAAGGGTCTGGCAGTATTTACTGGAAATGCAGCATCCCTGTCTTTCTAGGCTTATAATGGAGCTTCAGAGATCCATATTGTGTTGGAGCTTTTATGAGCTCTTTTCTGTGGGGGTAAAAATTATATGCAGATGCCACCAGAACATGAAAAAAAACCAAAAAAAAATTTAATGAGAACTCCAAAGCTGAGTCCAGTGCAGTAAACCCATCAGATCCTAATGCATGTTAATATCAGAGATGGAAGGGGCTAAATCTGCCTAAGATTTAGTTTGCCTGCCTAAGATGTTCCATGTACAGCAGCTATTATATACAGTCCAACTCAGTAACATCATGGGTGACCTGGCTAATTAGTAAGACAGACATAGCAAGAAGAGTCAACAGACTGCACCATTACCTGCTGATTTCTGCAGGTCAAAGACCTGATTCACACTGCTTCCTGTAGAAGCTCCAAAATAAAGTGATTATTAAGTGCTATACAACAACTTCTGCGCAATAAATTAATTCATCTGACTTTGAAAGTTTGTCATCTAAGATTTCCTCACCCTCAGAGAGGCCGCTATTATTTTGGACAGTTCACTTTGCAGTAAGACATGGAATTAAAATAGTAGTCTCCTTATTTTTAATTATATTGATTTAATGAAATACAGTTTTGCTTGTGAACCTTGAATTTAAAGAAACAATTGGTAGTCTTCACACAAGAAAAGATTAATGGAATAACTAGCAAAATATCAAGAATTCTGTTCTGTCTCTGCTGCTTCTTTTACAACAAAGCTTACAAAGCTAATATATGCAAATATCAGTAGCTTTTTTTTAATAGACTTATTTTATAGATACTTCAAAACTCTAAGTATAAATATTTAGCCAAACTTTGATTTAACTTTTAGAGTTTATCTACAGTCTGCCCTTCCAAAGGCAGCTTAATCTCTCCACCTTCACATTTTAAAATGGCAGAACCTGTTTATACAGCTGAGGAAGAACAACTTCTATATTCTCTATTGATTATTTTTTAAAATTCAAATCCATATTTTTAAAGAACAGAACCTAAGCACAAAAAAATTATTTGTAACAATTATTTCAAACCTGAGACTTCAGAAATCATGATCCAAGCCACTAAGGCAATGGGCTAGGTCTTAGAAATCCTGGATGTAACAGAAAAACATGGAACATATTTTTTAGTTCTGGGGTTTTTTTTTCAGTTTTCATGAGACGTTTTTAGTTTCTCAGTCACTACAGAACCCCAAACCCATCTTTGTCTTACTGTTCTCTTTGGTTCAGACAGCCACGATGCAAAGGATCCTATGCAAAACATGAAAAGATGGAATAAGAGAATGAATTCCCAACTCTTTTACATCTTTTGGATTCTCCTAAGTTAGTTATTAGGAAATGCTTATGAAATGATAAATTCCTACACTCAGTAGATGTAGAGACGTGAGTTTCAGGGTTTTGAATTTGTATTGTATTTGTTATTTGTCTGTACTTGGTATATCCCTTTCACCCCCCTACCCCTGACGACCCCTGTGGTTCCTCCTGATGTAACCCCTCCCCCTTCCCTTCCCCATTGGGTCAGTGTTTCCCCGCCCAGCCCCGGAGCTGGGAAAAGGGACACAGGAGGCCCAGTCTAGCGCTCTCCCTGCTCCCCCCATGCTGAGAAGGGCTCTGGCAAAGCCTCTTTCACATGGCTGCACTGAATAAACATCCTTATTAACCCGAGACAGCACGTTTCCTTCTTCCAAGCCTGAACCCATGCACAGCCTGCTGAGCTGAAGGACCCACACAAACTGTGTCTGGGTCTGTGGTCCGGGGGTTCGGCTAGCTGGCAATAGCACCCCACCCATGAAAAAAACAGCGACAAGTAGAAGCCAGACATCACCTTCCAGAGAGAGTGCATTTCACTCTTCTCTAATTTCGCAGCCCTCAGAATCAGAATTGATACATTGATAGAGAATTAATACAAAATGGCAACAAAGCTTTGCTGTCCCAAACTGAAACAAGCTTTTCTGTTTTAAAAATGGGCAAAGAACAAAGGTAAAAAGAAGTAAAACGGATTTCTTCATGTTCACAAATTAGAAAGCACACCTGAATGTAGTTACAAAACTGAAAACCCAGTTTTTGAGGTAGAAGAGGTAGCTACCAGTGTGAAGCTTCTACTCTCTTCCATACCAAGCTGCATATGGGAACCCAGTGGTATCATTCACCAATTCTACAAAATTCTACAACATCATTACTCCAAGATCTCAAAAAAAAAAGAACAACCAAAAAACCTCCAAATTCCCCTCCTCCCACTCTCTCCCAAAAACTCACCACAACCAAAAAAAAAAAAAAAAAAAAAGGAAGCTATTAAAACCCTTTAAACCCTCTGAGAGTTACCAAGGTTTTCTTGTGTTATGGTATGACTCAAACCAGGAATTCAAGTGTCTTCTAGCTTTTCTAGTGTATACAGAAGTAATCCAGGGAGCCTCTCCCAAACAAATAGCTGTTTTTCCTGATTCACAATAGGATAGAGACATTTTTAGCACATTCCTTTGGCATCACTCATATGACTCATATAGATTTAGGCATTTTAGTTTTCATTTTACTTTCAAGAATGTCTGTTGACAAATAACTAAGAAGTAGTTCAAACACTGCATGCTTTTACACTTCATCATCTCAACTTGGCTGAAATAAAGAGTACACATGAAATACTTATATTACATACCAAAAATATTTCCTGCAGGGAAACTGCAGAAGACTGGGTTCAGTCCTGGCATGGTTCTACAGCACTTTACAAACATAGCTTTCACTCCTACTACTAGAGACTAAAATCTCAGGCATTCAGCCTTCCATTTTGCTAAACACACCCCTTATTTACTTAACTTACAGCAGTTAATTATGGTTAAAAACTAAAAAGTCATTATAAGAAAGAAAGACAAAGCTTGTGAGAGACCATTTAGTACTTGGACATCTATCCTCTCAGGTCACAGCAAGCTTCTCCCTAAGGGCTGGGGGATATCATGGCCAGGTGGGACAGAGGCCAGAGCCTCATCTCACAGTAGCCAACAGGGACAAGCAGGACAAAACCTGAGTTGATGACTCAGCCCAAAGCCCAGGCCACAGAGCAATAATGCAGTGATGAGATCAGTCTGAGGTCAGTCCATAGGTCACACTCAGGATCATGAACATTGGATCTACCAGGTAGAACCAAGGTCAAGCCAGCCAATGGTCAAACTCCAGTCCCAAGGCTCCTGTAGCCAGGCAGAGCTGAGCAAGACAGAGCACTACAGCTTGGGAGGGAGAAAGTGCCCAGGGCAGAGCTCAGATACAGCTCCTGGCCCATGGTTGTGAGTGGAGGCCTCAGGTGAGGCTGATTGGGGTCATTAAGGCTGAATAATGCACTCACCACCCTGACACACTGAATGTCTATCCTTCTAAAAGATTTCCAATATGTACTCGTACTGTAGCATCTGACTACTTCAAATGCATATTATTAGAGCTTTATGCCGAGATTTCAGAGCTCCTGGTATTTTGTGTTTTCTTTTTTCATGGACCAGAGTTTGTATTCTGGATTTTTTATACATCATTAATTTCTGATTGGCCTACCCTTGTCCTGCTTTGTTGTTTTTTTTTGTTTTATTTAAATTGTGAATTTGTTTTGGTTGTTGTTTAGAATAGATAGAATTCATTTGATAACCCATCCTTTTTTTCCACTTCTTTTCACTGTAATTTGAAAAACCCTGGTTCAGTGAAGCCTGATACACTAGGCTGGTTCTATGACACTGCTAAAATGCTTCAGGGATTAACATCAGTTTTGGAGACATACTTACAGGCTATGTGATGGCCACCACAGCCCCAGGAATAAAAGGTCCTTTCTGTGGATCTATGAATGTAGTAAAACTAAAGAACAGCAAGGCTAAAGGGAATCTTCCTTTCCTGAGCAGTCAAAACCCCACAGGATATACAGAATCAGAGAGAAAACTGACAGTAACTTTTAGATTTCTGGCAACTGCTGTGAGTCAAACAGCTGCTGCTGACAAACCAGGGAATGCAGTATCTCCCTTCTGCCCTAGTATCCCATATCTCAGCTGTAAGGTACAGCTGCACAGTTATTTCCAGGTGGAAATGAGTGTGCTCTGGATGTATTCTAAGCCTGAAGGATGGGATAATTTCCAGACCAGAAGACATGTTGCCAAGTTAGCATGATCTTGAGCTATTAAGCCTTGCTGACAAGCTCTACATAAAACACAAGTAGATGCCCCAAAGGCAAGGGTTGAATTTTTCTTCCCTTCCTGCAGAGTATTGCATGGATTTATATCTAATTCCCAGTTCTTCGTATCTACCTTGCCCGCATCTGTGTGTTGATAGGACACCTGTTTTTAGTGTTTTAAGGATATTTAGATATTCCTCAAGTGAATTAATGCCCAATGTCAAGTACTGAGACTCTTGATTCATAATATATATCGAGAAGGCAAAATGTCTTAGTCCACTACTTGCTTACAGAATGTATTTGTATATTCATCTTCAGGAAAGGATTAAAAAATTCCTACCTCCATAAGTATTTCCTATTTTTTCCTACCACTATGGTGTTGAATAGCAGAAGCTGCTCAAATTTTTAAGAGAAAAGAGAAAAAAAATGTTTAAATGTAGATATTGAAAGCTAAACAAGCCCAAAATGATCTCTCAGATAATGTTAAAGAGATGTGAAAGATGCTCTAAAGGATAAAATTGCTGTGAAGTACTTGAACCAACAAAGTGTGTGTTCATAAATTGTTTAACTGTTTTTATAATTTAAGGTGCATTATTTACTTTTATAAAATGAACTTTATGAGTAGCAAATTCATTGTACAAGAACAGTGTTGCCTATGCTGATAATTTTATTGTTATAATATTTGGTGGTTTTCCTAAAGCTGTGGATTTCAACATTATTACAAGCAACTCTCAGTTTTAATTTCAAAATAAAAAATATTTTATTGGTCATGAGTTTTAGAGAAAATAATGTTTATATGCTAAATATTCAAAACTCAGAAAACAAATATGAAATATGTAATAAATAGAGCTTAAGAATTAATAAATTCACAGGTATTTTAATCCAGTCAAGTCTTTTTATAAAATCTTGTTTCAATTTCTGAGCAGCTGAGATTATCACTTATACACAGTTTCATAACTTCTCTGTTTTGCCGTAAGGTATTTGTAACACACAGAGCTGAAACAAAAGCTTAATGTAATAATGTCATCTTTGGGTTCATTTTTATGGTGTATTCTTAGAGGTTTTTCACTCATGTTTCAAAATGTGTCTGCAAGAAAGCATCACTGCAGT
This sequence comes from Trochalopteron elliotii, assembly GCA_024734555.1. Classification (NCBI taxonomy): domain Eukaryota; kingdom Metazoa; phylum Chordata; class Aves; order Passeriformes; family Leiothrichidae; genus Trochalopteron; species Trochalopteron elliotii. Next base: position 5,755,556 of record JANPWX010000078.1, on the reverse strand, counting down.
CAGAACCATGACAGGAGCTCAAGCTTTAATAAGGAAACTTCAGAAAAAGTGCTTTTTATCAGGAAAATCATGCCCCTTTGATCCAATTCAGCAAACCTCTAGGTCCACATAATGTCTTGTTTCTGTCTTCTAAACGAAAATGTCTTCTAAGTAATAGTTATTTCATTTTTGCAAACATAGAGAGAAAAACCAATGTGATAAAGTTCTTAAATGTTTTCTTAATGACCATAATGTTAAATACTTTAGCAGAGATAAAACAGTTAAAAAAAACTGAAGACAAAAATAGGCACAGAAGTCTAACGCTGTATAAGACTCCACTTCTTTCCTGATACTGTGAACATTTCAGAGACATCTAAAATTACACATTGTGCAAAAAAAAGGGCACCAACACTACAGGATTATACTGGTTTTAATCTGTTTTGTAAATGCCATCTAAGCCCTGAGAGGAACCTAAACTATACTTCTCTCCTTGAACTCTCAGCAAGGACAGTGCTGTGTCAGGAAAGTTGTGATGTCCTCTCCTTCAGGCTTGGAAGGTTTGAGCTGATAGCTCTCTCCTCTTAGACCTGGCCTTGGCTTTCATTCTCCCTTTGGAAGAAAGTATGTTGAGTAATGCAGGGAACATAAAGGAGGCATTGTTTTAGCTCCCATTCCTAAAACTGTTCCCATTTTTAAACAAATGGCCACTAAATTATCCCATCTCCTTGGCAGATGCAGAAGGACAAGCCCTCGTACTTTCTTCTCAGACTGTAAGAATCAGAAAGCCAGAGAGTTTTCGAATCCTAAGGTTCTTGTTGGTTTTTAGGACAATTTATAATTTTAGACTGTGCAAAAATATAGGCTTTGAGATTCCTGTTTATGCTAAAAAGGTTTGTTTAGCATGTACTGGTTTCCTAGAAAGCATATTTATTTAGGGAAACATTTGAAACAGTTTTCTGAGATTCTAACTCTTAAGCTTGAAAAGTTTAAAAATACTGAATGTCAGCTTCTGAAAATCAATAATTTCCTCCAGGTTCCTAAGTCTAGTCCCTTTTCTTTTTCTTTCCCCAAAGGTAGACACCAAAACACCTTCAAGAACTTGGGACTGAATGATGGGACGCAACAAGAGTTAGTCACCCAATGTACACCAGTGTCTTGAGGCCACACATCTATATATTCCTGTGTCTGAAAAGTTTTAGAAAATATAAGATTTTGATTCATGTGTACAGAAACAAACATCTGAGGTTGTTTTAGAGGAATTAACTCTGAACTGAAGCAGAAAACAGATCACTGTGGGGTGTTGCCATCTTCAGATGCTGAAGAAATTTTGCCAGATTTCATCTATCAGCCTGGCAGCTCCTAAATCACTGAGATATTTTTGAAAATGTTACCTACACTCTGTTGTGACTAATGATAGCTGAGACTCTAGAGAGCAATTTCGAGGTCATTCTGTGCCTGCTGACTCTTATTTCATCAGTTCTCTCATGGGGCACACTCCATGCTTTGGGAAATAGTTAGGAATTTGTTGTGTTTGTAGTGCTTTGAAGATGAAAACCACTGTAGATTAACAAGCTTTAGGTTTCAATTGCTCTGATTATACTTCACAATATGTTATTTATTTAATTCAGAAGTACCATAGATCTTATTGAAATTCTTATTTTGACCCTGCTGAACAAAAGGAAGGATAAATATTTCCAGTTCTTTTCCATTTAGTCATTACTCTTTTCCTTTTATCTTATATGTGGGTTGTAAAAAACAGAAAGGTAAGATGCGTTACTCTCTTCAATATAAAATTTGTCTTGACCACTATCTAACTTGTAATTTATAAAATCTTGTATTAGAATAATGAGTTGTTTTGGCACAATTTGAAGCACTACAGATTTTCAGCCTTTTTGCATTTAAAATCTCTTTAATCCTAAAGTCAAATATTCTTGCAGTCACATTTGCTCATTGTAAAAATTTTAACAACCTATGATCCCACCCTGCACGACACCTCCAAATTATCTTCCAAATCAACTCCTTTCCAAATTCTGTTCTCTTTTCTTTCTTTTAACAATTTTGAATTCCACATGGGAAGGCTCCTTTACTTTCAGCACTGTCTAAGAAGAAGTGTAGGTTAATAACTGCAGCAATTCACTGCAATTAAACAAGGAGGCTTATGCCAGTGTTTGGAGCTGCTTACCAGCTAGCTCAGCACTGAGTCCACATGTAGGGGTACTGCTTAGTACCTTTAGATCTTGTGGGTCTGAACCTCAAGCAGAAATGTAGCAAATGGCATGAAAGAAAGGAGAACTCTTCAGGTGGGTAGCAACCAGGTTTATTCCACCCAGAGGCCCACCTGAAAAGTGAGTTCTGGGCTTTGGGTTTCAGGTTAAGTACGGGGGGAGTAGACTGAGCAAGGGAGAATCTAGAACCAATCCACTGAAGGGGAGGGGATGACCTAGAATAGGGAACACTTAATGCAACAATGAAAGAAGGAGGGAGCCTGAGAACTTGCCCAATCACTGAGTAGCCCCACAAGAATTTTCCAGGCTTTAGGTCGTGATTACCGGGTGATTGACAAGACCCACCACCAGGGAAAAACCACAGGGGGTTTGGGCATGGGGGTGTAGGGATAAACCATTATAAAACGAATAACAAAAGCATACAGAATTTTGGGAAACCCAAAATGCACACTGCAACAGAGGCTGTCCTGTGAAGGCCATTTCCTCTTGTCCTGTCACTGGTTGCTTGGGAAAAGAAGCCAATCCCACCTGGCTACAGCCTCCTTTCAGGGAGTTGTAGAGAGCAATAAGGTCTCCCCTAAGCCTCCTGTTCTCCAGTCTAAGCACCCGCAGCTCCCTCAGCTGCCCCTCACAGGGCTTACTCTTCCAAAAATTCACTAACTTCATTGTCCTTTTCTGGATATAGTCCAGCACACCAATGTCTTGAAGTGAGGGGCCCAGAACTGAACACAGGACTTGAGGTACGGCTTCAACAAGGCTGATTGCAGAGGTACAGTCATTTCCCTAGGTGACTGAACAAAGACACTCACTCTCTTGTGACCTGCTCCAAATGAATTGTTGTTACCCTTACCTGCTGATCAGCTGTGGCTACAGAGTATTTGGAGTGCTAGAAGCACATAAAAAGGTTCTTCTGATGGATTTCAAAAATAAGCCTTTTTATTTCATGGTACAGAAACATGGTACAGTGCGAAGAGTCTGTAGGACAAGAGCTGTGACGTGAGTCTATCTGATAGTGAAAAGCAAACATATTTTTGGGGATCTGAACCAGGAGGAGGGAGAAAAAATTAGTGCTGTCCTGTCTTTCCTATTGCTGAGGAATGAAACAAGGAGCAATCAAAACAAATGCAAAGAAATATTCAGTGATACTTTATTTCCATATTCTTTCTGGGTTTTCATATTTTCACAAATGTGTTTTTTAAGGTATTTCATGTCAGTCTGTATATATTTCAAATATTTACTGTTCATTTTTGGATTTATTTTTTAATGATTATGATCTTTCAAGATAAGACAATGGTAATCCACTAACATTTAACATTTTGCTTTGTATGCATTCTCCATCCATGCAGTAAATCAGCAGGTGTTCTTTGAATTGCTGGATGACATGTAACCTTGTAACTTTGTAGAAGGTCTGTAGAGAAGAATTTTCAATATTTTCCTTCCAGGTTAGCAATCTTTTCCAAAGTTTTATTCAATCATTCAACTTCTCTGTTGTCTTGAAGGCAGAATGTTTTTCACTGCCTGTATATAAAATCTCTCCTTCTGATAAAAATAAGATTTTGACAATCTTCTGAAAAAAATGAGATTGTGTATTGCATGTTGAAAATATAATACATTTAACAGTATATGTGACTCAAATTGAGTTTATAAATTTCAGGTAATCTACCAAGGCAGTAGGATAGCAGATGCATCAGTTGTGACCTGAAGAACTAAAAAAAAAAAAAAAATCATGTCTAAAATTGAGGAAGAGTTGTAATTACAGTATATAAATTCATGCATTTTTTGCATAATTGTCTTCAAACAGAGACAATTTTAACTTCAACACACAATTCTGGCCACCAGCAGAGTTCTCATAGTCACAGTTTTGTCCCAGCAGTTGTTGATGTGTTCCATGAAACAATGGTACCCATTGAAAAATATGCCTGACCAAACGTGACCAAGCCTGTCATAAATATTTTGTAAGAAAAGCTTTATATAGACTAGACTAGACTAGACTAGACTAGACTAGACTAGAATAGAATAGAATAGAATAGAATAGAATAGAATAGAATAGAATAGAATAGAATGCTGTTGTAGAAATAAATGAAAATATTTGGGATTGTTGGGCCACTTTGTTATCAGGAAAACACATAATTTTCAGATGAATTACATGTGTTAAGTTGTAGATCTAAATTGCTATCCTGCACTGTAGTACATATGTTTGTAATCTGTGCAAGTACTCTATATCATCATTTATCTGGGCATCTGGTAGAGATAACAGCAGATGAGATAAGCAGCCAGCCATCACAATTCCCGTTTCTGTTCTATACTCTATGTCACACATTCATTAATGGAAGTATTCTTATTGATAATCAGACAATTTGCATTCCTGTTTATCTGGATCCTTTTATTGCTAAGTGTCATCAAGGAGCTTTGATCAGATTGCTGTGAGAATCTATATACACAAAAATGGTTTCTTCAGTTTCCCAAAGCCCTTAAGCAGTGATTCTTTTTCACAAGTGGGATACAATTTGTTGTCTGCTTCTTTTTAAGCATTCTTGACATAAATGTTCTTCTTGGTTTGTCTTCATGTGTTTGAGTAGTGTGAAGCAAACACTGCTCTCTTGTCAACCATTGTCATAATGGCAGGTAACATGGAATCAAACTGTAAGTGCTTGTCTGTTCACAGTGAAGTCTTTAATCAGGTTAAACTTTATTTCTCTCTTATCTACCCAAGGGCAAGTTGGTGTTTTCCTGAAAAAATTATCTCAACAGCTAAAAATATATTAAAACACAGGTAGGAAATAACTTCACAAGAATATAAAAGTGTAAGAGAATGTAATGTTTGTTGTCTGTGGTGGGATGTGGCCCTGGTAAAAATTTAAGTTTCTTCTGACAAGTAATAGTCCTAAAGAAACTCAACTGCTTGCCTGAAACAGCATTTGGAAAAGTTTGATTTCAGTCTGTCAATGTTGTGGCACTGCAGAATGAACCAAGTATCAGGAATCTTTTGAATTGCACTAACATCCAGGTGAAACTGAACTTGACAATGGCCATTGAGAATTATGGATGTCATTCATCCAAAAAACACTTGATGCTGAAGAAACTTTATGTAATACACACTTAAAATAGAAAAATCCATCATATGTAACAAATGCTGGGACATTTCTGCTGCCTTATGCTGTCTAATTTGTTGATGTACAGTCTTGAAAACTAAAACTACAAAGTGTTTTCAGATTACTGACTTCTACAACTTCTTAATTGTGTGAAGTTCAATCACCACTGCAGTTAAGCTACTTCAGATAAAATAATTGAAGTGTGTCAGATTTCAGTCTTTCTTTCTTTTTCTTTTTCCTTTTCTTTTTCTTTTTCTTTTTCTTTCTTTTTCTTTTTCTTTTTCTTTTTCTTTTTCTTTTTCTTTTTCTTTTTCTTTTTCTTTTTCTTTTTCTTTTTCTCTTTCTTTCTTTCTTTCTTTCTTTCTTTCTTTCTTTCTTTCTTTCTTTCTTTCTTTCTTTCTTTCTTTCTTTCTTTCTTTCTTTTTATTTTGTACATGAAAACTAAAAAGTTTAAGGTTGTAGCAACAGATTTAGTAATGTTTAACAGTTTGAACAATTCATTTTGAATTTTTTTTAGAGGGAAGAGATAAGCCATTAAAGTCAAAATCATGATCATATTCACCGCACTTGAAATGGGAAATGTTTGGTTTCATACTGATATATAAAACTAAATGCAAATTTCACAATGGCAGATGGTGTAACTCTTAATAAAAGGTGGAATTCAGTTACTTTATGTTAATGTTTAAGTAATATGTTAAATTGCCAGTTTTTTAAAATTTTGCCTTCTGATGCTGAAAGTTTAGTATTAAAATGGTAAAAAAAATCACTTCTGTAACTCCCCTCCATCAAATATACCAGAAGAAAACTCCTAAACTGAAACTCTGCAAATAGCAAAAATGTATTAGTTTATGTTTTCAGTAAAAGTATAACATTAATATAAACTCATATGCAATTATATCTGCAGATCATCTGATATTCTTCATTAAGTTAAATAAATTTACACAAACCCATTAATTTTATGTCTAATATCCAATACTGAGACCAAAATCTATTGATGGAAGTTAAAAGTGTTTCTCCAATAATCTTTTTCTCCAATTCTCAATGTAAATTTCAAATTTGCTGTCTATAAAATAATCTGCCTTTTCATGGCTAATAAACAATTACTGAGTCTAAATATACTCTGGACTGTCTCACAGATGCAGGATGGGTATTTTATTTTCTTAAATTTGAATAAATATTGTTGAGTCAATAGAATTATTACTGCTGGATTAGTGCTTCTCCCATTTAAATGACTAAATTTTAACTGCAGGCCTGTAATATGTTACTGTTGTACAGTGAATTGATTTTTATAGAATAGTTTAATTTACTTGAAAAATGTCTAGTCTTTTAATGAATGTGAATTACAGTACATTTAGATTAAATTTTAAAATAATCTGTTTTAACTGTTCAGCATTAGTGTGTCACTACTCATTACAGAACATTTTAAGAAGCAGTTTTAATTATTTGAAAAAAAAACACGTTAGTGAACATATCTTGAAATTAGAAGTAATATCTATATTTAAATAATGTTTTTATTACATTGTGTATAATTCAATTTTACTAAAGTAAGATACTTCTTTGCCCCTTGAAGTCCTAGAATAGTTCTAGCGTAGATGGGTGTTGTCATTGCTCCACAAAATTTATTTTATGTATTTTTGTGGTATATATTGCTTCCATGAAATTTTCAACCCTCTTTAATGAAACTTCCTATTTCCAACAACTAATGGATTTGTCCCTGTTAGAAGTGGGATAGTGGATTAGCATTGTGACTATGCATTAAAGGATCTGGGGTCAAAATATGTGCCTGTTTTCTCTGTGGTTTCTAGTGCAACTTAATATTTTCCCACAACAATTACATGGAATTGTAAATGGGATATTTTTTATCTAATTGTGCGGGGATGATTCTTTAGTTTGCATTCAAAAAATTGAAAACTGACTGTTTCTAGAGTTTCTTGGTTCCAAACCACACTTCTGCATCTGGAGCACAGTGACAGCTACTGACCAAGCTGTAGCAGAATCTAGGGATTTAATCTAGAGACTTCCCTTTTGTGACCAAGGAAATATGTGAAATAAAGTTCTGGGCAGTTCTGATGACTGAATGACAGCAAATAGGTAACTCCACCTCCATGGTTATGGAAAAGAGTAGCATTTAAGCATTTTCCTCTACAAAGATGGGATTATCTTCTCTTATTCAGTGTAAAAGAGGCCTAAGGAAATATGAATTCCATCAGTCTAGAGTCAGTTCTCTACTGAACTGAAAATGAGTAATTTTCTTCAATCAGATAAGCTCTGTGTAGTTTTACACAGTGATTTTCACCACTGGGATATTAGTTTTATCATTTTATCTTCTTTGATGGAGCAAAGGCTTTCTGATTACATTTTAAAAGCTATAGCATAGACAAACAATAGACTTATTCATTAAATCTTTCATCAGATAACTATAAAACTGTGTGGTATGGTGTGGAAAATTTTACAATTACAAGATAGATCCCAATACTTACATTGAAAGAAGAGCAGCACTCCAACAAGGTTTTATCTGGCCTGTGAGGTGCATTTTCATGCAATATCTTTAGTATTCCTTTGTCTTCTCAAATCTAACATATTTGATATAGTTTTTGTCACCCCAGTGGGAATCTAGATTGGTCCTCAGACTCTCTTTTTCATTCACCAGGAACTTTATAACTGTTTTGTAAAACTGTATAACTGTTTTCCACCTGCCCTGGAATTTGTTGGGGTTTTTTTCCCCTTTTGTTGTTTTTAGGCTTCTTCTGGTTTTGTTTTGTTTTCTTCTTGACTTGATACGGTAAAGAAGTATGGAACTGTCTATAGCTAAACACATATACGAAAAAGGATATAATTAGATTTCACAAATGTAAAAAGGTGTCTCCACTGTCACATTCAAAGACTTGAAAGAACAAATATCCACTTACAGTTGTGAAGTCTAGAGTTATCCATCAGTGTAAAGTCAGAGATAGGTTAAATCACATGCAAATTTACAGATTCTATTTGCAATATGAGAAAAAACCCCACACCACAATGACATAAATAATAACAACTCTTTTTATTCCTTTTTCCCAGAGAGCTTGAACTCTTTCTAGATTATTCCCGTTTAGATGGAAATGAAGCAGAAGGGGCACTTTTAATGGAACAAGGACAAGTGCTGCTCTATTGCTGCCTTTATCTTACAGTGCAATATTTCCCCACAAATATAATACTAATGTCATCCATAATGCATATCAGAAAAAGATCTATATCAGAAGTGTATCACCTGAAAGATTAAAGAACATATTCACTTATTTTATCTGTTACTTAATTTTAAGTTCCACTCTACCTATTTCTCAGTGCCAGTTCAACAACAACAGTATTAAGAAAGTATGACATTCTTGTCACAAAATAAAGTTTCAGAATCAGACAAATATGGTGCCCCATATTCAAAAACCTTTAAAAAAAGTACATGGCTTTTATGAATATGTGAAGTTTGGATAAGGAGGAGGAAGAAGTCATATGTGGTGAAAGCCTGCCCACTTCCGGTTTCATTTATCAAAAAATTCTTTTCTGCTAGTATTTAATATCCTGGCATGGCAGAAAATCCCCCTAGTAGGCTTAACTTTATTTATTGTTCATTAAGATTTTTATTAGGAAGTGTGAATAAGAATTTTTGATATTACCTGTGAAGGGCTTTTCTAGATTAATCAAATATCTTGCACTAATAGATTGTTAATCTGTATTTGGACTAAGAGCAAATCTTAATTTTTTTTATGTATGTGGTCTTCCCTTTGCTCAGAAAAAAAGATCTTCTATTAAACACTAGGTAATTCTTATTTGTAAGAATTAATGATTATGAAAGAACTTGTAGTTTTCACTCAGGTGGTAGCAGGTAGTTTATTTATGTGTCTCCTCACCTCTACAATATCAGCTCTTGTGAATAGTAATGCCTTCAGCAAGTGTTACATTGCATTGCATAATGTTGTGCATTATGGCTTACTGCTAAAGGTTCTGACAGGGAACCTGCAAAGTGAAGTAGTCAAAGCCTTTTCTGCTCATTGCTTTACACCATTAAAACATTAGTGTTTCTTGCAAAGAAGCGGCAGCCAAGCCCGTGTGAAATTTTGGTATTTTTCATCAAAATTTTCTCTTCTTCTTGTATGTATGGACTGTTCCTTGGTTTGTGTGGTGCCTTTGAAACTGCTAATCTCCCTCCATGGTTTCCTCACTGCCCTACAAGTCTCATTTTGGCTATTGCTTCCTCCAAGAGTTGCCTACAGGAGCCACAGTTCTTTCTCCTTTTATCCCTTGCTCCCGGACAGGGCAGTAGTTTGGTGCTGCTGGCCTCTGCTGGTGACAGACTGGTGTAGTCTGCGCATCGGCTCCTCTCTTGGGCCCTGCTTGCAGTCCACATGTTCTGGGAGCAGCTCTAAAAATATTGTCTATGTGACGATCTTGGATCTTTTGACTAATAGTGATAGAAGGAAATTACTTTCCACCCTGTGATTCAGTGCACTGCATACAGGGCACAGTTGAGTTGCGCCTGAGTTTATGGTATCCAAACTTTCTGAGAGCACAGTTGCAGCAACCAGAAGTACAATCATTTCCTCCTTTGAAGGTAAGAAACTTACCCCTCAGGAAAGCTGTATGTGTACACACGTGAGAAATTAGCTGTACAGCTCATTGCCAGCTTTGCTTTGCACTATGTGCCTCATGTAGACAAGCAGTGCAGTACAATTGAACCCTCAGGCTGCACAGGAGAGTGTATGTGAACTCCTGATATGCAGATCCACTTCTTGAAAGAAATCAGTGGGTAAATCCTCTAAATCTTTGTGGGTAAAGGGTCCTGTTTTAATTTTGTGGTGACAATCTCACCTCAGCAGAAGTAAAAAGGCAACAGGATAACATACCCTAGATCATCTCTGGTTCTTGCATTTGCTACAGTCTCAGTTTTGAGACAAGTGTACGAGGAAACCTCTTGTTTTGTTGAAGTTTCATTCTTTGTTTAAAAAGGTCTTTGAAATTAAGAATGGAAGAAAAGGGCTTGTCTGTTTACATTTTTTTAATATATGAATTGAGAAGATATTGCTATAATTATCGTATTTCTCCCTGATTCAGCTTAGTGCTGCACAAGTAACGGAGCGCACAAGATGTTTATATGCATGTACTGTCATATACTGTTACAGCTAATGAAAGCTTGTAAAAATGACTCTAAGAATCTTCTTAATGAAGTTCCTTGCAGTTTTGTATGTGATTTTGTAACTAGTGGACTGAGGTAAATGTTATAAATTATAATTTACTAAGACCTTAAATTCCCCAAAAAAAGAACCATGTAGCTAAAATATGCTGAACAGTTATTTCACTGAAAGTTTATGTTTAGATATAAGGTGTCAGGTATTTTTAAGTGAAAATAGGTGTTTATTAAACCAATTTTTAGCATAATTCCATAATAAATGTCATCCTTTCATTCTTAAATAAAAATACAGTTTTAGTTCTAGAACACACAGGCAACAGAAATGTCAGTGTTAGTTTTAAAAAAAAGCCATGAGATGTATGATTTTAAATTCAACAAATTTTCTCAGAAAAAGCATTAATTAGACATTAAGTACTTTAAAGTCTTCCATTAGAGGCATGATGGAAGTTATTTGATAAACCTGAACCATGCAGTTGTTTTTTATTTTTTTTTAATTCGTGGATTTACTTTTAAAGCTAAAACCAAGCAATCAAACAAAAAAACAAACAAGACCCCTTAGAAGCCCCTCAATTTACATATTTTCAAAGACTTTCCAACAAATACATTTTGCTATTTTTAATTTCTGATATAATGAAATCACTGTCACTATTTTTAATATCTGATAATGAAAGTTTTATATATGGTCTTAAGTTCTAATGTGCCATTCAGGTTTACTTGGAATGACAGGAAAAGATTGGCCTGCTCTAGGAGGCCTCCATTTATGTACTAAAACGAGGAACACATTAAGGGTCGAAATTGTCTTGGCTGATGTTGGTGTCTACAATTTGGACATCTATACTCTTGTACGTTCCATTTTTAAGTGAATGGAGATGTATTCATAGAAGATAATTTCTCTGGCATTTCTTTCTGTCTACCTTAAGATGAACTGAATGATACCTGTGTATGTTCATCTCCAATGTGTGTGAAAAGGACTTCTGTTAAACTTTTGCAACATAACGGTTTACTCCCTGGATGTCCATAACCCCACAGAGGAAACCAACGGATTATGTTAGCTAGCCTTATAAAAATATACATTGTGGTTTGAACTGCCATGTGCTAGTACACTATTGCTACATTGTGAAAAGTGCATAGCCACAATGTGGTACTTATATGGATTTTCAAAGTCTAGTTATGGCCCCTACTGAGAGTATGGGAACAAAATGTGTTGAAAAGAATTTACTGCAGACAGTGAAATAGTAAAAAGCTAGATAGCTCCTGCAAGCAAGTAAAATGATCAGATGCTTACCAAAAATGATGAAAATTTGGAATGGCTAAATATCATTCCTTGCATTACCAAATAATTAAACTCTAAAACGTAAGGGTTAATCAAAAGTAATTCAGACCAAAAGAAGGGTCATTACTAAAACAGGTGAAAAATTTTAATCTAAGTGAGAATAATCTATATGTGTACTGTCATTGCTGTACCCTGTCTGCTTTGCACTGCTTTTTATCAGAATTGCTCCTTTTGTGCAGTTTAACAAGGAGGGAACTCAAATATCCTTGTTCTAGTGGAGTGTATAAAAACAAGTGTGAGTGTGAATGAGGGTTGACCAAAGCAGAAAAAACTCAAGACAAAATAAATCGAAGGAACAAACAAACAAAAAAACCCCACTGGAGCAAAAAAACAAAGAACACTGTTTTGAATACTTTCAAATCCATTAAAATTTTCTTCTTATTACCACCTGTTTGGAAATGTTCTTTGTTAATTTCTATCCAGTTTTAAATGTATTTCCTAGTCCTTTCTGGTTTTGCCATTGAAAAAAACTCCTTTATGTATTAGAACTTTTGCAGTGCTAAACTTCCATCTCAAAAATATCACCATGTTTTATCACTCAGACTGTTGAAAAATGGCTGAACTTCTAAACTTGTCATGTACAGTAAATAGTGCTTGTTAAAGAGCAAGTCCACAGCTAAATTTGTACAACAGTCTTAGAAGTTACTGTAAAATGAAACATACATTACTGGATGTGGTCAAAAGATATATACCACCCTGTCTGGTCTTAAGCCTAGCAATTTTCCTCTCTTGTGTGAAAATATGACATGTAGAGCCTCATGACATTTTCCCACTTCACATCTAAAAATTGTGGTTTTAAGTTATGGTTTCAAGGTGAAAAATTCTGAGAGTGAATAATGCAAAAATTGAATTGATACAATTCAGAACAAATATAACCCCCCCATATAACCCGGCCTTGTTTTAACACTTTCGGCTCGAAGAGCTCAAAAGTGTACCGTGGCATAGTAAGAAGGCAAAACACTCACATCTGTAAAAATATAGGATTTATCTAAGCAGTGGAAGCATGTTCCTGTTCCTGAAGCTTCTTATTTTCTGAATTAGTAAATGCTTAAAACTGATGTGCACAGGGAGATAATGGGTAGTAAATGGCTCCATTTTATCAGAGCATTTTGTGATGCTACCTGGCTATTATATCTGTTGAATTATAAAATTCCTTGAAAGCATCAGAAAAGACAGTTCTAATGAAACAAAGTTTGGAAGAAATGTTTTTGTTACATTAATTTATTCACTGTGGAAAGAAGTGAAAAAATAAACAGTTCTGAAATAGTTAGAGTACCATTTAGGTGTTTTTCAAAATGAAAAGGTCGATTTGCACATGAAGTTTTTTTTGCTTAGAAATTTAAGCTGAAAATACATAATACAGAAATCAAAAATAAGTAGCAGAAATTGGTATGTGAAGTACATGGCATTTTTAATAGTCCATGATTTTAATCACACAGTTTTTAAAAAAATTTGAGTGTCTGCCCAAACTTGGTACAAACTATAAAATTTTTGTCCTGTTTGACCTATTAATTTTTACTTATCATTAGAGTAGCATGGTTCAGTTATTCCAGAAGATCTCTAGTGTGTAAGAGAAATTTAACAGGTATCCTGCATGTCCCACAGGATTTTTAAAGATCAAAAACCTTGTGCTTCTCCTTGTGATACAATTTCTTCACCTTATTTTCGTTTCTGGCACTTTAGTTTTGGGACAATTACTTCAATTTTTTTTTTTTTAACCCAATTATTTAATCCAGTATGCCATCTCTTGAGATTACAAGTGTTTGGGAATAGTGTTTCAGACACATTTGGCATTCTTTCACAGTAAGGGTGCTGAGGTTAAACAGCATGTTCTAGGTCAATGCATTTTACCTGTGTGGCTGGAAAATAGCAGCAGATGTGAAAGATGATAAAACAAGATGGTCTGGCACTTCATGCAATCAATGATTATGCAGAATTAAAAGCTTGACATATTTGATCAAAGAGAAAACACAAATTTATCGGAACAGGAATGGCCAGTAATTGCTGCCACCAGCAGCTTCAGCTTCAGAGGGCAAAGCTGCAGCTGCTGGCAACAGAATTAACCTTCACTCTGGAGGCTCTCATGATGATTTAGATTCTGTAAGAATAGCATAAATAATTCTGTTTAAAATAAAGCCCATGGAAATCACACTGTGGCAATGCAGTTTTGCCAAGACTGAAGTCTACAATGATAGAGACACAATGGCTTTTCAGAGAGGGAACAGCAGGACAGCTCATATGTGAGTGGTTTCACTGAGGCTGCCAAAAGAGATCTAATTCCATCTTTTTCCATCCAGCAAAATTATGTAGCACAAGAGGTTTTGTAAACTGCAGAAGCATTAATTCAGATAGCTTCCTACATACTGCAGGGGAGAATGTAGCTGTGTACTGGGAAAGGCTAGAAAAAAATAGATGTGTGAGCTGATCCCACCAATAATAACTTCAGCATAAAAGGGTTTTTTAAGCACCTAATGTTTAACAGAAATCAGGATTTTTATGTTGGAACACAAGTAAATACTGAACTCCTTACTGATTTCTCACTGCAGTTTCTTGCCACTGTCCATATTCCAGAACTCAACATTGGGCTAGACAACAACCCACTCTTTATTAATAAGGAAAGTTTGAACTATAGAGAAGCTCCTCTCCATAATCAGTTTACAATAATAATTAAAATTAAAAAAAGAAAACAAAAACAAAAACCTCTGTGCTTCTTTCTGCTAGCCTATGAATGAATAGTTCATAATTTTAATACAAAATTAGTTTTTACAACTAATTAATTACAACAATATAATTTTAATACAAAATGCAAAATAAAAAGAATAAAAAAATCCAAGGTCATTTAAGCTTGAAATACATTCCTAAGAAAGTGCTGAAAAAATGAATCAGGATGTGTTTGTCTAAAATTTCAAGGGGCAAAAAAAGGAGGACTAAAAACCTGAAGGATCTTTCTATGCATGATCATGAATACTGATTTTTCTGATTCATCTGCATCCCTATAGAGAGAGAAGAAATAAGCATGTTTGCTCTTGGGATCTTAGTTTAAAATGCATCCATGTGGGATTTAAGTCCCAACAGCAGACTGGAACATGAAAAACAAATAACATTTTTCATCTTAAGACAGAAATATCTTTCCATTTTTTTCTGATATTCTAATGTAACATAAAGGTCATTGGATTTTGCATAGCAATGCAAATAACAAGAAAGCAAAGCAATTAAAATCTGTACTGAACAAGAAGAAGCACTGACATCTATTTTTTATTTACCAGAAAAAAAATTATAGTGACCATCTTCATATTGTTAGTAAAGAGATAATTATTTGCAACATTTTTTAATACATTTTAAAATATTTTCTAGAGTTTAGTGGTGTGGTTTTTTTACCATTTTGATATTTGTTAAACAAATGGAAATTATCCCCAGCTGATATTAACCATTTATATGGGTTGGCATTTGTAGTTTCTTAACCTGTGACAATTTTGTTAAAAATTAGAATCCCATCAACACAAGTAACATGGAGGTGACATTATGTGGCAATTTGTGTCTTCATAATATACCTCAATCTATTAAAAGTATCTCATATTTAAGACTTTGACTTTCTATTGTTAGAATGTTTTTCAAACTAGACTTAATATCACATATTCTTCCTTCAGATTTATTTCTTTGTTAAGTATCTCTGGAGCTGGAGATATAAAAATACATGATACAAATTAACATGCAAGGGCCAGAATGACCTCTAAAGAATACTTTTTTATAAATTAAATTCTAGCTAAAAAGTCACACACTGTAGGCATCTGAGCCCTTGGTATTGCAAAGTTCATAACGTCAAACTCTTAAATCTTTTGTCATCAAGGCATGTCTAGTTCTGAAACAGACACCTTGCTCTGTGAACAGTGAGGACAGATGCTTTAATTTCTCTCACAGAATCTCAAACAGTCAACAATATTCCATGAAAATTTCACTTTTCCATTATTAGAACTACATAAATGTGAAAGGAAACTGGACTTGATCCTGGGTCTTAGGAGCTTTTCCCACAAACTTGACATAATTTCCTCACTAATAAGAAATCCTGTATCCAAGACAAACTAGGTAATTTTTTTTCCAGAGATTGTCATGTCATGTGGCAAAAGAAATATATTTCTGTTTCATAAAACTAATGATTATTGTCCAAGTTTGTTTAATGCCAGAATTCATTTATTATTTTAATGGGCTGAATAGTCTTCTCTAAAGTCTAATTAAACTTTTAATAGCCAGCAATATATGTGTATTGAAGAGTAATGAAGATTATTGTATTGCCAATGTACTGTGTCCTGGGAATTCCCTATATCAAGAACAGCCACAGTACAGGAGTATTGCAAAGGAGCATTATAAAGTTCTGCACAGTTCTTTTCCTCTGGTGCCCAGAGTGTGAAGGCTCCCACTGACTGCTGTCCTAGCAGTGTGTCTGAATGAAGCTGCCACAATCAGTCTAGAGCCAACTCACGGAATTTTTCCACATTTTCCAAACCTAGGGCATATATTTCAGCCCTTTGCAATCAATGACATCTCGGTATCCTTCAGTGTGAGAACATGAAAATGGAATGTGAAAGGAAAAACTGGACCAAGACTATAACACACATTGAGAACCTCAATTCTAATTTTGCAGAAAACCAAACCCAGGCTAGGGGGAGGAAACACACTAATGCAAAATGCAGACTTTGAACAATAGTTTCAGGGTCAGTGCCAATAAACTGTAAAAACAGCTGTAAATGCAAAACATAGGTAAACAAACAAAAAAAAACCCAAAAGCAAAAAAACCCCGCAAAAGCAAAAGCAAAACCCAACAAGAACAGCAACAAAAAAAAACCCAACAAAAACCCCAACAAAAACCCAACCCCCTACCAGCCTTCCCCCCAAAAAACAAAAACCAGAAAAACAGAAGCCCAGAACAAAACTACACCAAACTAAATGAACCTAAGTCACAAACACCTAATCTGTCCCCTCTGGCAAAACTCCATAAATATTTCTGCACTTGTCCTCTCATATGCTGAGCTCTTTAGAATAGAAAACATATCCTATTTCTCTCTCTAGAGGGGAAGTTCAATTAACAGCCTAGTTATGATAAGCACCTTGTGCTTTACTATGGTTATTTACAAATGGAAATTAACAAACATTGTAGAGATTAAATATTTTTTGGTAGTTGTCATTGTCATTGTTTAGTTTATTTTTATTTTTTATTTATTTTTATTTTTATTTTCTAGTCAAAATTATTCACTTTGAGGGCCTTACAAGAATTTATTGGACCAGAAAAAAAAGGTCTGTTCAAATTATGATGATGACTAAATTAGTTTCCATTCGTTTATGACTATTCTATATTATATCTCTCATTTTAATAAATGCACAAATATTCTTTGATTCCTGTGCATCCTGTGTAATTCATTAATTCCATTGGAAGGAGTGAAAAAACCCATAGGAAAAGATATAAAGAAATAAAGCTTTTTTCAAAAGCCTATTTTAACCTTAAGGGAAAACAAGCAAAGTAAATCCAATTTTAGGCATCCCTTCCAATTCTCCACTCCTGGTGTTGAGTTTTAATTGAAAAGATTTCCCCTAAGTACATGATATTAGAGCAATGATATGGGTTAATTGCAGAATTTATTGGATGGTGATATGGAAAAATTAACATGCATCACTGTGTAATTCAAATAATTTTCTATGGCAATCCTATGAAATAACCTCAATTTTAATCTAGAATAATGTAAGCATTTTTTTCAATATCAGTTAGGAATGATATTTCATAAGTCCTGTTGGGAGCTGGATACCCCAATACCACTGAAAGTCACTATGAGTTGGCTTCCAGTCTTCCTACAACCCCAGAAAAACACTGAATTCAGTGTTTTGGGGTACAATCTCAAAAAAAATGACAAGAAAACAAGAACCTCCATTCAGTAAGTTCTTAAGTTCTAAAGTAGTCCCTTGTCCTGGCTTTGAGATAAACAAGCACCATAGATGCAGAGATTTGAAATATGATTCAGCATTACCCTAATTCATCTCTTGGCTTTTCTTCAAGTTTAGATGACTTGGAAGACAGGGAGGATGAGTGTCTTTTTGCATAAATATCTGGGAAAACCCTGCAGTATGCCCAATTATCATCATCCCTGGATGTGTTTAAAAAAAGTCTGGATGTGGTACTCAGTGCCATGGTTTAGTTGAGTTGTTAGGGCTCAGTTGAACTCAATGATCTCGAAGGTCTCTTCCAACCTAGTGATTCCGTGTGTGATTCTGTGTGTGGTTCTGTGTGTGATTATTACTTTTTTTGATGTTTCCAGTGACACTTATAGGATGTAATAAACATGTTCCTTTCACCCTTTGGTCTTCTCAACTTGAATGTTAAGGGCCAAACAAAATGTTAATATTTAAACTTTCCTTTCCTTTCTTAAAACTCTGAAGAGCATTTTGAAAAAAAAATAAGACATAACTGAGGTATCTTGAATTTGTCTTTGTGTCAAACAGAAGAAGAAAATGAGAAACTAATATACATATTAGATAAATAACTGCTTGGTTCTATTGAGTAGCCCTTTCTCTACTGAGAGTTTTTTTCTTACACCTCTAGCTCCCTATCTTCATTTTAAACATCCTCTAATATTAAGGTTATTTCCACTTACACAGTACTAAATTTTGTGATCATGGGCCTCTGGCTGAAATTATTTGCTGTAGTTCTTTAGGGAGCAGGAATCTTTTCTTTTGATTTTCAGTTGATACCTTTTTAGATTTAATATTTCCTAAAAGTCTTTGTAGAATCTAGGGATTAGTTATGTGCATAAATGACAACAACTAGTATTGGAATCAAATACAGCTATTCATTATGAATTTTATAGCTGACACTACTTCATACTTTGTCTCTGTCTTGTGATTTCCCTTTCTATCCTGATCATTAAAATTATATAGTAAAACAATTCACACAATTTGAAAGTTGACTTTTCACTTTGCTTGTTTTCTTTTTCATCAGAGAGTGCAAGAAACTTTGTTAGATGAAATTGCCCTAGGACTTTACCCTAGTTCTTACGTTACACTTGGCATATGATAGAAAAGAAGTGGCAGATGTGAAAGATGATAAAAGAAGAAAGGTCTGAAATGGAGACAATTCCCACTCCTGATAGCTAGACAGTACACTCCATGAGCAAGAAACACACTGAGTTTATGAGTTTGACTTGTTTGGTCAAGGTGAAAACATTTGCAAATGTTTTCCAGGAAGACCAGTGGGTACTGCCATAAGTTTGCACTCAGGAGGGTTTGGTTGCAATTGCTAGAGGCAATATCACCAACCTATCTCAGAGCTGATGCACTTACTTAGCATCAACAGCAGGAGAAAAAGTGAGCTTGCAGATGACCTAGTACTGACAAGAACTGTTGTATTTGTGCATAGCAAGAGGGGATGCTTGTTTTCCCTTGATGTTAAGTGCTATCATTCAGAAAAAAAAAGTTGAAAGAAAAAGTAAAAATACCAGGTTCAGACATATGTTCTTTCTAATGAAAGAACCTAGCCAACATGATACATCACAGAATTTGTTGCACTGTTTCCAGTGCGGGGATAGTAAACCTAAAAATTGCCATTATTCCCTGATAAATGTTTATTTTGAAGTTCTACACAGAAGATGGACATTTCAGCAGTGTGAATGCTAGATCAATCATATTTCTCTATATGGCCTTTAGATATACTGTACAGACTTGATTTAATTAAGATGGACCAACTCAGAACAATGAAGTTACTAAATTCAGATGAAAATTTTATTACAGCATACACAAATTTAATGCGTGTATGCAGGTATATTGGTTGTTTGAATGTACTTGTAGTATCAAATTTCTTCTGCTGTTTTCTTAAATCTGTATATTGGGTTATTTATATTTATGTGTATAATGTAAAGGACAGAATAATAGAATCATAGAAGAGTTTGAGTTGGAAGGTTCCCCAAAACAGGTGCAGTACTTTGCACTTGCTTCTGTTGAAGCTTATGAGGTTCCCATGGGTCCATTTCTCAGTCTTGTCCAGGTCCCTCTGGATGGCATCCCCTCTTCAGGTGTGTCATCTGCACAACACAGCTTGGTGTCATCCTCAAACTTGCTGAGAGTGCACTCAGTTCCTTCGTCTACACCATTCACGACAGTATTAAACAGTACTGTCCCAATATAAAATAACCCTGTCATGAGGAACATCACTCATGACTGATCTCCATCTGGACATTGAGCCACTGATCCCTACACTCTTGATATGATCGTCCAATTCTTCATCCACTGAACAGTCACCCATTGAATGCATTTCTCTCCAATTTAGAGAGAAGAAAGTTGTGGGGGACTAGGTCAAAGGCCTTACAGAATTCCAAATAAATTTCATCTGTAGCTATTCCCTCATCCACTGATGTAGTCACTCCACCAGAGAAGGCCTCTAGGCTGGTGACACAGAATTTGTCCTTGGTGAAGGCATTCTGGCTGTCACAAATTACCTTCTTGTTATCCATGAGCTTTAGCAAAGCTTCCAGCAGGATCTGTTTCGTGATTGTCCCAGGTACAGTGGTGAGGCTGACAAGCTGGTAATTCCCAGAATACTCCTTTCCATTTTTTATAAAAATGGGATGTGATATTCCCATTTTGCCCAGTCATCTGGGACTTGACCTGACTGCCATGGCTTTCAAATATTAAGGAGACTGGCTTGGCAACTGTATCAGCCAATATTGTCAGGACTCTGGGAGAAGTAATATATCAAATATACATATTTCTTTAGATTCTGTTCCTTAAGTTAAACCTAGAAGAGAATGTGTAAATGTTTTATTACAAAAATAAATAAGAGAGATTAATGAAATTACTGGCATCCTTGGGGGTTGAAGTCTTTAGAATTAACACTTTATTTTCCTTTCCATTGTAATTTTTTAAGTTTCATTTTCATTTTTCTTCATCCATCTCTTTCTCCAGAGAAGGACAACAAAGCTGGTGAAGGGTCTGTAACACAAGTCTACTAGAAGTGGCTGAGGGAGGGGGGGGTGTTTATCCTGGAGAAGAGGGAATTCAGGGGTGACCCTATCGCTCTCTATGGGTTCCAGAATGGCAGTCATAATGAGCTAGAGGTTGGTCAATTCTCCCAGAAAACCAGTGAGAGGGCGAGGACACAGTCTGAAGCTGCCCCAGGGGACATTTAGGTAGGACATTAGGAAGAATTTCTTCACAGACAGGCTGACTGGGCATTGGAATGGGCTGCCCAGGGAGCTTAGTGGAGTCACCATCCCTGGAGGTATTTAAGGAAAGACTGGATGTGTCACTGAGCACCACGGCCTGGCTAACAAGGTGGTGTTTGTTTATCGGTTGGACTTGATGATCTCAGAGGTCCTTTGCAACCTGATTAATCCTGTGATTCTGTGATTTCTTCGATTTTTTCCCTTAATTCCTTGAACTTCCAGATCTTCTCTGTTGTTTTAACTTTCAATTCTTTGTCTCTCCTGAGCCTATTTGTCTGCTTGTCTGTCTATCCATAGTCGTAATTATATCCTGAATATGCATACTCTAATTTTATTAATTTACCAGAAGTATCTATTTAGGTATTTGGACAAGAAAAAAAGCAATAAACAATTTTATTGAAGGTAGGAATGTAACTTCTTCACTATCAGGTACGGAAAAGATCTTTAGCTGGAGTCCCGTGACAGGCAGTCCTTCAAAAATTCCTTTTGGAGTCTTGAAGAGGGTTGTAGAGATCAGTTACTCCAGGAGTACAATAACTTGCTTCCTATCATGGCTGGTTTGCCCTGACATTCAATGCCAGGATAGAAAAAGGGATGCAGTGAGGTTGCCTTTGATCATTGTGTGTATGAAACAGTAAAGTTCCCTGTGCTGCAAAGTTCAGAAAACAGAAACTTGATTAATTTATAAAATATTTTCTTTTTTTTTGATAATTTTTTCAGACTGATTGAAGGAATTGGGGAAGCTCCCTCTCTTACCTCTCTTTGCAGCTTCTAGATTAAATGCAGTTCCCAGTTTGAGATGGTTATGGAGATACATTGGATGTTTTATTTCTTCATTTATAAAAACTCCATACAGGGCCAAGACAAGATAGGATTCTTTAATTATGTTTTACAGGATGCTTGCAAAGAAGAATTTCTGAACAGACCAGAAATACCTTATAGAAAATGGGACATAAATGCAAGAAGAGTAGTCCAAATAGCTATTTTAGAGATATCATCAATCAGAAAATATCCTACTCTTGTAGAGTCTCTGGTTGCCTCAAAGGAAGTGCTTAAATAAACAAAGCTCTTTCTCGTTCTTTCTCTTTCTTTCTCTTTCTATCTTTCTTTCTCTTTCTTTCTCTTTCTTTCTCTTTCTTTCTCTTTCTTTCCCTTTCTTTCTCTTTCTTTCTCTTTCTTTCTCTTTCCTCTTTCCTTTTTTCATCTCTCTTTCTCTGCCTAATTTTCCTCTTTTTCCTTTTACTCCCTTCATTTTTTTGCATTTCTTTTATTCTAAGTTTTTTTTCTCCCAGAGAAAGAACTGTTAGTGCACTGAACATTCACTGAAGAAAGTTTTTTGGAGCAGACCCTAAAACACTCAATATTTTATGCTCATGTTATGACAACAAAAATTTCTATGCAAAAAGTACAAATCCTCGAATTTCATAATGATTTTCACAGTCAAACAAAATGTTGTTCATCTATTTGCCTTATTTCTTTCTTCTCTTCTTTTCTTTGAGAATAGAACTATAACATATAGATAATGTTCATGAGGATATGTAAAATGAAAATTTACATTACATTTTACATTTACATTTTACATTTTACAATTTTCTTTAAAATTAAAACTTATCCAACAATATGTTAGAAAGCGATCAACTCTTAGGTAAGCAATGTAATCAATTAGTATGTGAACATACCAGTTAAAAGTATAACTCTTTAAATTCTGTTTTTCTTTTACTCTAGATTAATTATATAGGTAAAAACCAATGGAGTATTCTAGGGTGGCATAATCTGTGTGATACATGAAAATTTTATCACTCTGCATTTATTTGTAGTCCATAGTATGGAAGCTATATCCAGCACAAATTGGAAATTGCAATCTCTGCTCAGGGATGTTGTAGTGAAAAAGTGTCATTAAGACAGACTAAACAAGGTTTGCCTTGGAATAATCTGAGCCTCAAAGTTGTGACCATCTTCCCACAGAACAGGAAATTGAATTTTGACACATACATAGTGGTCACATAAATAAAAATCCAATTACAAAGTTGGCTATTTGAGATGGAAATATCGAACCTTTTTTATCAGAAATTCCATTTAAGAAATATTTCCTTGAAAAGACAAAATTATTCTTTCATTTTGTAACATAGCCAATTTTAATTTTTTAAGGACAAGATATGTTATTATGTTGAAAAATTCTTGGTCCAGTTATTCTTATGTCCAGAAGTGTAATAGTAATTATGATGAGAATCTTTAATTGAAAAAAATATTGTTTATCTTGGGTGTTTCAATAATAAGACATTATTATTTTTCCTGAATATTACAAATTAGCAGTTCTTAGTACAATATCCTGATTTCTATTATTCAACTGTAATTCCATAGGGAAAAAAAAAAAAAAAAACCTCTTCTACCATAAAGTATATGCTAGAAACATATAGAAATGCAATTTAATACAATCTCATCCAGAAGATAAATAGAATGTGTCTGACCATTGCAAAGCAAAATCTCTCTCCCATCCCTTCCCAAACGCACTTTTGTTCTTGTCCCATGTCTCTTTTATACTCACCTGTATGGAGCCTAACTAGTTAAGTTTTTGTTTGATGTACTCGACATTTAGCTAGACATCGGAGGGGTGCAGAAATAACTTTGAAATGAATAATCCTACAAGTAATTCAGGAGTGTCTACTTGAGCTGTTCTTTTAATGAGAAAACAAAATAAATATATCATTTATATCAGCATAGGTTTTTAAATTAGAATTCTGAAATTTTATCAGATATTTTGACTGCTTCAGTAGATTTCAGGTCTATAGGTAACATAGGTCTGTAGCGATGTGAGTTTTAGGTTTTTGATTTGTATTTTGTGTTTGTTATAAGTCTGTACTTGGTATGTTCCTTCCACCCCCCCCATTCCTACCCCCGTAGGTCCTCTTGATGTGACCCCTCCCCCTTCCATTCCCCACTGGGTCAGTGTTTCCCCGCCCAGCCCCCAAGCTGGGAAAAGGGGACACACCACACCCACTCTCTCTCTCCTCGCCCTCTCCAGGCTACCAGCATGGTGAGAAGGGGCTCTGGCAACGCCCCTTCCACATGGCTGCACTGAATAAACATCCTTATTAACCCAAGAGAGCACGATTCCTTCATCCAGGCCTGACCCACGCAGCAGCTGCTGAGCTGACAGACCCACACGAGATGTTTCTGTGGTCTGGAGGGATTCACTGCTAGCCGGTGGCTCCCCCCACCACGAGAGAATAGGTCTCCTACATATATAATAAAAATACATAAAATCCCAAGAAAAAGAGGAAACCCTAACCATTCTTTAATCAGATATGCACTACTGCTCATTTTGCTTACTGATGAAGTGAGTTGGGGTTCACATGCAGGGCACATTTAAGTAAGCAAATATTAAAAATATATTTACTTTCTACTTTTTGCTATTTAAGGAAGAGTTGAAATAGACTTGCTGCACTTGGAACTAGGTATTTGTTCTACTCTTCCAACGAGTGTAGTTCTTTCTTTAGAAAGAGTCAGAAATGCCTTCTTTAATCAAACCAACACAATTTAGAGCATTCCTGATAGTTGCTACTATATAACAAGGGCAAGCTTCTTCTCAAGCCTGAGGAAAAAGGAATGCAACTCTCTCTAAAAAAACTCTTACTTTTTGAGAGCAAAATATATGCAAATAATTTTTTACTTTTTTTAAGATGGATTTCTGATAAATATTTAAAGTTATCAATTCATGTATTCAAGATAAAATTATTTTTTGTATTTCCTGACAAGCCTCATATTTCTTCTTATTAGGTTATAATCTATATGGGTCTGAATAGATCAATGCTTTCCACTTTGAATTCACTGCAATGACAGTGAAATGAAAACAGAAATCAAGATTACCACAGTAAGAAATCAAAAACTAAAACACCCGAAAATTTTGTTTCATACAACCATGAGAAGGAAAAAGAAAGGAAAAACTAGTCAACAAGCTGGCTATACTACAATAAATTATTACAACATAAAGCCTTCAAATTTTTAACCTATTGTCTTGGTTTGAAAGACAGCTGTATGCTAAGGAAGGCAGGATCCTCCCTTGGAATGGAAAATGTAAACCCCCTCCCTCTGAATTATTGTAATTTTAAAATTAAAGGGCTCTCAGGCAACTATATGAGAATAGGAATAACAGTTCTTTACTTGTAGGTATAATAAAGCAAGCGAACAACAACAACCACAGCATTAACAGAACCACAAACCCAGCGACCCCTTCTCGGCCGCAGGCACTTTCCCCTTCGGTGCAGTTCCGGTCACAGCCAGCAGGGGCGCTGGTGGCTCCCAGCGGGCAGGGCAGGTGCTGTGATTCCCCCATGGCTGCAGGGGGCGCTGCGGCGCGGGACTGGAGGAGTGTGTGGTAATGGCTTCTGGGCCAAGACAGGGAGGGATGGAGGAGAGGCTTTGCTTCACAAACCCTGGGGCAGCTGATCCTTGTCTCCCAAGCAGCAAGCTGGGACAGCAGGAATGAGCAAAACAATCCTGGGGTAGTAGACAGCATGTATCAGGAGCTCCGGCACTGTGGCTGGAACCGTGGGATGTCTCGGCAGGCAACCAGTGCGGGGCTACCATGCAGCAAAAGCTCAGAGCAGTGCTGAAGAAGCCGTGGGGGCAGGACAGCAGTGACCTGGCTCCCAGCAGGGCAGGGAGAGGGGAATTCAGGATCCCAGCACCCAAGCAGATGGGGATAGGTGCCTCTTTTAGTAAAATGGGTGTTAATAAGGTCCCAGTTCAGTGGCTGCTCTTACAAGCAAAAGGCTCGTCTCAGAAAGAAAGAAGGAGTACAGGACTGGGCTCCAGTGGTGACAGTGGATTCTCCCCACAGTAAGCAACAGCTTGACCGTCTTGCTCCAATGCCAAGAGCAAGAGAGTGAGCACAGCAGTTGCCCCTGCCCCTTTACCTGCCAATTTTCATGGTACCTCTGCCTCTCAGAGAGAAACTCCCAAAAAGAGAGATGCAACCAGATGCCCTCCTTCCCTGAGGCTTTGGCCACTTCGTTGTTGTCTTAAGTACCCAGTTGTCAATATCTCCTAGCAACTTAACGGGAAAAAGTCCTGCAAGTAAAAAGGAACAGAAGGAAAGAAACCTAACCCCCAACAGCCTGGTAAGTAGATTAAATATGTCTGGGAAAATTTCTGGCTACTGTGGCCAACTGGCACAGAGGGGCATGTGTCTATGCTAATAAAGTCTCTTAATCTCCAGAACAAGGACACTACATGCAAAGCGCTTGTTAAGGATAGTTCCTGGGATGTACTGGACCCTAAATCCTGGCCAGACATTATTTGGAAAAATGCTAGTTGGCAGAAATAAGTACTATTTCATGATGGTGACTGAGGTCCAATATCAAGGATCAGTCACTGGCCTACTTAATTTCCTAGTATTGCAGCAGTGGACTACTGTGAAGTGTTGAAAGATAAGAACAAAAACCTAAATGTACCATAAGGCTTAAGATTTCTAATCAAGGATCTTCATCTAGACAGGAAATCGTTTTGGATCCATAAATTGAAGAGGTTTGAAAATTATAAGGATGGACCAGATTCTCCTTGAACATGCAGGGAGAGGGCAACATTGCAACTTAGGCAGTGGTGAAAGGAACATGCTTTGGGAGGCACACCTATGAGCTGTCCTCAGGTTGTTTATAACCTTCTCATAGGCTGAAAATATTGGCTCTTTTGGTAGAAGTGTATGTTTCACTAAGTGAGCCAAATTAAAAGTCTTTAATTGGTGATTTGAGTTTAAATTGACTTAGTTCTTTTATCACAATGACTGAAGCACAACGATTTCCAGAAAAAAGTGGTTACAGGAACTATCTACATAATGTGGCGTATTTTAAAGTTCAAGAATAGTTGAAGTTCTTAAGATAATCTGAGATCCAGGTTATTGTAGCTGTGCCTTCTTGATGACAGCCTTGAGCTGCTGAAATAATCAATGTTTCTTGTTATCTCTGCATGAAAGAGTGACTTATATTCCCTTTGAAATAAAACCTGAGAACAGGACAAGAAAAGCTGTTGCTTTGCACTTTTTATTGCCCTGTTTGCCCTATCTCACATATCAAAGAAGGCATTTCACCACAAGATCATATGCTTGTCATAGGTGAGACTGGTAAAAAGTCATAAGGGCCATGTAAAAAAGCTAGAATTACTTTAATGCCTACAGAGAGACAAGAAGGTAGGAAACTGAGAGACCAGTGTGGGACTGCAGCATAGGCACACACTCACTATTAGGTCTAATGGGAAGCAGATTGCTCCCACCAAAGAGCTCTGGGAACAACTCAAAAATTCTCTTCTGAGTATATTCCACTGTAGCAAAATGAGTATGGAATAGTAGAAGGCAGGTTTTAAAATATACTTGCTGAGATTTTTTTAAAGCACAGCAGCAGATTGTATTTCCCCCTAGAGCTGATAGGAATGATACAGCAACATCCTCAACTCTGCATCAAGATATCCCAGTACCTATTTAGATCTCTTAATATTCTATAAATATCAGTGTTGTCGACAGCAGGGAAGTCAATAGTTAGAATGAAGGCCTGAGAAAATAGATTTCTTCCTTAATCTTTAAAAATTAAGAAAATAAATGAATGACTGAATAAATATGTGAGCTGTGGATATTGTTTGTGGGTGCCAGCCACTGGCAAACAAAGGTTGTTACAAGGGAAACCTGATTTAAGGTTGGTTTCTAACAAGTGGTATTCAAGTTCTCTCTGTGCTGGAGCCTAGAGTTCTCTACCTTCACTACAGTTTTGAGGTAAATCTTCCTCCATCTTCTCCTTACGTTAATTTTTTTAAGAATAGAAAGAGGGGTTTATTCTCTAAAGATATAATTCATCATCATTAAAACTAAAAGAATAAATACAATTCTGCTGGGTAAAATGTAATGGACTGGAAGAAGTTTGAAAGCAAATCCTGGCCACTGTGTTACCATTAATTCCCACACCTTTTATACTTGGATAAGCAACTTTCAGCATTCTTTTGGGCTGCAACAATCCAGACATTTGTGTGCTTTAGTGTTTGGCTGATGGCAAATGATTTCCAGGATGTCTGGCAAACTGCAGCTACTTGATTCCCAAGAAAGCAGCAGTATTTAAAAAGCAGTTGTGGTGTGCAGTGCTTGGGACTGCAAAACACATGCCTCATGCTCCACACAGTCCCGAGGAGATCCCTAATAAAATGTTTTGGTTGTTGGTTTTTATTTTACCTTACATAGCAAACATGACTGTCCATTTCCTATTCTCAGAAGTCACTGAAATATCTGTGTTATAGCCTTTCCTGCCCTTTGTGTCTTGTTCAATCTCCCTGTCCCAAACCATTCTCCAGAAGATTGTCTCCCTCCTTTACTTGCCCTTTTCCTGGCTTTCTTAGTCACTTCCAATTGAAGAGCAACCTGGAAGAGCAACCCGTCCCTGCCTCCAGAGGCTCTCTGCCAGGATAAAGCAAACAAGCAGCCTGTATTTTCCTCCTGTGCGGTCATGTCTTTTAAAGGAACATTACACCCCATGCATGGTGGACAAACAAAACAGATATTCATCTTTAGGATAATTCACCTCAAAGATTGGGTACTATCCTCAGTTTAGCTCGGTTAATGTTCTCTTTCGTGTTTGTATGGCTGCTTAATTACATAAGGATAATCATCAGTCCTGACATCAATGACTCATTTAGTCAAACTTTGGAAAGTGCTTCTCAAGCTCCCTACTCACCATTAAAGTGAGGGACTTGCAGAAACATTCTGTGAAATTCTGAAAAATAACTGAATTTTTTTTTTCTTCCTTGCCAAGAATGCCATTAAAACGGTTACAAAAGGCAGTACATTTTGGTATAATACTGGAAAAATATGAGGAAATAGAACACATAAGTTTAGTGTCAAACATTTTTTTCAATTTTCAGTGTCACCTTCCTTTTTAATAATTTTACTAATTTTAATACTGAAGAAGATAACTTTTTAAAACTTATTGAATATAAGTTTCAAAACTCATTGGTCAATATAATGTATTTTAGTTAAATGCAGTGAAAAAGCAGTACCTACACAAGACTAATGTACAGGAAAACAAAGTGCATAATAGACATGTTTTATTATGAATATAATTTATTTGTGAATATGTACCATCATGGCACGGTCTCTGAATCTGCAGTCAAAATGGTTATGAATAAAAGTGAGCAAAAATTCAGAAGCAAAAATATTTATCTTCATACTGTTTTTAATGTTACTGCCATCTGTGCAACACTTTCAGAAAATAAGGACTCCATTATGTCAGGCAGTGTAAAAGAACCAAACAAGAAGATTGTCTCTTAGGTGAATAACTTACAATCCAGGCAAAAGGTGGATCCAGGAGAAGTATTCTTCAAAGGATCTGTATATCCCTGAAGAAATTATGACATTACAATGATCAACAGTTGTATCCATAAACAATGGCAAGAGCAGATCGACAGATAACCTATTGTCAAATTTGTTGTGGAAATAATAGAAAATCACAAAGCTGAAAGTGAAGAAGATATAAATTAAGTATTTTTGGAAAAAAAATAAAGAAGTATTTTCAAGAAAGGCTAAACCCAAATAAATATTTACCATGAAAAATGGAAAACAAAAAATCCATTATGATTAACCCATTGAATAATACTTAGTAATTAAAAATGTTTTAAGGTCTATTAAGGATTTCTCAGGGCAAAAGATTTGCTTCAGAGGTTTTTCATACAGACCTTAATTTTTAAATCTTCCTGCTTTCCA